>JAVIAB010000156.1:24035918-24635918 GCA_032433765.1 Megaustenia siamemsis | reverse complement strand
AGATTTGATAAAATATCTTTAAAAGAAAACTGCTAGAACAAAAATTCATATAGGAGAAGGTGTATCTTGGTCTACGCCCTATGGGCCGGTTACGGCTCGAAAGGTCAATAGATAGATAGATAGATATAACAGAAGATTGTTGGTTACTTGTCTGTTACAAAAGAAGATTGTTGGTTACGTGTCTGTTACAACAGACGGTTGTTAGTTACTTGTCTGTTACAACAGAAGATTGTTGGTTACTTGTCTGTTACAACAGAAGATTGTTATTAACCTATTTGTTACAACAGAAGGTTGTTGGTTACTTTGTCTGTTACAACTGAAGATTGTTGGTTACTTGTCTGTTACAAAAGAAGATTGTTGGTTTTGTCTGTTACAAAAGAAGATTGTTGTTTACTTGTCTGTTACAAAAGAAGATTGTTGGTTACGTGTCTGTTACAAAAGAAGATTGTTGGTTTTTTGTCTGTTACAAAAGAAGATTGTTGGTTACTTGTCTGTTACAAAAGAAGATTGTTGGTTCCATGTCTGTTACAAAAGAAGATTGTTGGTTACGTGTCTGTTACAAAAGAAGATTGTTGGTTACGTGTCTGTTACAACAGAAGGTTGTTGGTTACATGTCTGTTACAACAGAAGGTTGTTGGTTACTTTATCTGTTACAACTGGAGATTGTTGGTTACTTGTCTGTTACAACAGACGGTTGTTGGTTATTTGTCTGTTACAAAAGAAGATTGTTGGTTACGTGTCTGTTACAACAGAAGGTTGTTGGTTACTTGTCTGTTACAAAAGAAGATTGTTGGTTACGTTCTGTTACAAAAGAAGATTGTTGGTTACATGTCTGTTACAAAAGAAGAGTGTTGGTTACGTGTCTTTTACAAAAGAAGATTGTTGGTTACACGTCTGTTACAAAAGAAGATTGTTGATTACGTGTCTGTTACAAAAGAAGATTGTTGGTTACTTGTCTGTTACAACAGAAGATTGTTGGTTACATGTCTGTTACAAAAGAAGATTGTTGGTTACTTGTCTGTTACAAAAGAAGATTGTTGGTTACTTGTCTGTTACAAAAGAAGATTGTTGGTTACTTGTCTGTTACAAAAGAAGATTGTTGGTTACTTGTCTGTTACAAAAGAAAATTGTTGGTTACGTGTCTGTTACAACAGAAGGTTGTTGGTTACTTGTCTGTTACAAAAGAAGGTTGTTGGTTATTAGTCTGTTACAACAGAAGGTTGTTGGTTATTTGTCTGATACAAAAGAAGATTGTTGGTTACTTGTCTGTTACAACAGAAGGTTGTTGGTTATTTGTCTGTTACAAAAGAAGGTTGTTGGTTACTTGTCTGTTACAACAGAAGATTGTTGTTTACTTGTCTGTTATAACTGAAGATTGTTGGTTACATGTCTGTTACAAAAGACGATTGTTGGTTACGTGTCTGTTACAACAGAAGGTTGTTAGTTACTTGATTGTTACAACAGAAGATTGTTGGTTACTTGTTTGTTACAACAGAAGATTGTTATTAACCTATCTGTTACAACTAAAAGATTGTTGGTTACTTTGTCTGTTACAACTGGAGATTGTTGGTTATGTGTCTGTTAAACAGAAGATTGTTGGTTACTTGTCTGTTACAACAGACGGTTGTTGGTTATTTGTCTGTTACAAAAGAAGATTGTTGGTTACGTGTCTGTTACAACAGAAGGTTGTTGGTTACGTGTTTGTTACAAAAGAAGATTGTTGGTTACTTGTCTGTTACAAAAGAAGATTGTTGGTTACCTGTCTGTTACAAAAAAGATTGTTGGTTACGTGTCTGTTACAAAAGAAGATTGTTGGTTACGTGTCTGTTACAAAAGAAGATTGTTGGTTACGTGTCTGTTACAACAGAAGGTTGTTGGTTACTTGTCTGTTACAACAGAAGGTTGTTGGTTACTTGTCTGTTACAACAGAAGGTTGTTGGTTTTTTGTCTGTTACAAAAGAAGATTGTTGGTTACGTGTCTGTTACAACAGAAGGTTGTTGGTTACTTGTCTGTTACAACAGAAGGTTGTTGGTTACGTGTCTGTTACAAAAGAAGGTTGTTGGTTACTTGTATGTTACAACAGAAGATTGTTGTTTACTTGTCTGTTATAACAGAAGATTGTTGGTTACTTATCTGTTACAAAAGAAGATTGTTGGTTACGTGTCTGTTACAACAGAAGGTTGTTAGTTACTTGTCTGTTACAACATAAGATTTTTGTTTACTTGTCTGTTATAACTGAAGATTGTTGATTACATGTCTGTTACAAAAGACGATTGTTGGTTACTTGTCTGTTACAACAGAAGGTTGTTAGTTACTTGTTTGTTACAACAGAAGATTGTTGGTTTCTTGTTTGTTATAACAGAAGATTGTTATTAACCTATATGTTACAACAGAAGGTTGTTGGTTACTTTGTCTGTTACAACTGGAGATTGTTGGTTATGTGTCTGTTAAACAGAAGATTGTTGGTTACTTGTCTGTTACAACAGAAGATTGTTGGTTATTTGTCTGTTACAAAAGAAGATTGTTTGTTAAGTGTCTGTTACAACAGAAGGTTGTTGGTTACTTGTCTGTTACAACAGAAGGTTGTTGGTTACGTGTCTGTTACAAAAGAAGATTGTTGGTTACTTGTCTGTTACAACAGAAGATTGTTGGTTACCTGTCTGTTACAAAAAAAGATTGTTGGTTACGTGTCTGTTACAAAAGAAGATTGTTGGTTACGTGTCTGTTACAAAAGAAGATTGTTGGTTACGTGTCTGTTACAACAGAAGGTTGTTAGTTACTTGTCTGTTACAACAGAAGATTGTTGTTTACTTGTCTGTTATAACTGAAGATTGTTAATTACATGTCTGTTACAAAAGACTATTGTTGGTTACGTGTCTGTTACAACAGAAGGTTGTTAGTTACTTGTTTGTTACAACAGAAGATTGTTGGTTACTTGTTTGTTATAACAGAAGATTGTTATTAACCTATCTGTTACAACAGAAGGTTGTTGATTACCTTGTCTGTTACAACTGGAGATTGTTGGTTATGTGTCTGTTAAACAGACGATTGTTGGTTACTTGTCTGTTACAACAGAAGGTTGTTGGTTATTTGTCTGTTACAAAAGAAGATTGTTGGTTAAGTGTCTGTTACAACAGAAGGTTGTTGGTTACTTGTCTGTTACAACAGAAGGTTGTTGGTTAAGTGTCTGTTACAAAAGAAGATTGTTGGTTACATGTCTGTTACAAAAGAAGATTGTTGGTTACCTGTCTGTTACAAAAAAAGATTGTTGGTTACGTGTCTGTTACAAAAGAAGATTGTTGGTTACGTGTCTGTTACAAAAGAAGATTGTTGGTTACGTGTCTGTTACAACAGAAGGTTGTTGGTTTCTTGTCTGTTACAACAGAAGGTTGTTGGTTACTTGTCTGTTACAACAGAAGGTTGTTGGTTTTTTGTCTGTTACAAAAGAAGATTGTTGGTTACGTGTCTGTTACAACAGAAGGTTGTTGGTTACTTGTCTGTTACAACAGAAGGTTGTTGGTTACGTGTCTGTTACAAAAGAAGGTAATTGGTTACTTGTCTGTTACAACAGAAGATTGTTGTTTACTTGTCTTTTATAACAGAAGATTGTTGGTTACTTGTCTGTTACAAAAGAAGATTTTGGTTACGTGTCTGTTACAACAGAAGGTTGTTAGTTACTTGTCTGTTACAACAGAAGATTGTTGGTTACTTGTCTGTTACAACAGAAGATTGTTATTACCTATTTGTTACAACAGAAGGTTGTTGGTTACTTTGTCTGTTACAACTGAAGATTGTTGGTTACTTGTCTGTTACAAAAGAAGATTGTTGGTTATTTGTCTGTTACAAAAGAAGATTGTTGTTTACTTGTCTGTTACAACAGAAGGTTGTTGGTTACTTTATCTGTTACAACTGGAGATTGTTGGTTACTTGTCTGTTACAACAGAAGGTTGTTGGTTATTTGTCTGTTACAAAAGAAGATTGTTGGTTACGTGTCTGTTACAACAGAAGGTTGTTGGTTACTTGTCTGTTACAACAGAAGGTTGTTGGTTACTTGTCTGTTACAACAGAAGATTGTTGGTTTTTTGTCTGTTACAAAAGAAGATTGTTGGTTACGTGTCTGTTACAACAGAAGGTTGTTGGTTACTTGTCTGTTACAACAGAAGGTTGTTGGTTACGTGTCTGTTACAAAAGAAGGTTGTTGGTTACTTGTATGTTACAACAGAAGATTGTTGTTTACTTGTCTGTTATAACAGAAGATTGTTGGTTACTTGTCTGTTACAAAAGAAGATTGTTTGTTACGTGTCTGTTACAACAGAAGGTTGTTTGTTACTTGTCTGTTACAACAGAAGATTTTTGTTTACTTGTCTGTTATAACTGAAGATTGTTAATTACATGTCTGTTACAAAAGACTATTGTTGGTTACGTGTCTGTTACAACAGAAGGTTGTTAGTTACTTGTTTGTTACAACAGAAGATTGTTGGTTACTTGTTTGTTATAACAGAAGATTGTTATTAACCTATCTGTTACAACAGAAGGTTGTTGATTACTTGTCTGTTACAACTGGAGATTGTTGGTTATGTGTCTGTTAAACAGAAGATTGTTGGTTACTTGTCTGTTACAACAGAAGGTTGTTGGTTATTTGTCTGTTACAAAAGAAGATTGTTGGTTAAGTGTCTGTTACAACAGAAGGTTGTTGGTTACTTGTCTGTTACAACAGAAGGTTGTTGGTTAAGTGTCTGTTACAAAAGAAGATTGTTGGTTACATGTCTGTTACAAAAGAAGATTGTTGGTTACCTGTCTGTTACAAAAAAAGATTGTTGGTTACGTGTCTGTTACAAAAGAAGATTGTTGGTTACGTGTCTGTTACAAAAGAAGATTGTTGGTTACGTGTCTGTTACAACAGAAGGTTGTTGGTTTCTTGTCTGTTACAACAGAAGGTTGTTGGTTACTTGTCTGTTACAACAGAAGGTTGTTGGTTTTTTGTCTGTTACAAAAGAAGATTGTTGGTTACGTGTCTGTTACAACAGAAGGTTGTTGGTTACTTGTCTGTTACAACAGAAGGTTGTTGGTTACGTGTCTGTTACAAAAGAAGGTTGTTGGTTACTTGTCTGTTACAACAGAAGATTGTTGTTTACTTGTCTTTTATAACAGAAGATTGTTGGTTACTTGTCTGTTACAAAAGAAGATTGTTGGTTACGTGTCTGTTACAACAGAAGGTTGTTAGTTACTTGTCTGTTACAACAGAAGATTGTTGGTTACTTGTCTGTTACAACAGAAGATTGTTATTACCTGTTTGTTACAACAGAAGGTTGTTGGTTACTTTGTCTGTTACAACTGAAGATTGTTGGTTACTTGTCTGTTACAAAAGAAGATTGTTGGTTATTTGTCTGTTACAAAAGAAGATTGTTGTTTACTTGTCTGTTACAACAGAAGGTTGTTGGTTACTTTGTCTGTTACAACTGGAGATTGTTGGTTACTTGTCTGTTACAACAGACGGTTGTTGGTTATTTGTCTGTTACAAAAGAAGATTGTTGGTTACGTGTCTGTTACAACAGAAGGTTGTTGGTTACTTGTCTGTTACAACAGAAGGTTGTTGGTTACTTGTCTGTTACAACAGAAGATTGTTGGTTTTTTGTCTGTTACAAAAGAAGATTGTTGGTTACGTGTCTGTTACAACAGAAGGTTGTTGGTTACTTGTCTGTTACAACAGAAGGTTGTTGGTTACGTGTCTGTTACAAAAGAAGGTTGTTGGTTACTTGTATGTTACAACAGAAGATTGTTGTTTACTTGTCTGTTATAACAGAAGATTGTTGGTTACTTATCTGTTACAAAAGAAGATTGTTTGTTACGTGTCTGTTACAACAGAAGGTTGTTTGTTACTTGTCTGTTACAACATAAGATTTTTGTTTACTTGTCTGTTATAACTGAAGATTGTTGATTACATGTCTGTTACAAAAGACGATTGTTGGTTACGTGTCTGTTACAACAGAAGGTTGTTAGTTACTTGTTTGTTACAACAGAAGATTGTTGGTTACTTGTTTGTTATAACAGAAGATTGTTATTAACCTATATGTTACAACAGAAGGTTGTTGGTTACTTTGTCTGTTACAACTGGAGATTGTTGGTTATGTGTCTGTTAGACAGAAGATTGTTGGTTACTTGTCTGTTACAACAGAATGTTGTTGGTTATTTGTCTGTTACAAAAGAAGATTGTTTGTTAAGTGTCTGTTACAACAGAAGGTTGTTGGTTACTTGTCTGTTACAACAGAAGATTGTTGGTTACCTGTCTGTTACAAAAAAAGATTGTTGGTTACGTGTCTGTTACAAAAGAAGATTGTTGGTTACTTGTCTGTTACAAAAGAAGATTGTTGGTTACGTGTCTGTTACAACAGAAGGTTGTTAGTTACTTGTCTGTTACAACAGAAGATTGTTGTTTACTTGTCTGTTATAACTGAAAATTGTTGATTACATGTCTGTTACAAAAGACGATTGTTGGTTACGTGTCTGTTACAACAGAAGGTTGTTAGTTCCTTGTTTGTTACAACAGAAGATTGTTGGTTACTTGTTTGTTATAACAGAAGATTGTTATTAACCTATCTGTTACAACAGATGGTTGTTGATTACTTTGTCTGTTACAACTGGAGATTGTTGGTTATGTGTCTGTTAAACAGAAGATTGTTGGTTACTTGTCTGTTACAACAGAAGGTTGTTGGTTATTTGTCTGTTACAAAAGAAGATTGTTGGTTAAGTGTCTGTTACAACAGAAGGTTGTTGGTTACGTGTCTGTTACAAAAGAAGGTTCTTGGTTACTTGTCTGTTACAACAGAAGATTGTTGGTTACGTGTCTTTTACAAAAGAAGATTGTTGGTTACACGTCTGTTACAAAAGAAGATTGTTGATTACGTGTCTGTTACAAAAGAAGATTGTTGGTTACTTGTCTGTTACAACAGAAGATTGTTGGTTACATGTCTGTTACAAAAGAAGATTGTTGGTTACTTGTCTGTTACAAAAGAAGATTGTTGGTTACTTGTCTGTTACAAAAGAAGATTGTTGGTTACTTGTCTGTTACAAAAGAAGATTGTTGGTTACTTGTCTGTTACAAAAAAAAATTGTTGGTTACGTGTCTGTTACAACAGAAGGTTGTTGGTTACTTGTCTGTTACAACAGAAGGTTGTTGGTTATTAGTCTGTTACAACAGAAGGTTGTTGGTTATTTGTCTGATACAAAAGAAGATTGTTGGTTACTTGTCTGTTACAACAGAAGGTTGTTGGTTATTTGTCTGTTACAAAAGAAGGTTGTTGGTTACTTGTCTGTTACAACAGAAGATTGTTGTTTACTTGTCTGTTATAACTGAAGATTGTTGGTTACATGTCTGTTACAAAAGACGATTGTTGGTTACGTGTCTGTTACAACAGAAGGTTGTTAGTTACTTGATTGTTACAACAGAAGATTGTTGGTTACTTGTTTGTTACAACAGAAGATTGTTATTAACCTATCTGTTACAACTAAAAGATTGTTGGTTACTTTGTCTGTTACAACTGGAGATTGTTGGTTATGTGTCTGTTAAACAGAAGATTGTTGGTTACTTGTCTGTTACAACAGACGGTTGTTGGTTATTTGTCTGTTACAAAAGAAGATTGTTGGTTACGTGTCTGTTACAACAGAAGGTTGTTGGTTACGTGTCTGTTACAAAAGAAGATTGTTGGTTACTTGTCTGTTACAAAAGAAGATTGTTGGTTACCTGTCTGTTACAAAAAAAGATTGTTGGTTACGTGTCTGTTACAAAAGAAGATTGTTGGTTACGTGTCTGTTACAAAAGAAGATTGTTGGTTACGTGTCTGTTACAACAGAAGGTTGTTGGTTACTTGTCTGTTACAACAGAAGGTTGTTGGTTACTTGTCTGTTACAACAGAAGGTTGTTGGTTTTTTGTCTGTTACAAAAGAAGATTGTTGGTTACGTGTCTGTTACAACAGAAGGTTGTTGGTTACTTGTCTGTTACAACAGAAGGTTGTTGGTTACGTGTCTGTTACAAAAGAAGGTTGTTGGTTACTTGTATGTTACAACAGAAGATTGTTGTTTACTTGTCTGTTATAACAGAAGATTGTTGGTTACTTATCTGTTACAAAAGAAGATTGTTGGTTACGTGTCTGTTACAACAGAAGGTTGTTAGTTACTTGTCTGTTACAACATAAGATTTTTGTTTACTTGTCTGTTATAACTGAAGATTGTTGATTACATGTCTGTTACAAAAGACGATTGTTGGTTACTTGTCTGTTACAACAGAAGGTTGTTAGTTACTTGTTTGTTACAACAGAAGATTGTTGGTTACTTGTTTGTTATAACAGAAGATTGTTATTAACCTATATGTTACAACAGAAGGTTGTTGGTTACTTGTCTGTTACAACAGAAGATTGTTAGTTACTTGTCTGTTACAACAGAAGGTTGTTGGTTTTTTGTCTGTTACAAAAGAAGATTGTTGGTTACGTGTCTGTTACAAAAGAAGATTGTTGGTTACGTGTCTGTTACAACAGAAGGTTTTTGGTTACTTGTCTGTTACAAAAGAAGATTGTTGGTTACGTGTCTGTTACAACAGAAGGTTGTTAGTTACTTGTCTGTTACAACAGAAGATTGTTGTTTACTTGTCTGTTATAACTGAAAATTGTTGATTACATGTCTGTTACAAAAGACGATTGTTGGTTACGTGTCTGTTACAACAGAAGGTTGTTAGTTCCTTGTTTGTTACAACAGAAGATTGTTGGTTACTTGTTTGTTATAACAGAAGATTGTTATTAACCTATCTGTTACAACAGATGGTTGTTTATTACTTTGTCTGTTACAACTGGAGATTGTTGGTTATGTGTCTGTTAAACAGAAGATTGTTGGTTACTTGTCTGTTACAACAGAAGGTTGTTGGTTATTTGTCTGTTACAAAAGAAGATTGTTGGTTAAGTGTCTGTTACAACAGAAGGTTGTTGGTTACGTGTCTGTTACAAAAGAAGGTTCTTGGTTACTTGTCTGTTACAACAGAAGATTGTTGGTTACGTGTCTTTTACAAAAGAAGATTGTTGGTTACACGTCTGTTACAAAAGAAGATTGTTGATTACGTGTCTGTTACAAAAGAAGATTGTTGGTTACTTGTCTGTTACAACAGAAGATTGTTGGTTACATGTCTGTTACAAAAGAAGATTGTTGGTTACTTGTCTGTTACAAAAGAAGATTGTTGGTTACTTGTCTGTTACAAAAGAAGATTGTTGGTTACTTGTCTGTTACAAAAGAAGATTGTTGGTTACTTGTCTGTTACAAAAAAAAATTGTTGGTTACGTGTCTGTTACAACAGAAGGTTGTTGGTTACTTGTCTGTTACAACAGAAGGTTGTTGGTTATTAGTCTGTTACAACAGAATGTTGTTGGTTATTTGTCTGATACAAAAGAAGATTGTTGGTTACTTGTCTGTTACAACAGAAGGTTGTTGGTTATTTGTCTGTTACAAAAGAAGGTTGTTGGTTACTTGTCTGTTACAACAGAAGATTGTTGTTTACTTGTCTGTTATAACTGAAGATTGTTGGTTACATGTCTGTTACAAAAGACGATTGTTGGTTACGTGTCTGTTACAACAGAAGGTTGTTAGTTACTTGATTGTTACAACAGAAGATTGTTGGTTACTTGTTTGTTACAACAGAAGATTGTTATTAACCTATCTGTTACAACTAAAAGATTGTTGGTTACTTTGTCTGTTACAACTGGAGATTGTTGGTTATGTGTCTGTTAAACAGAAGATTGTTGGTTACTTGTCTGTTACAACAGACGGTTGTTGGTTATTTGTCTGTTACAAAAGAAGATTGTTGGTTACGTGTCTGTTACAACAGAAGGTTGTTGGTTACGTGTCTGTTACAAAAGAAGATTGTTGGTTACTTGTCTGTTACAAAAGAAGATTGTTGGTTACCTGTCTGTTACAAAAAAAGATTGTTGGTTACGTGTCTGTTACAAAAGAAGATTGTTGGTTACGTGTCTGTTACAAAAGAAGATTGTTGGTTACGTGTCTGTTACAACAGAAGGTTGTTGGTTACTTGTCTGTTACAACAGAAGGTTGTTGGTTACTTGTCTGTTACAACAGAAGGTTGTTGGTTTTTTGTCTGTTACAAAAGAAGATTGTTGGTTACGTGTCTGTTACAACAGAAGGTTGTTGGTTACTTGTCTGTTACAACAGAAGGTTGTTGGTTACGTGTCTGTTACAAAAGAAGGTTGTTGGTTACTTGTATGTTACAACAGAAGATTGTTGTTTACTTGTCTGTTATAACAGAAGATTGTTGGTTACTTATCTTTTACAAAAGAAGATTGTTGGTTACGTGTCTGTTACAACAGAAGGTTGTTAGTTACTTGTCTGTTACAACATAAGATTTTTGTTTACTTGTCTGTTATAACTGAAGATTGTTGATTACATGTCTGTTACAAAAGACGATTGTTGGTTACTTGTCTGTTACAACAGAAGGTTGTTAGTTACTTGTTTGTTACAACAGAAGATTGTTGGTTACTTGTTTGTTATAACAGAAGATTGTTATTAACCTATATGTTACAACAGAAGGTTGTTGGTTACTTGTCTGTTACAACAGAAGATTGTTAGTTACTTGTCTGTTACAACAGAAGGTTGTTGGTTTTTTGTCTGTTACAAAAGAAGATTGTTGGTTACGTGTCTGTTACAAAAGAAGATTGTTGGTTACGTGTCTGTTACAACAGAAGGTTTTTGGTTACTTGTCTGTTACAATAGAAGGTTGTTGGTTACGTGTCTGTTACAAAAGAAGGTTCTTGGTTACTTGTCTGTTACAACAGAAGATTGTTGTTTACTTGTCTGTTATAACAGAAGATTGTTGGTTACTTGTCTGTTGCAAAAGAAGATTGTTGGTTACATGTCTGTTACAAAAGAAGATTGTTGGTTACGTGTCTGTTACAAAAGAAGATTGTTGGTTACATGTCTGTTCCAAAAGAAGATTGTTGGTTACATGTCTGTTACAAAAGAAGATTGTTGGTTACATGTCTGTTACAAAAGAAGATTGTTGGTTACGTTCTGTTACAAAAGAAGATTGTTGGTTACATGTCTGTTACAAAAGAAGAGTGTTGGTTACGTGTCTTTTACAAAAGAAGATTGTTGGTTACACGTCTGTTACAAAAGAAGATTGTTGATTACGTGTCTGTTACAAAAGAAGATTGTTGGTTACTTGTCTGTTACAACAGAAGGTTGTTGGTTATTTGTCTGTTACAAAAGAAGATTGTTTGTTAAGTGTCTGTTACAACAGAAGGTTGTTGGTTACTTGTCTGTTACAACAGAAGATTGTTGGTTACCTGTCTGTTACAAAAAAAGATTGTTGGTTACGTGTCTGTTACAAAAGAAGATTGTTGGTTACTTGTCTGTTACAAAAGAAGATTGTTGGTTACGTGTCTGTTACAACAGAAGGTTGTTAGTTACTTGTCTGTTACAACAGAAGATTGTTGTTTACTTGTCTGTTATAACTGAAAATTGTTGATTACATGTCTGTTACAAAAGACGATTGTTGGTTACGTGTCTGTTACAACAGAAGGTTGTTAGTTCCTTGTTTGTTACAACAGAAGATTGTTGGTTACTTGTTTGTTATAACAGAAGATTGTTATTAACCTATCTGTTACAACAGATGGTTGTTGATTACTTTGTCTGTTACAACTGGAGATTGTTGGTTATGTGTCTGTTAAACAGAAGATTGTTGGTTACTTGTCTGTTACAACAGAAGGTTGTTGGTTATTTGTCTGTTACAAAAGAAGATTGTTGGTTAAGTGTCTGTTACAACAGAAGGTTGTTGGTTACGTGTCTGTTACAAAAGAAGGTTCTTGGTTACTTGTCTGTTACAACAGAAGATTGTTGGTTACGTGTCTTTTACAAAAGAAGATTGTTGGTTACACGTCTGTTACAAAAAAAGATTGTTGATTACGTGTCTGTTACAAAAGAAGATTGTTGGTTACTTGTCTGTTACAACAGAAGATTGTTGGTTACATGTCTGTTACAAAAGAAGATTGTTGGTTACTTGTCTGTTACAAAAGAAGATTGTTGGTTACTTGTCTGTTACAAAAGAAGATTGTTGGTTACTTGTCTGTTACAAAAGAAGATTGTTGGTTACTTGTCTGTTACAAAAAAAAATTGTTGGTTACGTGTCTGTTACAACAGAAGGTTGTTGGTTACTTGTCTGTTACAACAGAAGGTTGTTGGTTATTAGTCTGTTACAACAGAAGGTTGTTGGTTATTTGTCTGATACAAAAGAAGATTGTTGGTTACTTGTCTGTTACAACAGAAGGTTGTTGGTTATTTGTCTGTTACAAAAGAAGGTTGTTGGTTACTTGTCTGTTACAACAGAAGATTGTTGTTTACTTGTCTGTTATAACTGAAGATTGTTGGTTACATGTCTGTTACAAAAGACGATTGTTGGTTACGTGTCTGTTACAACAGAAGGTTGTTAGTTACTTGATTGTTACAACAGAAGATTGTTGGTTACTTGTTTGTTACAACAGAAGATTGTTATTAACCTATCTGTTACAACTAAAAGATTGTTGGTTACTTTGTCTGTTACAACTGGAGATTGTTGGTTATGTGTCTGTTAAACAGAAGATTGTTGGTTACTTGTCTGTTACAACAGACGGTTGTTGGTTATTTGTCTGTTACAAAAGAAGATTGTTGGTTACGTGTCTGTTACAACAGAAGGTTGTTGGTTACGTGTCTGTTACAAAAGAAGATTGTTGGTTACTTGTCTGTTACAAAAGAAGATTGTTGGTTACCTGTCTGTTACAAAAAAAGATTGTTGGTTACGTGTCTGTTACAAAAGAAGATTGTTGGTTACGTGTCTGTTACAAAAGAAGATTGTTGGTTACGTGTCTGTTACAACAGAAGGTTGTTGGTTACTTGTCTGTTACAACAGAAGGTTGTTGGTTACTTGTCTGTTACAACAGAAGGTTGTTGGTTTTTTGTCTGTTACAAAAGAAGATTGTTGGTTACGTGTCTGTTACAACAGAAGGTTGTTGGTTACTTGTCTGTTACAACAGAAGGTTGTTGGTTACGTGTCTGTTACAAAAGAAGGTTGTTGGTTACTTGTATGTTACAACAGAAGATTGTTGTTTACTTGTCTGTTATAACAGAAGATTGTTGGTTACTTATCTTTTACAAAAGAAGATTGTTGGTTACGTGTCTGTTACAACAGAAGGTTGTTAGTTACTTGTCTGTTACAACATAAGATTTTTGTTTACTTGTCTGTTATAACTGAAGATTGTTGATTACATGTCTGTTACAAAAGACGATTGTTGGTTACTTGTCTGTTACAACAGAAGGTTGTTAGTTACTTGTTTGTTACAACAGAAGATTGTTGGTTACTTGTTTGTTATAACAGAAGATTGTTATTAACCTATATGTTACAACAGAAGGTTGTTGGTTACTTGTCTGTTACAACAGAAGATTGTTAGTTACTTGTCTGTTACAACAGAAGGTTGTTGGTTTTTTGTCTGTTACAAAAGAAGATTGTTGGTTACGTGTCTGTTACAAAAGAAGATTGTTGGTTACGTGTCTGTTACAACAGAAGGTTTTTGGTTACTTGTCTGTTACAATAGAAGGTTGTTGGTTACGTGTCTGTTACAAAAGAAGGTTCTTGGTTACTTGTCTGTTACAACAGAAGATTGTTGTTTACTTGTCTGTTATAACAGAAGATTGTTGGTTACTTGTCTGTTACAAAAGAAGATTGTTGGTTACATGTCTGTTACAAAAGAAGATTGTTGGTTACGTGTCTGTTACAAAAGAAGATTGTTGGTTACATGTCTGTTACAAAAGAAGATTGTTGGTTACATGTCTGTTACAAAAGAAGATTGTTGGTTACATGTCTGTTACAAAAGAAGATTGTTGGTTACGTTCTGTTACAAAAGAAGATTGTTGGTTACATGTCTGTTACAAAAGAAGAGTGTTGGTTACGTGTCTTTTACAAAAGAAGATTGTTGGTTACACGTCTGTTACAAAAGAAGATTGTTGATTACGTGTCTGTTACAAAAGAAGATTGTTGGTTACTTGTCTGTTACAACAGAAGGTTGTTGGTTATTTGTCTGTTACAAAAGTAGATTGTTTGTTAAGTGTCTGTTACAACAGAAGGTTGTTGGTTACTTGTCTGTTACAACAGAAGATTGTTGGTTACCTGTCTGTTACAAAAAAAGATTGTTGGTTACGTGTCTGTTACAAAAGAAGATTGTTGGTTACTTGTCTGTTACAAAAGAAGATTGTTGGTTACGTGTCTGTTACAACAGAAGGTTGTTAGTTACTTGTCTGTTACAACAGAAGATTGTTGTTTACTTGTCTGTTATAACTGAAAATTGTTGATTACATGTCTGTTACAAAAGACGATTGTTGGTTACGTGTCTGTTACAACAGAAGGTTGTTAGTTCCTTGTTTGTTACAACAGAAGATTGTTGGTTACTTGTTTGTTATAACAGAAGATTGTTATTAACCTATCTGTTACAACAGATGGTTGTTGATTACTTTGTCTGTTACAACTGGAGATTGTTGGTTATGTGTCTGTTAAACAGAAGATTGTTGGTTACTTGTCTGTTACAACAGAAGGTTGTTGGTTATTTGTCTGTTACAAAAGAAGATTGTTGGTTAAGTGTCTGTTACAACAGAAGGTTGTTGGTTACGTGTCTGTTACAAAAGAAGGTTCTTGGTTACTTGTCTGTTACAACAGAAGATTGTTGGTTACGTGTCTTTTACAAAAGAAGATTGTTGGTTACACGTCTGTTACAAAAAAAGATTGTTGATTACGTGTCTGTTACAAAAGAAGATTGTTGGTTACTTGTCTGTTACAACAGAAGATTGTTGGTTACATGTCTGTTACAAAAGAAGATTGTTGGTTACTTGTCTGTTACAAAAGAAGATTGTTGGTTACTTGTCTGTTACAAAAGAAGATTGTTGGTTACTTGTCTGTTACAAAAGAAGATTGTTGGTTACTTGTCTGTTACAAAAAAAAATTGTTGGTTACGTGTCTGTTACAACAGAAGGTTGTTGGTTACTTGTCTGTTACAACAGAAGGTTGTTGGTTATTAGTCTGTTACAACAGAAGGTTGTTGGTTATTTGTCTGATACAAAAGAAGATTGTTGGTTACTTGTCTGTTACAACAGAAGGTTGTTGGTTATTTGTCTGTTACAAAAGAAGGTTGTTGGTTACTTGTCTGTTACAACAGAAGATTGTTGTTTACTTGTCTGTTATAACTGAAGATTGTTGGTTACATGTCTGTTACAAAAGACGATTGTTGGTTACGTGTCTGTTACAACAGAAGGTTGTTAGTTACTTGATTGTTACAACAGAAGATTGTTGGTTACTTGTTTGTTACAACAGAAGATTGTTATTAACCTATCTGTTACAACTAAAAGATTGTTGGTTACTTTGTCTGTTACAACTGGAGATTGTTGGTTATGTGTCTGTTAAACAGAAGATTGTTGGTTACTTGTCTGTTACAACAGACGGTTGTTGGTTATTTGTCTGTTACAAAAGAAGATTGTTGGTTACGTGTCTGTTACAACAGAAGGTTGTTGGTTACGTGTCTGTTACAAAAGAAGATTGTTGGTTACTTGTCTGTTACAAAAGAAGATTGTTGGTTACCTGTCTGTTACAAAAAAAGATTGTTGGTTACGTGTCTGTTACAAAAGAAGATTGTTGGTTACGTGTCTGTTACAAAAGAAGATTGTTGGTTACTTGTCTGTTACAACAGAAGGTTGTTGGTTACTTGTCTGTTACAACAGAAGGTTGTTGGTTACTTGTCTGTTACAACAGAAGGTTGTTGGTTTTTTGTCTGTTACAAAAGAAGATTGTTGGTTACGTGTCTGTTACAACAGAAGGTTGTTGGTTACTTGTCTGTTACAACAGAAGGTTGTTGGTTACGTGTCTGTTACAAAAGAAGGTTGTTGGTTACTTGTATGTTACAACAGAAGATTGTTGTTTACTTGTCTGTTATAACAGAAGATTGTTGGTTACTTATCTGTTACAAAAGAAGATTGTTGGTTACGTGTCTGTTACAACAGAAGGTTGTTAGTTACTTGTCTGTTACAACATAAGATTTTTGTTTACTTGTCTGTTATAACTGAAGATTGTTGATTACATGTCTGTTACAAAAGACGATTGTTGGTTACTTGTCTGTTACAACAGAAGGTTGTTAGTTACTTGTTTGTTACAACAGAAGATTGTTGGTTACTTGTTTGTTATAACAGAAGATTGTTATTAACCTATATGTTACAACAGAAGGTTGTTGGTTACTTGTCTGTTACAACAGAAGATTGTTAGTTACTTGTCTGTTACAACAGAAGGTTGTTGGTTTTTTGTCTGTTACAAAAGAAGATTGTTGGTTACGTGTCTGTTACAAAAGAAGATTGTTGGTTACGTGTCTGTTACAACAGAAGGTTTTTGGTTACTTGTCTGTTACAATAGAAGGTTGTTGGTTACGTGTCTGTTACAAAAGAAGGTTCTTGGTTACTTGTCTGTTACAACAGAAGATTGTTGTTTACTTGTCTGTTATAACAGAAGATTGTTGGTTACTTGTCTGTTGCAAAAGAAGATTGTTGGTTACATGTCTGTTACAAAAGAAGATTGTTGGTTACGTGTCTGTTACAAAAGAAGATTGTTGGTTACATGTCTGTTCCAAAAGAAGATTGTTGGTTACATGTCTGTTACAAAAGAAAATTGTTGGTTACATGTCTGTTACAAAAGAAGATTGTTGGTTACGTTCTGTTACAAAAGAAGATTGTTGGTTACATGTCTGTTACAAAAGAAGAGTGTTGGTTACGTGTCTTTTACAAAAGAAGATTGTTGGTTACACGTCTGTTACAAAAGAAGATTGTTGATTACGTGTCTGTTACAAAAGAAGATTGTTGGTTACTTGTCTGTTACAACAGAAGATTGTTGGTTACATGTCTGTTACAAAAGAAGATTGTTGGTTACTTGTCTGTTACAAAAGAAGATTGTTGGTTACTTGTCTGTTACAAAAGAAGATTGTTGGTTACTTGTCTGTTACAAAAGAAGATTGTTGGTTACTTGTCTGTTACAAAAGAAAATTGTTGGTTACGTGTCTGTTACAACAGAAGGTTGTTGGTTACTTGTCTGTTACAAAAGAAGGTTGTTGGTTATTAGTCTGTTACAACAGAAGGTTGTTGGTTACTTGTCTGTTACAACAGAAGATTGTTGGTTACCTGTCTGTTACAAAAAAAGATTGTTGGTTACGTGTCTGTTACAAAAGAAGATTGTTGGTTACGTGTCTGTTACAAAAGAAGATTGTTGGTTACGTGTCTGTTACAACAGAAGGTTGTTAGTTACTTGTCTGTTACAACAGAAGATTGTTGTTTACTTGTCTGTTATAACTGAAGATTGTTAATTACATGTCTGTTACAAAAGACTATTGTTGGTTACGTGTCTGTTACAACAGAAGGTTGTTAGTTACTTGTTTGTTACAACTGAAGATTGTTGGTTACTTGTTTGTTATAACAGAAGATTGTTATTAACCTATCTGTTACAACAGAAGGTTGTTGATTACCTTGTCTGTTACAACTGGAGATTGTTGGTTATGTGTCTGTTAAACAGACGATTGTTGGTTACTTGTCTGTTACAACAGAAGGTTGTTGGTTATTTGTCTGTTACAAAAGAAGATTGTTGGTTAAGTGTCTGTTACAACAGAAGGTTGTTGGTTACTTGTCTGTTACAACAGAAGGTTGTTGGTTAAGTGGGGAACAGGCAAATAATTGCAATGCTGCGGTAAAGCTGGTAGCAAGGAGCCAATGGTGGGGTGTGCTAAACACTCCAAGGTATGGTGACAGCTTTACAAATAAAGAACACAACACAATACTGACGTTTCGGCCTGTGGCCTTCTTCAGACTACATGGACAACGACAACAAGCGGTGAAGCACAATTACTACATGTTAGATGATAAAGTGGAGGGCGAGGAAAGTAGGATGCAAAAATAAGAAAAGAGAGAAATGAATTTTACATGATGAGAGGTATGATGGGCGTCAAAATATATAAAATAGAAAAAGAGAGAGAAAAATGTATAATAAATTGTACTTAGCTGAGCTCAGAGCAGGGAGCAGGAAAACTGTAATCCGTGCTGAAACCAGTCGGAATGACTAAATGACTAAAAGCGCAGAGAACGTGTATAGAAAGCAACACGTGACAAAGACAGGTCAGTAAAGAGGGCAAAAAGGATCAAATTTCAGGAAAACCAAAAAGGGGGGGGGGGAAAGGGGGCATAGACGAGGATACTCCTGGGACACAACAAGCAATACATATAAATCACTCAACAATGGAAGTGAGAGATCACGCGAGAGGTTAAGAGAAAGAAATAGAATGACACGACAAAGTAGTAAACTAGGCAGTGGGTGAGAGAGATGGACTCTACAGAATGGATGGCCTCGAACTGAACGAGTTGAGAGGTAGGTCAACGAAAGGAAGGATTGGATACTGGAGGAAGAGATACGGTGAGGAAGAATAATAAAGCCGGTATAATGAGAAGGGCGATAGAGGGGTGGTCCGGAGGAAGTTAGTCTATCGGGAGGTAGGGAAGTATTGGAGGAGGAGGTATGGAGAGGAGGGATAAGAAGCAGGTATGTGAAAACTGGATAGGGGGAGAGGCGGTAGGTCAGAAGTGAATGGAAAAAGAGAAAGTCTGGAAGAAGTGGAGCAATAGGGGATGGTGTGCAAGAGGTATGAACCATAGGAGGTAAAGAAGTAGGGAAATGATAGAACAAAGGGGGGAATGAAAGTGGGCATCAGGATAAGGGGGATACTGGAATAGTAGGTATAGATGAGTAGTGACTACAAGTTAATAGAGAGGAGAGGGGTGAGCTAGGAGTAGATCAGCAGAGGGGTGGTAGGAAGGACGAGGGACAATAGAGGTGGGCAGAGAGATCGTACGTACAGTCCAGGTGGAGAGGTGATATAGTGATAAAGAGGTAAAGGACATGAAGATAGTCAGGAGAGAAAAAGGTGTAGGGAGAGGGGGGGGGGTTTAGGAGGAAGAAGGCAAGATGGGGGTTACTCAAAGAGGATATGAAAAGCAGGGATGGACGAGGAGTAGAGGACCCAAGAAGAGAAATAGGAAGAGAGGTCCATAGGTAGGAGGATGGAGTCGGAGGCAGGAGGGTCCTCAGAGGGACAGGGATACATTGATGCCACGAGGGGTGAGGCAGCCCCAACGAGCGATCAGACGGTGCTCAAGAGTGAGCCGACTGTGGTGATCAGAGGAGCATGATACTAGGCCAGTTACCAAGACATCAGTCTTACCTCGATGGCCCCTCGAGTTAAAGTGGGCTGCTACAGGAGTGTCCGCTTCTTGGGTGATGTCATTCAAGTGTTCACGGCACCTATCGCCGACAACAGAAGATTGTTGTTTACTTGTCTGTTATAACTGAAGATTGTTGGTTACATGTCTGTTACAAAAGACGATTGTTGGTTAAGTGTCTGTTACAAAAGAAGATTGTTGGTTACATGTCTGTTACAAAAGAAGATTGTTGGTTACCTGTCTGTTACAAAAAAAGATTGTTGGTTACATGTCTGTTACAAAAGAAGATTGTTGGTTACGTGTCTGTTACAAAAGAAGATTGTTGGTTACGTGTCTGTTACAACAGAAGGTTGTTGGTTTCTTGTCTGTTACAACAGAAGGTTGTTGGTTACTTGTCTGTTACAACAGAAGGTTGTTGGTTTTTTGTCTGTTACAAAAGAAGATTGTTGGTTACGTGTCTGTTACAACAGAAGGTTGTTGGTTACTTGTCTGTTACAACAGAAGGTTGTTGGTTACGTGTCTGTTACAAAAGAAGGTAATTGGTTACTTGTCTGTTACAACAGAAGATTGTTGTTTACTTGTCTGTTATAACAGAAGATTGTTGGTTACTTGTCTGTTACAAAAGAAGATTGTTGGTTACGTGTCTGTTACAACAGACGGTTGTTAGTTACTTGTCTGTTACAACAGAAGATTGTTGGTTACTTGTCTGTTACAACAGAAGATTGTTATTAACTTATTTGTTACAACAGAAGGTTGTTGGTTACTTTGTCTGTTACAACTGAAGATTGTTGGTTACTTGTCTGTTACAAAAGAAGATTGTTGGTTATTTGTCTGTTACAAAAGAAGATTGTTGTTTACTTGTCTGTTACAAAAGAAGATTGTTGGCTACGTGTCTGTTACAAAAGAAGATTGTTGGTTTTTTGTCTGTTACAAAAGAAGATTGTTGGTTACTTGTCTGTTACAAAAGAAGATTGTTGGTTCCATGTCTGTTACAAAAGAAGATTGTTGGTTACGTGTCTGTTACAAAAGAAGATTGTTGGTTACGTGTCTGTTAAAACAGAAGGTTGTTGGTTACATGTCTGTTACAACAGAAGGTTGTTGGTTACTTTATCTGTTACAACTGGAGATTGTTGGTTACTTGTCTGTTACAACAGACGGTTGTTGGTTATTTGTCTGTTACAAAAGAAGATTGTTGGTTACGTGTCTGTTACAACAGAAGGTTGTTGGTTACTTGTCTGTTACAACAGAAGGTTGTTGGTTACTTGTCTGTTACAACAGAAGATTGTTGGTTTTTTGTCTGTTACAAAAGAAGATTGTTGGTTACGTGTCTGTTACAACAGAAGGTTGTTGGTTACTTGTCTGTTACAACAGAAGGTTGTTGGTTACGTGTCTGTTACAAAAGAAGGTTGTTGGTTACTTGTATGTTACAACAGAAGATTGTTGTTTACTTGTCTGTTATAACAGAAGATTGTTGGTTACTTATCTGTTACAAAAGAAGATTGTTTGTTACGTGTCTGTTACAACAGAAGGTTGTTTGTTACTTGTCTGTTACAACATAAGATTTTTGTTTACTTGTCTGTTATAACTGAAGATTGTTGATTACATGTCTG
The DNA here is from genome assembly GCA_032433765.1 of Megaustenia siamemsis. Lineage (NCBI taxonomy): Eukaryota > Metazoa > Mollusca > Gastropoda > Stylommatophora > Ariophantidae > Megaustenia > Megaustenia siamemsis. The sequence continues at coordinate 24,614,998 of JAVIAB010000156.1, read as the reverse complement.
TTACAAAAGACGATTGTTGGTTACGTGTCTGTTACAACAGAAGGTTGTTAGTTACTTGTTTGTTACAACAGAAGATTGTTGGTTACTTGTTTGTTATAACAGAAGATTGTTATTAACCTATATGTTACAACAGAAGGTTGTTGGTTACTTTGTCTGTTACTACTGGAGATTGTTGGTTATGTGTCTGTTAGACAGAAGATTGTTGGTTACTTGTCTGTTACAACAGAAGGTTGTTGGTTATTTGTCTGTTACAAAAGAAGATTGTTTGTTAAGTGTCTGTTACAACAGAAGGTTGTTGGTTACTTGTCTGTTACAACAGAAGATTGTTGGTTACCTGTCTGTTACAAAAAAAGATTGTTGGTTACGTGTCTGTTACAAAAGAAGATTGTTGGTTACTTGTCTGTTACAAAAGAAGATTGTTGGTTACGTGTCTGTTACAACAGAAGGTTGTTAGTTACTTGTCTGTTACAACAGAAGATTGTTGTTTACTTGTCTGTTATAACTGAAAATTGTTGATTACATGTCTGTTACAAAAGACGATTGTTGGTTACGTGTCTGTTACAACAGAAGGTTGTTAGTTCCTTGTTTGTTACAACAGAAGATTGTTGGTTACTTGTTTGTTATAACAGAAGATTGTTATTAACCTATCTGTTACAACAGATGGTTGTTGATTACTTTGTCTGTTACAACTGGAGATTGTTGGTTATGTGTCTGTTAAACAGAAGATTGTTGGTTACTTGTCTGTTACAACAGAAGGTTGTTGGTTATTTGTCTGTTACAAAAGAAGATTGTTGGTTAAGTGTCTGTTACAACAGAAGGTTGTTGGTTACGTGTCTGTTACAAAAGAAGGTTCTTGGTTACTTGTCTGTTACAACAGAAGATTGTTGGTTACGTGTCTTTTACAAAAGAAGATTGTTGGTTACACGTCTGTTACAAAAGAAGATTGTTGATTACGTGTCTGTTACAAAAGAAGATTGTTGGTTACTTGTCTGTTACAACAGAAGATTGTTGGTTACATGTCTGTTACAAAAGAAGATTGTTGGTTACTTGTCTGTTACAAAAGAAGATTGTTGGTTACTTGTCTGTTACAAAAGAAGATTGTTGGTTACTTGTCTGTTACAAAAGAAGATTGTTGGTTACTTGTCTGTTACAAAAAAAAATTGTTCGTTACGTGTCTGTTACAACAGAAGGTTGTTGGTTACTTGTCTGTTACAACAGAAGGTTGTTGGTTATTAGTCTGTTACAACAGAAGGTTGTTGGTTATTTGTCTGATACAAAAGAAGATTGTTGGTTACTTGTCTGTTACAACAGAAGGTTGTTGGTTATTTGTCTGTTACAAAAGAAGGTTGTTGGTTACTTGTCTGTTACAACAGAAGATTGTTGTTTACTTGTCTGTTATAACTGAAGATTGTTGGTTACATGTCTGTTACAAAAGACGATTGTTGGTTACGTGTCTGTTACAACAGAAGGTTGTTAGTTACTTGATTGTTACAACAGAAGATTGTTGGTTACTTGTTTGTTACAACAGAAGATTGTTATTAACCTATCTGTTACAACTAAAAGATTGTTGGTTACTTTGTCTGTTACAACTGGAGTTTGTTGGTTATGTGTCTGTTAAACAGAAGATTGTTGGTTACTTGTCTGTTACAACAGACGGTTGTTGGTTATTTGTCTGTTACAAAAGAAGATTGTTGGTTACGTGTCTGTTACAACAGAAGGTTGTTGGTTACGTGTCTGTTACAAAAGAAGATTGTTGGTTACTTGTCTGTTACAAAAGAAGATTGTTGGTTACCTGTCTGTTACAAAAAAAGATTGTTGGTTACGTGTCTGTTACAAAAGAAGATTGTTGGTTACGTGTCTGTTACAAAAGAAGATTGTTGGTTACGTGTCTGTTACAACAGAAGGTTGTTGGTTACTTGTCTGTTACAACAGAAGGTTGTTGGTTACTTGTCTGTTACAACAGAAGGTTGTTGGTTTTTTGTCTGTTACAAAAGAAGATTGTTGGTTACGTGTCTGTTACAACAGAAGGTTGTTGGTTACTTGTCTGTTACAACAGAAGGTTGTTGGTTACGTGTCTGTTACAAAAGAAGGTTGTTGGTTACTTGTATGTTACAACAGAAGATTGTTGTTTACTTGTCTGTTATAACAGAAGATTGTTGGTTACTTATCTGTTACAAAAGAAGATTGTTGGTTACGTGTCTGTTACAACAGAAGGTTGTTAGTTACTTGTCTGTTACAACATAAGATTTTTGTTTACTTGTCTGTTATAACTGAAGATTGTTGATTACATGTCTGTTACAAAAGACGATTGTTGGTTACTTGTCTGTTACAACAGAAGGTTGTTAGTTACTTGTTTGTTACAACAGAAGATTGTTGGTTACTTGTTTGTTATAACAGAAGATTGTTATTAACCTATATGTTACAACAGAAGGTTGTTGGTTACTTGTCTGTTACAACAGAAGATTGTTAGTTACTTGTCTGTTACAACAGAAGGTTGTTGGTTTTTTGTCTGTTACAAAAGAAGATTGTTGGTTACGTGTCTGTTACAAAAGAAGATTGTTGGTTACGTGTCTGTTACAACAGAAGGTTTTTGGTTACTTGTCTGTTACAAAAGAAGATTGTTGGTTACGTGTCTGTTACAACAGAAGGTTGTTAGTTACTTGTCTGTTACAACAGAAGATTGTTGTTTACTTGTCTGTTATAACTGAAAATTGTTGATTACATGTCTGTTACAAAAGACGATTGTTGGTTACGTGTCTGTTACAACAGAAGGTTGTTAGTTCCTTGTTTGTTACAACAGAAGATTGTTGGTTACTTGTTTGTTATAACAGAAGATTGTTATTAACCTATCTGTTACAACAGATGGTTGTTGATTACTTTGTCTGTTACAACTGGAGATTGTTGGTTATGTGTCTGTTAAACAGAAGATTGTTGGTTACTTGTCTGTTACAACAGAAGGTTGTTGGTTATTTGTCTGTTACAAAAGAAGATTGTTGGTTAAGTGTCTGTTACAACAGAAGGTTGTTGGTTACGTGTCTGTTACAAAAGAAGGTTCTTGGTTACTTGTCTGTTACAACAGAAGATTGTTGGTTACGTGTCTTTTACAAAAGAAGATTGTTGGTTACACGTCTGTTACAAAAGAAGATTGTTGATTACGTGTCTGTTACAAAAGAAGATTGTTGGTTACTTGTCTGTTACAACAGAAGATTGTTGGTTACATGTCTGTTACAAAAGAAGATTGTTGGTTACTTGTCTGTTACAAAAGAAGATTGTTGGTTACTTGTCTGTTACAAAAGAAGATTGTTGGTTACTTGTCTGTTACAAAAGAAGATTGTTGGTTACTTGTCTGTTACAAAAAAAAATTGTTGGTTACGTGTCTGTTACAACAGAAGGTTGTTGGTTACTTGTCTGTTACAACAGAAGGTTGTTGGTTATTAGTCTGTTACAACAGAAGGTTGTTGGTTATTTGTCTGATACAAAAGAAGATTGTTGGTTACTTGTCTGTTACAACAGAAGGTTGTTGGTTATTTGTCTGTTACAAAAGAAGGTTGTTGGTTACTTGTCTGTTACAACAGAAGATTGTTGTTTACTTGTCTGTTATAACTGAAGATTGTTGGTTACATGTCTGTTACAAAAGACGATTGTTGGTTACGTGTCTGTTACAACAGAAGGTTGTTAGTTACTTGATTGTTACAACAGAAGATTGTTGGTTACTTGTTTGTTACAACAGAAGATTGTTATTAACCTATCTGTTACAACTAAAAGATTGTTGGTTACTTTGTCTGTTACAACTGGAGATTGTTGGTTATGTGTCTGTTAAACAGAAGATTGTTGGTTACTTGTCTGTTACAACAGACGGTTGTTGGTTATTTGTCTGTTACAAAAGAAGATTGTTGGTTACGTGTCTTTTACAACAGAAGGTTGTTGGTTACGTGTCTGTTACAAAAGAAGATTGTTGGTTACTTGTCTGTTACAAAAGAAGATTGTTGGTTACCTGTCTGTTACAAAAAAAGATTGTTGGTTACGTGTCTGTTACAAAAGAAGATTGTTGGTTACGTGTCTGTTACAAAAGAAGATTGTTGGTTACGTGTCTGTTACAACAGAAGGTTGTTGGTTACTTGTCTGTTACAACAGAAGGTTGTTGGTTACTTGTCTGTTACAACAGAAGGTTGTTGGTTTTTTGTCTGTTACAAAAGAAGATTGTTGGTTACGTGTCTGTTACAACAGAAGGTTGTTGGTTACGTGTCTGTTACAACAGAAGGTTGTTGGTTACGTGTCTGTTACAAAAGAAGGTTGTTGGTTACTTGTATGTTACAACAGAAGATTGTTGTTTACTTGTCTGTTATAACAGAAGATTGTTGGTTACTTATCTGTTACAAAAGAAGATTGTTGGTTACGTGTCTGTTACAACAGAAGGTTGTTAGTTACTTGTCTGTTACAACATAAGATTTTTGTTTACTTGTCTGTTATAACTGAAGATTGTTGATTACATGTCTGTTACAAAAGACGATTGTTGGTTACTTGTCTGTTACAACAGAAGGTTGTTAGTTACTTGTTTGTTACAACAGAAGATTGTTGGTTACTTGTTTGTTATAACAGAAGATTGTTATTAACCTATATGTTACAACAGAAGGTTGTTGGTTACTTGTCTGTTACAACAGAAGATTGTTAGTTACTTGTCTGTTACAACAGAAGGTTGTTGGTTTTTTGTCTGTTACAAAAGAAGATTGTTGGTTACGTGTCTGTTACAAAAGAAGATTGTTGGTTACGTGTCTGTTACAACAGAAGGTTTTTGGTTACTTGTCTGTTACAATAGAAGGTTGTTGGTTACGTGTCTGTTACAAAAGAAGGTTCTTGGTTACTTGTCTGTTACAACAGAAGATTGTTGTTTACTTGTCTGTTATAACAGAAGATTGTTGGTTACTTGTCTGTTGCAAAAGAAGATTGTTGGTTACATGTCTGTTACAAAAGAAGATTGTTGGTTACGTGTCTGTTACAAAAGAAGATTGTTGGTTACATGTCTGTTCCAAAAGAAGATTGTTGGTTACATGTCTGTTACAAAAGAAGATTGTTGGTTACATGTCTGTTACAAAAGAAGATTGTTGGTTACGTTCTGTTACAAAAGAAGATTGTTGGTTACATGTCTGTTACAAAAGAAGAGTGTTGGTTACGTGTCTTTTACAAAAGAAGATTGTTGGTTACACGTCTGTTACAAAAGAAGATTGTTGATTACGTGTCTGTTACAAAAGAAGATTGTTGGTTACTTGTCTGTTACAACAGAAGGTTGTTGGTTATTTGTCTGTTACAAAAGTAGATTGTTTGTTAAGTGTCTGTTACAACAGAAGGTTGTTGGTTACTTGTCTGTTACAACAGAAGATTGTTGGTTACCTGTCTGTTACAAAAAAAGATTGTTGGTTACGTGTCTGTTACAAAAGAAGATTGTTGGTTACTTGTCTGTTACAAAAGAAGATTGTTGGTTACGTGTCTGTTACAACAGAAGGTTGTTAGTTACTTGTCTGTTACAACAGAAGATTGTTGTTTACTTGTCTGTTATAACTGAAAATTGTTGATTACATGTCTGTTACAAAAGACGATTGTTGGTTACGTGTCTGTTACAACAGAAGGTTGTTAGTTCCTTGTTTGTTACAACAGAAGATTGTTGGTTACTTGTTTGTTATAACAGAAGATTGTTATTAACCTATCTGTTACAACAGATGGTTGTTGATTACTTTGTCTGTTACAACTGGAGATTGTTGGTTATGTGTCTGTTAAACAGAAGATTGTTGGTTACTTGTCTGTTACAACAGAAGGTTGTTGGTTATTTGTCTGTTACAAAAGAAGATTGTTGGTTAAGTGTCTGTTACAACAGAAGGTTGTTGGTTACGTGTCTGTTACAAAAGAAGGTTCTTGGTTACTTGTCTGTTACAACAGAAGATTGTTGGTTACGTGTCTTTTACAAAAGAAGATTGTTGGTTACACGTCTGTTACAAAAAAAGATTGTTGATTACGTGTCTGTTACAAAAGAAGATTGTTGGTTACTTGTCTGTTACAACAGAAGATTGTTGGTTACATGTCTGTTACAAAAGAAGATTGTTGGTTACTTGTCTGTTACAAAAGAAGATTGTTGGTTACTTGTCTGTTACAAAAGACGATTGTTGGTTACGTGTCTGTTACAACAGAAGGTTGTTAGTTACTTGATTGTTACAACAGAAGATTGTTGGTTACTTGTTTGTTACAACAGAAGATTGTTATTAACCTATCTGTTACAACTAAAAGATTGTTGGTTACTTTGTCTGTTACAACTGGAGATTGTTGGTTATGTGTCTGTTAAACAGAAGATTGTTGGTTACTTGTCTGTTACAACAGACGGTTGTTGGTTATTTGTCTGTTACAAAAGAAGATTGTTGGTTACGTGTCTGTTACAACAGAAGGTTGTTGGTTACGTGTCTGTTACAAAAGAAGATTGTTGGTTACTTGTCTGTTACAAAAGAAGATTGTTGGTTACCTGTCTGTTACAAAAAAAGATTGTTGGTTACGTGTCTGTTACAAAAGAAGATTGTTGGTTACGTGTCTGTTACAAAAGAAGATTGTTGGTTACTTGTCTGTTACAACAGAAGGTTGTTGGTTACTTGTCTGTTACAACAGAAGGTTGTTGGTTACTTGTCTGTTACAACAGAAGGTTGTTGGTTTTTGTCTGTTACAAAAGAAGATTGTTGGTTACGTGTCTGTTACAACAGAAGGTTGTTGGTTACTTGTCTGTTACAACAGAAGGTTGTTGGTTACGTGTCTGTTACAAAAGAAGGTTGTTGGTTACTTGTATGTTACAACAGAAGATTGTTGTTTACTTGTCTGTTATAACAGAAGATTGTTGGTTACTTATCTGTTACAAAAGAAGATTGTTGGTTACGTGTCTGTTACAACAGAAGGTTGTTAGTTACTTGTCTGTTACAACATAAGATTTTTGTTTACTTGTCTGTTATAACTGAAGATTGTTGATTACATGTCTGTTACAAAAGACGATTGTTGGTTACTTGTCTGTTACAACAGAAGGTTGTTAGTTACTTGTTTGTTACAACAGAAGATTGTTGGTTACTTGTTTGTTATAACAGAAGATTGTTATTAACCTATATGTTACAACAGAAGGTTGTTGGTTACTTGTCTGTTACAACAGAAGATTGTTAGTTACTTGTCTGTTACAACAGAAGGTTGTTGGTTTTTTGTCTGTTACAAAAGAAGATTGTTGGTTACGTGTCTGTTACAAAAGAAGATTGTTGGTTACGTGTCTGTTACAACAGAAGGTTTTTGGTTACTTGTCTGTTACAATAGAAGGTTGTTGGTTACGTGTCTGTTACAAAAGAAGGTTCTTGGTTACTTGTCTGTTACAACAGAAGATTGTTGTTTACTTGTCTGTTATAACAGAAGATTGTTGGTTACTTGTCTGTTGCAAAAGAAGATTGTTGGTTACATGTCTGTTACAAAAGAAGATTGTTGGTTACGTGTCTGTTACAAAAGAAGATTGTTGGTTACATGTCTGTTCCAAAAGAAGATTGTTGGTTACATGTCTGTTACAAAAGAAGATTGTTGGTTACATGTCTGTTACAAAAGAAGATTGTTGGTTACGTTCTGTTACAAAAGAAGATTGTTGGTTACATGTCTGTTACAAAAGAAGAGTGTTGGTTACGTGTCTTTTACAAAAGAAGATTGTTGGTTACACGTCTGTTACAAAAGAAGATTGTTGATTACGTGTCTGTTACAAAAGAAGATTGTTGGTTACTTGTCTGTTACAACAGAAGATTGTTGGTTACATGTCTGTTACAAAAGAAGATTGTTGGTTACTTGTCTGTTACAAAAGAAGATTGTTGGTTACTTGTCTGTTACAAAAGAAGATTGTTGGTTACTTGTCTGTTACAAAAGAAGATTGTTGGTTACTTGTCTGTTACAAAAGAAAATTGTTGGTTACGTGTCTGTTACAACAGAAGGTTGTTGGTTACTTGTCTGTTACAAAAGAAGGTTGTTGGTTATTAGTCTGTTACAACAGAAGGTTGTTGGTTATTTGTCTGATACAAAAGAAGATTGTTGGTTACTTGTCTGTTACAACAGAAGGTTGTTGGTTATTTGTCTGTTACAAAAGAAGGTTGTTGGTTACTTGTCTGTTACAACAGAAGATTGTTGTTTACTTGTCTGTTATAACTGAAGATTGTTGGTTACATGTCTGTTACAAAAGACGATTGTTGGTTACGTGTCTGTTACAACAGAAGGTTGTTAGTTACTTGATTGTTACAACAGAAGATTGTTGGTTACTTGTTTGTTACAACAGAAGATTGTTATTAACCTATCTGTTACAACTAAAAGATTGTTGGTTACTTTGTCTGTTAAAACTGGAGATTGTTGGTTATGTGTCTGTTAAACAGAAGATTGTTGGTTACTTGTCTGTTACAACAGACGGTTGTTGGTTATTTGTCTGTTACAAAAGAAGATTGTTGGTTACGTGTCTGTTACAACAGAAGGTTGTTGGTTACGTGTCTGTTACAAAAGAAGATTGTTGGTTACTTGTCTGTTACAAAAGAAGATTGTTGGTTACCTGTCTGTTACAAAAAAAGATTGTTGGTTACGTGTCTGTTACAACAGAAGGTTGTTGGTTACTTGTCTGTTACAACAGAAGGTTGTTGGTTACTTGTCTGTTACAACAGAAGGTTGTTGGTTTTTTTGTCTGTTACAAAAGAAGATTGTTGGTTACGTGTCTGTTACAACAGAAGGTTGTTGGTTACTTGTCTGTTACAACAGAAGGATGTTGGTTACGTGTCTGTTACAAAAGAAGGTTGTTGGTTACTTGTATGTTACAACAGAAGATTGTTGTTTACTTGTCTGTTATAACAGAAGATTGTTGGTTACGTGTCTGTTACAAAAGAAGATTGTTGGTTACGTGTCTGTTACAACAGAAGGTTTTTGGTTACTTGTCTGTTACAATAGAAGGTTGTTGGTTACGTGTCTGTTACAAAAGAAGGTTCTTGGTTACTTGTCTGTTACAACAGAAGATTGTTGTTTACTTGTCTGTTATAACAGAAGATTGTTGGTTACTTGTCTGTTGCAAAAGAAGATTGTTGGTTACATGTCTGTTACAAAAGAAGATTGTTGGTTACGTGTCTGTTACAAAAGAAGATTGTTGGTTACATGTCTGTTCCAAAAGAAGATTGTTGGTTACATGTCTGTTACAAAAGAAGATTGTTGGTTACATGTCTGTTACAAAAGAAGATTGTTGGTTACGTTCTGTTACAAAAGAAGATTGTTGGTTACATGTCTGTTACAAAAGAAGAGTGTTGGTTACGTGTCTTTTACAAAAGAAGATTGTTGGTTACACGTCTGTTACAAAAGAAGATTGTTGATTACGTGTCTGTTACAAAAGAAGATTGTTGGTTACTTGTCTGTTACAACAGAAGATTGTTGGTTACATGTCTGTTACAAAAGAAGATTGTTGGTTACTTGTCTGTTACAAAAGAAGATTGTTGGTTACTTGTCTGTTACAAAAGAAGATTGTTGGTTACTTGTCTGTTACAAAAGAAGATTGTTGGTTACTTGTCTGTTACAAAAGAAAATTGTTGGTTACGTGTCTGTTACAACAGAAGGTTGTTGGTTACTTGTCTGTTACAAAAGAAGGTTGTTGGTTATTAGTCTGTTACAACAGAAGGTTGTTGGTTATTTGTCTGATACAAAAGAAGATTGTTGGTTACTTGTCTGTTACAACAGAAGGTTGTTGGTTATTTGTCTGTTACAAAAGAAGGTTGTTGGTTACTTGTCTGTTACAACAGAAGATTGTTGTTTACTTGTCTGTTATAACTGAAGATTGTTGGTTACATGTCTGTTACAAAAGACGATTGTTGGTTACGTGTCTGTTACAACAGAAGGTTGTTAGTTACTTGATTGTTACAACAGAAGATTGTTGGTTACTTGTTTGTTACAACAGAAGATTGTTATTAACCTATCTGTTACAACTAAAAGATTGTTGGTTACTTTGTCTGTTACAACTGGAGATTGTTGGTTATGTGTCTGTTAAACAGAAGATTGTTGGTTACTTGTCTGTTACAACAGACGGTTGTTGGTTATTTGTCTGTTACAAAAGAAGATTGTTGGTTACGTGTCTGTTACAACAGAAGGTTGTTGGTTACGTGTCTGTTACAAAAGAAGATTGTTGGTTACTTGTCTGTTACAAAAGAAGATTGTTGGTTACCTGTCTGTTACAAAAAAAGATTGTTGGTTACGTGTCTGTTACAACAGAAGGTTGTTGGTTACTTGTCTGTTACAACAGAAGGTTGTTGGTTACTTGTCTGTTACAACAGAAGGTTGTTGGTTTTTTTGTCTGTTACAAAAGAAGATTGTTGGTTACGTGTCTGTTACAACAGAAGGTTGTTGGTTACTTGTCTGTTACAACAGAAGGATGTTGGTTACGTGTCTGTTACAAAAGAAGGTTGTTGGTTACTTGTATGTTACAACAGAAGATTGTTGTTTACTTGTCTGTTATAACAGAAGATTGTTGGTTACTTATCTGTTACAAAAGAAGATTGTTGGTTACGTGTCTGTTACAACAGAAGGTTGTTAGTTACTTGTCTGTTACTACATAAGATTTTTGTTTACTTGTCTGTTATAACTGAAGATTGTTGATTACATGTCTGTTACAAAAGACGATTGTTGGTTACTTGTCTGTTACAACAGAAGGTTGTTAGTTACTTGTTTGTTACAACAGAAGATTGTTGGTTTCTTGTTTGTTATAACAGAAGATTGTTATTAACCTATATGTTACAACAGAAGGTTGTTGGTTACTTGTCTGTTACAACAGAAGGTTGTTGGTTACGTGTCTGTTACAAAAGAAGATTGTTGGTTACGTGTCTGTTACAAAAGAAGATTGTTGGTTACGTGTCTGTTACAAAAGAAGATTGTTGGTTACGTGTCTGTTACAACAGAAGGTTGTTAGTTACTTGTCTGTTACAACAGAAGATTGTTGTTTACTTGTCTGTTATAACTGAAGATTGTTAATTACATGTCTGTTACAAAAGACTATTGTTGGTTACGTGTCTGTTACAACAGAAGGTTGTTAGTTACTTGTTTGTTACAACAGAAGATTGTTGGTTACTTGTTTGTTATAACAGAAGATTGTTATTAACCTATCTGTTACAACAGAAGGTTGTTGATTACTTTGTCTGTTACAACTGGAGATTGTTGGTTATGTGTCTGTTAAACAGACGATTGTTGGTTACTTGTCTGTTACAACAGAAGGTTGTTGGTTATTTGTCTGTTACAAAAGAAGATTGTTGGTTAAGTGTCTGTTACAACAGAAGGTTGTTGGTTACTTGTCTGTTACAACAGAAGGTTGTTGTTTAAGTGTCTGTTACAAAAGAAGATTGTTGGTTACATGTCTGTTACAAAAGAAGATTGTTGGTTACCTGTTTGTTACAAAAAAAATTGTTGGTTACGTGTCTGTTACAAAAGAAGATTGTTGGTTACGTGTCTGTTACAAAAGAAGATTGTTGGTTACGTGTCTGTTACAACAGAAGGTTGTTGGTTTCTTGTCTGTTACAACAGAAGGTTGTTGGTTACTTGTCTGTTACAACAGAAGGTTGTTGGTTTTTTGTCTGTTACAAAAGAAGATTGTTGGTTACGTGTCTGTTACAACAGAAGGTTGTTGGTTACTTGTCTGTTACAACAGAAGGTTGTTGGTTACGTGTCTGTTACAAAAGAAGGTAATTGGTTACTTGTCTGTTACAACAGAAGATTGTTGTTTACTTGTCTGTTATAACAGAAGATTGTTGGTTACTTGTCTGTTACAAAAGAAGATTGTTGGTTACGTGTCTGTTACAACAGACGGTTGTTAGTTACTTGTCTGTTACAACAGAAGATTGTTGGTTACTTGTCTGTTACAACAGAAGATTGTTATTAACCTATTTGTTACATCAGAAGGTTGTTGGTTACTTTGTCTGTTACAACTGAAGATTGTTGGTTACTTGTCTGTTACAAAAGAAGATTGTTGGTTATTTGTCTGTTACAAAAGAAGATTGTTGTTTACTTGTCTGTTACAAAAGAAGATTGTTGGTTACGTGTCTGTTACAAAAGAAGATTGTTGGTTTTTTGTCTGTTACAAAAGAAGATTGTTGGTTACTTGTCTGTTACAAAAGAAGATTGTTGGTTCCATGTCTGTTACAAAAGAAGATTGTTGGTTACGTGTCTGTTACAAAAGAAGATTGTTGGTTACGTGTCTGTTACAACAGAAGGTTGTTGGTTACATGTCTGTTACAACAGAAGGTTGTTGGTTACTTTATCTGTTACAACTGGAGATTGTTGGTTACTTGTCTGTTACAACAGACGGTTGTTGGTTATTTGTCTGTTACAAAAGAAGATTGTTGGTTACGTGTCTGTTACAACAGAAGGTTGTTGGTTACTTGTCTGTTACAACAGAAGGTTGTTGGTTACTTGTCTGTTACAACAGAAGATTGTTGGTTTTTTGTCTGTTACAAAAGAAGATTGTTGGTTACGTGTCTGTTACAACAGAAGGTTGTTGGTTACTTGTCTGTTACAACAGAAGGTTGTTGGTTACGTGTCTGTTACAAAAGAAGGTTGTTGGTTACTTGTATGTTACAACAGAAGATTGTTGTTTACTTGTCTGTTATAACAGAAGATTGTTGGTTACTTATCTGTTACAAAAGAAGATTGTTTGTTACGTGTCTCTTACAACAGAAGGTTGTTTGTTACTTGTCTGTTACAACATAAGATTTTTGTTTACTTGTCTGTTATAACTGAAGATTGTTGATTACATGTCTGTTACAAAAGACGATTGTTGGTTACGTGTCTGTTACAACAGAAGGTTGTTAGTTACTTGTTTGTTACAACAGAAGATTGTTGGTTACTTGTTTGTTATAACAGAAGATTGTTATTAACCTATATGTTACAACAGAAGGTTGTTGGTTACTTTGTCTGTTACTACTGGAGATTGTTGGTTATGTGTCTGTTAGACAGAAGATTGTTGGTTACTTGTCTGTTACAACAGAAGGTTGTTGGTTATTTGTCTGTTACAAAAGAAGATTGTTTGTTAAGTGTCTGTTACAACAGAAGGTTGTTGGTTACTTGTCTGTTACAACAGAAGATTGTTGGTTACCTGTCTGTTACAAAAAAAGATTGTTGGTTACGTGTCTGTTACAAAAGAAGATTGTTGGTTACTTGTCTGTTACAAAAGAAGATTGTTGGTTACGTGTCTGTTACAACAGAAGGTTGTTAGTTACTTGTCTGTTACAACAGAAGATTGTTGTTTACTTGTCTGTTATAACTGAAAATTGTTGATTACATGTCTGTTACAAAAGACGATTGTTGGTTACGTGTCTGTTACAACAGAAGGTTGTTAGTTACTTGTTTGTTACAACAGAAGATTGTTGGTTACTTGTTTGTTATAACAGAAGATTGTTATTAACCTATCTGTTACAACAGATGGTTGTTGATTACTTTGTCTGTTACAACTGGAGATTGTTGGTTATGTGTCTGTTAAACAGAAGATTGTTGGTTACTTGTCTGTTACAACAGAAGGTTGTTGGTTATTTGTCTGTTACAAAAGAAGATTGTTGGTTAAGTGTCTGTTACAACAGAAGGTTGTTGGTTACTTGTCTGTTACAACAGAAGGTTGTTGGTTAAGTGTCTGTTACAAAAGAAGATTGTTGGGTACATGTCTGTTACAAAAGAAGATTGTTGGTTACCTGTCTGTTACAAAAAAAGATTGTTGGTTACGTGTCTGTTACAAAAGAAGATTGTTGGTTACGTGTCTGTTACATAAGAAGATTGTTGGTTACGTGTCTGTTACAACAGAAGGTTGTTGGTTACTTGTCTGTTACAACAGAAGGTTGTTGGTTTTTTGTCTGTTACAAAAGAAGATTGTTGGTTACGTGTCTGTTACAACAGAAGGTTGTTGGTTACTTGTCTGTTACAACAGAAGGTTGTTGGTTACGTGTCTGTTACAAAAGAAGATAATTGGTTACTTGTCTGTTACAACAGAAGATTGTTGTTTACTTGTCTGTTATATCAGAAGATTGTTGGTTACTTGTCTGTTACAAAAGAAGTTTGTTGGTTACGTGTCTGTTACAACAGACGGTTGTTAGTTACTTGTCTGTTACAACAGAAGATTGTTGGTTACTTGTCTGTTACAACAGAAGATTGTTATTAACCTATCTGTTACAACAGAAGGTTGTTGGTTACTTTGTCTGTTACAACTGAAGATTGTTGGTTACGTGTCTGTTAAACAGAAGATTGTTTTTTACTTGTCTGTTACAACAGAAGGTTGTTATTTACCTGTCTGTTACAACAGAAAGTTGTTAGCTACTTCTTCTTTCCTTCCACTTGTGCCTTTCAACATTTGGGGAGATATAATTTACGGTCTTCTGCTCTTCTGTTTGCCTCTACTGCTCTTATGTTTCTTAGTGTTTATATTATTCCGTCAATTCATCTTTTTCGTGGCCGGTTTTTGGTTTCTGGTATTCTCGCAATGTTTTTGAAGGCTCGTTGTGTTGTGTTTTGATTTTTCTTCCTTTTCACGTGGCCAAATCATTTGATCTGTTGCTTTTTTGTTTTATATATTCTGTTGTTGGGGTTATTCCTACCTTTTTTCAAAGTTCTTCATTTCTCATCTTATCTCTCAGGTTGTTCCCTTAAGTTATCTAACACATTTCATTTCGGTGGTGGTTATTTTTCTTATTGTTTTTGCATCTACAGTCAAGGACTGACATTGGTAGCGCAACGTTGGAATAATGATTATATTGTAGAGTGCTCGTTTTGCCTCTAGAGTTATTTGTTTGTTGGACAATAGTGGTGATAGCTGTCCAATATTTTGACAAGCTTTGTTGCATCTAGAGTCTATTTCTGCTGTTTGGCGAATTGTTGTTTGTCACTAGACTTCCTTTGGTATTTAAATGTATCTACTTGTTTTAGTTGTCTGCCGTCTATAGTTATGTTGATGTTCTGTTTCTCTTTTGCCATGTTCCTTACTTCAGTTTTGTTAATGTTGAATTGCATGGCGTATTTCGCGCCTGTACTGTTGAGTCTATTTAAGTGTGCATGTAGGTCTTCTATTTTTCAATGTACTAATTTTTACGTGGCTGTTATAATTGAGAGTTGGTTTATTACTTGGTTGTAATAATTGAAACATATGCAACGACATATACTATGCAAGATACATACCAATTGAACAAAAAACAAAATACTTTCACTGCATTGCCTAAAAAGAATGGTATCTCTTCACATGTCACATGATGTTGCCTTTTTTCAAATTGGTCTAAGTAGTTAGTTTTTTTCCTTTTCAACTGATTCAGTTCATTTTTTTGTCTTCTTTTCTTCCATTCAGTTCTCCATATTTGTCTATAGATCTTTACATTTTAAAGCTCAGTGGCTAATGAACTGGACTACAAAGGACAAGGGGTAAGGTTCGATCCCAACCGACTGCTTCCGGGTTCACCCAGCCTTAAATGGGTACCGAATTTTTTTCTGGGAAAGTAAACAGCACGGGCGTAATACCGACCACATGACCCCAAAAATCATGTGCTGAAGATCTGTAAAATATAGGGTCACTAACACCATATTTCCCTATACGCCACTTGGCGTGACGGGGGTACTTTACTTTTTTAAAATACATTTTAAAGATTTCAATTTTCTGCTGTGTTTTTAATTTAATATCCACTTTTCTTTACAAATATATGGATGTTGAGTAAATATAGCATTTTGCAATTCGTAGTTTTAGTTTTGATGTTATTTTCTTTGATGTGAGTATATTTTTCATGTTGTTTAGATAGCTTTTGCTATTCCTATTCTTTTATTTGTTTCTGTCTTATATTTTCCATCATTTGTTGCAGCATGTCCAGGATAGCTAGATTCTTGGACTCTTTCCAGGTTCACTCCATCTTATATCTCCTTGTATATTGTGTGTCGTTTCTGTGCTAATAATCACAGTATTAGTCTTTAGATCGAGGGTTACTTTGTTTAAATAGGGGGGGGGCTACAGTTTGATTGGGTAATACAAAAAGGAGCCACGATTCGCTAAAGTTAGGGAACCACTGGTTGATTGTTTCTAGGTTTATGTCACTATCCCAAGCTGGTACTGCTTTGATGTAGAACTATATGAAGTTAGAATCACGCCATCTCCCGGCCAACGATGTTCAAACAGTGGACAATGCACGTCATCACTTTCACGGGAACACAAGTTTCCTGGAAAAGCAGGTCTAAATTAATTTGTGAAAAAAAAACATAGCGTGCACGATCGTTGATTTTGCATGAACACTTTACTTCCGTTGTTATTTATAGACGACATTTCCTGAATATTAATCGCATTTTTATGACGATCTTGACAATTTTTAAATAATGGTGCTGTGGGTTTTTTTTAATTCTTACTATCCTTTAAAGTGATGATGTTTATTTATTTTTTATATTTTTTTACTAATTTTACTTTTATTTTAAGTCTTTTGTTTTCTTCTTAACTCTATGTGTGTATTGTCCTTGATAATTGGCTGATTGACTATTTGTAAAGTTGACCGTTGACCTTTTGTTTGCTGCTTAATTTGTTTGTTAAAGTTTGTTGCGGTTGTTTCTAGCTGGTAGCCTTTTTATTGATTCATTTCCTCTTATTCTTCTTCTACTTTTTCGACTAATTTCTTCCTCTTCTTCTTCTTCTTTGATTAGCTACTGCTGTGCATTTATGCGCTAAGATCAGCATACTCACATCTCCTATATATGTGTGTGCATGTCTGTGTTAGTCACCTCTAGTGACTCGGGAAGATGGTGCTCGTAAACCTGGGAGGGCCGACCATTCTAAGGGCAGAATCCCCCTACAGAAAAGATCACCTGCTGCCATGCAGGAAGATTGGGAACAATCAAAGGCTAAGGATAGCAAACCTGAATAAAATGCTGGCTGAAATCGGATGCACTGGGCCACTGGCGCAGAACACAGTACAACGTTTTAACGGGTGCTCAATCAGAGTGGATCTGGCAGACTCTAATTGTGATGTTCTGTCTTTGGGGGCGATCAACACACTTAACCTGACAGCTGACTTCATGTGAGAGTCTGGAATCCTACTCTGATTGAGTCCTGATCGCAGAGAGATAGATAGATATATAGATAGATAGATAGATAGAGAGAGAGAGAGAGATAGATAGATAGATAGATAGATAGAGAGAGAGAGAGAGAGAGAGAGAGATTAGCATAGGTCACGAACAAAATGACATGTTTTAGATGTACACAGTATAATTTGTCATGCAGGGTTGTTTCTGTGGCCCAATTGATGCTCTTCAGGTGTTGAAAGTCCTGTATCTCGTGGCATGCTCTGGTGTCTGTGTGAATGCTCCAAATCGCAAGTTGCCAGTCACTGAGCCCTGTTTTGTGCAGGTTTACTTTGACACCACATTGACCAGTTCTGAGTCTGAAGACCTTTGTCTGCTCATGTCTACTGAGCTTAATTAAAGCTGTCATGTTTTGACACATATTTATCATATATTTCTCTCCGTTGTATTTTATTAGCTTCTTTATTGGTCCGTATACTAATGTAAAGTAAAGAGCTTCCGTCACGCCAAGTGGCGTATAGGGAATATGGTGTTAGTGACCATAAATTTTACAGACCTTCAGCACATGATTTTTTGGGGTAATGTGGTCGGTATTACGCCCGTGCCGCTTTACTTTCCCAGAAAAAAATCCGGTACCCATTTAAGGCTGGGTGAACCTGGAAGCGGTCGGCTGGGATCGAACCATACCTCTTGTCCTTTGTAGTCCAGTTAACTAACCACTGAGCTATCACGGCTCCCGGTCCGTATAATATGTTATGAAAAATGTATCTCTTCTTTCTTCTTGGCGTTAACCTCCCCTGATCTATTTTTGGTTGTGAGATCCGATGTCTAGCCCTCTCGAATAACGGCAATAAACAGAAGGTCCCGTGTGCACTCGCGCACGTTAAGGAATCGACAGTTAAAGTTGAAAAGAGTAAGCCGTAAATGTGACCGCTGTTCGACCGATTTAGTCAACTAAGAAGAGTAATGAACACGTTCTGAAAGAGGCCAAAGCAAAAATAGGGCAAATTTCCAATATTTGGAAGAAACAATCATCATTTTTTGGCCATTTAATGAGAGGAGAACAGCTGGAATATATTGTAACAACTGGGAAAATTGAGGGCCAGAGAGATAGAGGGAAGCAAAGAGAAAAGATACCAGACAGCTTAAGAGAATGGCTTGGCAAAAGGTCAACAACAGAAATGATAAATAACTGTCGTGATCGAAAGTTGTGGAGAGACATGATCACCTACGCCAGCAGACTTGGTACTTGATGATGATATATATATATATATGTGTGTGTGTGTGTTTGTTATGTGTGTGTGTATGCAGAACGTTGCAATCACCACAGACCGTCTGAAAGAATCTATGTACCTAGCCAGATCTCCCACAGAACATGGCATTCACCAACGACCATATGTAAGAATCTCTGTATCTAGCCAGATCTCCCACAGAACGTTGTATTCACCACAGACCGTCTGAAAGAATCTCTGTATCTAGCCAGATCTCCCACTTAACGTTGTATTCACCACAGACTGTCTGAAAGAATCTATGTATCTAGCCAGATCTCCCACAGAACGTTGCATTCACCACAGACCGTCTGAAAGAATCTCTGTATCTAGCCAGATCTCCCACAGAATGTTGCAATTACCACAGACCGTCTGAAAGAATCTCTGTATCTAGCCAGATCTCCCACAGAACGTTGTATTCACCACAGACCGTCTGAAAGAATCTATGTATCTAGCCAGATCTCCCACAGAATGTTGCAATTACCACAGACCGTCTGAAAGAATCTCTGTATCTAGCCAGATCTCCCACAGAACGTTGTATTCACCACAGACTGTCTGAAAGAATCTCTGTATGTAGCCATATCTCCCACAGAACGTTGTATTCACCACAGACTGTCTGAAAGAATCTATGTATCTAGCCAGATCTCCCACAGAACGTTGTATTCACCACAGACCGTCTGAAAGAATCTATGTATGTAGCCATATCTCCCACAGAATGTTGCAATTACCACAGACCGTCTGAAAGAATCTCTGTATCTAGCCAGATCTCCCACAGAACGTTGTATTCACCACAGACCGTCTGAAAGAATCTATGTATCTAGCCATATCTCCCACAGAATGTTGCAATTACCACAGACCGTCTGAAAGAATCTCTGTCTGTAGCCAGATCTCCCACAGAACGTTGCATTCACCACAGACCGTCTGAAAGAATCTCTGTATCTAGCCATATCTCCCACAGAACGTTGCAATTACCACAGACCGTCTGAAAGAATCTCTGTCTGTAGCCAGATCTCCCACAGAACGTTGTATTCACCACAGAACGTCTGAAAGAATCTATGTATCTAGCCAGATCTCCCACAGAATGTTACAATTACAACAGACCGTCTGAAGGAATCTCTGTATGTAGCCAGATCTCCCACAGAACGTTGCATTCACCACAGACCGTCTGAAAGAATCTCTGTATCTAGCCATATCTCCCACAGAATGTTGCAATTACCACAGACCGTCTGAAAGAATCTCTGTATCTAGCCAGATCTCCCACAGAACGTTGTATTCACCACAGACCGTCTGAAAAAATCTATGTATCTAGCCAGATCTCCCACAGAACGATGCATTCACCACAGCTCGTCAGATCTCCCACTTCTGTTGTCATGTTCAAGATCTCCTTGATGTCTTGAAATCCCCTTCTTCTTGGTTTACCCCTGATGCGTCGACCAAAAACCGTGTCCTCCATTTTGTTCTTTCAATCTTGATGTGTCTTCTGCCGTGACAATAGTATTCTAATTTCCTCTCTAGAATGGTGTTTATAACCCAGTTATTTGTAAATGTTACGATCTTTTAATATGTCTTCATTGCTCATTTTCATTGCCCAAGATATGTTAAGGATTTGTAGGTTGCATTCCGTTTCGAATGAATCAATTATCTTCCTTTCTGTTCGCGATATTGTCCATGATTAACAACCGTATGTTGCTATCGGGAAGATGTATGTCCTTGGTAATTTTAATTGTAACACCTTGCTGATATTATGCCGCGTGTTCTTCGTGGCGTTTAATTTTATTGATATTGCTAATCTTCTTTGCATCTCTTTCTGGCAGTCTTCATTATTATTTACTACAGATCCCAAATACACATCATCATCAATCAGTGCCGTTTCCGCATCGAAGGTTGGCTACCATGGAGCGCCATTCCTCTCTGTCTCTTGCTTTGATGGCGCAGGTTGTCATAGGCTGACTTGTCCATCTTTTGATGTTACTCGTCCATGTTAGTCTAGGTCTGTCTCTGCCTGTTTTACCTTGTATTCTCCCTTCCAATGTTACATTTAGTAGACTGCTGTGTCTTTTAACATGGCCCAAAAATCGCATGTCTTGTTTTAATTGTGTTTAGTAGTTCTCTTTTCATTTTTAGTTGTTTCAAGACTTCATCGTTTGTTTTCTTTTCCTTCCATCCAATTCTACCTATTCTTCTATATATCCACATTTCAAAGGCTTCAATTCTCTGTTCTGTTTTCTTGTCTAATGTCCGTGTTTCTGCACCATACAGGAATGTTAGATATTCATCATCATCATCATCATCATTGAGTGCCGTCTCCGCAACGAAGGTTGGCTACCATGGAGCGCCATTTTGCTCTATCTCTTGCTTTGATGGTGCAGGTTGTCATCGGTTGATTTGTCCATCTTTTGATGTTACTCGTCCATGTTAATCTTGGTCTGCCTCTGCCTCTTTTACCTTGTATTTTCCCCTCCAGGATCACTTTCAGTAGGCTGTTGTGTCTTTTAACATGGCCTAAGAATCGCATTTGTCTTGTTCTAATTGTGTTCAGAAGTTCTCTTTTCATTTTTAGTTGTTTTAAGACTTTGTCATTTGTTTTCTTTTCCTTCCATCCAATTCTACCTATTCTTCTATATATCCACATTTCAAAGGCTTCAATTCTCTGTTCTGTTTTCTTGTCTAATGTCCATGTTTCAGCACCATATAGGAATATTGAGAAGATGTAACATTTTGCTATTCTTAGTTTTAGCTCTGGTGTTATTTGTTTTGATGTTAGTATGTCCTTCATGACATTAAAATTACTTTTTGCCATTCCTATTCTTTTGTTTATTTCAGTTGTACATTTTCCATCACTGGTTATAGTATGTCCAAGGTAGTTATAGTTCTGAACTGTCTCAAGGTCTATTCCTTCAATTTTGATATCCACTTGTGGGTTTTGGGTATTTTCTTTGTTTATGATCATAGTTTTAGTCTTTTTGATATTCATATCTAGTCCATATTTTTTGCTTGTCGTGTTTATTTCATTAAGTAATTGTTGTAGGTCTTTAGGATTTTCTGCTAGTAGTACAGTATCGTCAGCATATCTTAGGTTATTGATTATCTTTCCATTAATTTGTAGGCCTGGCATCTCTATGATGTTTTTAAAGATTTGCTCAGTGTATAGATTGAACAAGCTTGGTGATAGGATGCATCCTTGTCTTACTCCTCTTTTTATATCAATGGGTGTAGAGAACTCTTTGTTATATTTTATTATTGCTGTTTGCTCCCAGTATAGATTGCATATTAGTCGTATATCCATGTCATCTAGATGTATCTCTTTTAGGCATTCTATAAGTTGTTTGTGGTGTACTCTATCAAAAGGTTTGGTGTAGTCTATGAAGCAGGCATATATTGGTTTGTTTACTTCTGTGTATTTTTCGATTAATGTTCTCATGCAGAATATGGCTTCTTTTGTCCCGCTATTTTTCCTAAATCCAAATTGCTGCTCATCTAATTCAGTATTGATTTTATTCTGAATCCTTCCTTGTATAACTTTTAGCAAGATTTTTGTAACATGGCTCATTAGGCTTATTGTTCTAAAGTCACTGCATTCAACTGCACCATTCTTTTTAGGCAATGCAATGAAAGTTGATGTTTTTAGTTCATTTGGTATGTATCCTGTGTGGTATATGTCGTTGCATATGTCTGTAATCACTTCAATGCCAAAATCTTCAAGTGCCTGTATCATCTCTATCTGTATGCTTTCAGGTCCTGCTGCTTTTCCCCTTTTCATTGTTTTTATAGCTTTTTCCACCTCAGATTTTAAGATTTTATAGCCTGATGTACATTTTATAACTGGTTTCTTGTCCCTTTGATCATGAAATAGTTCTGTTATATATTCCTGCCATCTATCTATGATATCCTTATTGTCTGTTAGCATTTTTCCTTTTTTGTCTGCAATGCATCCACCTTCTGTGGCTTTTTTATTTTTATTAGTCATTCTCTTTATTTCTGTGTGCATTCCTCTTAGGTCTTGTTTGCTTTCCATAGTTTCTATTTCTCTACATTTTTGGCTGAGCCAGTCTTCTTTTGCCTTTTTGCACATTTTGCGTATCTCATTATCTATTTTATTGTATTGGGCAGTGTTCTTCGCTTGTCTCCTTTCTTCCATTTTTTCTAAGATGGTGTTAGTTATCCATTTTTGTTTTTTGTTCTGTTCTCTTTTGGGTAAGGTGTCGCAGGCTTTTTGTATGCTTTTCTTTATGCATTGCCATTTGGTTGTTACTTTTTCATCAGGATTTTCTCTTCTGTATTGTTCAATTCCTTCCTCTAGCAGCTTTTGGTATGTGTTCTTTACTTGTATTGTATAGGTATCTTTAATATCTTTTTGATTTAAAGCTGTTATGTCGAGTGGGTTTGTTGATGAATCAGATTTTTGCTTGTTTCTCTTCATAGATATTCATAGTGTGTTATAATGTCAAGTTCTTCATTCTTGGTGATGATTTTAGGTTGGCCTTTGGTTTTATTAATCATTATCTTAGTCTTCGGTATGTTTATATTGAGGTTTTGCTCTTCACTGTGTTTTTAACACACTCAGTTGTCTCATTTAATCCTTCTACGCTCTTTGAGAGGAGGACTTTGTATCACCGTATCTGTGCTGTTGAGTTATGTTGCCATTTATTGTTGAAGGGGTCGAACTTCACAAATCTGTCATCGTTTCTCATATATTTATATATACATACGTCATCAAGTACCGGGCCTAGTGGCGTAGGTGATCATGTCTCTCCACAACTTTCGATCTCGATAGCTATTTATCATTTCTGTTGTTGACCTTCTGCCAAGCCATTCTCTTAAGCTGTCTGTTATTTTTTCAATTTCAATTTTTCCAGTTGTTACAATATATTCAAGTTGTTCTCTTCTCATTGCATGGCCAAAAAATGATGATTGTTTCTTCCTAATATTGGAAATTAGCTCTCTTTTTGCTTTGACCTCTCTCAGAACCTCTTCATTACTCTTCTTAGCTGTCCATGTTATACATACAATAGCATTCAATTATTATCACTTCCATCATAACTAGAAATAAAGCGATATGTTATACTATCAGCATTACATTCTCAGACAAATACGTCCTCAAATTGTGTAATAAAATCATCA
Source organism: Megaustenia siamemsis (assembly GCA_032433765.1). Taxonomy (NCBI): domain Eukaryota; kingdom Metazoa; phylum Mollusca; class Gastropoda; order Stylommatophora; family Ariophantidae; genus Megaustenia; species Megaustenia siamemsis. The sequence goes on along the minus strand of JAVIAB010000156.1, from coordinate 24,591,536 downwards.
TCTGGTTGCCATGGATATTGCCCCCAGCTATCACACACTGGATGAGTGCAGAAGTACGATTCAATTATCTGAATCCAACAATAAATTCCCGTGGTTAAACTATGTTTACTGTCGATTATAACTTCCAAATCAGCCCAGGACAGAGCGCATAATTACTGCAATGTCTGGTTATTTTTACTTTACTTTTACTATATTACTGCTTCAGAGCGTTATGCATATATGCCCAGGGCATTGCCTTTTCGTGTTTATAGTGCTATTTTAGACACTAAGAATATTAAGAAAATACAACAGGCGGCGTTGTGGTTTCAGAATGGCCAAATAATCAGGCGGATGTACAATGTTACAGAGAATCTGCAAAAACACAGGCCAACAGCTGACAGTGCTACACACTAGGTCCAGAACAGCAAGCGTTTCTTTAATATGAAGCGTTATATCTAAGAAGCGGGTGGTCGTACACATATAAATCCTGCTACATATTTCTTATCCTCATGCGAGCTCGTACATATATATGTGTATGTGTATGTATACGTCTACATGTGTAATGCGGGTAATTATGCAAATGTTTCGTACACATCTTTATCGGTGTGCACACCGATATTTGGAGATACACACATATTTATGTATTTACTTTTTCCACGTGGATTTACTTATAGGGAATCAACTCATAAAAACATTTCCACTAATAGTAAAGGCTGGGATCGTGTACCCACCTCAACAGATTTTTTTAAAACCCTTCCCTTCTCACTGCTTTTCACACCTTGGCCCCGCCCTGTTGGCTGTACATATCAATTTCAACCACATCGTTACCTGACCAAGCTCTGTGGCTGACCAAGCTCTGTGGCTGACCAAGCTCTGTGGCTGACCAAGCTCTGTGGCTGACCAAGCTCTGTGGCTGACCAAGATCTGGACCTCAGGGAAGTGACTTATTTCCCTTTTATGAGAGTCTAGCACACCATCGCCATGTCGTTACATTTCTTTGTACATCCTTATATATTTTTGTGTTGTGGTTTGTTGTTCCTACTGAACGCCTTTTGGCCATAACGTTGTTCTACTTTTGTTTTGTTTCTCACCTACGTAAAGCTGATACCATACCACTTTTCCCTTATTTTAAAATTACTATATCGAGGAAGCGCTATTATCTTTTGTAGTAGTTGTATGTAGCACATTGGTATGAACCAGCGATGTCAGGCTGACCAACGACCGATCAGACCTGGCAACATGCAACATTATAACTCACTTTAAGTTCCGCTACCAAATTACATTTTATGCATGAAATCGTTACCAGTAGAGCACCTGTACAAAATGTCATCCACTGATGTGTCTGCACCACAAAATGGCAGAGGAGCCTGTGTATCCATATCCCCAATAATTGTTCTAGTGGTAGAGGAACCTGTGTGTCCATATCCCCAATAATTGTTCTAGTGGTAGAGGAGCCTGTGTATCCATATCCCCAATAATTGTTCTAGTGGTAGAGAAGCCTGTGTGTCCATATCCCCAATAATTGTTCTAGTGGTAGAGAAGCCTGTGTGTCCATATCCCCAATAATTGTTCTAGTGGTAGAGGAGCCTGTGTGTCCATATCACCAATAATTGTTCTAGTGGGAGAGGAGTCTGTGTGTCCATATCCCTAATAATTGTTCTGGTGGTAGAGGAGCATGTGTGTCCATATCCCCAATAATCGTTCTAGTGGTAGAGTAGCCTGTTTGTCCATATCCCCAATAATTGTTCTAGTGGCAGGGGAGCCTGTGTGTCCATATCCCCAATAATTGTTCTAGTGGTAGAGGAGCCTGTGTGTCCATATCCCCAATAATTGTTCTAGTGGGAGAGAAGTCTGTGTGTCCATATCCCCAATAATTGTTCTAGTGGTAGAGGAGCCGGTTTGTCCATATCCCCAATAACTGTTCTAGTGGGAGAGGTGTCCGTGTGTCCTTATCCCCAATAATTGTTCTAGTGGTAGAGGAGCCTGTGTGTCCATATCCCTAATAATCGTTCTAGCGGTAGAGTAGCCTGTTTGTCCATATCCCCAATAATTGTTCTAGTGGTAGAGGAGCCTGTGTGTCCATATCACCAATAATTGTTCTAGTGGTAGAGGAGCCTTTGTGTCCATATCCCCAATAATTGTTCTAGTGGTAGAGGAGCCTTTGTGTCCATATCCCCAATAATCGTTCTAGTGGTAGAGGAGCCTTTGTGTCCATATCCCCAATAATTGTTCTAGTGGTAGAGGAGCCTGTGTGTCCATATCCCTAATAATCGTTCTAGTGGTAGAGTAGCCTGTTTGTCCATATCCCCAATAATTGTTCTAGTGGTAGAGGAGCCTTTGTGTCCATATCCCCAATAATTGTTCTAGTGGTAGAGGAGCCTTTGTGTCCATATCCCCAATAATTGTTCTAGTGGTAGAGGAGCCTTTGTGTCCATATCCCCAATAATCGTTCTAGTGGTAGAGGAGCCTTTGTGTCCATATCCCCAATAATCGTTCTAGTGGTAGAGGAGCCTGTGTGTCCATATCCCCAATAATTGTTCTAGTGGTAGAGGAGCCTGTGTGTCCATATCCCCAATAATTGTTCTAGTGCACAATCATACCCTCCAAGCTCCTTCTGCTTTGTAGTAGTAATATACAACAAGTATTTCTTTGCTTTGTTGCAGTCTTATATTGCATGTGTTTCTTTGTATTGTAGAAGCCATATTCAAGTAGTGTTTCTTTGTTTTCTGTTAGCCATTTTAGCAGTTGTTTTTATGTTAGTAAAAGAAAAGTAAAGTACCCCCGTAACGCCAAGTGGCGTATCGGGAAATATGGTGTTAGTGACCCTATATTTTACAGACCTTCAGCACATGATTTTTGGGGTAATGTGGTCAGTATTACACCCGTGCTGCTTTACTTTCCCAGAAAAAAATCCGGTACCCATTTATGGCTGGGTGAACCCGGAAGCCGTCGGTTGGGATCTAACCCTACCCCTTGTCCGTGGTAGTCCAGTTCACTAACCACTGAGCTATCGCGGCTCCATTTTATGTTAGTAGTAGCCATAATAAAGTCAGTGTTTCTTTATTTATTTAGTAGCTATATCTACCAAGTGTTTCTTTGTTTTGATGAAGTAAATATCTAACAGATTTTTTGTTGTTGTTTTATAGCTTCTATATCCAGCAAGTGTTTGTTTTGTCGTAGCAATGTGTTGGAAGTATTTCTTTGTTCTGCAGCTGTCATATTAAGTGTTCCCTTGCTTTGTAGTAACAGTATTCACCAAGTCGCGCGTGTGGCTACAGGGTCCCACAAGATGAGCGGAGAACATAATAAACTACTGTTACCTGCCACACATGTCATAATAGCCGACTAAGTTGGTTTGGAGTCGTCGTCCGTGCAGTCGAGTAGGGTGTGCATGGAGCGACTTTGTCAATAGAATTTACCTATGCATTTTGGGAAGTTCTATAACAAATGATTGAGCGGAAGTAGGAAATTCCTGATTGCACTGAAACTGATTCGGTGGATACGATAGATCGATCATTCCTAGGAAGTTGTTGTTTTGCAGTAACCATCCCTAACACGTCTTTATTTTTTTTGTCAATCACTTCCTCTTCTTCTTCTTTCCTTCCTCATCTGCCTTTCAGCGTCGAGGGGAGATATAATTTACGGTCTTTTGATCTTCTGTTCGCCTCTGCTGCTGTTTCCTAGTGCTTCTAATATTCCATCGATCCATCTTTTTCGTGGTCGACCCTTGGGTCTGGTGTTCTCACAACGTTTGTTGAAGGCTCGATGCGTTGTGTTTTGATCTTTCTGCCTTGTCACGTGGCCAAACCATTGTATTTGTTGTTTCCTTATATATTCTATGGCGGGGGCTATTCCTAGCTTTTTTCTCAGTTCTTCATTTCTGATCTTATCTCTCAGACTGTATCCTGTCATTCGTCTAACACATTTCATTTCAGATGTTAGTCACTGATTAATTTATTATTACTTTGTTTCTTTTCTTCCAAAGTCTGTCACTGATTCATTTAACATGATATTTATTTTATTCTCTTTTTTGGTAAAGTCAGTTATTGCTTTGTTTAATATAACACTGTTTTCGTTAAAATAAAAAAAAATATATATAAAAAAAATATATATATATATATATATATATATATATATATATATATATATATATACATAAACCATTAATTATTTATTTAATATGACACCGCTATTTATTTCTAAAGTCAAAAACGTATTATTATAATATAATATCGTTAATTTATTTAAAAATCAGTCACTGATTTGATGTTCTTTTAACACAACGCCAGATCTTATTTCGAAATAATTTAACCTTTCATTCTAGATCAGACATCAGCATCACTCAGAAATACGAACTATTTTTTGTTCGCATTTTGAAATCATTAGTTACTATTTTTTAGTTTTAATTTTAAGAGGAGAGCATGTGACTGAATCGATAGCTCGTCAAGCTTTAAATCATGAGAACACAGGCTCGAATCCCGTATAGTCAAAAGTTTATTTCTATGGGAGGGGGGGGGGTGAAATAAAAGATCAGAACCAGATACTTCGTGGCGACTAGTAAGGACTAGCAACTCTTATTGTCAAGACTAAAATGCTCCCAGACCCCAGCTATGGTGTAATGCCCTGCTATAAAGATAGAATTTAAACATGTTAGGTTAGAAATTAGATTACAGAAGACTTAATTTTCATAAATAAAAAACTGGTATTATAAAATATTATTTCAAAAAAGGCTGGAAAAGATTTAAACTTTTCTCTAATCGTATTTTCTTTCCTCTCTTTTTTTTATTTTAGCATTCTTTTTTAAATTTTAATATTTTTATCTCGTTTTATCATATCAGCTTATATTTTCTGATATTCCATTATCTTTTGTTATCTTATCATAATGTACATTATCGTTATATTCTCTTATATTTTCCCATCCTTTTGCTATGTGTATTGTATATTATCCTAATCTGGTTTATCGCATCTTGTGTTTGTCTTCTTTAAACTCATATATTTGCTCTTCTATTACAGTATATTATTTTATCTCGGCCCTTCTCGTCTTGTCGTTTCTATCTTGAAGTATTGTATTGGCTGGCAGTTATTTGCCATTGTCACTTTGGGAGCTGTTAGCCCGTGCTATATCAGAATAAATGTGACTTCTAAACATTTAGTTATTGGTTATCCTGGAGTCTTGAAATCGGATCGTCTCCTGTTACAGACTGGCTATGTTATCTATAGTTCCTTCAGAAACTCGTACCCACTGAGTTTATCAATTATATCGATTATATATAGGTTTTAGCGTCGTAAGCAGTCAGAGATCTTTCTATAGTTTTTTTTTAATATGAACCAATAATAAAGACAAGTGGAAAAATATTACAACAGGTAAATGAATTTAAATATTTGGGAACTTTGTTAACTTCAGACGAAAGATGTACAAAAGAGGTGAGATGCAGAATGGCTCAGGCAAAAACAGCTTTCCAAAAAATGAAGAAGATACTATACAATCCATTTTTGACAATAGATACAAGAAAAAGAGTTCTTAAATGTTATGTAGAGCCAGTCTTAACATATGGATGCGAATCATGGACAATAAGACAACAGACAAGAAAATCACTGGAGTCTGTAGAAATGTGGTTTTACAGAAGAATGTTGAGAGTACCATGGACAGCTAAGAAGAGTTATGAAGATATTCAGAGAGAGGTCAAAGCACAAAGAGAGCTAATTTCCAATTATAGGAAGAAACAATCATCATTATTTGGCCATGTAATGAGAAGAGAACAACTGGAATATATTGTAACAACTGGAAAAATTGAGGGACGAAGAGATAGAGGGAAGCAAAGAGAAAAATAACAGACAGCTTAAGAGAATGGCTTGGCAGAAGGTCAACAACAGAAATGATAAATAACTGCCGAGATCGAAAGTTGTGGAGAGACATGATCCCCTACGCCAGTAGGCTCGGTACTTTATGATGATGATAAAATATGAACCTTGAAAACAATTAATGTAGAAAACGAGTTAATTCGGAACAAAAGGCGACATAAAAAAGATTCATGAAATACCTTTGATAATGGGAGCCGCGATAGCTCAGTGGTTAGTGAACTGGACTACAATGGACAAGAGGTAGGGTTCGATCCCAATTGACGGTTTCCAGGTTCACCCATCCTTTAATGGGTACCGGATTTTTTTCAGGGAAAGTAAAGCGGCACGGGCGTAATACAGACCACATTACTCCAAAATCATGGCCGAAGGTCTGTGAAATGTATGGTCACTAACACCATGTTCCCTATAAGCCACTTGGGGTGACGGGAGTATTAACTTTTTCTTCTACCTGTGAACATGAAAAATAGAAATGAGGGAGAATATTAAAGGACCTGAGAATTGCAGTGAAAAAGCTGTAAATAAAATCGTACAGAGAAATTGAAAAACTACGGTTATATAGACAGACACCGTGGACTGTAAAGAACAATAATAACGGAATGCATGGTTTCATGAATGTGAAGCAGGGCAGACCAAAGACATCTATAGTTTCCCAAAGTCCTTCGGTCTAGCAGGAAATTTCCAGTAAACCTCCAACTAGAGTAAAGGACAAGAGGTAGGGTTCGATACCAACCGACGGCTTCCGGGTTCACCCAGCCTTCAATGGGTACCTGATTTTTTTCAGGGAAAGTGAAGCGGCACGGGCGTAATACCGACCACATTACCCCAAAAATCATGTGCCGAAGTTCTGTAAAATTTATGGTCACTAACACCATATTCCCTATACGCCACTTGGCGTGACGGGGGTACTTTACTTTTTTTTATTTTACTCCAACGAGAGTGACGTTTTCATCTTGCGAGCATGTGCGATTGTGTTTAGAGTGACGTCAGCCGTCTAAAGCTCCTATTGTAGCTGATACCATAAAGCTGTTTGGAGGGTTTTCCGGTTTTATCTTCAGCTCGCAGACATTTTGAAATCTATAGATGGCTGTGGGCAGACCACGAATAAGGTTGGCTACAAGACATCAATGAGACTTTGAGCAGAGAAATCGGAAGATATGCATAGAGACATCAATTCTTTGAGACGGACTTTGATTAGTGCAACGTTCTATACAGATCATGCAATTTCATGATGGCTGTTCTATTTTAGATGAAAATTTCGTGGCAGTAATCTTGCCCAATGGTATCGTTCCTCGTTTTGTATTTTGTAAGTAATATTAATGAGCATTCATTCATGCACACACACACTGCACCCTTAAGATAGTTAACACCTGATTTATGATAGCTTTAAAACACAAACATTATTACATAATTCACTCTATGAATGCTTTCAACACTTTTTAAAATTTATTTTAACTTCGATTGGCTTTTGTAAAAAGGGTCCCGCATGTATTCATGCCTGATCCTCTGCAAATAAAAGCTCGTTGATCTCCTTTGTTTCTGATGGGTTGGCTAACTTCCATATATAGTCCATGTATGTAATAAACAGTAGGGGAGATAGTACGCATCTCTGTTTTTCATCTGATCTAACTTCGAAGTGGTCTGTGTAGCCTGCTGCTGCTCTGACCCTGCAGCTGCTGTTGATGTAGAGACATTTATTAAGGTTGGTTAGATGTTGGCTAACTCCGTTTGTTGTTAGTATCTCCCACAGTTATTCTCTATTTACTCTGTCGAATGCTTTTTGTTGGTCAATAAAAGCTATATACAAATTTTGATTGTGTTCTGTCGTCTTTTCTGCAAGCTGTGATAAGCTGAATAGAGCGTCAGTACCTCTGTTTTTTCGGAACCCCATTTGAGAATCGCTTAACTGTAGTTCTATTATTGGTTTCAGCCTTTTTCCCACAATTTTGGCGTATAGCTTTCCTACATGGCTGATTAACATACGAAAGAGCTCCACTTACATGTGGTGGGTTAGACACTACTTTATGGCTAAGCGATTAGGGATAGAAGAGAACATGAGCACCGTTTATTGAATTATTGAGTTATAGAGATACTTGCGGGTCATCATCATTGCACTCCGAATATGTCCATGGGTGATCAGATGCAAGTCTCGCTGTGTCTAGCGACTGATAACTCCAGTTCTGTGTTGGTTGATAAGTCTTCTTATATGCCCACTAAGTTTCTCGTTTCTGGCTGTGCCCATCTTAACTCCCATCTTTTTCATCCGAAGGATTGATGTGGACTCATGGTTGTCGAAGTCCTGTGCCCTTCCCACATTTCGGAAGGCATTGATGATGTCCGCCCGATCCATTGGTTGACCGTCCTCAACAATAGCGTAGCTAGCCAACCTGTCCTCTCTTTCATTTCCCGGTACTCCCGCATGTCCAGGGACGTAGACAAAGGCCACTTTAAGTATTTTTGACTTCTGCAATGACTCTACCCATGCGTGCAGAGCCCGCCTCCACTTTTTTTTATCATGCTCATCGATTCACTTAGTATGCAGGCGTCGGTGTATTTTTGTGATTCTAACCAGATGAATGCCCTGGTCACTACCATCATCTTACTACTCGTGGCCATAACGTATACACCACTGTCTTCCTTGACTATTTTGCCTACCGAGCGTGCTGTAAATGCCCATGCACTTCTTTACTGTCGTATTACAAATCCGTACAGGTACACACACAAACTGTAATTCTAAAGTTGGATATCGGGCTGAGAGTAGTAACAATCACAACTTGTTATAAAATATCCCACAATGCAACAACGCCAATGTAACGTTATTTTAAGGTCGACCAGTCGAAGAAAGATATATTTTAATAAATGCGGAGGAGTAAAAGTGGAATGCTGTTTATACTCAAGAATAAACATACAGTGAATAGATACTTGGCATTGATTAGACACGGAGACTGGCTATTGTGTACTGTAAAAAACATAAGTAAAAAAAATTCACAAACATGAACAAGTCAGAGAAAAGAAAAAAATAAATCATCCCGCCATCCAGGATAGATAAGAGCTCTCTGTCTAGGAGATACTTGACTCAACCGAGAGAAAGTTCGAGTCATAGACTCGCTTTTTGTAATCCAGGAAATCCTCCAGAATCGGCACCAGGTATATACGTAATCTTAGTGAGCACGGAAAAGGACAACTTGCAGCAGTAATGTTTAAAATAATCTACATTAGGTATTCTGTGAAACAAGATGCCTATGAACAGAAAGGATAGAGCTAGATACAGGAAAGATGGTCTGTCATGAGGACACCATGAATCAGAGGCGCAACACAGTGAAGGGGTTAATGTTATCATGGAATCGCTGAAAGAATGGGAAACAGTACGGCCAAGACAATTAAGATGAACATTTAAAACAGCAAAGAAACAAAATAAAAATACAAAGTATCCAATGCTACGCAGCAAGCAATGAAATGAACAATGAGATACAAGAAAGACGATGGCGCTGGATTGGATACACACAGCGGATATCAAATGAAAGTGTTAAACGACAAGCCATATTTTGGAACCCCAGGGGAGGAGACAAATAGAAAGGCAAAATATACTTGAAGCTGACAGGTGGAAGCAGTCATTAAGAGGATGGAGAAAATATGAATCAATCTTAAGAGAATGCCGTGAAACAGAACGGTGTTTTTTGAAGACCTATACACCACAGGGATTTAAAAAGAAGAAAAAGAAACTGAAGAATAGAGACCTGTGTTAACACATGCAACCAAATTCATACAAAAGTGTATATCCTCAGTCCTCATTAGGGGCTCCGAACGTAGCATCATTAACATACGAAAGATCATTGTTATTGGTTGTCTTGCCGTTCCGGTCTTGCTGAAACCAGCTGCGAGTTTGAGCTTTGGGAAACAGTTTTTAGCTAAAGCGTAACTTTATGTTTTGTTTGTTTGACTCCGTCTTGTTTAACAAAAAAAAAACATGTTAATTTACAATTTGTGAAGCTCGTTCCAGATGGTGTCTGTCATTGCACCTCATGTTCGAGGCTAAAGAAAAATTCACAGACTGTTATTGTACCAAGGACGCAGACAAATCTTAAATTAGAGTGGTGTTTTTTCTTTGGAAAAATAAGGAAATGATTGTTTACTTCTAACTGTCTGCCAACCAGAAACGTGAATAGACTATCAAAGTAGTCAAGATATTTTGCTTATGAAAATATATACTTAACTCACACAGCTAGATAAAATTATAAGTATTTTACTTATGAAAATGTGTACTTGACTCACAGAGCTCGATAAAGTAATAAATATTTTACTTATGAAAATATGTACTTGACTCACAGAGCTAGTTAAAGTAATAATAGCGCTGGAAGAGAGAGCGAGGTTACTACTATCTATCTACTACTATCCTTGTGACTAAGAAGTCAGTGTAACTATATAAGTCAGTATAACTAGCAATTTTCGAAGCACTTTAGAGATTAACATTAAAAGTTAATTAGTCTCTTTATCATCATTGGATGTAATAATGTGACTAACGAGAGTTTAGTTCTGAGACTCCGAGAAGTGCGAGTTAAACTAGATAGACTCAGACTGAGAGGACGAATCGGGTGTATATACAACCAACAAGCTACAGAAATAATTCACTATCCCCATGCTTTCTTAACCCCATCTGTTGAGAAGGACTAAACACCTATGAATATGCCAGGCGTGCACTGAAACCGCTCCTTGTAATGACTAAAAAGAGCGGGGTAGAACACTGGCTTCACTACTTTAAATGCTAAAACGCTGTTTGAAGACATGTTCTCCGTATGGTATTAAATGCTATTTGACTATCTTTACAATTGTTCTTGTCGTCAGTGAGAGTAGTTCCAGATATTGTGTGGTCGTATCAATAAAGAGTGTTTCATAGCTTTCAGTCATCATCAAAATACCATGCCCCGGGCATAAGTTGGTCTGTATTTCCACAAATTCCTACATCTACATCTGTTCATTTATTCTGTTGTTAGTTTTCCTACCCAAAAAAACCACTCTTTTAACTCTTTCCATACGTTTAGCCGCACTGTGCGCCACGCTCAATTTGATTAGTGTGAACCGTCATCAAACCATGTTCTTTTTACATGTCTTGTATCATCTTGGTATTGGTGAAATCTAATACCTTGTTCAATTATCTAAACATTCATATATAATATGTAATATGTTAGATAAATATAAATATGTAGATTGATTTTTAAAACCATGAACAATTTTGTCTCTGAAATCTCTTCCGTTGCGTCTTAAGAGTTAAACTGTTTTTTATTGCATCTCTCTCCTTTCTTCTATCTTATCTTCCGTCAATGTTTTCAGCCGTCACAATTTTCAAAGATTGATGGTTTCCTTCTGATTTGTGATATAAATATATTACTGTTATAAGATGACTTGAGAACAGCCCTGGACCAACTATGCAATAACTTCCAGAGAGTAGTTATTTAGTGGATACCATCACACTGTAATATACACGGGACCGAACGGGCAGGCAAATTAGCTAAAGAGGTAGGGAGATTGCCACAAGAGAACCATCCGCTCAGTTATGATGAAGCCAAATCCACCCTCAAAGGTCGGTACCATGAAAAATGGAAACGAGAACACCAAAAGCATAACGAGAGGGACAGTTACCACCAACTATCAAGGAGGGATCAAGTCAACATACTTCGCCTACGCATTGGCAACATTAGAATGAGAAATCACATGTTCACCAAATTCAAAATTAGGTACAACCAACCTATGCCACTGTACATTGGACAATATAACTACAAAACATGTTCTACATGATTGCCCCCAGTACACAGACTTGAGAAGAGCAATGTGGTCCACGCCGACCTCCCTGGAAGAGAAACTAAATGGGGCAATCGATTCGCTTAAACAGACAGTTGACTTCATGAGAGAGTCTGGAATCCTACTCTGATTGAGTCTTGATCGCAGAGAGAGAGAGAGAGAGAGAGAGAGAGACTGATGTTGCCGCTGATAGAATGTCTTCCGTACTCTTGTTAGCTGTCCTTGGTATTCTCGACTTTCTTCACCTCAAACTGATAACCAACCAATCAGTGCATGAACACACACGTTTGCTACACACAAACGTTTTCTCACGAACCAGGTGATTAAAGTATTTACCCATTTCCATCATTTCCTAGTTGAAGAGACTAGTTACAAAGAATTATACTTATGACAATTTGCCTCTTCCTTTTCTCGGAAAAGCTGAATTTTCCATCAGTGACGTCACTAAACAATAATAACATCAGATGGAAGATGGGGACTGGTTGGTCTCGAGGCAAGACGCCGGCCTCGAGACAGAGAGGTTGTGTGTTCAAACCCCTGTTATTTGGAATTTTTATTTATGATTTCTCTCTGCGGCAACCACCCCTTGGTCTCAGCAGCGAGACCCGGCTTGAAACGTCAATTACTCATCGACGGATATGAGTGCCTCCGAAGTCGGAGTTATCAGCCTGTGCGGCGAGGGACCCCTGTGTACACGGCTGCCAGTGAAAAATTGATTAACACGCAAAATTCCGTTCCTAGTCTCCAGGGACTTCGTCAGAGGTAAAAGCTGGCGAACGAAAAAAAAAAAGATGGAAGATGCACCACAGAAATAAAAAGCAAAAATAAATTCAATCCCGAAATAGCATTTCAGAAATTGAAAAAATATCTTATGCAACACGTTTATGTCAATAGAAGTGAGAAAGAGAGTTCATCGGTGCTATATAGAACCAAGACTTCTTTATAGTGGAGCTTCAAGCATCGAAACTCACCATGCGAGCAGCATTCCTCACCTTCCCAGTGCACCACCATGGTACCCATTTCTGTCAGTGGCTGGGTCGAACGCAGGGGTAATTTTATTCCAACCACGGGTACAGCTCACACAGCTTCCAGTAGGAATCGAACACGGGTTGTCCGAACGTTGGAGGGTGGTTTTCCCAACTAGGCTACCGAGACCCACTGTCCTCAGTGCACCGTGTCATATATGTTGATTGTTTATACTACAACGACACCAAGCTATGTAGTATCGTCTCTTTTTATCGATCTCTCTTCCCTTGTATTTTGCAAATAGTAACCGAGCATTCTAACATTCTTCTTCTCACGATGTGCTCCAAAAATGTCAATCGTCTTCTTTATAGTGTCTTTTAGGAGCTCTCTTTTTTTGTTGACCTCAATGAGAGTTTCCTCGTTTGCCTCTATAGCTGTGTAGGTTGTCAACCGTGTTTAGAATTAATCAAATTGTGGTCCCTCATGATATTCAATATGTTATATTTGTCCTATCTCAAGTAACAAAAGTGTTGTCATAGCTACACGCCCATAACTACAGTACCGTGCTAAAATAAACAAGAATTAAGGTCTATTCTGGGCTTGAACAGATCGTGTTTCGCTAAGAAAATAAACCAAATCCCCTCTAAACGAACAACGAATCAAACATACTTGCATAGGTGATCATGTCTCTCCATAACTTTTAACATTTACATTTCTTTAATAAATTCTGCTTTTGCCTTTCTACCAGCCCAGTCTGTTAAACTGTCTGGGTCGTTTTTTTTTTTCACGCACGTTCTTTCTATCTCTTCAACCCTTATTTTCTATCTTTACTGTAACATTATATTCTTGTTGTTCTCTTTTCATTGCATGACCAAAAAATAACGATTGTTTTCTCCAGGTATTAAATTTTATTTTTGCTTAAGCCTCTTTTGAAACATTTTCGGTATTCTTTTCAACTGTCCATGTTATTCTCAAAATTGATTTGTAAAACCACATTTTTGTAGTCCCAAAGATGTTCGTGTCGTCCAACTGTCTAGAACTCTATTGCATATGTCAAAACTGGCGCTCTACATAGGCGTCAAACAAAAGAACATGTGTTGTGTTATCTCCATCGCAATCAAAAGGAAGATATATATTGATATAGAACAGCTACAGCAAAAGACACCATATAAAGATAACAGTTACGTTATTGTTAATTCAGTATTTATAGAATAAATGCATTTACCAGATTAATTTTACATACATCGCCATGATTCAAGTCTTCATCTCAAGACCTATGCTCGTTCAAATACTATTAGATCAAACTGACAATATGTTCAATAAACCCTCATGATTTACATATTGTTTCAATGCTCAAGTTATACAATATTATATATTTAATTTGCTTAAAATTAAGAGCAGTTTAAATTATGGACAGTTTAAATTAACAACAGTTTAAATTATGGACATTTTAAATTGTAAACAGTTTAAATTATGGGCAGTTTAAATTATGAACAGTTTAAAATATGGACACTTTAAAATATGGACACTTTAAATTATGAACAGTTTAAATTATGGACAGTTTAAATTGTAAGCAGTTTCAATTACGGACAGTTTAAATTATGAACAGTTTATATTATGAGCAGTTTAAATTGTGAACAGTTTAAACTATGGTCAGTTTAAATTATGAACAGTTTAAATTACAAACAGTTTAAATTACGGACAGTTTAATTTATGAACAGTTTAAATTACGGACAGTTTAATTTATGAACAGTTTAAATTACGGACAGTTTAAATTATGAACAGTTTAAGTTACGGACAGTTTAAATTATGAACAGTTTAAATTACAAACAGTTTAAATTACGGATAGTTTAATTTATGAACAGTTTAAATTACGGACAGTTTATTATGAACAGTTTAAATTATGAACAGTTTAGATCATGAACAGTTTAAATTATGAACAGTTTAGATCATGAACAGTTTAAATTTTGAACAGTTTAAGTTATGAAAAGTTTAAATTGTGAACAGTTTAAATTATGGACAGTTTAAATAATGGAGAATTTAATAATGAAGAAAACTTACAAAGTAGTTCGAACTCCATTACATTAAGCTCTTATTAAGTAAACTATTATATTCAAAAGGGAAAGAAAAACTGCTTTAATCCATTATTTCGGAGCTTTCACCATTCAAGAGTAAACTTCTTTTGAAAAATCTATTTATGAAAACTTTATCTCGTGTTTTTATTGTCTCGTTTACTTATTTTCGCTTTTGAAATTTTTCTCTTACATTAGTTCTATTCATTTTATGGAAATGTTACTCCTCAACTAGATTTGTTTTATTTCTTACTCGAATTATCCACTATTTTAAATTTGCTGAATAGATTTCTCTGAAAATCGAATACTGTAATAAATGTGCTCAACCATCTTTGGAGCAGCTATCTATTTTCGTAATTTACTTCATCCATTTCTTAGAACTACCCCTTACCCCACCTCTCCTTGGTCATTGTATTTACTTCATTTATTGCTTGTTGTAATAAGTTCATAATTATCAGCTTGTTTATGTTTATATATTTATTTGTTTATTTATTTCTATTTCTTTATGCCTTTTATCTCTAGCGAAGTCTCGGTGAACTGAATTTTGCTTGAATATCACATTGTCTATTTATTTCGCTCGGATTTTTTTTCTGGGAAAGTTAAGCGGCACTGGCGTAGCACCGACCACATTACACCAAAAATCATGTGCCGAAGGTCTATAAAATGTATGGTCACTAACACCATATTCCCTAAATGGCACTTGGCGTGAGGGGATACTTTACAGTTTTTTACTTTATTTCACTCCTATTTATTTTTTCCAGAGCTTTAACGCTTTTGTGTAGATTGTTAATAAGAAGTGTACCCCTTCTGTGAACCCTACGACTTAGTTAATGTGTTGCTCTTCGTTCATAATTGGAGACGAAGACCGCTCATTGAATATAGTATTTATTTGAGTCTCTGTGAGCGTATGTCAGTGTTAAACCCGAAACCGGCTTGAAATAATCTAAGACAGTGTGGTCATGTTATACTTACTTTAGGTGGGAGATCTCTTCTTCTACTTCTTCTACCTTTCAGCTCCCAGTGGAGCATAGGTCTTCAACAAACACTTTCCAAGTCGTTCTGTTTCTTGCCATTCTTTTAAGATCAATCCATGTCTTCTCCATTATCTTCATCTCTGCTTCTATCTGTCTTCTACAAGAATTCCATGGTCTTCCTCTTTGTCTTTTCCCCTGGGGATTCCAAAAAAGGGAGTGGTGTGTAATACTATCAGTTGGCTTCCGCAGTGTGTGTCCTATCCAGCGCCATCGTCTTCGCTGTATCTCTTTATCCAGACTGGTATTGACTGGTAGATTTCCATAATTCTATGTTAGTGAATAATTTGTCCTGCCATTTCAGTCCTTCTATTCTGCGTAAATATCCATTAATGAAAGTCTGTATCTTCATGATTGTCAATTTTGTTGTTCTCCATTTTTCAGATCTTTTCTAGCCAGTCTCTATTGTTTTTGAATCTCCAACAAAGTATGGTGATATCTTTATTTAAAAAAAAGGGCAATACAAAATATAATCTACTACATGTTCTGGAGTATTAAAACTAATCCCACAAAGATATAAAAGATAAAACGATAAGAAATACGTAAGGAGAACATACTATACTCTATTACATGTATAGTAGAGAGAGGGAGGTTAAAATTATTGTTTTAAAAAAGTTTATACAAAATGGGTCACTTAACTGAACCGTCCCATGTCCTGCTGGAAAGTGGATCCCGACAGCCGTTTCGGGTGGGACAAAACAATTATTTCCCTGAAATGGCATATGAACCCCGAGATCGGCAGGCAAATGCACTAGCCACACTGCCACGGCTCTCTATTGTTGGGTATTATAATAATCATCATCATGTGCTATGCCGGTTGGTCCTTTCACAATTTTCTGAACAGTGTGAATCGCATCAACTCTGTTGTTGTTTTCCGTGCCATGATACCAAGCTATCAATATCCTCTCTCCTTGTCGTCTGCGATCTCTCTTTCCTTGTATTTTGCCAGTTGTAACTAAGTATTCCATCTTTCCTCTTCTCAAGATGTGCCCGAAAAATGTTGATTGTTTCTTTCTGATGTTTTTAACGACTGATCTTTTTAACGAATTCTCTTTCAGTATTGGCTACTTTGAGAATATCCTCGTTGGTCGTTTCAGCTGTGCAGGGAACTCTCCGAATTTTTCTGAGAAATTCCATCTGTGTGACCCCCTAATCAGCTTTTCATTTCTTGGTCTACTGGCCACGATTCGCTTCTATAGGTCAAAATTGGCTCTGTATAGCACCAATGAACTGTCCTTCTCACTTCTATTGACATAGACTTGATGCACAATTGTCGTGTATAGCAAATATAACAAAAGGGATTAACACAAACGATATATACGGGCACATATAGTTTCATCAATGGTAGCAGAAAAGTGCAGAGAAATCTGACCTTCAGAGACAAAGTTTAATTAAATTTGTCGATAGACGAACATCGGTTATAATCATTTCAGATTTTATTGTCAACTTACGACAATCTATTAAATTAAAACTATGAAAGACGAGACGACTGCCCAGGGCTGGCGAGCGCATTGCAAATATTTAATCATTTATATTGATTGCTCATTACCTCATCTTAGAATAAAAATGCAGAAGACCACAATTCACAGTTCTTCAGAATGAATGTATTCACAATTGGTAAATTGATCATTTTAATTCATTAAATAAAGTTAATGCTTGCATTTCGACAATGTGTAGAGCTTGATACTCGTTATTCTAGACCGACAAATGACAAATTATACAATAGTTTACATACTTTCTGGTCAAGTAGAAGATTAAGCTGGTCGATAGATTATGAATCGAGAAACTTGTTTTGATGTTTGTTAATATCAATCGCACACAGTGAGTAGGAGGGAGTGGGCATTCAGTTAATATAAACACATAGTATTGCAGGGGGCCTCGGAAGCCTAGTTGGAGAAAACCATCGACTGGACTACCGACGTTCGGACAACCCGTGTTCGATTCCCGCTGGGAGCAGTGTGAGTTGTACTCGTGGTTGGAAAAAACAAATACATCCACGGTCGACCCAGCCGTTGGCAGAAATTGGTACCAGGGCATTACCCTGGGAAGGTGAGGAATGTCGCTTTGCATCGTGAATTTCAATGCTTAAAGCGACACTATTCAGAAATTTCCGAACATTTCTGGATAGCCGACCTAGCACATATGGGTGGAGACTCGCGTGCTAAGACGCCGGTTCAAGCCTCGTACTTTACCTTTATCTTTACATAGTGTTGCATTCTTTATAGTATATTTTGTTATTTGGTTTTACCTTAGTGAAGTAGCAAAGTCATAAAACACTAGCTTCGTGATACGAGCCGGCTTTGTAAATGAGGATTCAAACGCAGTTCACAGTTGATTGCTATTGATACTTTAGTTGTGTTTCTCTTTATATCTGTCGATAAAGCTCTTTCTTCTTCTATTTAAAAAGTAAACTTATTAGGCTGTATCTTCAAATGTGAAAACGTTTGTGGTTGAAAATTGAATATTGCATCCCCTGATGCTCCCAGATTGTCCAATTTTAAAAATCTTTTTATTACAAGCATTAACTACTACATTATTATTCACACATAAATACGTAGTATTACCATCATCATTATCATCATTATCATTATCATCAAGTACCGGGCCTGCTGGCGTAGGTGATCATGGATTTCTACAACTTTCGATCTCGACAGTTATTTATCATTTCATTTGTTAACCTTCTGCCAAGGTGGTCTCTTAAGTTGTCTAGTATCTTTTCTCTTTGCTTCCCTCTACCGCTTCGACCCTCAATTTTTCCAGTTGTTACAATATATTCCAGCTGTTCTCATCTCATTACATGGCCAAAATATGATGATTGTTTCTTCCTAATATTGGAAATTAGCTCTCTTTTTGTTATGGCCTCTTTTAGGACGTCTTTATTACTCCTTAACTGTCCATGGTATTCTCAACATTCTTCAGTAAAACCACATTTCTACAGCCTCCAGTGATTTTCTTGTCTGTTACCGTATTGACCACGATTCACATCCGTATGTCAAGACCGGCTCTACATAACATGTAAAAGCTCTTTTTCTTTTTCTTGTTTCTATTGTCGAAAATTGATTGCACAGTATCTTCCTCATTTTGTGGAAAGTTCTTTTTGCCTGAGCTATTCTGGATCTCACTTCTGTTGTACATCTTCCGTCTGAGTTTAACATTGTTCCCACGTATTTAAATTTATTCACCTATTTTAATATTGTTCCACTTGTATTTATTGTGCACTTATCTTTATTTACTTTAGCTAGAAATATTACGTTTAATGTGCAATGTCACAAACAGAAATCACTATAACAAAACATCAATTTTAAGGATCAGTGCAATGTCCCAGGATCATGACATATTCATCCATAAATGCTGATAAAATGTCCAAGATTGTAACTAAAAATGTCACTTTGAGATGAAAACGAACAGCTGTGAGCTTGAAGCTTCTCAATCGGCCCAATTGATAAAGAAAGGGGTACCTGACTCACTAAGTTAGGGACAAAGTAATGATAGTGAAGGAGAGCACCCATCTCCCTACCCTCACCATCAAATGATATTGCCTATTTAAGATTTCTATACTTACCTGTATTTTCTTAAATGTTATGTAGAGCCAGTCTTAACATACGGGTGTGAATCATGGACAATAGGACAAGAGACAAGAAAATCAATGGAGTCAAGAGAAATATGGTTTTACAGAAGAATGTTGAGAATACCATGGACAGCTAAGAAGAGTAATGAAAACGTTCTGAAAGAGATCACAGCAAAAAGAGAGCTATTTTCCAATATTAGGAAGAAACAATCATAATTTGTTTGGCCATGTAATGAGAAGAGAACAACTGGAATATATTGTAACAACTGGGAAAATTGAATGACGAAGAAATAGAGGGAAGCAAAAAGAAAAGATACCAGACAGCTTAAGAGAATGGCTTGGCAGAAGGTCAACAACAGAAATGATAAATAACTGCTGTCGTGATCAAAAGTTGTGGAGAGATATGATCACCTACGCCAGCAGGCTTGGTACTTAATGATGATGATGATGATTTTCTTTGCCATCTTTCAGAACGTTTTCATTACTCCTCTTAACTGTCCATGGTATTCATAGTACTATGAATTAATAATTTTTATTTAAAAAAAAGCCATAAGCAAAAAAACTCAGCAGGCCCGGTACTTGATGATGATGTTGATGATGATGATACTTACCTGTAGTGATACATCACTTTCTAAAATAATCTGGAAGAATGTGGTTTCAGGACATGGAAGAGACCTTGAATTCAATAACAGATGAAGCGGGAGATCTGGTTAGTAAAAATAAAAGGAACGGTCCGTCGCTCCACGCGTTGACGTATGAGGAATATGGTGAATATGGAAATATTTTTCTATGGCCACGTACATTGTTGGGTGATGTGGTCGATACCACGCCAGGCCGACTTTACTTCCCAGAAAAATCTCTGGTACCTATTTTTAGAGACTGAGTGAACCCCGGAACCCTGTCGGTCCGAATAAAATCCGCCACATTTGGGGATCGAAACAGGACCTTTCTAATCAGAAAGTGAGCACACTAACCACTCAGCTCACCACATAGTGGCTCCTGAATCTGGTTAGAGAAAGAGACCATTTCCTTCGGACAATCAATGATAAATACAACGTTCTGCAATGGGCCCACAACAAAATGACAGAATAAACAAGCTTATATTACCCCTGGTAGAACCTAGGGCTTTAAGGATGTCATCGCAGCCCACCATTCAACTTCCAGATTCTAGAGATACCAGCTCAAGGGGACACGTCGTGTTGTTGTCAACAACAACAAATCTGAAAGGACATTAAAATCTTGAACTCTTCACTGTGTAGATAGAGTAATGATTACTCTCTCTCTCTCTCTCTCTCTCTCTCTCTCTCTCTCTCTCTCTCTCAGTGAAGACATTACAAAATATTCGTTAATTTTCTTATAAAGAAAACATTAAGCTTTTGTATGTACAGACTTTATAATATGTTTATTAAGACAACTGTATCGAATAATTTTGTTAAGTGTGTTATTTTTCATCATCTTCATTGAGTGCCGTCTCCGTTTCAATGTTTGCCTACCATGGAGCGTTATTTCGTTCTTTCTTTTGCTTTGATGGTGCAGGTAATCATAGGCTGACTTATCCATCTTTTGATGATACTCGTCCATGTTAGTCTTGGTCTGCCTCTGCCTCTTTTACCTTGTATTTTCCCTTGCAAGATTACTTTGAGTAGACTGTTGTGTCTTTTAACATGGCCCAAAAATCTAATTTGTCTTGTTTGAATTGTGTTTAGTAGACTTCTTTTTATTGTTAGGTGTATTAAGACTTCATCGTTTGTTTTCTTTTCTTTTCATCCAGTTCTTCCTATTCTTCAATAAATCCACATTTCAACGGCTTCAAGTTTCTGTTCTGTTTTCTTGTCTAATGTCCATGTGTCTGCATCATACAGGAATGCTGAAAAGACATAACATTTTGCTATTCTTAGTTTTAGCCCTGGTGTTATTTGTTTTGCTGTTAGTATATTTTTCATGAGATTAAAATTACTTTTTGCCATTCTTATTCTTTTGTTTAAATGTTATCTTTTTGCCTCCCTGGTTATAGTATACCCAAAGTAATTGTAGCTCTGAACTGTCTTCACGTCTATTCCTTCCATTTTTATATCCACTTGTAGGTTTTGAGTATTATCTTTGTTTATGGTCATAGTTTTAGTCTTTTTGATATTCATATCAAATTTATATTTTATGTTTGTCATGTTTATTTCTTTAAGTAATTGTTGTAGATCTTTTAGATTCTCTGCTAGTAATTCTGTATCATCAGTATATCTTAGGTTATTTAAAACCTTTCCATTAATGTTTAGGCGGGGCATCATTGTGATGTTTTTAAAGATTTGCTCAGTGTATACATTGAACAAGTTTGGTGATAGGATGCATCCCGTCTTACTCCTCTTTTTATATCAATGGGTGTAGAGTTCTCTTTGTTATATTTTATTATTGCTGTTTGCTCCCAGTATAAATTACATATTAGTCGTATGCCTGTGTCATCTATATGTATATCCTTTAGGCAGTCTATAAGTTGTTTATGGTGTATCATATCAAAAGCTTTGATGTAGTCTTTGAGGCAGGCATATATCGGTTTGTTTACTTCTGTGTTCTTTTCCATTAATTTCCTCGTGCAGAATGTGGCTTCTTTTGTCCCACTATCTTTCCAAAATCAAAATTGCTATTCTTCTAATTCAATATTGATTTTATTCTGAATCCTGTCTTTTATAACTTTTAGCAAGATTTTTGTTACCTGGCTCATTAGGCTTATTATTCTAAAATCACTGCATTCAACTGCACCATTCTTTTTGGGCAATGCAATGAAAGTTGAAGTTTTTTTAGTAAACTTAATTAACTGAGGTTAGCAAACCAGTGCTGATAGACGTATCTGCGCTATCGGGGTAGTCTCAGATAGAAACTTAAGGAACTGGTCAAGGTGAGCATGAATCTGAGATTTTTGCGGTGAGGTGAGGTGATTGCATCACACTCATAGCGTATCAGGTTAAAACCACATTGGGTGCGATTAGATTTCTTCCACCAATTCCTGGTCCTCTTCTTTTTCTGTGATAAAAAAATGATATCATGCCAACTGGTTATAGTCACAAGACTACACCCACACATGTATACTGAGTGATTCGATGAGCATGATTAGAAAAGTGGAGGCGGGCTCTGTACGTATACAATGGGTAGAGTCATTGCAGAAGTCAAAAATACCCAAGGGCACTTGTCTACGTCCCAGGACATGCGGAAGTACAGGTAAATGAAAGAGCGGACAGGTTGACTAGCTGCGCTATTGTTGTTGAAGACGGTCAACCAATTAATTGGGCGGACATCATCAATGCCCTCCGTGATGTGAGAAGGGCACATGACTTCGACAACAATGTGTCCACGTCACTCCTTCAGATGAAAGAGATTGCAGTTAAGATGGGTACAGCAACAAACGAGAAACTTAGTGGGTGTGTGGAAAGACTTATCAACCAGCACAGAACTGGAGTCGTCAGTCTCTGGACACTGAGGGACTTGCTGAGGAGGGGATCTGAGCATCTATGGACATGTTCGGAGTGCAATGATGATGACCCGCAAATAACTCAATAACTCAATAATCATGCCAACCGCACTCTGTGTCCTTCTTCATGATGAAGGGGTAAGAACAACATCATGACACAAGATTAACTAGTTGCATGATCAGCATTCGGTTGTGCGTGTGTGTTCCCATCTGTTCCCTATACAAATGCCGTAACTGACACACTCATTCTTCCCAGGGCTGGATCTTAGCATGATGTAGGATTCCTAATCTAAAGATAGATAACGAGCATAGACATCAATAGATTTATTATAACTCTATAATGGCTACAATAATAATCGACTAATTGTATCTTCAAAAACAATGGTAAGATAAAAACTTGTTTGAATTAAGAATGAAAAAAATATCTTGGCATTTGAAAATATAAAAAAAAAACAGCTGTGTATCTCTCTTCTTCTTCTTCTATCCTTCCTTCATTGCCGTTGACGTCGAGGGGAGAAACAATCTGCGATTCTTTGCTCTTCTGTTGGCCTCTTCTGATGTTATCCCTCCTAGTGACTCTAGTATTCCCTTTATCTATCTCTTTCTCGGTCTTCCTCTTAATCTGGCGTTTTCGTAGCGTTTGTTTATGGCTTGTTTACATATGTGTATCTCTGCTCGGACAAAATTTTGAAAAGACAATTCATATGTTGAACATTTTCATTAGTATTAATTATTCATAACTTGTTAACAATACTCTTGTATTGTTGTAACCCTCGCAGGACATACAGAGTTCGTGGTCTGTACTGATATCATCATGTGTTATCAGGGAAGAGATATAATCAAACAAATTAACTCTTTGTCTGAGTTTTGTGATGAAGGTTCTCAAACAAAGAGAAATGGAGCGAAACTGGAATACAGAGGTTCTAAAATCGGGGTCAGAGCAAAGAAATACAAAGAAACGCGATGCTGCAGTAAAGCTAACAAAATGTATATAATAATGTATCACACTCATACACATGGGAGCTGCAATAGCTCAGTGTTTAGTGAACTGGACTACAAAGGGCAAGAGGTAGGGTTCGATCCCAACCGACGGCTTCCGGGTTCACCCAGCTTTTAGTGAATAACGGATTTTTTTCTAGGAAAGTAAAGCGGCACTGGCGTAATACCGACCACATTACCCCAAAAACCATGTGCAGAAGGGCTGTAACATTTTTGGTCACTAACACCATATTCCCTATACGCTACTTGGCGTGACGGGGGTAATTTACCTTCTTTTTTTACTCATACACATAGTTATCCTGTGGCTGTCCCTTCCCTAATGCATATTCTCTGTTGCTCATGTTTGAGCACATTAGTATATACACATGCAATGCTATTCACATCTCTCCTCTACTAGACCACACTGCAATACTTCGGCTGTCCCCCAGTATCTCTTACGCCACTCTGCGACATCTCACACTTTCCTCCTATCTGGTACCCTGTGTACTTCTGTTCGGTTCTTTGCGCTTTATGTATGCCCATGGACGTAAGTGTGGAAATTTCTAGTTATGCGTGTTGTGTGCGCATATTTTCACTTGGGTGTACGCACACGTACCCCGTGCGCACATTCATTTTCATTCTGGCCACAGCACAGTATACAGGGAACACATTTTATTTTTATGATTATTTTTCATTCTAGTTCGAAATTATTATTATTATTTTTTTTTTATACATATCGGTGTGTATGCTGTATGTTTGTTCCTGCTGAAGGCCTATTGAATCGAAACGTTGTTCTACTTTGTGTCGTCCACTTATTACATAAAGTTTTAACCGTACCGTTTTTTCTACTTTTCTTTATCTCATTTGTCCTGTCTCTAAAAACAGCCAGGTGTGGGGCCTTTTATTGTTAAATGATTGTGGGAGGAAACAAAGGGGAGTATCAAAATATATTGTGTGAAGTCAGGCGGAAGTTGAGATGAGGAAGATAGGAAGGCATAGAGCGGTCTTAAGGGGAAGTCACCAAAAAGGGCGGCTTATAAAGCGTCTGTTGAAAACAAATTCTCCACATTGAGCACAACAGACGAGATGGACATGTTGGTGAGAATATTGAAGCTCAGTATATACTTTTATGTAGTAAAAATAGTCCTGCAAGGGAAAATACAAAGTAAAAGAGGAAAAAACAGACCAAGACTAACATGGACGAGTATTATTAAAAGATGGACAAGTCAGCCTATGACAATCTACACCACCAAGGAAAGAGACAGAGCGAAATTGCACTTTGTGGTAGTAGCCAACCTACGGTGGAGGCGACACTCAGTGATGATGATGATGATGATGATGATGATTATACTCAAGTTATGACGTCAAATGACAACTTGCGCCTTGTTCTAAACGACGTAGGTAGGACAGTCTACTGTAGTCAAACGCCAGTAGCAGTAAGTAGGTAGGACAGCCTTCTGTAGTCAAACGCCAGTAGCAGTAAGTAGGTAGGAAGCCTTCTGTAGTCAAACGCCAGTAGCAGTAAGTAGGTAGGACAGCCTACTGTAGTCAAACGCCAGTAGCAGTAAGTAGGTAGGACAGCCTTCTGTAGTCAAACGCCAGTAGCAGTAAGTAGGTAGGACAGCCTACTGTAGTCAAACGCCAGTAGCAGTACGTAGGTAGGACAGCCTACTATAGTCAAACGCCAGTAGCAGTAAGTAGGTAGGACAGCCTTCTGTAGTCAAACGCCAGTAGCAGTAAGTAGGTAGGACAGCCTTCTGTAGTCAAACGCCAGTAGCAGTAAGTAGGTAGGACAGCCTTCTGTAGTCAAACGCCAGTAGCAGTAAGTAGGTAGGACAGCCTTCTGTAGTCAAACGCCAGTAGCAGTAAGTAGGTAGGACAGCCTTCTGTAGTCAAACGCCAGTAGCAGTAAGTAGGTAGGACAGCCTACTGTAGTCAAATACCAGTAGCAGTAAGTAGGTAGGACAGCCTACTGTATTCAAACGCTAGTAACAGTAAGTAGGTAGGACAGCCTACTGTAGTCAAACGCCAGTAGCAGTAAGTAGGTAGGACAGCCTTCTGTAGTCAAACGCCAGTAGCAGTAAGTAGGTAGGACAGCCTACTGTAGTCAAACGCCAATAGCAGTAAGTAGGTAGGACAGCCTACTGTAGTCAAACGCCAGTAGCAGTAAGTAGGTAGGACAGCCTACTGTAGTCAAACGCCAATAGCAGTAAGTAGGTAGGACAGCCTACTGTAGTCAAACGCCAGTAGCAGTAAGTAGGTAGGACAGCCTACTGTAGTCAAACGCCAGTAGCAGTAAGTAGGTAGGACAGCCTACTGTAGTCAAACGCCAGTAGTAGTAAGTAGGTAGGACAGCCTACTGTAGTCAAACGCCAGTAGCAGTAAGTAGGTAGGACAGCCCAGTGTAGTCAAACGCCAGTAGCAGTAAGTAGGTAGGACAGCCTAGTGTAGTCAAACGCCAGTAGCAGTAAGTAGGTAGGACAGCCTACTGTAGTCAAACGCCAGTAGCAGTAAGTAGGTAGGACAGCCTACTGTAGTCAAACGCCAGTAGCAGTAAGTAGGTAGGACAGCCTAGTGTAGTCAAACGCCAGTAGCAGTAAGTAGGTAGGACAGCCTACTGTAGTCAAACGCCAGTAGCAGTAAGTAGGTAGGACAGCCTACTGTATTCAAACGCCAGTAGCAGTAAGTAAGTAGGACAGCCTACTGTAGTCAAGCGCCAGTAGCAGTAAGTAGGTAGGACAGCCTTCTGTAGTCAAACGCCAGTAGCAGTAAGTAGGTAGGACAGCCTAGTGTAGTCAAACGCCAGTAGCAGTAAGTAGGTAGGACAGCCTACTGTAGTCAAACGCCAGTAGCAGTAAGTAGGTAGGACAGCCTACTGTAGTCAAACGCCAGTAGCAGTAAGTAGGTGCCAGGTTTGTAGACACTTTGTAGCCGTATCGTGTCTAGCTTAACTCGACGAATGACTATAAAAACACAACCGATACATTGAACGATAAAAGTTGCAAAAATAAATAAGAAGAATGTCCTAAAAATGATAAAGAAACAAAGAATACCTAAACACACACAGAAACTTGACATGATGCCAACCAAAGAGCAAAAGACTTAAAACTAATTTTAAAAGAGTGAGAAAAGAAGATACATTGAACGATAAAAGTTGCAGAAACAAATAAGAAGAATGTCCTAAAAATGATAAAGAAACAGAATACCAAAACACACACAGAAACTTGACATGATGCCAACCAAAGAGCAAAAGACTCTACACTAATTTTAAAAGAGTGAGGAAAGAAGAAGAAATATATGAACAATTACCATGATAAATGAATTCACATGACAGTTAAAATACACTAGATTACCTTGTACAAGTCTCCAGTGAACAGCAAACTGATAATCAAATGCAATGCTCATATTTTATACTTATCAGCTACATTGTCATTTTCATGAGAGGACCTATTTCTTTAATTTTCATTTATCCTCTTCTTTCATTCCATAATTTCCTTTCAGTTTCCAGGGGAGATCAAGTTTATGGTCCTTTACTATTCTTTTGGCTTCTCCTGCTGTTTTATGTTTCTGGTGTTCCTAATATTCAAATAAATCATCGTTTTCGTTGTCGGCAATTGTGTCTAGTGTTCTCGAACCGTTTAATAAAGGCTTGTGGCGATGTCTTTTGGTCTTTCTGTCTTATCACTTAGCGAAACCATTGTATATGTTGTCTCTGTATGTATTCAATGCGGTTTCTTTATGTCTTCTTCATCTCCACGTCTGTTTCCTGTCATGTCTAACATTTAATTTATGTCGTTGAGGACGGGCAAACAATGGATCGGGCGGACATCATCATTGCCCTCCGAGATGTGGGAAGAGCACAGGACTTCAACAAACACAGATCCACGTCACTTCTTCGGATGATGGAAATGGGAGTTAAGTTGGGCACAGCCAGAAATGAGAAACTTAGTGACCGTGTAAGAAGACTTATCAACCAACTTAGAACTGGAGTCGTCAGTCGCTGGACACTGCAGGACTTGCTGAGGAGAGGATCTGAGCATCTATGGACATGTTCGGAGTGCAATGATGATGACCCGCAAATAACTCAATAACTCTATTTAATTTCTGTAGAGGTAATTTTTATTATTGCTCCTGAGTCTAGAGTCCAAGTCATTGGCAGGACAACGTTGGAATAAAGATTTTTAAAATAATTAACAATATTTCAAATGAAAAGGTTTCACATAAAAACGAAACAATTAAATGAAATGTAATGAGATCCTTGCGTCTAGAGCTGAGAAGATTAAAGTGGACCGTTTGATTTGAGCGAAGAGTTCATATTTAATTCGTTTTCAGACAGTTTCTCTGGTTTGTAACAATATGTTTCACAGAAAAAATAATACTTGACTTTATTAAATATCTTCTGCGTACATCTTTAGACTGGGAACTGTGATAGCTCAGTGGTTAGTGAACTGGACTACAACGGACAAGAGGTAGGGTTCGATCTCAACCAACGGCTTTCGGTTCACCCAGCCTTTAATGGGTACCGGATTTTTTTCTGGGAGAGTAAAGCGGCACGTTTGTAATACCGACCACATTACCCCAAAAATCTTGTGCTAAAGGTCTGTAAAATTTATATTCACTAACACTATATTCCCTATATGCCACTTGGCGTGACGGGGATACTTTACTTTTTTTTTTTTTTTTTACATCTTTAGACTGCAGTTTTAATCAATTAAATGAACGTGTTCGTCAGCTCAAGAATGGTGGCATCTAAATACAGCTTACCCCAGTACAGTTAGTCGAAGGCTCCAGTATCACTGCAAATAAAATAAAATCCATGATTGCTCAATCGCCCGTGCAAGTGGAATCATCCGAATTAACATCTCATTGAAGGATCCAAACAAAGAACGGCAGCTGCAATCCCCATCATAGCAGCCACAGCAGACGCCGTAAGACATAAGACCAAGCGGCACAAAAACTGAACGCAGCTGAACTGTCCTTTCTCATACGATGCCCGATCTGTGCAGTAGATTTGTGAGATAGGGAAATTTAATAGCAAATCGCTTGTAATCTTCCAAATATAATGTAACCCCGCTATTCGTACACAATCGTTTCAAAGGCTTGTTTAAATTGAGATCTGTAGGGATGCTACGTTAAACCAAATGATTAATACAAATTAGGTTTATCCTTTCAAGACCGCTGATGTTGGACTGTTTAAGTCTCCATAACAGAACATATACACTCGTCATCATCAAGTACCGGGCCTGCGGGCGTAGGTGATCATCTCTCTCCACAACTTTCGATCACGACAGTTATCATTTTTATTGTTGACCGTTTGCCAAGCCATTCTCTTAAGCTGTCTGGTATCTGTTTTCTTTGCTTCCCTCTATCTCTTCGTCCCTCAAGTTTCCCAGTTGTTACAATATATTCCAGCTGTTCTCTTCTCATTACATGGCCAACAAATTATGATTGTTTCTTCCTAATATTGGAAATTATCCCTCTTTTTGCTTTGGCCTCTTTCAGAACGTTTTCATTACTCTTCTTAGCTATCCATGGTATTATAAATATTCTTCTGTAAAACCACATTTCTACAGACTCCATTGATTTTCTTGTCTCTTGTCCTATTGTCCATGATTCACATCCATATATTAAAACTAGCTATATATAACATTTAAGAACTCTTTTTCTTGTTTCTATTGTCAAAAATGTATTGCATAGTATCTTCCTCATATTTTTTAGAAAGCTGCTTCTGCCTGAGCCATTCTGCATCTCACCTCTGTTGTACATCTTCCGCCTGAGGTTAACAAAGTTCCCAAATATTTAAATTCATTTACCTGTTTTAATATTGTTCCACTTGTCTTTATTTTACCTGAGGTGATGTCCTTTTCTTTGAACGTATACACTATGTAATGTATAAAAGCACATGTCAAAGGAATAAAGCAAACTAACTGGATTTAACTTATACCGAGGAGAGCTGATAGCATAAGTGAAAGGTGCAGAGGAGAATGAATGCTTTTGTTTGGAATGGAAGTCGCTTTGCGCAAAATTCATCATCATTGAGTGCCGTCTCCGCATCGAAGGTTGACTACCATGGAGCGCCATTCCTCTCTGTCTCTTGCTTTGATGGTGCAGATTGTAATCGGTTGATTTGTCCATCTTTTGATGTTACTCGTCCATGTTAGTCTTGGTCTACCTCTGCCTCTTTTACTTTGTATTTTCCCTTCCAATATTACTTTTTTAAGGCTGTTGTGTCTTTTAACATGCCCCAAAAATGTCATTTGTCTTGTTCTGAATATGCCTCACGTGTACGTCACACTTTGCTGTTTTCGCTTTCCAGGCCGTTGATCATTGCTAATTCTTCCGCCCCATCCACCGTCACAGACTTTTCACATTCGGGTTGAACATACCCGGCCGGCGCCATTATTGTCGAACAATGTGAATGCGCAAAATTATTCTAATTGGTTGTTGTTGCTTATTTACACTATACGATGTTTGGGCTTGTAGTTCAGTAGATTTTTGTCTGCGTCTGAACATTTTTGGTTTTTAATTTCGGCAGCAAAATTTCATTGAACAAATCTATGCTATTGACCTCTGTAACTCATCTGGCTTAACAAAGAATTTCTACATTGAACTACGAAAAGAGGGAGTGCATTAACAAGGATGGAAAGATAGTATAAGTATTAATAGATATAGATATTAAAGGACAGGACTCGACTCCATAGTCATGAATATTGACTGAATATAGAGGTACATGAAGAAGTTTCACGAAGTCTTCGAGTAGTGTACTAACGAACACCGGGGTTATGGTAAAAAGCAAGGTATGAAGGAAGGGAGGGAGGGGGGAAGAAAGGAAGGAAGGAAGGAAGGAAGGAAGGAAGAAGGAAGGAAGGAAGGAAGGAAGGAAGGAAGGAAGAAGAGAGAGAGAGGGAGGGAGGGAGGGAGGGAGGGAGGGAGGGAGGGAGGGAGGGAGGGAGGGAAGGAAGGAGGAACGAAGGAAGGATAACAGTAATTTTAGAATGCCTTTTGTTCACGGAAATATGTTTCTCCCAATGTAAACAGTTTATGTGCGTGAAAATGATCCACCTACTAATTTATTCCGCCTCGATTTAAAATACAAATTCATTCAACTACTTCTTGTCGTATAAATACTACAGTTTCACTTTGTTTTGAAATAATGTGGTCACAATTTGTTATTCAAGATTTCTTTGCATACACCGAAATCAAAATCCGATTTGCTCATTTCATCACATTTAAGTCCTAATATTTTCCCGTTCTTCTTGGCATGATAGTCAGTTCCGGCATATTACCATTGGCACTATTCATCATGAACTGGACTACAAAGGACAAGAGGTAGGGTTCGATCCCAACCGACGGCTTCCGGGTTCACCCAGCCTTAAATGGGTACCGGATTTGTTTCTGGGAAAGTAAAGCGGCACGGGCGTAATACCGACCAGATTACCCCAAAAATCATGTGCTGAGGGTCTGTAAAACTTATGGTCACTAACACCACATTTTCCTATACGCCACTTGGCCTGACAGGGGTACTTTACTTTTTTTTTTACTATTCATCTTGCTTTCAAAAGCTTTAAGCTTTAAACTATCTGTATTTGTTTTCATATTCAATTTAAGCTCAGAGATATAACCTTTTCTTGATTCTTTCGGTCTACTCGGTAATTACATCTTTGTTATTAATGATAACTTGAGCAACTGATGAATCGAAAGATAATATAATAAACATGGTATACTATTTATTATATCTAACTTAAATATATACACAATATATTTATAACTTTTTTATTATTAATATATTTATTCAACTTAATATATATATATACTATGGAAATGTACCAGTCAAATACCAGTGGATAAAGAGATACAGCGAAGACGATGGCGCTGGCTAGGACACACACTACGGAAGCCAACTGAGAGTATTACACAACAGGCCCTTTTTTTTGGAATCCCCAGGGGAAAAGACAAAGAGGAAAACCAAGGAATTCTTGGAGAAGACAGATAGAAGCAGAGATGAAGATGATGGGGAAGACATGGAGTGATCTTAAAAGAATAACAAAAAAACAGAACGACTTGGAAAGTGTTTGTTGAAGACCTATGCTCCACTGGGAGCTAAAAAGGTAGAAGATAAGAAGATATATATATATATATATATATATATATATATATATATATATATATATATATATACACACATATTATATATACACACACGAAATGAAAGTAGCTTTACAGTTTAAAATAAATAATTCAAGTACCTTTCCCTATATTTATATTAACCTTTTCATCACTTCACATATTTTCCTTTGTAAATTGTAATATTTAATACAACGTGAAATTACTCTCTCGTACTTCTGGTACGATCACCCACTAAGGGGTGCGAGACTCCAAGGTTGAAAAGCCCTGACTTTAGAAACTAAAAACAAAAGCAGGATCTTAACTGTAGACCTGACAGTAATTTAGATATATCTACAACTTCTGCAAGCCGAATTATGCAGCAAGTCTGCGAATGTTTAGTCAAATAAGGGCTGCTTACAAATCGAGTATACTTTAAACACAAATAAGAATGGGTATCATTTTTCACACTTTGAAGAATTAGATTATTAGAGAAAATGTTACGTTTGTGATCCTGTACTGTACGTTATTTGGATTCGATGAGCATGATAAGAACGGTGGAAGCGGGCTCTATATGCATGCAATGGGTAGAGTCAATGCAGAAGTATAAAATGCGTAAGGTCACTTTTGTCTACGTCCCTGGACATGCGGGAGTACGGGGAAATGAAAGAGCGGACAGGTTGGCTAGCTGCGCTGTCGTTAAAGACGGTCAACAATGGATCGGGAGGGCATCATCATTGCCCTCTGTGATGTGAGAAGGGCACAGGACTTCGACAACCATGAGTCCACGTCATTCCTTCGGATGAAAGAGATGGGAATTAAGACGGGCACAGCAACAAACGAGAAACTTAGTGGGCGTGTAGAAAGACTTTTCAGCCAACACAGAACTGGAGTCGTCAGTCGCTGGACACTGCGAGACTTGCTGAGGAGGGTATCTGAGCACCGATGGACATGTTCGCAGTGTAATGATGATAACCCGCAAATAACTCAATAACGTTATTTATTTATGTGTAAGAGTTTAGGCAGGACCCTCCATAGAACGCGTTTATTGTCTATATATGAAGGTTAGATTGGCAGTGGCGGAGGGATTAAACAGTGAAACGTAAATTGTCATTATTCTATCTATTGTTGTTTCTAATAATATTTAAAAAAAAAACAAAAAACAGAATAGCTCAGGCCAAAAGAACATTTCAAAAAATGAAAAAATATCTTATGCAACAAATCTATGTCAATAGAAATGAGAAAGACAGTTCATCGGTGCTGTTTAGAACCAATTCTGACCTATGGAAACCAATTATGGACAGTAGACAAACAAATGAAAAGATGATTAGAGGCCACAGAGATGGGATTTCTCAGAAGAATGTTGAAAGTTCCCTGGACAGCTAAAAAGACCAATGAGGAAGTTCTCAAAGAGGCCAACACAAAATGTCAGCTCCTAAAAAAACATCAGAAAGAAACAATCAACATTTTTCGGGCACATCATGAGAAGAGGAAGGTTGGAATACTTGGTTACAACTGGTAAAATAAAAGGAAAGAGAGACCGCGGACGACAAAGAGAGAAAATACTAGATAGTTTGGTGTCATGGCATGGAAAACAGTCAACAACAGAACTGATACGATGCACTGTAGATAGAAGATTGTGGAAGGACACGATCGCCTACGCAAACTGGTGTGGCACATGATGATGAGTGTTCTTTCGAGCCAATGATGAGACATAGGACTGACATTTTAGACTCTCTTTGTCTGACAATCTTTGATATCAAGTGTCAGACCTTGCACAGGACCAGCATTGCATCTCACTACACGCCCCTGTTCTGGGCGAGTCTCTCAACCTCTGCAAGGAAGCTTATGCATACTGTTGTTGCTTCTCGTGTTCTTTTTAGTGCTTCTCTGACTAGGCCTCTTTTTCTTTCACCCTCTGGTCCCGATTTGAGGGTCTGCTCTGAGATTCTTTCGTTGCCTCTTCTCGTCACATGGCACGGTCAACATATGTCCACCTTCTTCTCCAGATTATCATCATCATCATCAATTACCGGGTCTGCTGGCATAGGTGATCATGTCTCTCCACAACTTTCGATCTCGACAGTTATTTACCATTTCTGTTGTTGACCTTCTGCCAAGCCATTCTCTTAAGCTGTCTGGTATTTTTTTGTGGCGATTCATGATTGTACAAAGAAGTTGCGACGGTGGTTTTCTGTTGCCTTCCGTCGGTTTGTTTACGGTTGGCTCCGATAGCCTTTGACTAAAAAGTCTCACCCACAAGGCAGTGGGGTTGTTTTACTTCGGGGTACCCTCCCTTAGCCTTTTACTCTCCCGAGCTTAACTGCAAGACAGCAGGGCAGCCGCAGGTTGTATTGTTTACTGCATACAGTAGCAGGTAAAATTACCAGACCTGACACATGTATTATAAACTCCTGATTATAGATGCTACTTCTGGATACTCTGTCATTTCTATTATTTATTCTTTATTGTTGAATTAATTTCATGGTATTTTAAGTATTATAAATTGGCGCTTGTTTTCAGATGCATCTTATTTATATTATATTTCTTTAGTTGTTTTTCAATTTTTCTCTCTCACTTGCATATGTATGGGTGGGCAATACTTTTCATTTGAAAATCCTGAGCTTTGTTTTTTCTGTTTAGTAACTTTAATTTCCATATGTTATCAATGTTTCTGAAAGTCATTGCTTCCATTGTAGCTATTATATTTCTCATTTCCTTCTTGGTGTCTCAATCTTATTCTATGCAGATTCCAATACTAACGAAGTGGTCTTCGTCCTTCCAGGTGAATATGTTCTTCTGGATAAGTTTGATTTTTCATTACTTTCGACTTTTCTTAAATGGTCTCAAGGCTTATGTTACCAACCACTCTGACATTCATCCAATGTTTCAGTTCTGCCGGAAGTTTTCACTCATGCCGCATATCCTGTACAATCAAACAACAGGCGTAATGTGTGTGTGCTCCTTCATCCAACAGACAGAGGCGTGTCAGACACGATGGAGACCCCGCTAAGCAGTGCCGCAACAAATATGCGCCTACACGTACAAACACATTACAGACACATTGCTCCCACAATGAACTCACTCCTGTTTAAATTTCGTGAAAGTATCGCCATTGGTGCTAGAATTAATGAGGAAATTCAAAGTTTAGTAACGAGTGAAACATTTTGTTTTATTTCTGGCAGGTTTGTAAGTAAGTTCGTGTAGTTATGGATGTTTACATACGCGTTTCGGTTCGCTTGATGTAACTGCTTCGCTTAAAACAATTTAACAGATTCCCAGGGCAGACATTAACAGCTTCACTCTAAACACAGATGTAATTCAGCATAATTCGATTTTTGAAAATAAACAAAAGTGTAACTATAAGACCTAGAGACACACAAGAGATGTCTTAATGTAAGTTAGTAAAAGATTAAAAAGAAAAAGTTATAAGGAATGCTAAAATTTGAAGAAAAGACAACGTAGCAAAAGATAGTATCGTAAATAGAAGAAAGTAATGACTTTGTCATTACTTTGTAACAAATGAAAAGACGATTGGAGGCCACAGAGATGGGATTTCTCAGAAGAATGTTGAAAGTTCCCTGGACAGATAAAAAGACCAATGAGGAAGTTCTCAAGGAGGCCAACACAAAAAGGGAGCTGTTAAAAAACATCAGAAAGAAGCAATCAACATTTTTCGGGCACATCATGAGAAGAGGAAAGTTGGAATACTTGGTTACAACTGGCAAAATAAAAGGAAAAAGAGATCGCGGACGACAAAGAGAGAAAATACTGGATAGCTTGGTGTCATGGCATGGAAAACAGTCAACAACAGAACTGATACGATGCACTGTGGATAGAAGATTGTGGAGGGACATGATCACCTACGCCAACCGGTAAGGCACATGATGATGATGAATGACTTTGTTCATTAAAATGGTAAATATTTATTTCTTTCTCAGTTAAAACTAATGTATGCTCATGCCAACTGTCTTGTGTGTTGCTAGCAGAATGTGTTTGATCCCAGCCCATTGTTACTTAATAGTGTCGCTTCAAGCATCGAAACTGACAATGCGACGCGTCATTCCTCACCTTCTCAGATTAATACCCTGATACCCATTTCTGTTAGCGGCTGGGTCGACCGCGGGGTTATTTTTTTTTATTTTTTTTTTTTTTTGCAAACACGAATAAAATTCACACTTCTTCCAGCGGGAATCGAACACGGGTTGTCCGAACATCAGAGCCCAGTCGAGTGGTTTTCCCAACTAGACTACCAAGGCCCCCGATCTGAATGCATATGGACGTGTCCGAAGCGTACCGACAATGACTTGTCGAATAAACTAAACTAAATACAATCAAAGCAGGTGGAACAATATTTAAACAGCTGAATAATTTATTTTTTTAAAACCACGTAACCACTTTCATAAATGAATTTTCTTTTTTCAAATGGTAGATGTTTAACGAACGTCCTATGCGAAATAGTACTGATAAATATTTTTTAAAAAGCTGACGTCAAAGAAGCGTGATTTTGCAGAAGAATGTTGAGAATGCCATGGACATCTAAATGGTGTGACGACGGTGATGTTGTAAAAGAAGTCCAAACAGCAGAGGAGCTTATTCTAATTACTATCATCAAGATGGCCATTTTTTTTTTTTTTACAGAAATGAACAGTTTGAGTATTTTGTAACAATTGAAAAAAAATAAGGAAGGAAAGATAGTGGGGAGACAGGGAGAAATGATAGTGGGGAGACAGGGAGAAAAGATAGTGGGGAGACAGGGAGAAAAGATAGTGGGGAGACAGGGAGAAAAGATAGTGGGGAGACGGAGAAAAGATTGTGGGGAGACAGGGAGAAAAGATAGTGGGGAGACAGGGAGAAAAGATAGTGGGGAGACAGGGAGAAAAGATCCTAGAAGGTTTTAAATAACAAGTTTTGAGGAAGTCAAAACCATAAGGAATAAACAATTGTAGTGATGTACAGAAAGTTGTAGAGCAACGTGATCACATACGCCAGCAGGCACGGTTCGTGGTGACGATGAGCGAGCAAAATTCGATCTAAGATTTTTTATTCGACAATCGTGAAGTTCAGAAATGTTTTTTATTAAACAATCATAAAGTTCAGAAATATTTTTTTAGACAATCATAAAGTTCAGAAATGTTTTTTTAGACAATCATAAAGTTCAGAAATGTTTTTTAGAGAATCATAAAGTTCAGAAATATTTTTTTAGACAATCATGAAGTTCAGAAAGGTTTTTTTAGACAATCATGAAGTTCAGAAATGTTTTTTTAGACAATCATGAAGTTCGAAAATGTTTTTAGACAATCATAAAGTTCAGAGATGTTTTTTATTAAACAATCATAAAGTTCAGAAATGTATTTTTCAGACAATCATGAAGTTCAGAGATGTTTTTCTAGACATTCATGAAGTTCTGAAATGTTTTTAGACAATCATGAAGTTGAGAGATGTTTTTTAGACAATCATGAAGTTCAGAGATGTTTTTTTAGACAATCATGAAGTTCAGAAATGTTTTTTAGACAATTATGAAGTTCAGAAATGTTTTTAGACAATCATGAAATTCCAAAATGTTTTTTAGGCAATCATGAAGTTCAGAGATGTTTTTTAAAACAATCGTAAAGTTCATAAATGTATTTTTTAGACAATCATAAAGTTCGGACATGTTTTTTTAGACATTCATGAAGTTCTGAAATGTTTTTAGACAATCATGAAGTTGAGAGATGTTTTTTAGACAATCATGAAGTTCACAGATGTTTTTTTAGACAATCATGAAGTTCAGAAATGTTATTTTAGACAATCATGAAGTTCAGAAATGTATTTTTTAGACAATCATGAAGTTCAGAGATGTTTTTAGACAATCATGAAGTTACAAAATGTTTTTTAGACTATCATGAAGTTTAAAGATGTTTTTTAGACAATCATGAAGTTCAGAGATGTTTTTTAGACAATCATGAAGTTCAGAGATGTTTTTAGACAATCATGAAGTTCAAAAATGTTTTTTTAAACAATCATGAAGTTCAGAAATGTTTTTTTTCAACAATCGTGAAGTTCAGAAATGTTTTTTTAGACAATTATAAAGTTCAGAAATGTTTTTTTAGACAATTATAAAGTTCAGAAATGTTTTTTTTAGACAATTATAAAGTTCAGAAATGTTTTTTTAGACAATTATAAAGTTCAGAAATGTTTTTTTAGACAATTATAAAGTTCAGAAATGTTTTTTTTAGACAATTATAAAGTTCAGAAATGTATTTTTAGACAATTATAAAGTTTAGAAATGTTTTTTTTAGACAATTATAAAGTTCAGAAATGTTTTTTTTTTTCCAAACAGTCGGAAATGCTCAGGTGCATTAATATCGCAGTTAGTGTTACGGACAGAAATACAATCTGGAAGCAAAAAAAAACATTTTTTGCGAAGCTCAAATAGAAACCGAGGAAAAAAAACCGAGTGCAAATAAAATGAATCAAGCTAATGAAAGGCAGTGAAAAAAAAGGTACAAGAAGAAAAGAAAAAAGACGATAAAACGAAGAAAATGAGGAAAAAAAATGAGGAAGAAAAATGAGGAAGAAGAAGAAAAGGTGGGGGGAGAAAAAAAGAGAGACGAAAGAAGAAGAAGAGAAGATAAAAATAAGAGGAGAAAAGGGCAAAGCAAAAAGAAAGAAGAAGAGATGAAATAAGCATATGAAGATGGGTAAGAGGAAGATAAGAAATGAGAAGATAAGAAATAAGGAGAGGAAAAGAAATAAGAAGAAGAATAGGAAAGGAGAAGAGGAGGAAAAAAAAGAAAGAAGAAAGCTAATTACAAGAACTAATAGAAAAAAATTTCACCTGGAAACCAAGTGAAGCAAAAAAAAAAATAAATAAAACATTGAAAACATAAAAAAAACATCAAAATTCTAAACGAATTACACATGCAGAAACGGGAAAAAGGCAGTAGTCGACTAAAATAAAATGGCAACTCATGACAGCATCTTCTCCAACACTGTAAAAGAATTCACAACGTTTAGTACAGTAGTAGGGAGCCGCGATAGCTCAGTGGTTAGTGAACTGGACTACAAAGGACAAGAAGTCGGTTCGATACTGACTTCCGGGTTAACCCAGCCTTAAATGGGTACTGGATTTTTTTCTGGGATGTAAAGCGGCACGGGCGTAAAGCCGACTACATTACCTCAAAATCATACGCCGAAAGTCTATAAAAATTATGGTCACTAACACCATATTCACTATACGCCACTTGGCGTGACGGGGCTTTTTGCTTACTTATAGTACAATAATCCTTATATATATAATAGTACTTCTGGTGACATAAAACCTCTCTGTTATTTACTGGTAACTTTTATGAATCAAATTATTAAAATTAACAAAGGAATAGAAGTCCAAAAGTAAAAGTCTTAAAATAGATGTTAATATCACTATCATGTGTTATACCGGCTGGCGTAGGCGGTCATATCCTTCCACATTCCACCATTGTTTGTACTCAATACATCGTGTCGACTCTGTTTTTGGCTGTGTGTTATTTCATCTGCATGGGCATTTATAGCACGCTCGGCAGACAGAATAGTCAAAGAGGACAGTGGTGCATACGTTATGGCCACCAGTAGCATAATGATGAAGGTGATGGCAGTGACCAAGGCATTCATCTGGGTAGAGTCACGGGACTACACCCACGCCTGTACACTGAGTGATTTGATGATTATGATAAGAAAACTGGAGGCGGGCTCTGTACGCAGACAGACAATGAGTAGAGTCATTGCAAATGTTACAAATACGTAGTCACCTTTATCTACGTCCCTGGACATGCGGGAGTACGGTGAAATGACAGAGCAGACACGTTGGCTGCGCTTTCGTTGAAGACGGCCATCCGATGGATCGGGCGGACATCATTAATGCCCTCCGAAATGCGGAAAAGACACAGGACTTCGACAACCATGAATCAATGTAACTCCACCGGATGAAAGAGATGGAAGTTAAGATGGGCACAGTCAGGAACGAGAATTATAGTGGGCATGTAAGATGATTAATCAACCAACACAGAACTGGAGTCGTCAGTGGCTGGACACTGCAGAACTTGCTGAGGAGGGGATCTGAACACCTATGGAAATGTTCTGAGTGCATTGATGATGACCCGCAATGAACTCAATATTATCCTATCCATAGAACCAGTTTCATAGCAGTCACGAATTCACCATATCCGCTTCCACCACTTGTCATAGCATTTCCCAAAATGCATCAGTAAATTCTGTTGACAAGGTTGCTCTCTGCACGACCTACTCGACTGCAAGGTAACGATACCAAACCTCCTTAGTTGCCTCTTACGACATGCGTGGCAAGTAACGGTGGCTCTATTCTCTTCTCCGCTTACCGTGGGGACCCCACACATACACTGTGCCGCGAAACCTAGCTATTTCGTATTTTATGTCTTTGTTGTCGGTAATTTCTTCTTCATTGTTTATTGCCTGTTTTAACCAGTTATCTCATCTTTTCCTTTTCTCATGATGTGCTTCAAAATGCCAATTGTTTCTTTCTGATGTTTTTATAGCTCTCTCTTTATGTTAGCCTCGATGAGCATTTCCTCGCTGGTGTTTCTAAATATGAGAACAGTAAAAAGTGTTATAACCATCAACAACCAAGCCTGCTGGCGTAAGTAAGTAAAGTAGTAATGAGTCCGGTCACGCCAAGTGGCGTATAGGGAGTATGGTGTTAGTGACCATAAATTTTACAGACCTTCAGCGCATGATTTTTGGGGTAATGTGGTCGGTATTACGCTCGTGGTGATTTACTTTTCCAGAAAAAATCCGGTACTCATTTAAGGCTGGGTGAACCCGGAAGCCAGTTTTGATCAAACCTTTCCTTTTGTCCTTTGTAGTCCAGTTCACTAACCACTGAGCTAACGCGGCTCATAAGCCTGCTGGCGTGGGTGATCATATATCTCCACAACTTTCGATCTCGACAGTTGTTTATCATTTCTGTTGTTGACATTCTACTACCAAGCCATTCTCTTAAGCTGTCTGGTATCACTCTTCTTTGCTTACCAGTATCTCTTCGTCCCTCAATTTTCCCAATTGTTACAATATATTCCAACTGTTCCCTTCTGATAACATGGCCAAACAATGATGATTGTTTCTTCCTAATATTACCTATATATATACTTTATAAATATATATATATATATATATATATATATATATATATTACAGTAAAAAGTATAGGTTAATCGTTATGTCGTGAGGCATAAAGACAACATAGATATGATGCAATTATCTTTCCATGACTTTCGGTGCATACATGTTTCAGGTGGTCAGTTTTACGCCAGACCACAATACTTTCAGGGAGATAATCTTCGATGTTAACTAAAAAAACACTATCTTTATGACACATAGTACCATTGCTGGTGTATGTCGGGGGCAACGATAGAACCCGAGGGATAAAGGCCGCTTGGTCAAGCAGTCGCCACGACGTGTGAGACTCAGGATTTTTATTTTACCCCCGATAGAAAAAATCCTTTCTGTCTACCGCGGGCTTCGAACACGTACGCCGGCTTTTCAGCTAGCGGAACAGTGGTTTTAGCTGCACGGCCACGCGTTGATTTAATTCAATCCCTATATGCTCACATAGACGAGGTGAAATATGACGTGCCTGACTCACTGAGTTACGGGAGATACCAAGCAACAAAGTAAAACACTGGCCTCCTCCTATCCTATACTCCCCTTCACTTCGACAAAATCGAATGCTTTATCCCTCTAGAACATGAAAAAGTTACAAGATATCTTTTCTTCTACCAATTCCCAGTGACTGTGTGAACCCCCGAAGCCGTCTAGCGGTCGCGAAAGAAAAATCACCCCAATTGTGGTTGTTGACCCGGACGGCCTCACCCAGAGACAAGTGTGCTACGTTCCCACCATGGCTTCGTGATAATATAACTTCTGGATACATAATCAGTCTCATATTTATGCAAACAAGCATTACATTTCAATTTACATTTATATTTATATTGTATATTTTATATATATATATATATATATATATATATATATATATATATATATATATATATATATATAAAATATTAATTCACTTTCCTTCTCCATTTGGCCTCCGCTCAATTAAATATTCTCATGGGCGTAAATTAAATTATAATTTAAGACCCCTTATATTGCCAGCTTCCTCCTTCTGTGCGCCAATCAGCTTATTCTATACACGGCCAAGCAGCGGTCAAGAGGTCTTAAACACACGCTCCTCTTTGGTAAACAACGTAGCGGTTTGAGTTTTCATCCAGCGTCGAG
Organism: Megaustenia siamemsis; assembly: GCA_032433765.1. NCBI lineage: Eukaryota > Metazoa > Mollusca > Gastropoda > Stylommatophora > Ariophantidae > Megaustenia > Megaustenia siamemsis. The sequence goes on along the minus strand of JAVIAB010000156.1, from coordinate 24,549,452 downwards.
TATATCTCAGACGCATGCTAAGAGTTGTCAATTCGTATACGCTAATAAGCGAAGACTCAAAAAAACAAACTAGATGTTACGACTGATAAAACACTGGATAAATATGTGGCCAAAGCGGCTTTCCATATTTATGTTTTGTGTTAAAACAAATCGAGTATGTGGAGTTTAATCACTCAAATACTGAAGCCGCGATAGCTCAGTGGTTAGTGAACTGGACTACAAAGGACAAGGGGTAGGGTTAGATCCCAACCAACGGCTTCCGGGTTCACCCAGCCTTAAATGGGTATCGGATTTTTTTTCTGGGAAAGTAAAGCAGCCAGGGCGTAATACCGACCACATTAACCCAAAAAATCATGTGCTCTGGTCTGTAAAATATAGGGTCGCTAACACCATATTTCCCTATACGCCACTTGGCGTGACGGGCGTACTTTACTTTTTTTTTTACTAATCAGTCAAATGTGCCACCAAGTTTAAATGCGCGATAGAATATATCACAGTTAAATGTAAATACATCAAAGAATTATAAAAAAAAGAATACATGTTTATCTGGTGGATTACTTGTTACTTAACCCGGCATTTTGTTAATAGCTTAATTACTATACACTCGTGCCTCTAACACATACCAACACATTTTCTGCTATTCTGTCGTGGACACACACGTAATGTACCGTAACAAAGGACACAACAAAGGACACACACGTAGTGTACAGTAACAAAGGACAAACATGTAGTGTGCAGTAACAAAGGACACACACGTAGTGTACAGTAACAAAGGACACACAAGTAGTGTACAGTAACAAGGGACACACATGTAATGTGTAGTAACAAAGGGCACACACGTAGTGTACAGTAACAAGGGACACACACGTAGTGTACAGTAACAAGGGACACACACGTAGTGTACAGTAACAAGGGACACACATGTAATGTGCAGTAACAAAGGACACACACGTAGTGTACAGTAACAAAGGATACACACGTAGTGTACAGTAACAAAGAACACACACGTAGTTTACAGTAACAAAGGACACACACGTAGTGTACAGTAACAAAGGACACACACGTAGTGTACAGTAACAAAAGTACGCACACGGGTTTAGTAACAGAGGACACACACGTAGTGTACAGTAACAAAGGACACACACGTAGGGTACAGTAACAAAGGATACACACGTGTACAGTAACAAAGGACACACACGTAGTGTACAGTAACAAAGGATACACACGTAGTGTACAGTAACAAAGGATACACTCGTAGTGTACAGTAACAAAGGACACACACAAAGTGTACAGTAACAAAAGTATGCACACGGGTTCAGTAACAAAGGACACACACGTAGTGTACAGTAACACAGGACACACACGTAGGGTACAGTAACAAAGGATACACACGGGTACAGTAACAAAGGACACACACGTTGTGTACAGTAACAAAGGATACACACGTTGTGTACAGTAACAAAGGATACACACGTAGTGTACAGTAACAAAGGATACACACGTAGTGTACAGTAATATTCACAAACAACAACCGTATAGTATAGGCACCCTCACCAACATGTTAGAGATCATATCCGAGTGACCCATATGCACACGGATGTCAGGGAAAAACTGATTAACACGCAAAATTCAGTTCCTAGACTTTAGGAACTTCACTAATTGTGAAAGCTGGTGAACGCGCAAAAAAAAGTAATAATTTTGTTTCAAACAATAAAGGTACGCTTGTTCAAGTTTCGTTGCAGTAACTTCTTTGGTGTTTGAACTATTGAGGAAATATCGGGTTCGGTAGCAAGTGAGACGCCGTGTGTAATCCAATGTATAAGAAATGGTGTGGCCATATTTAGCATCTGTTATATTACACGTTCTAAAAGAGGCCAAAGCAAATAGAAAGCTAATTTCCAATATTAGGAAGAAACAATCATCATTTTTGGCCACGCAATTAGAAGGGAACAGCTGGAATATATTGTGACAACTGGGAAAATTGAGAGACGAAGTGATAGAGGGATGCAAAGAGAAAATATACCAGACCGCTTAAGAGAATGGCTTGGCAGAAGGTCAAGAACAGAAATGATAAATAAGTGTCGAGATCGAAAGTGGTGGAGAGACATGATCACCTACGCCAGCAGGCATGGTACTTGATGATGCTGATGATATAGAATATTGTGGATAGGTAAAGGTAAAGTACGCGACTTGAACCGGCGTCTCAGCACGCGAGTTTCCACCCATATGTGCTCGGCCGCCTATCCAGAAATGTTCGGAGATTTCTGTATAGTGTCGCATCAAGCATCGAAACTCAGATGCGAGGCGACATTCCTCACCTTCCCAGGGTAATACCCTGGTACCAATTTCTGCCAACGGCTGGGTCGACCGTGGGGGTATTTTTTTTCCAACCACGAGTACAATTCACACTGCTTCCAGCGGGAATCGAACACGGGTTGTCCGAACGTCGGTAGTCCAGTCGGGTGGTCTTGCCAACTAGGCTACCGAAGCCCCCTAAGAAATTTGAAAAGAAGATTGTGGAATGACATGATCGCCTACGCCAACCGGTACGACACATGAGAATGATGATATAATGATCTTAGAATCAAATGTCTAACTATAGATAATATATATGTTTAATTCTATATATTCAAATGTTCATGTCATCATAGATCCCATTTCTGTGCCCTCTATCATTTTTCATTTATTTGTCTACTGTTCATGATTCACATCCATAGGTCAGAGGTTGTTCTGTATAGCAACTAATTAATTATCTTTCTCACTTCTAGTTATATAGTCTTGTTGCATAAGTTGTTATTCATTTTCTAAAATGCTACATTAGCCTGTGCTATTCTGTTTGTTTTTTTTTTGTTTCTGTGGTGCGTCTTACATCTGATATTATTATGGCCAGGTATTTGAGGCTATACACTTGTTTCAGATTTTCCCTCTTATTTGTATGATGTCTGATGGTAATGGTTGCTTCCACGGTATAACCATTACTTCTATCTATATTATGTATCTATAGTACTACCCATTATTTGTCAACTATTGATCTCATAATATTTTCGCTGTAAAGTGAGAACAAATCTGGAGACTGAACACAGCCTTGTCTAACTCCTTGTTTATTATTTTGGAACTGTCTTGTTTGGTTGGCGATACTTGTGGCTTATTGGTTATTGGTTATGGAAGGTCTCGGTATCACTGCAAACGAATTAAAATCCATAATTGCTCAACCGCCCGTGCCAGTGGAATCATCCGAATTACTAATAGTAGTATACAAGGGTCCAACTGATTAGCATTTGGACCGTAAATTAACAAAGATATATAGTAGGCGCGCGGCGCGCCTAATGTACCGTAGGCGCAGGGGGAGTTAACCATGCCATTTCGTGTCGGGATGTTGACCTTTAGTCCCGGTGACCCGGAAGTGACGTGTTTATGTCTGGTGTGTGCTGACTTTGGAGCTCTTGGTGTACTTGATCGTTAGTGATAGGTTAGTAGATTATACAACATCATTGGCAAACAATCAATATAAAACAGAAGACAAAGATATATTTTATTCTTTTATTATCTCAATAGGTGTATAACATACATTGATATTATATAGCATTACAAAAACATTCAGTACATTGAGTCAATATATAGTACATGGATAACATTTATTTATAGATAGGTAGTTGGATGTCTGCTTAGCGTTGTGTCATAAATGAATCATAAGGGGTGAAACTGTTAGAGATTCCTGGTTAGGCTAAGCTGGTAGTGTAAAGAGTTAAATATCTAGAGGCGTAGTCGAGACGTTATCATCAGCTACCTTTCTTTTTATATAGAAATAGGAAAGAGCATTTCTTGTTTGACTGTAGGAAAATATGGAATTATTTAAGACTTTGAAACCTACATTTTTCCCACCCTTAGCCTTTTGCGTGGCGAGAACCTCTAAAAACATATCTTTATCTAATTTGTTGTGTTGCTTGCTTAGCCCTTTACAACTGATTTTATCGTAATCCCCACTACAATGGTACGTCTTACTACATAAGCTAACAAGAGCTGTCCCTTCGTACTCTAGTTTAAAAAGACCGGGCGTTCGTTTGGTGTATGCTTTAACACCCTTACAGTTTATACAGTCTGTTTTGCTAATATGCTCATCGCAAAACTCGGCAGGAAACCAGTCTTTATATACACTATTAAACTCATCCCACAGACCTGACTTAACTATGTCCTCTAGCTTAGGTGCGCTTAAAGCCAAGTATAAACTATCAGTATCTGTTTCACATAACTGAAAGTCGGACCTGTCCACAAACTTATCTAAGAACTCGAAATAAAAATCTAACATACGAAGTTTTGCATATTGATAGACGAAGAAACCAATTTGTAGGGGTAAGTCCCAAACAGTTTTCTTTTTCTCCATCTCAATTTCAAAAAGATCCTCCCCTATTTCAGTCATCTTTTTAAACCGGGAACTATTAACCATTTTCGATATCTCATCCCCCTGAACGTACGAGACAGCGCTATGATTGGCCTTATTGGTTAGAGTCTTCCCCTAGGCTGAGTTTCCTAAGAGCTTCATCGTATCGCTTACTATAGATTGACTTTCATCTAGATCACCAGCCCGCCTAGCGTCAGAAACCATTTCACCAAACTTTTTAAAACAACTAGACGGTTGATATTCTATAACTTGATAGATTTTTGTTACCGCCAATCCGTGGTCTAAATACCATTTTAACAGTGGTGTTGACAACAAAATTTTTTCCCCGACATAACTACCGATTAGGGTGCGACGAGGGGTTGACAACAAGTTATGTTTGAGGGCATATTCACGCATAAACGGTCCAATATCATCACGCGTGACATCAATATTTTTGAAAATTGGAGTCATCTCACTGAAATGTTCCTTCAGGTGGTCGGGGACGTGTAGATCACATTCCACTAATCCAAAACACGTCCCATCTGAAACAGACCTCAGAATCTGTTTATCACTGAGAGGGAGCCCTTCTTTAGAGTAAGAGGGTCTAGCTCTAGGGATGGCTTTAGAAAGGAAAGCCCTAATGGTTGGGTCAGACTTTTTCAGAGCCTGCCACTCACATTCCCACATAACTTCTACTGGGACTTTTACCTCCTCAGTTAGATAGGTGTGTATCTCACATGTTTTTTCAAACAGCTCGAACAAGGGCTTATCATTAACAGGGTTTCTATCTTTACCTTTGGTGAGGGGACAGTCTTTGTGACCATGGTACAAACAACCATGAAAATTGTAGCCTCTTCTATTGGATTTATCCCACCCATCCACAGGGATATTTCTAGCACCCAATCGAAACTCCCTCCCATTAAACTGAGTTTTCAACTCCACCCCTTTTTGGTAGGCGACCCATGTTAACCACTCGCGACTTTGTTGGACATAATAGTTATCTTTTTCGACCCTAAACCCGGTCTCCATTCTTCTAATAATTGGGTAATCTGTTGGCATCGGGTTCATCAGAGCCCAAAGATACAACGCGTTGGCATCGTAACCTTGGATGGATTTGACTACCTTTCCACCCCTAATAAGCGTTTTGCCTACCTCGTGATACCTATGGAAAATTATAGAGGGACCCCCGACTATATTATCTCTAATCATTGTGTGTAGACTCGCCTGTTTGCTCGAACATAAACTAAACATTACACCCCTATCAACGGTCTTAAAAAGATACTTTAAACAAACACCCGGAACCGAAATGGCGTCTTTAAAACAGTCTACACCCCGCTCCCCATAAAAGCGAACCTGCTGCGCCAAGGCTTCTAAAAAGGGGACTACATCTTTGTTGTTATACCACACCAAAAAGTCCCTAAGTGTGGTCATGTTATTGTCCTGCCAGACCTTTTTACACAGAGCGTACTCCTCTTTGGAAATATTGGAATTTTTTAACGACGAATAAAACGCTTCGTGTGGGGGTAGTTCTGCCTCCTCCAACTTTTGGGGGTCGTCTATATATTCATAACAAAAGTAACCCTTTGTCTCCTCTACTTTATAGGCTGCCAGATATTTACTATAGCTAAACCCGGGGCTAGATAGTTTACTACATCTAAGAATTTTAGACTCGGCGTTGCAATACACATGAAGTTATTGTTTCTTTTAACTATAAACTTGAACGGTTTTTCTACTTTGTAGTCTACTTCCATTTTAGCTTCCTCTTCGTCGATAACATCGGCGTCTTCTTCTTCTTCTTCTTCTTCTTCTTCTTCACCCACTTGGGCAGTGGCATCCATGAAGTGCTTTATTAAATAAGGTTTAATGACGTTGACGTCATATTTCCCCGAGTTAAAACCTATCACTGGAAGCTCTTTTAAATACTCATCAAACTTAGCTATTAGCTTGTCTTTATTCAGTTCACGGAGTTGAGTAAAAATACTTTCAAACCGAGCTCGCAACAACGAGTATGCCTTAGCAGCTATACCAGTGAGATAATCAACCATCTGACTAACTAAAACCTGTGGGTCACCCTTGGTTATGAAGCATATTGGTCCCTCCCACCCAGGGACATTTGACGCTACAGAGCAGGAGAGGGGTACGTGTTTAGCTACAAAGGTAGTCGAGTGCGTCTCTTTGGGAACATTCCTACTATCAAAGTAACATTCATAATCGAATGTCGCCCTGAATGGGTAAATAAAACACTCCGGAGTACTGATCCCTTCAGCGCTGATCGCGTCCCATACACTTTCAGGTGAAGAGTAAACCCCACCTTTATATGTCTCTACAGCCATATCCCCACTGCAAGTTTTTTCGTGCCTATCCATACGCCCAAACTTCTTCCACAATTTTCCACATTTTCCACAAGAAAAGCTTTTACTAGCCCTAGAAAGATCGTTTATATAAAAGAAGTGGTTTTTGTAAAGTAAAAGACGGAGAGTTTCACTATAACTACTCCCACTTCTCAGAACAATACGCAAGGCTTGCTCAGAATCAAACTCAAAAATATCTATGTTTACTGAAAAACAACTTTCTAAGAGAGACATTTCAGCAAGAGTTACACCGTGAAAGTTACTTAACTTTAGAGACGGGTTAAACTGTTTGAAAAGTAGTTTCGAAGCCTTCCTAACATCAGTATTTGAAGTTCCTCGATGGACAGCTAGACAACGGAAAAAGCAGAGATTATCATTGTAAACTTTAGAATGGGAATCTGTTTGAAGGATATTAATGCCGTAGTTGGATGCAATGTAGGGTGGAATATCTAACAGACACCCTATAGAATAATCTTGGAGTTTATAAACATAAACACTCGTACTGACTAATGCTTCTAAGGTATATTTGGTTGTCTCCCTGTTTTTATTTGCATACCCTAATATATCACTTTCATTTAATCTATCAACAAACGTTTCAAAATCATTTCTGTTGTTAACTAACAGGGGTTTGTCTAACCCTGTCGCGTTATTCGAGCTGGCGTGAAAGTAACGCAACCCCTGTGTCTCTCTATGTCTTAAGACTAGATGATGACTATAATTCACCTTGAAACGCTTTTTCTGGGCTTGGAAGATTGGGTTTACAAGGGTCTTCCAATCTATAGGAGTATCAGGCTGATGAAATATAGTGTACGTGTCCATGTATTTGGTCCTACGTTCATGTGTTCTAATAGCTAACCAGTTGTTCTTATATATCTTCTTAATATCTTGAGGTAACTTATTTAAAGAGTCTATTTCATTAATAAGTCTTGGTCTCTTTGAGGGTTCTTGAGTCGAACTCTTTACTGTCCGCTTGCGTGAGGTTGTCGATACAAGTGGGCCTGCTGGCGTTGATGGTGTTGAGGTGTCCACAGCTATGTCATGGCTAGCAAGATGCACTCGCAGATGGCTTGCTCCAGAAAAGCTTTGTTGGCAGATATGGCAGATATGTGGGGTAACACTGGGTTCTTTTGAAGGTATATGATTTGTTGACACAGGAGTTGGTGATGCAGGAACGGCTGATACAAGAGAGGCAGGATGCTCTGTCTTGATATGTTTGGCAAGATTGTCAGCTCTATTGTATACTCGTTCACAAACATCACATTTGTATTCCTGACGCCCATGTACACTAGCAACATGGCGTTTTAGGTCTCGGCTCCGGGTGAAAGTTTTGGAGCAGATATGACAAGTGTTAGACATCTGTAGAAAAGAAATTGAAACATTACAACTAAAGAGTAAAGAACAGTAAACATTACAAGAAAAGTAAACATCAAGATACACAAACTATCGAAATTAGGTTACAAAAGTAACACGTGGATGCTAAAAAACCAACTTATCGAAAATAGGTTACTAAAATAACACGTGGATACTAAACAACCAGCTTATCGAAAACAGGTTACTAAAGTAACATACTATAGCATTAAAGAACTAAGATAACACTTACCTTTTATGTGTTTGAAGGCACGAGACACGTCCGTCGGCAACAACTGTAAGCGAAAGTCTGATTACAAACTTCAAAGTCGCGTTATATATACGCCAGAAACACCGGAAGTCTTACTAAAAATAGAACTGACCGCTGATGCAATACCGGAAGTGTTACTAAAAATAGCTTTTGACGGCTGACGTGATGCCCGTGGAGTTTCTAAAAATAGATTTTGACCTAGGATGCAATACCAGGCGACTTTATAGGAGTTTTTCCCCTTGACCCTTTATGAGGGGCCGCCCATGAAACTGTTAGAAATAGTAAATTTAACCTAGTGGCATACCCCAGATGTTATATTAGACATCCCCATAGCAAAAAATTTACATAAAAATCACTTTTGAAATTACTACCCCTGTACCCATTTTTGGCGGTTACGCCCATGAAACTGTTAAAAATAGTCAATTTAACATCTAGACATACCCCAAACTTTATAATAAACATCCCAGTATCAAGAATTTACATAAAAACAACTTTTGAAATTACTACCCCTGTACCCATTTTTGGCGGTTACGCCCATGAAACTGTTAAAAAATAGTCAATTTAACATCTAGACATACTCCAAACTTTATATTAAGCATCCCCGTATCAAGAATTTACATAAAAACAACTTTTGAAATTACTACCCCTGTACCCATTTTTGGCGGTTACGCCCATGAAATCAATAAAAAATTGAAATTTAACATATAGACATACCCCAAACTTTATAATAAACATCCCCGTATCAAGAATTTCCATAAAAACAACTTTTGAAATTACTACCCCTGTACCCATTTTTGGCGGTTACGCCCATGAAACTGTTAAAAATAGTCAATTTAACATCTAGACATATCCCAAACTTTATATTAAGCATCCCCATATCAAGAATTTACATAAAAACAACTTTTGAAATTACTACCCCTGTACCCATTTTTGGCGGTTACGCCCATGAATTCGATAAAAAATTGAAATTTAACCTATTGGTATACCTCAAACATAATATTTGACACGCCCATGTATCAAATTTACCTAAAAAATCAACCAAAAATTAGTAGTATATATCCAGTGATTGGCCGGGTGACTCTCATATAAGAAAAAAAAAAAAATGAAGACTCTCATATAAGGAAAAACCGCACCAAAAATGTGCGGCCATGTACGGGTAGACTAATTATATAAGGATTTATGAGCGGCTGGCCGAACTTTTGGGGGTCCAATCACTGGCTATATACTACTAATTTTTGGTTGATTTTTCAGGTAAATTTGATACATGGGCGTGTCAAATATTATGTTTGAGGTATCTATCTATCTATCTATTGACCTTTCGAGCCGTAACCGGCCCATAGGGCGTAGACCAAGATACACCTTCTCCTATATGAATTTTTGTTCTAGCAGTTTTCTTTTAAAGATATTTTATCAAATCTCGCCATCTGTCTCTGTTCTGTGCAAGCAGTTCTATTTCATTGAGGGAGCCGATTCCTGCTGCTCTTGCCTCTCTCATCAATGTTCTTCTCAGTGTCTCCCTGGGTCTTCCTCTTTTTCTTTTACCTGTTGTTTCCCATATGAGGGCTTGCTTTGCTATTCGATTATTATCTCTTCTCATCACATGTCCAACGTATGACCATCGTCTTTTCTTTATTACTGAAGATATTAGTAGTTGAGGTATACCAATAGGTTAAATTTCAATTTTTTATCGAATTCATGGGCGTAACCGCCAAAAATGGGTACAGGGGTAGTAATTTCAAAAGTTGTTTTTATGTAAATTCTTGATATGGGGATGCTTAATATAAAGTTTGGGATATGTCTAGATGTTAAATTGACTATTTTTAACAGTTTCATGGGCGTAACCGCCAAAAATGGGTACAGGGGTAGTAATTTCAAAAGTTGTTTTTATGGAAATTCTTGATACGGGGATGTTTATTATAAAGTTTGGGGTATGTCTATATGTTAAATTTCAATTTTTTATTGATTTCATGGGCGTAACCGCCAAAAATGGGTACAGGGGTAGTAATTTCAAAAGTTGTTTTTATGTAAATTCTTGATACGGGGATGCTTAATATAAAGTTTGGAGTATGTCTAGATGTTAAATTGACTATTTTTTAACAGTTTCATGGGCGTAACCGCCAAAAATGGGTACAGGGGTAGTAATTTCAAAAGTTGTTTTTATGTAAATTCTTGATACTGGGATGTTTATTATAAAGTTTGGGGTATGTCTAGATGTTAAATTGACTATTTTTAACAGTTTCATGGGCGTAACCGCCAAAAATGGGTACAGGGGTAGTAATTTCAAAAGTGATTTTTATGTAAATTTTTTGCTATGGGGATGTCTAATATAACATCTGGGGTATGCCACTAGGTTAAATTTACTATTTCTAACAGTTTCATGGGCGGCCCCTCATAAAGGGTCAAGGGGAAAAACTCCTATAAAGTCGCCTGGTATTGCATCCTAGGTCAAAATCTATTTTTAGAAACTCCACGGGCATCACGTCAGCCGTCAAAAGCTATTTTTAGTAACACTTCCGGTATTGCATAAGCGGTCAGTTCTATTTTTAGTAACACTTCCGGTGTTTCTGGCGTATATATAACGCGACTTTGAAGTTTGTAATCAGACTTTCGCTTACAGTTGTTGCCGACGGACGTGTCTCGTGCCTTCAAACACATAAAAGGTAAGTGTTATCTTAGTTCTTTAATGCTATAGTATGTTACTTTAGTAACCTGTTTTCGATAAGCTGGTTGTTTAGTATCCACGTGTTATTTTAGTAACCTATTTTCGATAAGTTGGTTTTTTAGCATCCACGTGTTACTTTTGTAACCTAATTTCGATAGTTTGTGTATCTTGATGTTTACTTTTCTTGTAATGTTTACTGTTCTTTACTCTTTAGTTGTAATGTTTCAATTTCTTTTCTACAGATGTCTAACACTTGTCATATCTGCTCCAAAACTTTCACCCGGAGCCGAGACCTAAAACGCCATGTTGCTAGTGTACATGGGCGTCAGGAATACAAATGTGATGTTTGTGAACGAGTATACAATAGAGCTGACAATCTTGCCAAACATATCAAGACAGAGCATCCTGCCTCTCTTGTATCAGCCGTTCCTGCATCACCAACTCCTGTGTCAACAAATCATATACCTTCAAAAGAACCCAGTGTTACCCCACATATCTGCCATATCTGCCAACAAAGCTTTTCTGGAGCAAGCCATCTGCGAGTGTATCTTGCTAGCCATGACATAGCTGTGGACACCTCAACACCATCAACGCCAGCAGGCCCACTTGTATCGACAACCTCACGCAAGCGGACAGTAAAGAGTTCGACTCAAGAACCCTCAAAGAGACCAAGACTTATTAATGAAATAGACTCTTTAAATAAGTTACCTCAAGATATTAAGAAGATATATAAGAACAACTGGTTAGCTATTAGAACACATGAACGTAGGACCAAATACATGGACACGTACACTATATTTCATCAGCCTGATACTCCTATAGATTGGAAGACCCTTGTAAACCCAATCTTCCAAGCCCAGAAAAAGCGTTTCAAGGTGAATTATAGTCATCATCTAGTCTTAAGACATAGAGAGACACAGGGGTTGCGTTACTTTCACGCCAGCTCGAATAACGCGACAGGGTTAGACAAACCCTGTTAGTTAACAACAGAAATGATTTTGAAACGTTTGTTGATAGATTAAATGAAAGTGATATATTAGGGTATGCAAATAAAAACAGGGAGACAACCAAATATACCTTAGAAGCATTAGTCAGTACGAGTGTTTATGTTTATAAACTCCAAGATTATTCTATAGGGTGTCTGTTAGATATTCCACCCTACATTGCATCCAACTACGGCATTAATATCCTTCAAACAGATTCCCATTCTAAAGTTTACAATGATAATCTCTGCTTTTTCCGTTGTCTAGCTGTCCATCGAGGAACTTCAAATACTGATGTTAGGAAGGCTTCGAAACTACTTTTCAAACAGTTTAACCCGTCTCTAAAGTTAAGTAACTTTCACGGTGTAACTCTTGCTGAAATGTCTCTCTTAGAAAGTTGTTTTTCAGTAAACATAGATATTTTTGAGTTTGATTCTGAGCAAGCCTTGCGTATTGTTCTGAGAAGTGGGAGTAGTTATAGTGAAACTCTCCGTCTTTTACTTTACAAAAACCACTTCTTTTATATAAACGATCTTTCTAGGGCTAGTAAAAGCTTTTCTTGTGGAAAATGTGGAAAATTGTGGAAGAAGTTTGGGCGTATGGATAGGCACGAAAAAACTTGCAGTGGGGATATGGCTGTAGAGACATATAAAGGTGGGGTTTACTCTTCACCTGAAAGTGTATGGGACGCGATCAGCGCTGAAGGGATCAGTACTCCGGAGTGTTTTATTTACCCATTCAGGGCGACATTCGATTATGAATGTTACTTTGATAGTAGGAATGTTCCCAAAGAGACGCACTCGACTACCTTTGTAGCTAAACACGTACCCCTCTCCTGCTCTGTAGCGTCAAATGTCCCTGGGTGGGAGGGACCAATATGCTTCATAACCAAGGGTGACCCACAGGTTTTAGTTAGTCAGATGGTTGATTATCTCACTGGTATAGCTGCTAAGGCATACTCGTTGTTGCGAGCTCGGTTTGAAAGTATTTTTACTCAACTCCGTGAAATGAATAAAGACAAGCTAATAGCTAAGTTTGATGAGTATTTAAAAGAGCTTCCAGTGATAGGTTTTAACTCGGGGAAATATGACGTCAACGTCATTAAACCTTATTTAATAAAGCACTTCATGGATGCCACTGCCCAAGTGGGTGAAGAAGAAGAAGAAGAAGAAGAAGAAGAAGAAGAAGACGCCGATGTTATCGACGAAGAGGAAGCTAAAATGGAAGTAGACTACAAAGTAGAAAAACCGTTCAAGTTTATAGTTAAAAGAAACAATAACTTCATGTGTATTGCAACGCCGAGTCTAAAATTCTTAGATGTAGTAAACTATCTAGCCCCCGGGTTTAGCTATAGTAAATATCTGGCAGCCTATAAAGTAGAGGAGACAAAGGGTTACTTTTGTTATGAATATATAGACGACCCCCAAAAGTTGGAGGAGGCAGAACTACCCCCACACGAAGCGTTTTATTCGTCGTTAAAAAATTCCAATATTTCCAAAGAGGAGTACGCTCTGTGTAAAAAGGTCTGGCAGGACAATAACATGACCACACTTAGGGACTTTTTGGTGTGGTATAACAACAAAGATGTAGTCCCCTTTTTAGAAGCCTTGGCGCAGCAGGTTCGCTTTTATGGGGAGCGGGGTGTAGACTGTTTTAAAGACGCCATTTCGGTTCCGGGTGTTTGTTTAAAGTATCTTTTTAAGACCGTTGATAGGGGTGTAATGTTTAGTTTATGTTCGAGCAAACAGGCGAGTCTACACACAATGATTAGAGATAATATAGTCGGGGGTCCCTCTATAATTTTCCATAGGTATCACGAGGTAGGCAAAACGCTTATTAGGGGTGGAAAGGTAGTCAAATCCATCCAAGGTTACGATGCCAACGCGTTGTATCTTTGGGCTCTGATGAACCCGATGCCAACAGATTACCCAATTATTAGAAGAATGGAGACCGGGTTTAGGGTCGAAAAAGATAACTATTATGTCCAACAAAGTCGCGAGTGGTTAACATGGGTCGCCTACCAAAAAGGGGTGGAGTTGAAAACTCAGTTTAATGGGAGGGAGTTTCGATTGGGTGCTAGAAATATCCCTGTGGATGGGTGGGATAAATCCAATAGAAGAGGCTACAATTTTCATGGTTGTTTGTACCATGGTCACAAAGACTGTCCCCTCACCAAAGGTAAAGATAGAAACCCTGTTAATGATAAGCCCTTGTTCGAGCTGTTTGAAAAAACATGTGAGATACACACCTATCTAACTGAGGAGGTAAAAGTCCCAGTAGAAGTTATGTGGGAATGTGAGTGGCAGGCTCTGAAAAAGTCTGACCCAACCATTAGGGCTTTCCTTTCTAAAGCCATCCCTAGAGCTAGACCCTCTTACTCTAAAGAAGGGCTCCCTCTCAGTGATAAACAGATTCTGAGGTCTGTTTCAGATGGGACGTGTTTTGGATTAGTGGAATGTGATCTACACGTCCCCGACCACCTGAAGGAACATTTCAGTGAGATGACTCCAATTTTCAAAAATATTGATGTCACGCGTGATGATATTGGACCGTTTATGCGTGAATATGCCCTCAAACATAACTTGTTGTCAACCCCTCGTCGCACCCTAATCGGTAGTTATGTCGGGGAAAAAATTTTGTTGTCAACACCACTGTTAAAATGGTATTTAGACCACGGATTGGCGGTAACAAAAATCTATCAAGTTATAGAATATCAACCGTCTAGTTGTTTTAAAAAGTTTGGTGAAATGGTTTCTGACGCTAGGCGGGCTGGTGATCTAGATGAAAGTCAATCTATAGTAAGCGATACGATGAAGCTCTTAGGAAACTCAGCCTAGGGGAAGACTCTAACCAATAAGGCCAATCATAGCGCTGTCTCGTACGTTCAGGGGGATGAGATATCGAAAATGGTTAATAGTTCCCGGTTTAAAAAGATGACTGAAATAGGGGAGGATCTTTTTGAAATTGAGATGGAGAAAAAGAAAACTGTTTGGGACTTACCCCTACAAATTGGTTTCTTCGTCTATCAATATGCAAAACTTCGTATGTTAGATTTTTATTTCGAGTTCTTAGATAAGTTTGTGGACAGGTCCGACTTTCAGTTATGTGAAACAGATACTGATAGTTTATACTTGGCTTTAAGCGCACCTAAGCTAGAGGACATAGTTAAGTCAGGTCTGTGGGATGAGTTTAATAGTGTATATAAAGACTGGTTTCCTGCCGAGTTTTGCGATGAGCATATTAGCAAAACAGACTGTATAAACTGTAAGGGTGTTAAAGCATACACCAAACGAACGCCCGGTCTTTTTAAACTAGAGTACGAAGGGACAGCTCTTGTTAGCTTATGTAGTAAGACGTACCATTGTAGTGGGGATTACGATAAAATCAGTTGTAAAGGGCTAAGCAAGCAACACAACAAATTAGATAAAGATATGTTTTTAGAGGTTCTCGCCACGCAAAAGGCTAAGGGTGGGAAAAATGTAGGTTTCAAAGTCTTAAATAATTCCATATTTTCCTACAGTCAAACAAGAAATGCTCTTTCCTATTTCTATATAAAAAGAAAGGTAGCTGATGATAACGTCTCGACTACGCCTCTAGATATTTAACTCTTTACACTACCAGCTTAGCCTAACCAGGAATCTCTAACAGTTTCACCCCTTATGATTCATTTATGACACAACGCTAAGCAGACATCCAACTACCTATCTATAAATAAATGTTATCCATGTACTATATATTGACTCAATGTACTGAATGTTTTTGTAATGCTATATAATATCAATGTATGTTATACACCTATTGAGATAATAAAAGAATAAAATATATCTTTGTCTTCTGTTTTATATTGATTGTTTGCCAATGATGTTGTATAATCTACTAACCTATCACTAACGATCAAGTACACCAAGAGCTCCAAAGTCAGCACACACCAGACATAAACACGTCACTTCCGGGTCACCGGGACTAAAGGTCAACATCCCGACACGAAATGGCATGGTTAACTCCCCTGCGCCTACGGTACATTAGGCGCGCCGCGCGCCTACTATATATCTTTGTTAATTTACGGTCCAAATGCTAATCAGTTGGACCCTTGTATACTACTACTAATTCATCGCCCAAACAAAGAAAGGTAACTGTAGTCCCCCATCGTAGCAGTCTCAGCACACGCCAAAAGACATAAGGTTAACCGCGCAGAAAGTGAACACAACCAACTGTTCCCTGTCATACGATATATCATCATTCATCGGAAACAATTGGAATATCGAAACATGATCAAAACGGATGAGACACACAGCTCACGGTGTGCACAGAGCACTTAACTCAGTAGCTCCTGCAACAAGCCGGACTTGGAATATGAGGAAACTGCAACAAGGAACACTTTTCAGACACAGCTTTCAATGGTTCCTGACACCTATCCACCATATACCGGAATTTCACGTCCTCCCGAAAATGATGATCGTCATAATGAGAACAAAAATGTATTGCGTTTGACGATGTTAGGATACTGTTCTTGACTGCAACCGAATATATAAACACCCTGTTAATTATAAACACAAAATCATCAGTCGACTTGACGGAGCAGTCCACAGTAAATGCGTTTCAGCTTGTAAATAACTTGCGTCAAAAAATATGCACGTCGGACATTGAATAGCACTAAATGTGATAAATGTGACGTAAAGCGCATGACAACACTAGATGGTGAAACTTGTGGCTGTTGTTTGTTACCAATACATTTTTTTTCATGGCTTTCAGATCTCTACCATCATTGTTTAATTTCCACAGCATATTGATTATCGTGTCCGGTTAGCGCAATCGATAGGCGGTTGGCTTACCACGGCAACAGCCGGGGTTCGTAATCCTGGCGAGGACACCTGGGTTTTACTAATTCCCTAAAAATTAGTAGGAGCCGCGATAGCTCAGTGGTTAGTGAACTGGACTACTACGGACAAGGGGTAGGGTTCGATCCCAACCGACGGCTCCGGGTTCACCCAGCCTTAAATGGGTACCGGATTTTTTCTGGGAAAGTAAAAGCAGCACGGGCGTAATACCGACCACATTACCCCAAAAATCATGTGCTGAAGGTCTGTAAAATATAGGGTCACTAACACCATATTTCCCTATACGCCACTTGGCGTGACGGGGGGTACTTTACTTTTTTTTTTATATTGATTATCCCAGCATGCTTTACTTTGTCAAATCCTCTGAACAGTCTGTGAAGCACACGAAAAGATCTTTCTTACCTCTTAAGCTCTTTCTATCGGTGTCCTCAAGATGTATATTGCATTATTGACGCCTTTTCCTTCAATAAATTCGCACTGGTCCTCACTTATTCATGATTTTTTTTTTTCGTTCCTTAAGCGTTTCATGATGATTCATTGTAATATTTTGGTTATGTGGCTCATGAGACTTATAGTGCGGTGTCTCCGCAATGATTGAGATAGTTTTAAAAAAAAGGATACAAAAAAACAATCTGAGCATTTGATGTTCTTTTGGCTATTGTAACGACGCACAACATGAAACGGTTTACACTGGAATGCGGAGGGCATATTCCACAAACCTATACCACTGTACACTGGACAATATGACTACACAACATGTTCTACAGGATTTTCCCCAATACACAGACCTGAGAAGAGCAATGTGGTCCACACCCACTTACCTGGAAGAGAAGCTATATGGTACAATCGAATCACTTAAACAGACAGCTGACTTCATGAGAGAGTCTGGAATCCTACTCTGATTGAGTCTTGATCGCAGAGAGAGAGAGAGAGATAGAGAGAGATAGAGAGTAACGGTTTGGTCACCAATCTCGATCGTAAAGCTTGACAAAGACCATTTTTCAAGGAACTGTGTAAGTGATAAGGAGGGGTGGAGAGAGAACAAGATGGGAAGATAACATCAAAGTCATCTTTATTGCATCTCTGCAGGCTCTTGAATTAACAAAAATAAACCAGAACTCATACATTTCACCATAGACATATGGATAACATATTGATACACATGAAATAAGGTCTGTGATGTAATGGACACTTAAACACACCTAGAAATACGTCAGATACATTAGCAAAGAGAGGATCCAGACAGACAGCTTCAAACCATTAAACACAGACAAACAGTCGAGAAGAGTTACTGAATCGATGGGCCGTGGGGAAAACAGGGAGAGAACGTTTTTAATACATGTCAAGGTCAAACCGTCACAACGTTAACAACCTAAAGTTAACAACATAGCATTTTAACAACCTATAAGAATAGACAAACCAGGTTGTGGGAGGCGGGGTGAGACCGTTAACCGGTCATGTACCACTGAACAATCGCATCAATTGAGTACACCAAAACCAAACCCATTATTTCAACCCTGCGACCAACCACATGAAACAGTAGAACATCACGTGTTTGACTGCCCAAAACTCACCGGTATCAGAGGAACTCTACTTTTTCAAAGTCCTTATAAATAGAATACCTTGTACAGAACTACAAGTGAACTCACAAATGCCTACAGATATCATCACATGGCATTGGGCCGATGGCGTACGCTCACAGGTCGCTAGATCACAGTAACAACATATCGTCAAAGAGTGGACAGACCGAAACTTTGCAGTCCCAGATAAAATGTAGTGATTGTAGAGGCAATGGAGAAGGTTGATGTAAATTGTCAGTAGTGTCTCAAAGGTTCCTGGGGTCGCGTCAAGAGGAAGGAAGGAATGAAGGAAGGGAATGAAGGAGAGGGGGAAGGAGGGACGGAGGAAGGGAATGAAGGAGAGAGGTAAGGAGGGAGGAAGGAAGGAATGAAGGAAGGAGGGAGGGAGGAAGGGAATGAAGGAGAGAGGGAGGAAGGAAAGAAGGAAGGAAGGAAGGAAGGAAGGAAGGAAGGAAGGAAGGAAGGAAGGAAGGAAGGAAGGAAGGAAGGAAGGGAGGGATGGAGGGAGGGAGGGAGGGAGGAAGGAAGGAAGACATCAGATCTAACTACCCACATCCAGGGCAGAATAATGTCATGAAGAAACCATGGATTCAATTGTGTTTATTTTTTGACAAATTTTCTCACTGGTGGAATAAACCCAGGACTTTCCGGTCCAGAAACCAACGTCTTAATATTAGACTAGCCAGCAACATTATTGTAACGATAAACAGCGGAGATGATTATCGAAAATGATAATGAAAACAAACAGCTCTAAAGTCTTTGGGATAGTGATTAAGGTCAAACGAAAGTTTTTAGCGGAAGTCTCAAGTTTCAAATTAAGTTCATCTGTGTCAAACATTGTCTTCAAATTGGTTCGAACTGTGTTTGGCAAACCCAATAACAGTAATACAGCTAATTTGGAACGTAAAGTGATTGCTTTGAGCGTAATGGTTGGTCCGATCTCTTGTTACATTCATTTGGGTTTATATCCTTGCAAACGCTGGGTCGTGGTAAAGTTCGAGAAGAACCGAATGAAGAGAAGAACAGAATATCATGATTTATTGCTTTTGAAAGGTCGTGTGAATATCACTATCAATATTATCAATGTAGGAAAAAATAATTTGCCGGTGAGTTGAGCATCGTAACAATCTCCTGACTGTTGGGAATAATAAGTATGATTATGATGACGATTACGATTGGGATGATAATGATAACGACGATGAAGAAGATGATGGTGATGATGATCATGTTCATGGTGATAATGATAATGACCTATAATAGGGGTGACGATGATGATAATAATGCAGAACATTATGGTGACAAGCTACAGATGAAGGTTTCGAAGATGATGATAATGATGGTGATGGTACTAATGAAGATGGTGATGGTACTAATGAAGATGGTGATGTTAATGATGGTGATGGTACTAATGAAGATGGTGATGTTAATGATCCTTTAATACCACGGGGTGGAAGTTGATCGTTAACTCGAAGACTCAAAGGGGTAGTGTACTAGTCAACAATGGCTTACTTTGCCTCCTGGGTTATGCTGGATACGATAACTACTTATCCATACTTCAAGATCTATAACGAAGGACAGTTCGACTGCGTTCACTTTCTGTGCGGCTTGGCCTTATGTCTTTTGGTGTATGTTGTAGCTGCTTTGATGGGGACTGCAGCTGCCTTTCTTTGTTGGATCCTTCAATGAGACGAGATGTTAATTCGGATGATTCCACTGGCAAAAGCTGTTGAGCAATATTGGATTTTAATTCGTTTGCAGTGATACCGTGCCCCTCGACTTACTACAATTACAATAGAGGGAGAGTTTAACTACGAACTTAAGAAAAAAGCAAGACCTGGCAGTGAATTGAAGAGAGTTCTTACTCATGAATGTGCTATGTCCTGTCATCTGCGGTCTGAGATGAACACAATTAGTACAGGTCGTTGCTCTTGTTTGTTTGCATACGACAGATGTGTGCCTATGTTTCCCTCACCATGCAGGCAGATGATCTCCGAATTCATCATTTTTTTCCGTCGAGAATTTAGACGTTTTCTTCTTCGTTTTCCCTTCCTCATTTGCCTTTCAGCGTCGAGGGGAGATATAATTTACGGTCTGTTGTTCTTCTGTTCGCTTCTGCTGCTGTTGTTCTCTAGTGCTTCTTATATCCCATCAATTCATCCAGTCGTTTCTGGATAAGGTTAAAACAGCAGTCAGACCCCGCACACTTTATAGCTGCCTGTCCTGTTATCAAAGTTAATCTTTTCATTCGGTCCTTTGTCACTTTTCGCAAAATACCCTAATTCTGCCCCACACTGTTCATCTCTGCATTTACCATTCTCCACGAGATTACTCGTGGTCTACATGTCGATAGTAGTCCGGTTCTGCTACACCACAAATGTTGTGCATAGGTCTCTTCTTAGCTCGTTAACCATACAGCCACAACGTTTCACTGATATTTCTCTTTTCACTTCACCTATGCCTCAATTACTGGCAACTTCCTCCGCTGCTTAATTTAGTGTTCTGAGTACAAAGTAAAAAGGTATAAAGGTAAAGGGTCCCCGTCACCCCAAGTGGCGTTTAGGAAATATGGTGTTAGTGACCATAAATTTTACAGACCTTCAGCACATGATTTTTGGAGCAATGTGGTCGGTATTAAGCCCGTGCCGCTTTACTTTCCCAGAAAACATCTACCCATTTAACTCCCATTTAAGGGTGAACCCCCGGAAGCAGTTGGTTGGGATCGAACCCTACCTCTTATCCTTTGTAGTCCAGTTCACTAACCACTGAGCTATCGCGGCTCCCCTGAGTACAAAGTGTTCTGAGTAAAAAGTGTTTTGAGTAAAAAGTGTTCAGAGTTAAAAAGTGTTCTGAGATTGTTTACATCCGTATTATATGGAATCATGACAGTCTTTTTCTTGTCTGTCTTATAGTTGACAGTCTTGTTCTTGTTTGTCTTATTGTTGACAGTCTTGTTCTTGTTTGTCTTATTGTTGACAGTCTCGGTGTTTCTTTTCTATTCCTATTCCTCATTAAGTATTTATATCTATTTATCTATCTATCTATCTATCTATCTATCTATCTATCTATCTATCTATCTATCTATCTATCTATCTATCTATCTATCTATCTATCTATCTATCTATCTATCTATCTATCTATCTATCTATCTATCTATCTATCTATCTATCTATCTATCTATCTATCTATCTATCTATCTATCAATCTATCTATCTATCTATCTATCTATCTATCTATCTATCTATCTATCTATCTATCTATCTGTCGATCCCTCCATCCATCCATCCATCCATCCACCCATCCAACCATCCATCCATCTATCTACTTGCCGTTCTATCTATCTCTCGGTCTATCCATCTTGCGATAGATGAAAGAGATTAAATAGATTAAACCGACAGACGGATAGACAGACATGTAGCAAATATATACATATATGTGTGTGAGTGTGTGTGTATGTGTGTATTTAATATCTTTCATCTATTTCGTCTAACTTATCCAATCTTTGAAGGATTTTTTTTTTCTGAAATATATAATCGATCTCAAATAACAGTCTATTTCATCTACCTCATCTAACTTAGTCCATTCCTTTACATTTTTTACATCTGTCGTATTTCATGTTTTATATTTCGCATCTAATTTGTCGAATCTATTTTATATAAAATATCTTTGTGTGTGCATGTCTGTGTTGGTCACATCTCCTATCTTTGTGTGTGCATGTCTGTGTTGGTCACATCTCATATCTTTGTGTGTGCATGCCTGTGTTAGTCACATCTAGTGACTCGGGCAGATGGTGCTCGTAAACCTGGGAGGGCCAACCATCTAAGGGCAGAATCCCCCTACAGAAAAGATCATCTGTTGCCTTGCAGGAAGATTGGGGACAATCAAAGGCTAAGGAAAGCAAACCTGAATAAAATTCTGGCTGAAATCCACTGGGCCACTGGCGCAGAACACAGTGCAACGTCTTAACGGGTGTTCAATCGGAGTGGATCTGGCAGACTCTAATTGTGATGTTCTGTCTGTGGGGGCGATCAACATACTTAACCTAACAGCTGACTTCATGTGAGAGTCTGGAATCCTACTCTGATTGAGTCCTGATCGCAGAGAGAGAGAGAGAGAGAGATAAAATATATATCTCAATTTCTATTTATCATACTACCAGCATGGCTCTCAATCTATCTGTTATCTTTCTGTCCTGCCATATTCTGCCTTGTTTGTCTATCTATATATTCTGTAATGTCTGTTTGTATGATATGTCCTGGAGAAATTTTTTATTTAATTAGAAAAAAATTAAAAAAAAACGGTATGGTTAAAGCTTCACGTAATAAGTGGACAACACAAGCCAGAACGACGTTTCGGAGCAATAGGGTTTTAACGGGAGCAAACAACAAACATACAACACACGTACAAATATGCATGTAAAGTAAAAAATAAAATAAAAACTATAATAATGTTTAACTAGAAGGAGAAATGAAAGGAAAATAAGAAAAAGTTTTCTCTCTATGCTCTGATGTATGAAATGTCCTACCAGTTTCTCTGCCCGTTTTATCTTTTTTTTTTCCTATGCTTTCTTTCCCTTGCTCATTATAATTTATATCTCCTTCCTCTCATTTTTCTATAAAATCTGCCTCTTTCTATTTGTTTCCTCCTCTTTCTTTATCGATCGCTTCTCTTTTTCTGTCCTATCCAAATGTTTTGCTCCCTATCGCTTTCTTTCTAACGACTCTTCTTCTGCTACTCCCAGGACAATCGTGCCTGCGCATCTTCCTGACTGCCTTTTCAAAGAATGTTCATCATCATCATCAAGTACCGGCCTGCTGGCGTAGGTGATCATGTCTCTCCACAACTTTCGATCTCGACAGTTATTTACTTCTTTTGTTGACCTTCTGCCAAGCTATTCTCTTAAGCTGTTTAGCATTTTTTTCTCTTTGCTTCCCTCAATCTCTTCGTCCATCAATTTTCCCAGTTGTCACAATATATTCAAATGTTCCCTTTGCATAAGATGTCCCAAAAAATGATGATTGTATCTTTCTGATATTGGATATTAGCTCTCTCCTTGCTTTTGCCTCTTTCAGAACGTTTTCATTACTCTTCTTATCTCTGCATGGTATTATTCTCAACATTCTTCTATAAAACCACATTTCTACAGACTACAATGAATTTTTTTGTCTGTTGTACTTTTATCCATAATTCACATACATATGTTATGAAAAACTCTACATCACATTTAAGTTAAGAACTCTTTTTTTATGTATATAAGAACTCTTTTATTTTTATTTTTATTTTAAGAACTCATATATATATATATATATATATATATATATATATATATATATATATATATATATATATATATATATATATTCTTTTTTTTTTAACTTTCCACAAAAGCACATTTCCTCAAAATAATGAACTTCATAAAAAATGTTTTTTTTTTCAAATATCGTCACAAAAATTGATTTTTAAAAAAGTTTAAAAGTTGATGAAACTGTACATCAATACGCCAAGGGCGGCCATGTTGGTAATTACTAATTAATGAAAATTAAAATGCAACATGATACAGGCAACGATCAGCGTTCCTCCCAGGAAGAACGCTATTCTGATGGAATCAGTTTCGCTATTTTTTCCCTAGACATTGTTAATTATTCTTTAATATTAGAGTTGACATTACAACACTTCTAGCAAGCCCATGGGTGTTCATCGGATATCTTAGTGTGTACTGATAGTTTGAGAAGCTTGTTGATTGCAGAAGCACACATATTGTCCTAGAAGGTTGTCGTTATTCCTTGTTCAACGTTGCATTTTTTTTTATTCGCTAGCTTTGACCTATGACAAAGTCCCTAGAGACTAGGAACTGAATGTTGCGTGTTAATCCGTTTTTCCCTGGCAGCCGTGTGCACCGGGGTCCCTTGCCACACAGGCAGATAACTCCGTCTTCGGAGGTGCTCATATTTTTCCGTCGATGAGTAATTGATGTTTCAAGCCGGGCCACGTTGCTGAGACCAGGGGTGGTTGCCACAGAGAGAAATCATAGATAAAAATCCCTGGTGCAGCTGGGACTTGAACCCACAACCTCTCTGTCTCGAGGCCGGCGTCTTGCCTCGAGACCAACCAGTCCCCCCAACGTTGTATTTGAAACTGTTGCATCTCAAGACTGCATCTTCACCGACAACGCTGTCATCATCATCATCATTATCTAGATTGTCTAAGCTAAAATCTGGCTCTCTAAAATCTGCTTGAATGTATACTTGATTGTATGTCTTTCTATTATCAGAAATATATCTTAATGACGTATTTTGATTTATTGAAATCATCTCTGTCTTCTAATTGATCATCTTCATGTTACATTTAAAACTGCTAGCGAAGTCTCTAAAGACTAGGAACTGAATTTTGCGTGTTAATCCATTTGTTTTTTTTTCCCCCTGGCAGACGTGTGCTCACGGGTTCTTCGTCATGCAGGCAGATAACTCCATCTCCGGAGGTACTCATATTTTTCCGTCGATGAGTAATTGACGTTTCAAGTCAGGTCTTGCTGCTGCTGAGACTAGCGTTGGTTGCCGCAGAGAGAAATCACAAATAAAAATCAGAACTGGTGCCTTTGGGATTTGAAATTTAAAATCTATCTGTCTTGAGACCGGCATCTTGCCTCGTGAACAACCAGTCCCCAATTGGAAATTATCATATCCATAATTATCTTCTTTAGACTCTTGTGTTGTTTTTCGTTACCATAATATGTTCTTTATCACCTAGAGACGTGTAAAATCCTGGCATACTATTGTTGAGGATCTTCAAAAATGTTGCTTTTGAATGTCAATCATTCCCACAATACATTAACCCCGATGCCAGCCAATCAGCTTTCATTGCCAGGCAAGTGACCAGGACAGTAAACATATACAAGCTTCTATAAACAGTTACGTCTCGGAATTTCGAACGACCCTAACTTCAAACGTTTCAGAACGTTTTCATTACTCCTCTTAGTTGTCCATTGTATTCTCAACATTCTTCTGTAAAACCATATTTCTCCAGCCTCCAGTGATTTTCTTGTCTGTTGTCCTATTATCTAATATTCACATCCATATGTTAAGACTGGTCTTCATAACACTTAAGAACTCTTTTTCTTGTTTCTATTGTCAAATGTTTATTTCCACAGTATCTTCCTCATTTTTTAAAGCTGTTTTTGCCTGAGCCATTCTGCATCTCACCTCTATTGTACATCTACCATCTGAGGTTAACATTGTTTCCAGATATTTAAATTCATTTACCTGTTTTAATATTGTTCTACTTGTCTTTATTGTGCATTGCGTTATAATGGATGCAAATTTCATGGATGCAAATTTCATGTTATTTTATAACACTGACGTATAGTATTTCTTGTTTTCATGTTTTGATTGATTATTTCGGGCATTTAACTGTGTTTACCATAAAATATGTATATTTGCTTATTAAGTTACTTTTTTTCTTGTTTATTATATTTGTTCAGAATCGCGGAACGGATTAATTCACTTCCCATTTTTATAATTGGAAAAATGTATTTAAGTTTAGACTATTTATTAGTTCATGTTGTTTGCTTGTTCTTGTTGTTTGTTAATGCATGCTGTTTTTTTAGTTCTTGTTATTTATTAGTTTGTGTTATTTGCTAACTCATGGTGTGTGTTAGTTCATGTTGTTTAATAGTTCATGTTGTTTGTTAGTTCATGTTGTTTGCTAGTTCATGCGGTTTCCTAGATTACGTTGTTTGCTAGTTCACTCGGTTTCCTGGATTATGTTGTTTGCTAGTTCACGCGGTTTCCTAGATTACGTTGTTTGCTAGTTCACGCGGTTTCCTAGATTATGTTGTTTGCTAGTTCACACGGTTTCCTAGATAATGTTGTTTGCTAGTTCACGCGGTTTCATAGAATACGTTGTTTGCTAGTTCACTCGGTTTCCTAGATTATGTTGTTTGCTAGTTCACGCGGTTTCCTAGATTACGTGGTTTACTAGTTCATGATGTTTGCTAGTTCACGCGGTTTCCTAGATTATGTTCTTTGCTAGTTCATGATGTTTGCTAGTTCATGTTGTTTGCTAGTTCACGCTACTTCCTAGATTATGTTGTTTGCTAGTTCATGATGTTTGCTAGTTCATGATGTTTGCTAGTTCATGTATATTTGCTAGTACATGATGTTTGTTAGTTCACGATATTTGCTAGCTTATGATGTTTGTTAGTTTATGTTGTTTGCTAGTTCATGATGTTTGCTAGTTCATGATATTTGCTAGTTCATGTTGTTTTCTAGTTCATGATGTTTGCTAGTTCATGTTGTTTGCTAGTCCATGATGTTTGCTAGTTCATGTTGTTTGCTAGTTCATGTTGTTTGCTATTTCATGTTGTTTGATAGTTCATGATGTTTGCTAGTTCATGTTGTTTGCTAGTTAATGTTGTTTGCTAGTTCATGATGTTTGCTAGTTCATGATGCTTGCTTGTTTAGGCGGTTTCCTAGATTATGTTGTTTGCTAGTTCATGATGTTTGCTAGTTCATGATGTTTGCTAGTTCATATTGTTTGCTAGTTCATGATGTTTGCTAGTTCGTGTTGTTTGCTAGTTCATGATGTTTGCTAGTTCATGTTGTTTGAAAGTTTATGATGTTTTCTAGTTCATGTTGTTTGCTAGTTGATGTTTGCTAGTTCATGTTATTTGCTAGTTCATGATGTTTGCTAGTTCATGTTGTTTGCTAGTTCATGTTGTTTGCCAGTTCATGTTGTTTGCTAGTTCATGATGTTTGCTAGTTCACGCGGTTTCCTAGATTCTGTTTTTTGCTAATTCGCGCGATTTCCTAGAATATGTTGTTCGCTAGTTCTAGCGGTTTCCTAGATTATGTTGCTTCCCAGTTCATCGCGGTTTCCTAGATTATGTTATTTGCTAGTTCACGCGGTTTCCTAGATTACGTTGTTTGCTAGTTCACGCGGTTTCCTAGATTATGTTGTTTGCTAGTTTACGAGGTTTCCTAGATTATGTTGTTTGCTAGTTCATGTTGTTTTCTAGTTCACGCGGTTTCCTAGATTATGTTTGCTAGTTTACGAGGTTTCCTAGATTATGTTGTTTGCTAGTTCACGCGGTTTTCAAGATTAAGTTGTTTGCTAGTTCACGCGATTTCCTAGATTATGTTGTTTGCTAGTTCATGTTGTTTGCTAGTTCACGCGGTTTCCTAGATTATGTTGTTTGCTAGTTCACGCGGTTTGCTAGATTATGTTGTTTGCTAGTTCACGCGGTTTGCTAGATTATGTTGTTTGCTAGTTCAAGCGGTTTCCTAGAATTTGTTGATGACTAGTTCACGCGGTTTCCTAGATTATGTTGTTTGCTAGTTCACTCGGTTTCCTGGATTATGTTGTTTGCTAGTTCACGCGGTTTCCTAGATTACGTTGTTTGCTAGTTCACGCGGTTTCCTAGATTATGTTGTTTGCTAGTTCACACGGTTTCCTAGATAATGTTGTTTGCTAGTTCACGCGGTTTCCTAGAATACGTTGTTTGCTAGTTCACTCGGTTTCCTAGATTATGATGTTTGCTAGTTCACGCGGTTTCCTAGATTATGTTCTTTGCTAGTTCATGATGTTTGCTAGTTCATGTTGTTTGCTAGTTCACGCTACTTCCTAGATTATGTTGTTTGCTAGTTCATGATGTTTGCTAGTTCATGATGTTTGCTAGTTCATGTATATTTGCTAGTACATGATGTTTGTTAGTTCACGATATTTGGTAGTTCATGATGTTTGTTAGTTTATGTTGTTTGCTAGTTCATGATGTTTGCTAGTTCATGTTGTTTGCTAGTTCATGTTGTTTGCTATTTCATGTTGTTTGATAGTTCATGATGTTTGCTAGTTCATGTTGTTTGCTAGTTAATGTTGTTTGCTAGTTCATGATGTTTGCTAGTTCATGATGCTTGCTTGTTTAGGCGGTTTCCTAGATTATGTTGTTTGCTAGTTCATGATGTTTGCTAGTTCATGATGTTTGCTAGTTCATATTGTTTGCTAGTTCATGATGTTTGCTAGGTCATGTTGTTTGCTAGTTCATGTTGTTTGCTTGTTCTTGTTGTTTGTTAATGCATGCTGTTTTTTTAGTTCTTGTTATTTATTAGTTTGTGTTATTTGCTAACTCATGGTGTGTGTTAGTTCATGTTGTTTAATAGTTCATGTTGTTTGTTAGTTCATGTTGTTTGCTAGTTCATGCGGTTTCCTAGATTACGTTGTTTGCTAGTTCACTCGGTTTCCTGGATTATGTTGTTTGCTAGTTCACGCGGTTTCCTAGATTACGTTGTTTGCTAGTTCACGCGGTTTCCTAGATTATGTTGTTTGCTAGTTCACACGGTTTCCTAGATAATGTTGTTTGCTAGTTCACGCGGTTTCATAGAATACGTTGTTTGCTAGTTCACTCGGTTTCCTAGATTATGTTGTTTGCTAGTTCACGCGGTTTCCTAGATTACGTGGTTTACTAGTTCATGATGTTTGCTAGTTCACGCGGTTTCCTAGATTATGTTCTTTGCTAGTTCATGATGTTTGCTAGTTCATGTTGTTTGCTAGTTCACGCTACTTCCTAGATTATGTTGTTTGCTAGTTCATGATGTTTGCTAGTTCATGATGTTTGCTAGTTCATGTATATTTGCTAGTACATGATGTTTGTTAGTTCACGATATTTGCTAGCTTATGATGTTTGTTAGTTTATGTTGTTTGCTAGTTCATGATGTTTGCTAGTTCATGATATTTGCTAGTTCATGTTGTTTTCTAGTTCATGATGTTTGCTAGTTCATGTTGTTTGCTAGTCCATGATGTTTGCTAGTTCATGTTGTTTGCTAGTTCATGTTGTTTGCTAGTTAATGTTGTTTGATAGTTCATGATGTTTGCTAGTTCATGTTGTTTGCTAGTTAATGTTGTTTGCTAGTTCATGATGTTTGCTAGTTCATGATGCTTGCTTGTTTAGGCGGTTTCCTAGATTATGTTGTTTGCTAGTTCATGATGTTTGCTAGTTCATGATGTTTGCTAGTTCATATTGTTTGCTAGTTCATGATGTTTGCTAGTTCGTGTTGTTTGCTAGTTCATGATGTTTGCTAGTTCATGTTGTTTGAAAGTTTATGATGTTTTCTAGTTCATGTTGTTTGCTAGTTGATGTTTGCTAGTTCATGTTATTTGCTAGTTCATGATGTTTGCTAGTTCATGTTGTTTGCTAGTTCATGTTGTTTGCCAGTTCATGTTGTTTGCTAGTTCATGATGTTTGCTAGTTCACGCGGTTTCCTAGATTCTGTTTTTTGCTAATTCGCGCGGTTTCTTAGAATATGTTGTTCGCTAGTTCTAGCGGTTTCCTAGATTACGTTGTTTGCTAGTTCACGCGGTTTCCTAGATTATGTTGTTTGCTAGTTTACGAGGTTTCCTAGATTATGTTGTTTGCTAGTTCATGTTGTTTTCTAGTTCACGCGGTTTTCTAGATTATGTTTGCTAGTTTACGAGGTTTCCTAGATTATGTTGTTTGCTAGTTCACGCGGTTTTCAAGATTATGTTGTTTGCTAGTTCACGCGATTTCCTAGATTATGTTGTTTGCTAGTTCATGTTGTTTGCTAGTTCACGCGGTTTCCTAGATTATGTTGTTTGCTAGTTCACGCGGTTTGCTAGATTATGTTGTTTGCTAGTTCACGCGGTTTGCTAGATTATGTTGTTTGCTAGTTCAAGCGGTTTCCTAGAATATGTTGTTGACTAGTTCACGCGGTTTCCTAGATTATGTTGTTTGCTAGTTCACTCGGTTTCCTGGATTATGTTGTTTGCTAGTTCACGCGGTTTCCTAGATTACGTTGTTTGCTAGTTCACGCGGTTTCCTAGATTATGTTGTTTGCTAGTTCACACGGTTTCCTAGATAATGTTGTTTGCTAGTTCACGCGGTTTCCTAGAATACGTTGTTTGCTAGTTCACTCGGTTTCCTAGATTATGATGTTTGCTAGTTCACGCGGTTTCCTAGATTATGTTCTTTGCTAGTTCATGATGTTTGCTAGTTCATGTTGTTTGCTAGTTCACGCTACTTCCTAGATTATGTTGTTTGCTAGTTCATGATGTTTGCTAGTTCATGATGTTTGCTAGTTCATGTATATTTGCTAGTACATGATGTTTGTTAGTTCACGATATTTGGTAGTTCATGATGTTTGTTAGTTTATGTTGTTTGCTAGTTCATGATGTTTGCTAGTTCATGATATTTGCTAGTTCATGTTGTTTTCTAGTTCATGATGTTTGCTAGTTCATGTTGTTTGCTAGTCCATGATGTTTGCTAGTTCATGTTGTTTGCTAGTTCATGTTGTTTGCTAGTTCATGTTGTTTGATAGTTCATGATGTTTGCTAGTTCATGTTGTTTGCTAGTTAATGTTGTTTGCTAGTTCATGATGTTTGCTAGTTCATGATGCTTGCTAGTTCATGCTATTTGCTAGGTCATGTTGTTTGCTAGTTCATGTTGTTTGCTAGTTCATGATGTTTGGTAGTTCATGATGTTTGCTAGTTCATGTTGTTTGCTAGGTCATGTTGTTTGCTAGTTCATGTTGTTTGCTAGTTCATGATGTTTGCTAGTTCATGATGTTTGCTTGTTTAGGCGGTTTCCTAGATTATGTTGTTTGCTAGTTCATGATGTTTACTAGTTCATGATGTTTGCTAGTTCATGTTGTTTGCTAGTTCATGATGTTTGCTAGTTCATGTTGTTTGAAAGTTTATGATGTTTTCTAGTTCATGTTGTTTGCTAGTTGATGTTTGCTAGTTCATGTTATTTGCTAGTTCATGATGTTTGCTAGTTCATGTTGTTTGCTAGTTCATGTTGTTTGCCAGTTCATGTTGTTTGCTAGTTCATGATGTTTGCTAGTTCACGCGGTTTCCTAGATTATGTTTTTTGCTAATTCGCGCGGTTTCCTAGAATATGTTGTTCGCTAGTTCACGCGGTTTCCTAGATTATGTTGCTTCCCAGTTCATCGCGGTTTCCTAGATTATGTTATTTGCTAGTTCACGCGGTTTCCTAGATTACATTGTTTGCTAGTTCACGCGGTTTCCTAGATTATGTTGTTTGCTAGTTTACGAGGTTTCCTAGATTACGTTGTTTGCTAGTTCATGTTGTTTTCTAGTTCACGCGGTTTCCTAGATTATGTTTGCTAGTTTACGAGGTTTCCTAGATTATGTTGTTTGCTAGTTCACGCGGTTTTCAAGATTATGTTGTTTGCTAGTTCACGCGATTTCCTAGATTATGTTGTTTGCTAGTTCATGTTGTTTGCTAGTTCACTCGGTTTCCTGGATTATGTTGTTTGCTAGTTCACGCGGTTTCCTAGATTACGTTGTTTGCTAGTTCACGCGGTTTCCTAGATTATGTTGTTTGCTAGTTCACACGGTTTCCTAGATAATGTTGTTTGCTAGTTCACGCGGTTTCATAGAATACGTTGTTTGCTAGTTCACTCGGTTTCCTAGATTATGTTGTTTGCTAGTTCACGCGGTTTCCTAGATTACGTGGTTTACTAGTTCATGATGTTTGCTAGTTCACGCGGTTTCCTAGATTATGTTCTTTGCTAGTTCATGATGTTTGCTAGTTCATGTTGTTTGCTAGTTCACGCTACTTCCTAGATTATGTTGTTTGCTAGTTCATGATGTTTGCTAGTTCATGATGTTTGCTAGTTCATGTATATTTGCTAGTACATGATGTTTGTTAGTTCACGATATTTGCTAGCTTATGATGTTTGTTAGTTTATGTTGTTTGCTAGTTCATGATGTTTGCTAGTTCATGATATTTGCTAGTTCATGTTGTTTTCTAGTTCATGATGTTTGCTAGTTCATGTTGTTTGCTAGTCCATGATGTTTGCTAGTTCATGTTGTTTGCTAGTTCATGTTGTTTGCTAGTTCATGTTGTTTGATAGTTCATGATGTTTGCTAGTTCATGTTGTTTGCTAGTTAATGTTGTTTGCTAGTTCATGATGTTTGCTAGTTCATGATGCTTGCTTGTTTAGGCGGTTTCCTAGATTATGTTGTTTGCTAGTTCATGATGTTTGCTAGTTCATGATGTTTGCTAGTTCATATTGTTTGCTAGTTCATGATGTTTGCTAGTTCGTGTTGTTTGCTAGTTCATGATGTTTGCTAGTTCATGTTGTTTGAAAGTTTATGATGTTTTCTAGTTCATGTTGTTTGCTAGTTGATGTTTGCTAGTTCATGTTATTTTCTAGTTCATGATGTTTGCTAGTTCATGTTGTTTGCTAGTTCATGTTGTTTGCCAGTTCATGTTGTTTGCTAGTTCATGATGTTTGCTAGTTCACGCGGTTTCCTAGATTCTGTTTTTTGCTAATTCGCGCGGTTTCCTAGAATATGTTGTTCGCTAGTTCTAGCGGTTTCCTAGATTATGTTGCTTCCCAGTTCATCGCGGTTTCCTAGATTATGTTATTTGCTAGTTCACGCGGTTTCCTAGATTATGTTGTTTGCTAGTTTACGAGGTTTCCTAGATTATGTTGTTTGCTAGTTCATGTTGTTTTCTAGTTCACGCGGTTTCCTAGATTATGTTTGCTAGTTTACGAGGTTTCCTAGATTATGTTGTTTGCTAGTTCACGCGGTTTTCAAGATTATGTTGTTTGCTAGTTCACGCGATTTCCTAGATTATGTTGTTTGCTAGTTCATGTTGTTTGCTAGTTCACGCGGTTTCCTAGATTATGTTGTTTGCTAGTTCACGCGGTTTGCTAGATTATGTTGTTTGCTAGTTCACGCGGTTTGCTAGATTATGTTGTTTGCTAGTTCAAGCGGTTTCCTAGAATATGTTGTTGACTAGTTCACGCGGTTTCCTAGATTATGTTGTTTGCTAGTTCACTCGGTTTCCTGGATTATGTTGTTTGCTATTTCACGCGGTTTCCTAGATTACGTTGTTTGCTAGTTCACGCGGTTTCCTAGATTATGTTGTTTGCTAGTTCACACGGTTTCCTAGATAATGTTGTTTGCTAGTTCACGCGGTTTCCTAGAATACGTTGTTTGCTAGTTCACTCGGTTTCCTAGATTATGATGTTTGCTAGTTCACGCGGTTTCCTAGATTATGTTCTTTGCTAGTTCATGATGTTTGCTAGTTCATGTTGTTTGCTAGTTCACGCTACTTCCTAGATTATGTTGTTTGCTAGTTCATGATGTTTGCTAGTTCATGATGTTTGCTAGTTCATGTATATTTGCTAGTACATGATGTTTGTTAGTTCACGATATTTGGTAGTTCATGATGTTTGTTAGTTTATGTTGTTTGCTAGTTCATGATGTTTGCTAGTTCATGATATTTGCTAGTTCATGTTGTTTTCTAGTTCATGATGTTTGCTAGTTCATGTTGTTTGCTAGTCCATGATGTTTGCTAGTTCATGTTGTTTGCTAGTTCATGTTGTTTGCTAGTTCATGTTGTTTGATAGTTCATGATGTTTGCTAGTTCATGTTGTTTGCTAGTTAATGTTGTTTGCTAGTTCATGATGTTTGCTAGTTCATGATGCTTGCTAGTTCATGCTATTTGCTAGGTCATGTTGTTTGCTAGTTCATGT
Organism: Megaustenia siamemsis; assembly: GCA_032433765.1. Lineage (NCBI taxonomy): Eukaryota > Metazoa > Mollusca > Gastropoda > Stylommatophora > Ariophantidae > Megaustenia > Megaustenia siamemsis. The sequence continues at coordinate 24,515,527 of JAVIAB010000156.1, read as the reverse complement.
TGTTTGCTAGTTCATGATGTTTGGTAGTTCATGATGTTTGCTAGTTCATGTTGTTTGCTAGGTCATGTTGTTTGCTAGTTCATGTTGTTTGCTAGTTCATGATGTTTGCTAGTTCATGATGTTTGCTTGTTTAGGCGGTTTCCTAGATTATGTTGTTTGCTAGTTCATGATGTTTACTAGTTCATGATGTTTGCTAGTTCATGTTGTTTGCTAGTTCATGATGTTTGCTAGTTCATGTTGTTTGAAAGTTTATGATGTTTTCTAGTTCATGTTGTTTGCTAGTTGATGTTTGCTAGTTCATGTTATTTGCTAGTTCATGATGTTTGCTAGTTCATGTTGTTTGCTAGTTCATGTTGTTTGCCAGTTCATGTTGTTTGCTAGTTCATGATGTTTGCTAGTTCACGCGGTTTCCTAGATTATGTTTTTTGCTAATTCGCGCGGTTTCCTAGAATATGTTGTTCGCTAGTTCACGCGGTTTCCTAGATTATGTTGCTTCCCAGTTCATCGCGGTTTCCTAGATTATGTTATTTGCTAGTTCACGCGGTTTCCTAGATTACATTGTTTGCTAGTTCACGCGGTTTCCTAGATTATGTTGTTTGCTAGTTTACGAGGTTTCCTAGATTACGTTGTTTGCTAGTTCATGTTGTTTTCTAGTTCACGCGGTTTCCTAGATTATGTTTGCTAGTTTACGAGGTTTCCTAGATTATGTTGTTTGCTAGTTCACGCGGTTTTCAAGATTATGTTGTTTGCTAGTTCACGCGATTTCCTAGATTATGTTGTTTGCTAGTTCATGTTGTTTGCTAGTTCACGCGGTTTCCTAGATTATGTTGTTTGCTAGTTCACGCGGTTTCCTAGATTATGTTGTTTGCTAGTTCACGCGGTTTGCTAGATTATGTTGTTTGCTAGTTCACGCGGTTTCCTAGATTATGTTGTTTGCTAGTTCACGCGGTTTTCAAGTTTATGTTGTTGGCTAGTTCACGCGGTTTGCTAGATTATGTTGTTTGCTAGTTCATGTTGTTTGCTAGTTCATGCGGTTTCCTAGATTACGTTGTTTGCTAGTTCACTCGGTTTCCTGGATTATGTTGTTTGCTAGTTCACGCGGTTTCCTAGATTACGTTGTTTGCTAGTTCACGCGGTTTCCTAGATTATGTTGTTTGCTAGTTCACACGGTTTCCTAGATAATGTTGTTTGCTAGTTCACGCGGTTTCCTAGATTACGTGGTTTACTAGTTCATGATGTTTGCTAGTTCACGCGGTTTCCTAGATTATGTTCTTTGCTAGTTCATGATGTTTGCTAGTTCATGTTGTTTGCTAGTTCACGCTACTTCCTAGATTATGTTGTTTGCTAGTTCATGATGTTTGCTAGTTCATGATGTTTGCTAGTTCATGTATATTTGCTAGTACATGATGTTTGTTAGTTCACGATATTTGCTAGCGTATGATGTTTGTTAGTTTATGTTGTTTGCTAGTTCATGATGTTTGCTAGTTCATGATATTTGCTAGTTCATGTTGTTTTCTAGTTCATGATGTTTGCTAGTTCATGTTGTTTGCTAGTCCATGATGTTTGCTAGTTCATGTTGTTTGCTAGTTCATGTTGTTTGCTAGTTCATGTTGTTTGATAGTTCATGATGTTTGCTAGTTCACGCGGTTTCCAAGTTTATGTTGTTGGCTAGTTCACGCGGTTTGCTAGATTATGTTGTTTGCTAGTTCATGTTGTTTGCTAGTTCATGCGGTTTCCTAGATTACGTTGTTTGCTAGTTCACGCGGTTTCCTAGATTATGTTGTTTGCTAGTTCACACGGTTTCCTAGATAATGTTGTTTGCTAGTTCACGCGGTTTCCTAGATTACGTGGTTTACTAGTTCATGATGTTTGCTAGTTCACGCGGTTTCCTAGATTATGTTCTTTGCTAGTTCATGATGTTTGCTAGTTCATGTTGTTTGCTAGTTCACGCTACTTCCTAGATTATGTTGTTTGCTAGTTCATGATGTTTGCTAGTTCATGATGTTTGCTAGTTCATGTATATTTGCTAGTACATGATGTTTGTTAGTTCACGATATTTGCTAGCTTATGATGTTTGTTAGTTTATGTTGTTTGCTAGTTCATGATGTTTGCTAGTTCATGATATTTGCTAGTTCATGTTGTTTTCTAGTTCATGATGTTTGCTAGTTCATGTTGTTTGCTAGTCCATGATGTTTGCTAGTTCATGTTGTTTGCTAGTTCATGTTGTTTGCTAGTTCATGTTGTTTGATAGTTCATGATGTTTGCTAGTTCATGTTGTTTGCTAGTTAATGTTGTTTGCTAGTTCATGATGTTTGCTAGTTCATGATGCTTGCTTGTTTAGGCGGTTTCCTAGATTATGTTGTTTGCTAGTTCTATCTATCTATCTATCTTTCGTTCGCCTGAAGCATTGTCTATATCTGCAATGTCGTTTCCTGTATAAATGTTACTGTCTTTTGTAATTCTTGCAGTGGCCCATATAGTTTTGTCTGTAGTGTTGTATCTATGGGCCAATGGATTTTCCTCAGTCTACTATATTCAGTGCAGTCTTGAAGTATGTGTTCAGCAGTCTGGGGCGCCTGTCCACATGTACAAGTAGTTGAGGTGCCGATCTTGAATATTGTATACATGTGACTATGGAGTCGATTGTGTCCTGTTCTGAGACGTATAATGATAACTTGTTCATATCTATTCATATTATAAAAGGCATCCTGATTTGGGGCTTGTGGTCCTCTGATTGATTTGATTATCTGTTTCTTATGATGGTATGTAACAGGTGTATCTAGTTGTGTGCCTGTTGAACCTTCCTTTGCCAACTGATCTGCTTTCTCATTTCCTGGTATTCCACAGTGAGATGGGATCCACTGCAGGGCAACCCTGTGGTGCTTGCAGAGTTCAGTCAATAAGGTCTGCAGATGTGGTAATTTTCTGGATTGTAGTGCCTGGAGTACTGATCTTGCATCTGTCAAAAACACTACAGGCTGCGGGCTAAGATTAATGTTCAGCAGTTTTTCTATTGCTAACTTTATTGCTTGTATTTCTGCATCATAATTGTGACAATATTTCCCTGTTGCTATTTTATTCATATCCCTAGTGTTATTTGGGTATTCTATATATGCACCTGCTCCCCCATTTTTTACTGCATTCTGTGCTGATCCATCTGTATACACACGAATCCATAGGTCTTGTGGGTATTCTTCATCCAGGAAACTGAGAGTTATTGTTTTTCGCTGTAGACTATTCTGTTCCTCTTTATCAACTATTCCTTTCACTTCTGTCCGTATTTGAACTGATAATCCAGATTCCTCTGTCCAGGGAGTCTGTTCTGGTATGGGCAGTAGGGGGTTAACAGCTCTTGGCATGTCTGGTGTTTGTCTACTAATACGCTTGGCTTGGTGGATAAAACTGCTTCTCTTAAGTCGTCCCAATGCAAGATTTTGGAATCGGTCCTTCATTGGATGTCTCGGCATGCAAGCAAATTTTTCTGCCTGTATCAGCACCTTTGTGTCCCTCCGTTCTCTCAGTGCTGGTATCCTCCACAATTTCTCCATCTCTAATATTGGTGTTGATTTCATTGCTCCTGTGATGACCCTAAGTGCCTGGTTTTGTACTTTATCCAGTTCTTGAAGTGTGGTGTTTGATGCTGAACACCATGCAGATGATCCATATTCTAAATGTGGGCGTATACTCTGTTGGTAAACTTTACTGAGTATTTTCCCACTCGCACCCCACGTAGTTCCACACAGCTTTCTTAGAATAGCCAATTTTCTCCTTGCTTTTTGGGTTGCCTTATTTATCTGCTGTTTCCAAGATAGTTTGTTATCAAATGTAACTCCGAGATACGTAGCCTGTATGTCTTCTTTCACAGGCTCATTGTTTATATAGATGGCTCCTGCTTTTTGTTTTGGGGAAAGAGTGAAAAGTGTAGTACTGCATTTGTCTGTATTGATGCTGATACACCATCTATTTGTCCATGAATTCAGTGCATTCATAGCTCTTTGTAACAATTTGGAGGCCACTGTTGCATACTCCTCTGTGCACCACATTACCAAGTCATCTGCATACATTGCCACTTTGATACCATGTGGTAGTTCAGTAACTAGGTCATTGATGTAGATCAGAAAAAGTGTTGGAGATAGTACCCCTCCCTGTGGAACGCCCTGGCGCAGTAAGACCTTCTTACTCTTAAGACCATCCAGTTGCACTCTGGCTCTCCTGTTATGCAGGTATGCTTTGACCCATTTGTACATCCTGCCATTTACTCCATAATTTCTCAGTTTCTTAAAAAGCCCTTCACGCGGTTTTCAAGTTTATGTTGTTGGCTAGTTCACGCGGTTTGCTAGATTATGTTGTTTGCTAGTTCATGTTGTTTGCTAGTTCATGCGGTTTCCTAGATTACGTTGTTTGCTAGTTCACTCGGTTTCCTGGATTATGTTGTTTGCTAGTTCACGCGGTTTCCTAGATTACGTTGTTTGCTAGTTCACGCGGTTTCCTAGATTATGTTGTTTGCTAGTTCACACGGTTTCCTAGATAATGTTGTTTGCTAGTTCACGCGGTTTCCTAGATTACGTGGTTTACTAGTTCATGATGTTTGCTAGTTCACGCGGTTTCCTAGATTATGTTCTTTGCTAGTTCATGATGTTTGCTAGTTCATGTTGTTTGCTAGTTCACGCTACTTCCTAGATTATGTTGTTTGCTAGTTCATGATGTTTGCTAGTTCATGATGTTTGCTAGTTCATGTATATTTGCTAGTACATGATGTTTGTTAGTTCACGATATTTGCTAGCGTATGATGTTTGTTAGTTTATGTTGTTTGCTAGTTCATGATGTTTGCTAGTTCATGATATTTGCTAGTTCATGTTGTTTTCTAGTTCATGATGTTTGCTAGTTCATGTTGTTTGCTAGTCCATGATGTTTGCTAGTTCATGTTGTTTGCTAGTTCATGTTGTTTGCTAGTTCATGTTGTTTGATAGTTCATGATGTTTGCTAGTTCACGCGGTTTCCAAGTTTATGTTGTTGGCTAGTTCACGCGGTTTGCTAGATTATGTTGTTTGCTAGTTCATGTTGTTTGCTAGTTCATGCGGTTTCCTAGATTACGTTGTTTGCTAGTTCACGCGGTTTCCTAGATTATGTTGTTTGCTAGTTCACACGGTTTCCTAGATAATGTTGTTTGCTAGTTCACGCGGTTTCCTAGATTACGTGGTTTACTAGTTCATGATGTTTGCTAGTTCACGCGGTTTCCTAGATTATGTTCTTTGCTAGTTCATGATGTTTGCTAGTTCATGTTGTTTGCTAGTTCACGCTACTTCCTAGATTATGTTGTTTGCTAGTTCATGATGTTTGCTAGTTCATGATGTTTGCTAGTTCATGTATATTTGCTAGTACATGATGTTTGTTAGTTCACGATATTTGCTAGCTTATGATGTTTGTTAGTTTATGTTGTTTGCTAGTTCATGATGTTTGCTAGTTCATGATATTTGCTAGTTCATGTTGTTTTCTAGTTCATGATGTTTGCTAGTTCATGTTGTTTGCTAGTCCATGATGTTTGCTAGTTCATGTTGTTTGCTAGTTCATGTTGTTTGCTAGTTCATGTTGTTTGATAGTTCATGATGTTTGCTAGTTCATGTTGTTTGCTAGTTAATGTTGTTTGCTAGTTCATGATGTTTGCTAGTTCATGATGCTTGCTTGTTTAGGCGGTTTCCTAGATTATGTTGTTTGCTAGTTCATGATGTTTGCTAGTTCATGATGTTTGCTAGTTCATATTGTTTGCTAGTTCATGATGTTTGCTAGTTCGTGTTGTTTGCTAGTTCATGATGTTTGCTAGTTCATGTTGTTTGAAAGTTTATGATGTTTTCTAGTTCATGTTGTTTGCTAGTTGATGTTTGCTAGTTCATGTTATTTGCTAGTTCATGATGTTTGCTAGTTCATGTTGTTTGCTAGTTCATGTTGTTTGCCAGTTCATGTTGTTTGCTAGTTCATGATGTTTGCTAGTTCACGCGGTTTCCTAGATTCTGTTTTTTGCTAATTCGCGCGGTTTCCTAGAATATGTTGTTCGCTAGTTCTAGCGGTTTCCTAGATTATGTTGCTTCCCAGTTCATCGCGGTTTCCTAGATTATGTTATTTGCTAGTTCACGCGGTTTCCTAGATTATGTTGTTTGCTAGTTTACGAGGTTTCCTAGATTATGTTGTTTGCTAGTTCATGTTGTTTTCTAGTTCACGCGGTTTCCTAGATTATGTTTGCTAGTTTACGAGGTTTCCTAGATTATGTTGTTTGCTAGTTCACGCGGTTTTCAAGATTATGTTGTTTGCTAGTTCACGCGATTTCCTAGATTATGTTGTTTGCTAGTTCATGTTGTTTGCTAGTTCACGCGGTTTCCTAGATTATGTTGTTTGCTAGTTCACGCGGTTTGCTAGATTATGTTGTTTGCTAGTTCACGCGGTTTGCTAGATTATGTTGTTTGCTAGTTCAAGCGGTTTCCTAGAATATGTTGTTGACTAGTTCACGCGGTTTCCTAGATTATGTTGTTTGCTAGTTCACTCGGTTTCCTGGATTATGTTGTTTGCTAGTTCACGCGGTTTCCTAGATTACGTTGTTTGCTAGTTCACGCGGTTTCCTAGATTATGTTGTTTGCTAGTTCACACGGTTTCCTAGATAATGTTGTTTGCTAGTTCACGCGGTTTCCTAGAATACGTTGTTTGCTAGTTCACTCGGTTTCCTAGATTATGATGTTTGCTAGTTCACGCGGTTTCCTAGATTATGTTCTTTGCTAGTTCATGATGTTTGCTAGTTCATGTTGTTTGCTAGTTCACGCTACTTCCTAGATTATGTTGTTTGCTAGTTCATGATGTTTGCTAGTTCATGATGTTTGCTAGTTCATGTATATTTGCTAGTACATGATGTTTGTTAGTTCACGATATTTGGTAGTTCATGATGTTTGTTAGTTTATGTTGTTTGCTAGTTCATGATGTTTGCTAGTTCATGATATTTGCTAGTTCATGTTGTTTTCTAGTTCATGATGTTTGCTAGTTCATGTTGTTTGCTAGTCCATGATGTTTGCTAGTTCATGTTGTTTGCTAGTTCATGTTGTTTGCTAGTTCATGTTGTTTGATAGTTCATGATGTTTGCTAGTTCATGTTGTTTGCTAGTTAATGTTGTTTGCTAGTTCATGATGTTTGCTAGTTCATGATGCTTGCTAGTTCATGCTATTTGCTAGGTCATGTTGTTTGCTAGTTCATGTTGTTTGCTAGTTCATGATGTTTGGTAGTTCATGATGTTTGCTAGTTCATGTTGTTTGCTAGGTCATGTTGTTTGCTAGTTCATGTTGTTTGCTAGTTCATGGTGTTTGCTAGTTCATGATGTTTGCTTGTTTAGGCGGTTTCCTAGATTATGTTGTTTGCTAGTTCATGATGTTTACTAGTTCATGATGTTTGCTAGTTCATGTTGTTTGCTAGTTCATGATGTTTGCTAGTTCATGTTGTTTGAAAGTTTATGATGTTTTCTAGTTCATGTTGTTTGCTAGTTGATGTTTGCTAGTTCATGTTATTTGCTAGTTCATGATGTTTGCTAGTTCATGTTGTTTGCTAGTTCATGTTGTTTGCCAGTTCATGTTGTTTGCTAGTTCATGATGTTTGCTAGTTCACGCGGTTTCCTAGATTATGTTTTTTGCTAATTCGCGCGGTTTCCTAGAATATGTTGTTCGCTAGTTCACGCGGTTTCCTAGATTATGTTGCTTCCCAGTTCATCGCGGTTTCCTAGATTATGTTGTTTGCTAGTTCAAGCGGTTTCCTAGAATATGTTGTTGACTAGTTCACGCGGTTTCCTAGATTATGTTGTTTGCTAGTTCACTCGGTTTCCTGGATTATGTTGTTTGCTAGTTCACGCGGTTTCCTAGATTACGTTGTTTGCTAGTTCACGCGGTTTCCTAGATTATGTTGTTTGCTAGTTCACACGGTTTCCTAGATAATGTTGTTTGCTAGTTCACGCGGTTTCCTAGAATACGTTGTTTGCTAGTTCACTCGGTTTCCTAGATTATGATGTTTGCTAGTTCACGCGGTTTCCTAGATTATGTTCTTTGCTAGTTCATGATGTTTGCTAGTTCATGTTGTTTGCTAGTTCACGCTACTTCCTAGATTATGTTGTTTGCTAGTTCATGATGTTTGCTAGTTCATGATGTTTGCTAGTTCATGTATATTTGCTAGTACATGATGTTTGTTAGTTCACGATATTTGGTAGTTCATGATGTTTGTTAGTTTATGTTGTTTGCTAGTTCATGATGTTTGCTAGTTCATGATATTTGCTAGTTCATGTTGTTTTCTAGTTCATGATGTTTGCTAGTTCATGTTGTTTGCTAGTCCATGATGTTTGCTAGTTCATGTTGTTTGCTAGTTCATGTTGTTTGCTAGTTCATGTTGTTTGATAGTTCATGATGTTTGCTAGTTCATGTTGTTTGCTAGTTAATGTTGTTTGCTAGTTCATGATGTTTGCTAGTTCATGATGCTTGCTAGTTCATGCTATTTGCTAGGTCATGTTGTTTGCTAGTTCATGTTGTTTGCTAGTTCATGATGTTTGGTAGTTCATGATGTTTGCTAGTTCATGTTGTTTGCTAGGTCATGTTGTTTGCTAGTTCATGTTGTTTGCTAGTTCATGATGTTTGCTAGTTCATGATGTTTGCTTGTTTAGGCGGTTTCCTAGATTATGTTGTTTGCTAGTTCATGATGTTTACTAGTTCATGATGTTTGCTAGTTCATGTTGTTTGCTAGTTCATGATGTTTGCTAGTTCATGTTGTTTGAAAGTTTATGATGTTTTCTAGTTCATGTTGTTTGCTAGTTGATGTTTGCTAGTTCATGTTATTTGCTAGTTCATGATGTTTGCTAGTTCATGTTGTTTGCTAGTTCATGTTGTTTGCCAGTTCATGTTGTTTGCTAGTTCATGATGTTTGCTAGTTCACGCGGTTTCCTAGATTATGTTTTTTGCTAATTCGCGCGGTTTCCTAGAATATGTTGTTCGCTAGTTCACGCGGTTTCCTAGATTATGTTGCTTCCCAGTTCATCGCGGTTTCCTAGATTATGTTATTTGCTAGTTCACGCGGTTTCCTAGATTACATTGTTTGCTAGTTCACGCGGTTTCCTAGATTATGTTGTTTGCTAGTTTACGAGGTTTCCTAGATTACGTTGTTTGCTAGTTCATGTTGTTTTCTAGTTCACGCGGTTTCCTAGATTATGTTTGCTAGTTTACGAGGTTTCCTAGATTATGTTGTTTGCTAGTTCACGCGGTTTTCAAGATTATGTTGTTTGCTAGTTCACGCGATTTCCTAGATTATGTTGTTTGCTAGTTCATGTTGTTTGCTAGTTCACGCGGTTTCCTAGATTATGTTGTTTGCTAGTTCACGCGGTTTCCTAGATTATGTTGTTTGCTAGTTCACGCGGTTTGCTAGATTATGTTGTTTGCTAGTTCACGCGGTTTCCTAGATTATGTTGTTTGCTAGTTCACGCGGTTTTCAAGTTTATGTTGTTGGCTAGTTCACGCGGTTTGCTAGATTATGTTGTTTGCTAGTTCATGTTGTTTGCTAGTTCATGCGGTTTCCTAGATTACGTTGTTTGCTAGTTCACTCGGTTTCCTGGATTATGTTGTTTGCTAGTTCACGCGGTTTCCTAGATTACGTTGTTTGCTAGTTCACGCGGTTTCCTAGATTATGTTGTTTGCTAGTTCACACGGTTTCCTAGATAATGTTGTTTGCTAGTTCACGCGGTTTCCTAGATTACGTGGTTTACTAGTTCATGATGTTTGCTAGTTCACGCGGTTTCCTAGATTATGTTCTTTGCTAGTTCATGATGTTTGCTAGTTCATGTTGTTTGCTAGTTCACGCTACTTCCTAGATTATGTTGTTTGCTAGTTCATGATGTTTGCTAGTTCATGATGTTTGCTAGTTCATGTATATTTGCTAGTACATGATGTTTGTTAGTTCACGATATTTGCTAGCGTATGATGTTTGTTAGTTTATGTTGTTTGCTAGTTCATGATGTTTGCTAGTTCATGATATTTGCTAGTTCATGTTGTTTTCTAGTTCATGATGTTTGCTAGTTCATGTTGTTTGCTAGTCCATGATGTTTGCTAGTTCATGTTGTTTGCTAGTTCATGTTGTTTGCTAGTTCATGTTGTTTGATAGTTCATGATGTTTGCTAGTTCACGCGGTTTCCAAGTTTATGTTGTTGGCTAGTTCACGCGGTTTGCTAGATTATGTTGTTTGCTAGTTCATGTTGTTTGCTAGTTCATGCGGTTTCCTAGATTACGTTGTTTGCTAGTTCACGCGGTTTCCTAGATTATGTTGTTTGCTAGTTCACACGGTTTCCTAGATAATGTTGTTTGCTAGTTCACGCGGTTTCCTAGATTACGTGGTTTACTAGTTCATGATGTTTGCTAGTTCACGCGGTTTCCTAGATTATGTTCTTTGCTAGTTCATGATGTTTGCTAGTTCATGTTGTTTGCTAGTTCACGCTACTTCCTAGATTATGTTGTTTGCTAGTTCATGATGTTTGCTAGTTCATGATGTTTGCTAGTTCATGTATATTTGCTAGTACATGATGTTTGTTAGTTCACGATATTTGCTAGCTTATGATGTTTGTTAGTTTATGTTGTTTGCTAGTTCATGATGTTTGCTAGTTCATGATATTTGCTAGTTCATGTTGTTTTCTAGTTCATGATGTTTGCTAGTTCATGTTGTTTGCTAGTCCATGATGTTTGCTAGTTCATGTTGTTTGCTAGTTCATGTTGTTTGCTAGTTCATGTTGTTTGATAGTTCATGATGTTTGCTAGTTCATGTTGTTTGCTAGTTAATGTTGTTTGCTAGTTCATGATGTTTGCTAGTTCATGATGCTTGCTTGTTTAGGCGGTTTCCTAGATTATGTTGTTTGCTAGTTCATGATGTTTGCTAGTTCATGATGTTTGCTAGTTCATATTGTTTGCTAGTTCATGATGTTTGCTAGTTCGTGTTGTTTGCTAGTTCATGATGTTTGCTAGTTCATGTTGTTTGAAAGTTTATGATGTTTTCTAGTTCATGTTGTTTGCTAGTTGATGTTTGCTAGTTCATGTTATTTGCTAGTTCATGATGTTTGCTAGTTCATGTTGTTTGCTAGTTCATGTTGTTTGCCAGTTCATGTTGTTTGCTAGTTCATGATGTTTGCTAGTTCACGCGGTTTCCTAGATTCTGTTTTTTGCTAATTCGCGCGGTTTCCTAGAATATGTTGTTCGCTAGTTCTAGCGGTTTCCTAGATTATGTTGCTTCCCAGTTCATCGCGGTTTCCTAGATTATGTTATTTGCTAGTTCACGCGGTTTCCTAGATTATGTTGTTTGCTAGTTTACGAGGTTTCCTAGATTATGTTGTTTGCTAGTTCATGTTGTTTTCTAGTTCACGCGGTTTCCTAGATTATGTTTGCTAGTTTACGAGGTTTCCTAGATTATGTTGTTTGCTAGTTCACGCGGTTTTCAAGATTATGTTGTTTGCTAGTTCACGCGATTTCCTAGATTATGTTGTTTGCTAGTTCATGTTGTTTGCTAGTTCACGCGGTTTCCTAGATTATGTTGTTTGCTAGTTCACGCGGTTTGCTAGATTATGTTGTTTGCTAGTTCACGCGGTTTGCTAGATTATGTTGTTTGCTAGTTCAAGCGGTTTCCTAGAATATGTTGTTGACTAGTTCACGCGGTTTCCTAGATTATGTTGTTTGCTAGTTCACTCGGTTTCCTGGATTATGTTGTTTGCTAGTTCACGCGGTTTCCTAGATTACGTTGTTTGCTAGTTCACGCGGTTTCCTAGATTATGTTGTTTGCTAGTTCACACGGTTTCCTAGATAATGTTGTTTGCTAGTTCACGCGGTTTCCTAGAATACGTTGTTTGCTAGTTCACTCGGTTTCCTAGATTATGATGTTTGCTAGTTCACGCGGTTTCCTAGATTATGTTCTTTGCTAGTTCATGATGTTTGCTAGTTCATGTTGTTTGCTAGTTCACGCTACTTCCTAGATTATGTTGTTTGCTAGTTCATGATGTTTGCTAGTTCATGATGTTTGCTAGTTCATGTATATTTGCTAGTACATGATGTTTGTTAGTTCACGATATTTGGTAGTTCATGATGTTTGTTAGTTTATGTTGTTTGCTAGTTCATGATGTTTGCTAGTTCATGATATTTGCTAGTTCATGTTGTTTTCTAGTTCATGATGTTTGCTAGTTCATGTTGTTTGCTAGTCCATGATGTTTGCTAGTTCATGTTGTTTGCTAGTTCATGTTGTTTGCTAGTTCATGTTGTTTGATAGTTCATGATGTTTGCTAGTTCATGTTGTTTGCTAGTTAATGTTGTTTGCTAGTTCATGATGTTTGCTAGTTCATGATGCTTGCTAGTTCATGCTATTTGCTAGGTCATGTTGTTTGCTAGTTCATGTTGTTTGCTAGTTCATGATGTTTGGTAGTTCATGATGTTTGCTAGTTCATGTTGTTTGCTAGGTCATGTTGTTTGCTAGTTCATGTTGTTTGCTAGTTCATGGTGTTTGCTAGTTCATGATGTTTGCTTGTTTAGGCGGTTTCCTAGATTATGTTGTTTGCTAGTTCATGATGTTTACTAGTTCATGATGTTTGCTAGTTCATGTTGTTTGCTAGTTCATGATGTTTGCTAGTTCATGTTGTTTGAAAGTTTATGATGTTTTCTAGTTCATGTTGTTTGCTAGTTGATGTTTGCTAGTTCATGTTATTTGCTAGTTCATGATGTTTGCTAGTTCATGTTGTTTGCTAGTTCATGTTGTTTGCCAGTTCATGTTGTTTGCTAGTTCATGATGTTTGCTAGTTCACGCGGTTTCCTAGATTATGTTTTTTGCTAATTCGCGCGGTTTCCTAGAATATGTTGTTCGCTAGTTCACGCGGTTTCCTAGATTATGTTGCTTCCCAGTTCATCGCGGTTTCCTAGATTATGTTATTTGCTAGTTCACGCGGTTTCCTAGATTACATTGTTTGCTAGTTCACGCGGTTTCCTAGATTATGTTGTTTGCTAGTTTACGAGGTTTCCTAGATTACGTTGTTTGCTAGTTCATGTTGTTTTCTAGTTCACGCGGTTTCCTAGATTATGTTTGCTAGTTTACGAGGTTTCCTAGATTATGTTGTTTGCTAGTTCACGCGGTTTTCAAGATTATGTTGTTTGCTAGTTCACGCGATTTCCTAGATTATGTTGTTTGCTAGTTCATGTTGTTTGCTAGTTCACGCGGTTTCCTAGATTATGTTGTTTGCTAGTTCACGCGGTTTCCTAGATTATGTTGTTTGCTAGTTCACGCGGTTTGCTAGATTATGTTGTTTGCTAGTTCACGCGGTTTCCTAGATTATGTTGTTTGCTAGTTCACGCGGTTTCCAAGTTTATGTTGTTGGCTAGTTCACGCGGTTTGCTAGATTATGTTGTTTGCTAGTTCATGTTGTTTGCTAGTTCACGCGGTTTCCTAGATTATGTTGTTTGCTAGTTCACGCTGTTTCCTAGATTATGTTGTTGACTAGTTCACGCGGTTTCCTAGATTATGTTGTTTGCTAAATCACGCGGTTTCCAAGATTATGTTGTTGGCTAGTTCACGCGGTTTTCAAGATTATGTTGTTTGCTAGTTCACGCGATTTCCTACATTATGTTGTTTGTTAGTTCACGCGGTTTGCTAGATTATGTTGTTTGCTAGTTCACGCGGATTCCTAGATTATGTTGTTTGCTATAGTCCGTTCAGAAATTCATAATCACACCTGAATTAGTTTTGCGTGATAACCACTTTTTATTTTGGTTTCAAAATTTGCATGCAATCTTAGAATATTGATGACGTTATAGAAATATTTTTTGCTCTGAGAAATTTGATCAAGTTTAAAAGTTTTCTTCTTTAGGCTATATTAAATTCACCCTGTTCGAATTTGACACCATTTTAGTTTATATACATTAATTTGGTGCGGTCGTTGACGTAAAATAGTTTGGCTATTGCAGAAACACTAACTTCAGGAAAATCCCGTGCACAAAACTGAATTGTTATTGAACGACATGGCGCACCACGGTCTTGGCATTAATTAGCGAAGGGAAGACGTATCTTTATTAATTTTGTGAAGACTCAGTAGACAATTTGTTGACTTTAAATACCAACATTTATATCTAAATTACAATGAGTTTGAAATGCAAATTTATAACTATGCAAACGGTTACTTTTTTCTATATCAGCAATTGTAACCAATTGAATTCATGTTTGCAAATACACATAACGAACAACACCCACAATTAAGCACTATGTAGATACGCCTCTGACAAGAATTCCAGTAAACTGGAAAATTTAACACGATTACAGTAAACTCTAAAATTTGAATCAACTTGTGTGATATCGTCATAAAAGATCAAAGGAATTCACTGATGTGCAAAATCTGTTGTGTTTGTGGAATAAAAAATACCAAAATCTTTGCGTTATCAATATTCTAAGATTGCATGCAAATTTTGAAACAAAAATAACAAGCGATTATCACGCAAAACTAATTCAGGTGTGATTATGAATTTCTGAACGGACTATAGTTCACGCGGTTTCCTAGATTATGTTGTTTGCTAGTTCACGCGGTTTCCTAGATTATGTTGTTTGCTAGTTCACGCGGTTGCCTAGATTATGTTGTTTGCTAAGTCATGTTGTTTGCTAGTTCACGCTGTTTCCAAGATTATGATGTTTGCTAGTTCACGCGGTTGCCAAGATTATGTTGTTTGCTAAGTCATGTTGTTTGCTAGATCACGCGGTTTCCTAGATTATGTTGTTTGCTAGTTCACGCGGTTTCCTAGATTATTTTGTTTGCTAGTTCACGCGGTTTCCTAAATTATATTGTTTGCTAGTTCACGCGGTTTGCTAGATTATGTTGTTTGCTAGTTCACGCGGTTTCCTAGATTATGATGTTTGCTAGTTCACGCGGTTTCATAGATTATGTTGTTTGCTAGTTCACGCGGTTTGCTAGATTATGTTGTTTGCTAGTTCAAGCGGTTTCCTAGTTCATGTTGTTTTCTAATTCAGTCTGTTTGCTAGTTCGTGTTATTTGATTTCAGACTTTTGGTTTCAGCTTTGCTATCTTTTACTTATGTGTTATTAAATATGATGGTTCCTTACTTGATCTCATGCTTGATTTTATGCATTTCATTTATTAGTAATAAGCCTTGATATGATGTATTTTGATTTATTGATATCATCTCTGTCCCCTCTTTGTGTAGCTTTACGTTAACATTTAAACTGTTAGCAGGTGGTATAAAGATAGATAGGAGATTCGATAGCTCTGTGGTCAGTGTACTGGACTACAAATTACAAGAGGTCGGGTTCGATCCCGATCGACGGCTTCCAGGATTATCCAGCCTTAAATGAGAACAGAATTTTTTTTTCTGGGAAAGTAAAGCGGTACGGGCGTAATGCCGACC
The DNA here is from genome assembly GCA_032433765.1 of Megaustenia siamemsis. Lineage (NCBI taxonomy): Eukaryota > Metazoa > Mollusca > Gastropoda > Stylommatophora > Ariophantidae > Megaustenia > Megaustenia siamemsis. The sequence goes on along the minus strand of JAVIAB010000156.1, from coordinate 24,500,096 downwards.
ACATTACCCCAAAAACGCACGTGCTGAAGGTCTATAAAAAATTATGGTCACTAACACAATATTCCCTATACTCCACTTGGCGTGACGGGACTCCACTTGGCGTGACGGGACTCCACTTGGCGTGACGGGACTCCACTTGGCGTGACGAGACTCCACTTGGCGTGACGGGACTCCACTTGGCGTGACGGGACTCCACTTGGCGTGACGGGACTCCACTTGGCGTGACGGGACTCCACTTGGCGTGACGGGACTCCACTTGGCGTGACGGGACTCCACTTGGCGTGACGGGACTCCACTTGGCGTGACGGGACTCCACTTGGCGTGACGGGACTCCACTTGGCGTGACGGGACTCCACTTGGCGTGACGGGACTCCACTTGGCGTGACGGGACTCCACTTGGCGTGACTGGGCGCTTCACTTTTTTTTATAGAGACCAATGGTATGATAATTGCCTCATCAGAAAATAGCAGATCCATTAAACAATATCAGATGAGTATATCTCGTGTCGACTGCATTGGACAATCGGCCTTTATTCTCCGATTCTATAATTTCCTTCGGCAGACTCCAGTAATGGGAAATGGCCTTAAGTTATTAAGTTACTGAGTTATAAGCGGGTCATCATCATTGCACTCCGAACATGTCCACAGGTGCTCAGATCCCCTCCTCAGCAAGTACGAAGTGTCCAGCGACTGACGACTCCAGTTCTGTGTCGGTTGATTAGTCTTCTTACACGCCCACTCAGTTTCTCGTTCCTGGCTGTGCCCATCTTAACTCCCATATCTTTACATCCAAAGGAGTGACGTGGACTCATCATGGTCGTCGAAGTCCTGTGTCCTTCCCACATCACGAAGGGCATTGATGATGTCCGCCTGACCCATTGGTTGACCGTCCTCAACAACAGCACAGCTAGTCAACCTGACGGCTCTTTCATTTCCCCGCACTCCCACATGTCGTGGGATATATGACCTTAAATATAGTTTTTAAATAATGTAACTTGGATCTTTAACTTTATTCATTTGGTTCATAACCCATTCTCATACGGTGTCACTAATAATTGTTTTTTTTTGGTCTGTTTATTTATTTAATATTTTGTTACATCTTCTTCAGCGTTAATGCGTTACGTAAGCGTGGATGGTGTTTTGTCGCTAAAGTCCTGATATCTGCGTCTTTTGTTCCGAACATTCTTCAGATGTAGGTTTTTAAATTGCTTAGCGATACAAACAAATATGACAGCGATCATTTTGGCATACATGTTTTTCACGTTTAACTGCCATGTGTTTTATAACGTCGACAAAGTACATACAAGTCCTTGTTATTTGTTCCGCCACTGTCCTAGAGGGCTATGCAGTAGATTCCATTAGCAAGAGATTGATGTCTTACTTCTAGACCTCTCAGTGCTGCTATTTTGTATTTAATACGAACATCTGGCTGCTAATGTTGATCCCGTATATTGTATGATTGAATGTATGCTCATGCTGTTAGACATTGTTAAATGTCCAAATCATTTAATGCATTCTTATTTATACAATTAACATATTCATTTTCTAGTATTTTCTTTCTTCATTTTGTCTGTGTTATTCGTTTTATTCTACGACTTAACTTCACTGTTAGTAGAATATGCTAACTGCCTGTTGTAAATATACTTGATGCCATGAAAATTATACTAACATCAAAACAAATAACACCAGGGCAAAAATTAAGAATAGCAAAATGTTACGTCTTCTCAATATTTCTGTATGGTGCAGGAACATGGACATTAGACAAGAAAACAGAACAGAAAATTGAAGCCTATGAAAGGTGGATTGATAGAAGAATAGGTAGAATTGGATGGAAAGAAAGAAAAGAAACAAACGATAAAGTTTTAAAACAACTAAAAATGAAAAGAGAACTACTAAATACAATTCAAACAAGACAAATGAAATTTTTGGGGCATGTTAAAAGACACAACAGCCTAATAAAAGTAATATTGGAAGGGAAAATACAAGGTAAAAGTGGAAAACCAAAACTAACATGGACGGTTAACATCAAAAGTTGGACAAGTCAGCATATGACAACCTGCACCATCAAAGCAAGAGATAGAGCAGAATGGCTCTCCGTGGTAGCCAACCTTTGATGCGGAGACGGCACTAGATGGTAATGAACATTACTGTAATTATCATTGTTTTACTTTTCTTCTAAAACATTTGACATCCTCCACGTGTCTAAATTACTTTTTTTTCAAGTTTATTTATTTTTCTCCTGCCTAATATTATCTATCTATTGACCTTTCGAGCCGTAACCGGCCCATAGGGCGTAGACCAAGATACACCTTCTCCTATATGAATTTTTGTTCTAGCAGTTTTCTTTTAAAGATATTTTATCAAATCTCGCCATCTGTCTCTGTTCTGTGCAAGCAGTTCTATCTCATTGAGGGAGCCGATTCCTGCTGCTCTTGCCTCTCTCATCAATGTTCTTCTCAGTGTCTCCCTGGGTCTTCCTCTTTTTCTTTTACCTGTTGTTTCCCATATGAGGGCTTGCTTTGCTATTCGATTATTATCTCTTCTCATCACATGTCCAACGTATGACCATCGTCTTTTCTTTATTACTGAAGATATTAGTGGTTGATTGGCGATTTCTCTAATTTCCTCGTTTGTTTTGAATTCGTTCCATTCTATACCAAGTATTTTCCTTAGACATTTATTTTCGAATGCGTTCAACTTTGTTTCTATATCTCTTGTTGTTTTCCAGCTTTCACACGCATACGTAAGGGTTGATAGTACATTTATCTATTATTATAGATTTACCTAATATTATAGATTTACTATATTTTAAATATTTTCCATTAATACATATTTTGTTTGTTTGTTTTGTTTTAATTGTTTTAAATTTCATGTTCAATTCCTTCAAACATTTTTATAGTTATTTCTTTCATGTTACTGTTAGTTCTTGAACATTATCACAAAAATCACCGTCTGTGTTATATTCGCATATCAGGAGTTTGTTGTTCTTCATACGTTGTCAAAATATGCAACCATTTGCATGTGCCACAGTGTATATTCTTGTCGCACGCACTCCGGACCTGATCGTAATTTCCTGTCTGGCCTACATACTTTATCTAGGATGTTTTTGATTTAGGTTTTTCCATAGAATGATAAAGTGGTAGTTTACTCCAGATTGCTGTATTTATTTCCATAATCGCTGTCTATCTGCTCTATCAAAAGATTTCTTTTTCCATGATGCACGAATGTAGTTCTTGATTGTATTATTTTATTTATCCAAGTTTCATAAAACTAATTTAGCAGAGGAGGCATCTCTGACAACACATACCTGATGTATTCGAAAGAAAATTAAGAAAACCAAAGATTAGAGCTGCATTACAGAACAAATGAGTGCGTAAGACTATACCCTGGTAACTAACATGCACAACACAAGTCCTGGATGGTCTTGACGTAAGTCGCCGGTCTCTGAACAGGAAGATCACGGTTCGAAACTTACAACAGGTGATTGGAAACCTTAGCTTCGAGTCCGTGGTTTCTTCATGGCTTTACTATCCCCTGGTTTCTTCATGGCTTTACTATCCCCTGGTTTCTTCATGGCTTTACTATCCCCTGGTTTCTTCATGGCTTTACTATCCCCTGGTTTCTTCATGACTTTACACTCCCCTGGTTTCTTCATGGCTTTACTATCCCCTGGTTTCTTCATGGCTTTACTATCCCCTGGTTTCTTCATGACTTTACACTCCACTGGTTTCTTCATGGCTTTACTATCCCCTGGTTTCTTCATGGCTTTATTATCCCCTGGTTCCTTCATGGCTTTTCTATCCCCTGGTTACTTCATGGCTTTACACTCCCCTGGTTTCTTCATGACTTTACTATCCCCTGCTTTCTTCATGACTTTACACTCCCCTGGTTACTTCATGGCTTTACTATCCCCTGGTTTCTTCATGACTTTACACTCCCCTGGTTTCTTCATGGCTTTACTATCCCCTGATTTCTTCATGGCTTTATTATCCCTGGTTTCTTCATGGCTTTACTATCCCCTGGTTCCTTCATGAATTTACTATCCCCTGATTTCTTCATGGCTTTACTATCCCCTGGTTCCTTCATGGCTTTACTATCCCCTGATTTCTTCATGGCTTTACTATCCCCTGGTTTCTTCATGGCTTTACTATCCCCTGATTTCTTCATGGCTTTACTATCCCCTGGTTCCTTCATGGCTTTACTATCCCCTGGTTTCTTCATGGCTTTACACTCCCCTGGTTACTTCATGGCTTTATTATCCCCTGGTTTCTTCATGGCTTTACTATCCCCTGGTTCCTTCATGGCTTTACACTCCCCTAGTTCCTTCATGCCTTTACTATCGCTTGGTTTCTTCATGCCTTTACTATCCCCTGGTTCCTTCATAGCTTTACTATCCCCTGGTTTCTTCATGGCTTTACTATCCCCTAGCTCCTTCATGGCTTTACTATCCCCTGGTTACTTCATGGCTTTACTATCGCCTGGTTTCTTCGTGGCTTTACGCTCCCCTGGTTACTTCATGGCTTTACCATCCTCCTCTGAGCAGTACAATTCGATATCTAGCACTCACGGATAATAGCAAAATGCAGAAGGTCTCGTATACATTGTGTACACGTTAAATAAACTTTTGGTAGTTGGGTATTGAGTTAGCCCAAAAATGGTTATTGGCTGGGCTAAAAATGAAAGGGAAAAAATCTACCTAAAATGTCAAAACTCCCCAATTATAACAAGGAGAGTAGCCCTGAAGTCGGAGAACATCCGGGAATATGCCAGTGTGGAAATAGGAAAAAGTGATACTCATGCTAAATTCATTCCCTCATGACTTCGCTTAAGATAGAAAGCTGGCGAACGGTATACAATGCAAACAGTGCAACTAAAATTTTTAGGGGAGCGAGTAAGAAGGACAAGAGAAAAACAAGAAATGATTTGATCAGCTGGAGTTTGAGTGTTAAACTAATTAGTTAGTGTGGCCGTTGATTAGAACTGCGTATAGCCTATCGTTAAAGCTCAGATGATACTCGATTGTTTACTTTGGTTTCACCAGTAGAATTATTGATCTAGTCATGTACTTTAATGAAGATAAGTACAAATATACAATATACAAAAATTGTATACTATTCGGGGCCACGTGAAGAGCTGTAGAGAACATGTAAAATAAACATAAAATAGTATTAAGTGGCTAAACTGGTAGAAAGATGAAATAAACTACAAAGTTTTGGCAGCAGCCTTTATCAGGTACATAATCTTATTTTGTAGCAATCTACCGATCGTTAAAAATAACGTATTTTAAGTTTCTTTTTAAAAACTCCTGAACGAACTTGCACATAAAGAATGTAAATTTTTACCGCGTCTAAATATGGTCTGTAAAACGCATAAACAGTAACCAAGCAAGGATTTCCACATATTTCCATATCTCGAAAAAAGTAAACAGCTTTCCTAATTACCTGACAGGAATGAAACAAATTTTAATAAAGGGTTGATGATGATATAAAAATAAATATGTGTTTTCAAAAATGTATACCACTGCTGAGATATACATTTGTAAACAATGTAAGCATCTGTGACCTCACTATAGAGTCCATTTTATTTTATTTATTTTTTATGATTGGCATTGTTTTTTTTTAAATATGGTTTTGCTCAATATGTATCTTTGTTACCCAAGCTGAGTTAATCACTCTCATTAATATGTATCTTTGTTACCCCAACTGAGTTAATCACTCTCATTAATATGTATCTTTGTTACCCCAACTGAGTTAATCACTCTCATTAATATGTATCTTTGTTACCCCGGCTGAGTCATCCCAAACTATAATCTTTATTTCGATTTGCTCTTTTAAATGCCAACCAGATTCGCTTTTATTTATTTCTATGAGTATTTTATTTCTTAACCCGCGTGCTTCTAATGCCCCATCCTGATACATATTTAAACAAATTAACCACACGCGCGTATTCTGACCTACAGAGATAAGATGGAAAACCCCGAACATTAAAGGAAAAAAATACGACTCTTAAGACAGTTAAAGACTTTATGACTGGTATTGATCGATAACGTGCCAGATTTCTAGCATTAATAATAAATGTAAAAATATCTTTATGGCTTGCAGTTTTGTCGGACATCGCTAGAGATATCTGGCAATGCCTGATAATTTAATGAGTGTCTTCAAGTCTGTAGTCTCTATTTCTTCCTGTTTTGATTGTGCCTTGTTGGCAAACCCGTTACATTAGTGTCACGAATGCACGGCTTTTTTTATATTCTTGATTGCCGTGTTTGCTAGAAATTATCTCTTGAGTTAGTTGTTGATTGTTACTTTATGATTATTATTGTTGTTGTTATTGTTGCTATAATTTTAATCCTATGAAACTATATACTAATATCAGAACACATAACACCAGGGCTGAAACTAAGAATAGAAAAATGGTACATCTTCTCAACACTCCAGTATAGCGCAGAAACATGGACATTAGACAAGTAAACAGAACAGAAAATGGAAGCCTTTAAATGTGGATTTATAGAAGAATAGGAAGGATTGGAGGAAATAAAAGAAAACAAACGATGAAGTTTTAAAACAACCAAAAATGAAAAAAAGAACTACTAAACACAATTCAAATAAGACAAATGAGTTTTTGGAGCACAAAGACACAACATCCAACTAAAAGTAATCGTGGAAGGGAAAATACAAGGTAAAAGAGATAGAGGAAGACCAAGACTAACATGGACGAGTAACATTAAAAGATGGACAAGTCAGTCTATGACAACCTGCACCATCCAAGACAGAACGGAATGTCGCCTACATGGTAGCCAACCTTCGAAGCGGAGACGGTACTATATGATAATGATGAGTGTTATTATGTCAAGAAATATATGCTTAATCGTATCAGCTATTATATCTTGTGCTCTAATCCATTTACTTCGTTTGTAATATCGTGTGTGTCTTATAAGTTGTGCGCGTTTTCCTTTAAAGAAATGGACGTATTTTTAGTTACACAATATGTATTTACTAAATTTCGGAAAAAGTTTGTTTTCGTCTTTTCATTTTTATTCCTTCTATTGTTCATCTATATCTTCATCTCTCCTTTTCATTTAGAAATTTGTGTTATACCTTGTTTCGCACTTTGCAGTACTCAATTTGAACTAATTCATGATGACAGATCATCTACACAAAGAACAATTCCATAGAACTCAGATTCTCTTCTGAGAACGTTCCCATGTATGAAGGACGCCCATGATACACTAGCGAACGTACAGAAGATAATTTCAGCTCAGATGCAGTAACTCCGTAGCACAGGCAAATACTTTCGCCTCCAAACTTTTGAGTCGCCTCTCACGACCTGCATGGCAGATGACGGTACTCTACTATTGTTTCCACTAACGGAGGTCAGGGTTACAAAACCCCTACGGGCCCTAATCTAATTCCATTTCATTTCCTCAACTCTGAATTTCTTCAAGCAATTTTGACCAGCTTGTGAAATTTGAATGTTATAGTGAAAGGTAGGCCTTTGGCTTTTGACAATCTGTGTTCATTAGTTTATCAACTTTTCCTTGAGGTCTTATTTTTTTTCTTTCCTAATGTTTATTGTTTATTAAATTGGTTTATACTCTTATTATGAACAGCTAATAAGATTAATAAAAACGTTCTGAAAGAGGCAAAAGCAAAAAGAGAGCTAATTTCCAATATTATGAAGAAACAATCATCATTGTTTTAGCATTGCAAGGAGAAGGGAACAGCTGGAATATATTGTAACAACTGGGAAAATTGAGGGACGAAGAGATAAAGGAAAGCAAAGAGAAAATATACCAGACAGCTTAAGAGAATGGCTTGACAGAAAGTCAACGACAGAAATGATAAATAACTGTTGAGATCGAAAGTTGTGGAGAGACATGATCACCTACGCCGGCAGGCCCGGTACTTAATGATGATGATGATGATATTATTATTATTCTTCTACAACAATGTTTCATACAATTATCACTTAGATTCTGAAAGGCTGTCATCATTGGGTTCTATGTCCACTGCAGAATGTCGCCCTCACCACAGCCAGTCTGAAAGAATCTCTGTCTCTAGCCATATCTTGCACTTCTTCTTTTGTCATGTCCAAAACATCTTTGATGTCTTGAAACCACCTGTGAGACTTAAAGAAAACAATATGAAAAAAAAAGTATGTTGACCGCATCTCGATTGTAAAAAATGGGGAATTTGGTGGTTTAGCGGCAAGACACCGGCCAATGGACAGGAAGGTTTCGGGTTCGAATCCCGTACATGCGGTGAGGATTTTTGTCATCGAATCTGCGTTTTCTTTGCATTACCTTCCGCTGGTCTCTGGACAGTGTGGTTCGATCGCTATCCATCCCAGGTAAGGACTAATAACAGGAAGTCACGTGTGCATTCGAACACACCAATGAGCCCGTAGCAATTAAAAGTTTAACAAAGTAACCAAAAATTTCCGAGTGCTGTAAACATACCTCTTCCTCTGAATTGATTCGCTGATTATCGCCTCGGAAGTTTCCCTCTATAATAATATTCATTTATTATTATTTGTCTCTAGCCAAAAATATCCACAGCCCGAGCAAAAATATGTTTAAAATCTTTAAGACTTTGGACTTTAGACCGGATTGACGTCACTGCTAGTGGGACGTTGCCATACCCTATATAATTCCCCGTTCCAGCAACCAATAAAGTGTTTATTGCGAGGATTTATACTGTTTCATTGAACGTGTCGTGATTTGATTAGAGGCAAATGGTGAACGAACTTCCGGCTCGCTGTAATGGTCGTCGCTAGCGGCAAAAAATCTGCCCATGTTGAAGACGGATGTAACGGGTCGAAAGGCGCTGATTTTCCGGTGTACTGTATACTAGGGATAGAACGCATCTATGCTGAATTAACGGGTGAATGCAAAGAAGGTAGTCAAGGATGTGATCCACCATAGCTGCATAAAATCTAAGTATTTTGCTAAAACATAGACAATATGTACAAACATTGACAGAAACCTCACTGATATCCTCTTCGTAGATGACCAAGCACTTGAAGCAATAACAGGAGCATGTTTACAATTACATTTTATTTATTTGAACAAAGCATGGAAAAGTTACAATATGACAACTAACATAGACAAGACAGAAGTCATTTGAATAAAGCTTGCAAGAATTACAATATGACAACTAACATAGACAAGACAGAAGTCATTTGAACAAAGCATGGAAGAGTTACAATATAACAACAAACATAGACAAGACAGAAGTCATTTGAATAAAGCTTGCAAGAATTACAATATGACAACTAACATAGACAAGACAGAAGTCATTTGAACAAAGCATGAAAGAGTTACAATATGACAACTAACATAGACAAGACAGAAGTCATTTGAACAAAGCATGGAAGAGTTACAATATGACAACTAACATGGACAAGACAGAAGTCATTTGAACAAAGCATGGAAGAGTTAAATATGACAACTAACATAGACAAGACAGAAGTCATTTGAATAAAGCTTGCAAGAATTACAATATGACAACTAACATAGACAAGACAGAAGTCATTTGAATAAAGCTTGCAAGAATTACAATATGACAACTAACATAGACAAGACAGAAGTCATTTGAATAAAGCTTGCAAGAATTACAATATGACAACTAACATAGACAAGACAGAAATCATTTGAATATAGCTTGCAAGAATTACAATATGACAACTAACAGACAAGACAGAAGTCATTTGAATAAAACTTGCAAGAATTACAATATGACAACTAACATAGACAAGACAGAAGTCATTTGAATAAACCTTGCAAGAATTACAATATGACAACTAACATGGACAAGACAGAAGTCATTTGAATAAACCTTGTAAGAATTACAATGTGACAACTAACATTGACAAGACAGAAGTCATTTGAATAAAGCTTGCAAGAATTACAATATGACAACTAACATAGACAAGACAGAAGTCATTTGAATAAACCTTGCAAGAATTACAATATGACAACTAACATAGACAAGACAGAAGTCATTTGAATAAAGCTTGCAAGAATTACAATATGACAACTAACATAGACAAGACAGAAGTCATTTGAATAAAGCTTACAAGAATTACAATATAACAACTAACATAGACAAGACAGAAGTCATTTGAATAAACCTTGCAAGAATTACAATATGACAACTAACATAGACAAGACAGAAGTCATTTGAATAAAGCTTGCAAGAATTACAATATGACAACTAACAGACAAGACAGAAGTCATTTGAATAGAGCTTGCAAGAATTACAATATGACAACTAACATAGACAAGACAGAAGTCATTTTAATAAAGCTTGCAAGAATTACAATATGACAACTAACATAGACAAGACAGAAGTAATTTGAATAAACATTGCAAGAGTTACAATATGACAACTAACATAGACAAGACACAAGTCATTTGAATAAACCTTGCAAGAATTACTATATGACAACTAACATGGACAAGACAGAAGTCATTTGAATAAAGCTTGCAAGAATTACAATATGACAACTAACATAGACAAGACAGAAGTCATTTGAATAAACCTTGCAAGAATTACAATATGATAACTAACATAGACAAGAGACAAGTCATTTGAATAGAGCTTGCAAGAATTACAATATGACAACTAACATAGACAAAACAGAAGTCATTTGAATAAACCTTGCAAGATTTAAAATGTGATAACTAACATAGACAAGACAGAAGTCATTTGAATAAAGCTTGCAAGAATTTCAATATGACAACTAACATAGACAAGACAGAAGTCATTTGAATAAAGCTTGCAAGAATTACAATATGACAACTAACATAGACAAGACAGTAGTCATTTGAATAAAGCTTGCAAGAATTACAATATGAGAACTAACATAGACAAGACAGTAGTCATTTGAATAAAACTTGCCAGAATTAAATATGATAACTAACATAGACAAGACAGAAGTCATTTGAATAAAGCTTGCAAGAATTACAATATGACAACTAATATAGATAAGACAGAAGTCATTTGAATAAAGCTTGCAAGAATTACAATATGACAACTAACATAGACAAGACAGAAGTAATTTGAATAAACATTGCAAGAGTTACAATATGACAACTAACATAGACAAGACAGAAGTCATTTGAATAAACCTTGTAAGAATTACAATGTGACAACTAACATTGACAAGACAGAAGTCATTTGAATAAACCTTGCAAGAATTACAATATGACAACTAACATGGACAAGACAGAAGTCATTTGAAAAAACCTTGTAAGAATTACAATGTGACAACTAACATTGACAAGACAGAAGTCATTTGAATAAAGCTTGCAAGAATTACAATATGACAACTAACATAGACAAGACAGAAGTCATTTGAATAAACCTTGCAAGAATTACAATATGACAACTAACATAGACAAAACAGAAGTCATTTGAATAAACCTTGCAAGATTTAAAATGTGACAACTAACATAGACAAGACAGAAGTCATTTGAATAAAGCTTGCAAGAATTACAATATGACAACTAATATAGACAAGACAGAAGTCATTTGAATAAAGCTTGCAAGAATTACAATATGACAACTAACATAGACAAGACAGTAGTCATTTGAATAAAACTTGCAAGAATTATATATGACAACTAACATAGACAAGACAGAAGTCATTTGAATAAAGCTTGCAAGAATTACAATATGACAACTAACATAGATAAGACAGAAGTCATTTGAATAAAGCTTGCTTGCAAGAATTACAATATGACAACTAACATAGACAAGACAGTAGTCATTTGAATAAAACTTGCAAGAATTAAATATGATAACTAACATAGACAAGACAGAAGTCATTTGAATAAAGCTTGCAAGAATTACAATATGACAACTAACATAGACAAGACAGAAGTCATTTGAATAAAGCTTGCAAGAATTACAATATGACAACTAACATAGACAGACAAGACAGAAGTAAAAAAAAAAAAAAAAAAAAAAAAAAAAAAAAAAAAAAAAAAAAAAAAAAAAGTAAAGTGCCCTGTCACTCCAAGTGGCATATAGCGAATATGGTGTTAGTGACCATAACTTTTGCAGACCTTCGGCACATGATTTTTGGGGTAATGTGGTCGGTACTACGCCCTTGCCGATTTACTTTCCCAGAAAAAAAAGTCCGGTACCCATTTAAGGCTGGGTGAACTGACATAGACAACACAGAAGTCATTTGAACAAAGCTTGCAAGAATTGCAATATGAAAACTGACATAGACAAGACAGAAGTCATTTGAATAAAACTTGCAAGATTTGCTATATGAAAACTGACATAGACAAGACAGAAGTCATTTGAACAAAGCTTGCAAGATTTGCTATATGAAAACTGACATAGACAAGACAGAAGTCATTTGCACAAAGTTTGCAAGATTTGCAATATGAAAACTGACATAGAGAAGACAGAATTCATTTGCACAAAGTTTGCAAGATTTGCAATATGAAAACTGACATAGACAAGACAGAAGTCAAGACTATAGCAAGCAAAGACAAAGATGTACGATCGTCGAGAACACACAAATGAAATTAAGTGACAGGTTTTAATAGCAGGTGCCATATCAGAAACAGAAAAATGCTTGTCTGCTTGCGTTCACCCGATGACTGCAGAAATAGTTAGATCTCTTCGTCGTCCGCCCTTAAAATGGCGTTATGTGGACGTATTTACTTTGTGGAAATGCTAATAGAGACTGCGCAATAGATGCTGGAAATAAAACCAAATGAATGAACAATTGCTCGAACATTATAGAACAAACGTGTAACACCTAACGCAAAGATAGTACTATGACGTACAATTCATCCAAGAAACAGAGTACATCAATGCTATATAGAGCCACTTCCGATCGATAGAAGTGAATCATGGATATTAGACAAACAAATAAAAATACTCTTAGAGGCCACAGAGATGGAATTTCTCAGAAGAATATTGAAAGTTCCCCTGATAGCTAAAAAGAGCAACAAGGAAATTCTCAAAAAGAGAGGTCAAGATTACTCAGAAAGAAACAATCGACCTTTTTCGACACATCATGAGAAAAGGAAAGTCGGAATATTCGATTACAACTGGCAAAATAAAGGGAAAGAGAGATCGCGAACGACAAAAAGAAAAGATGCTGTAGTGGGTTTACAAATACTTGCTGTTATTTAAAAATGTATATCTCAGCATTGGTGAAGTAAAAATGGTTGAAAATACAGATTTATATCACCGTCAACCTCCGTATCACAATTTTTATCACTCCTGTTAGATAATTAGGAAAGTTTTTTTTGCTTCTTCCAGATATAGAAATGTATTGGTTACTATATATATGAGTTGTGTAGACAATATTGTGGTAGCAACCACCCGGCTGTTCAAAATGCGCATTTCAGATTTCTTGAAAATCTTGAACGAACTTGCACATAATGAACGTGAATATTTAGACGCGCTGAAAATGTGCATTGGTTGTACGAACTGTATAGCTTTGGGTCATTGTCATGTTTAAATGTGTACTCATCGGGGTACTTGATGTGCGTAAATGGCACAGTTTTCATTTCGCACACACACACACACAAACAAACACACACACACATACACAAACACACAAACATACACACACATATGTATATATATTTTGTCATATATATTTTATATGAATGTAGATTCTGAAAGGCTGTCATCATCGGGTTCTATGTCCACTGCAGAATGTCGCCCTCACCACAGCCAGTCTGAAAGAATCTCTGTCTCTAGCCATATCTTGCACTTCTTCTTTTGTCATGTCCAAAACATCTTTGATGTCTTGAAACCACCTGTGAGACTTAAAGAAAACAATATGAAAAAAAGTATGTTGACCGCATCTCGATTGTAAAAAAAATGGGTTTAGAGGCAAGGTATAACGCCCACATAACCAGAAGAGTAAACACCGAGATCAGTGTGCATACACACAGGAGAAAGAATAGAACAGAAGAATAACAGGTACTCAAAGGCAGAAAAAATGATATGTCTAGAGTGGGATACACAATAAAAAACATGTGAAAGGAAAGTAGCACTGACAAAAGAGATGTAGGAGACCACTGAAGTATCGAAGTCGGGTCTAGTGGATGAGAGCTATGAATAGTGTGGCATAGTGGATAGACTAAAGTGCCCAAACCTGGGCAGCCGAGAAGACTATGCAATAGGGAAGGAACAACTAAAGGGAAACTACGTGTACGAGTGAGATACGTTCATGCCTCGTGGGGTCAGCGAGTCAAATTGGACTATAAGGAGATTCTCCAAAGCAAACCGGCTACGGTTGCCAGAGTGGCAATGGACAATACCAGTGATACAGATGTCGTCTTTGCCCTTGTGGTCTGAGGACTTGAAATGGGAAGACACCGGAGTACCAGTATTCTATTGAACATCTCTAAGATGTTCACAAAATCTTTCCGCTAAACGTCTCCCAGACTCGTCAAAATAAGTCACGTGGCATCATTGGTATATGATGGCATAAATGATGTTACGGAACACACATTTAGAGCCATGCTTAATCTCAAACCGTCCGTTAGGGAATAGGACAGAGTCAGTGCGAAGCACATAGGCGCAGGTGATACAGTTACGACTACAGGGGGCCGTACCCAAGTGTTGATGGTCGGAGCTGGGGAGATGGCTCCTAACCAGAATATCTCCCAAATTCCTGTCGTGTTTGAATGCGATCATAGGGGGATCACTAAAAAGTAGACGGATAGTGGGATCAGAGAGGAGAATGGAGCGGTAGCGGTTGAGTATCTTTACAGCAGCCAGGTTGAGAGGATGATAGGTGAGGGTGAGTATAGTTCTCTCAGAGGGTGGGGGGGGGCGGTTGAAAGGATTGAGTGCCTCGGGACGAGAGATCAGGAGGACTCACTTGAAGGCAGACTGGAGGATCAAATCTGGATAAAGTCGGCGGCTAAAGAGACCTAACCTGTATATGTATATACATACGTATTTCTATCTATCTATTGACCTTTCGAGCTGTAGACGGCCCATAGGGCGTAGATCAAGATACTTCTCTTATCTGAGTTTTTGTTCTAGCAGTTTTCAATTCTTTTAAAGATATTTTATCAAATCTCGCCATTTGTCTCTGTTCTGTGCAAGCAACTCTATCTCATGTCCTGCTTGCTCTTGCCTCTCTCACCAATGTTCTTCTCAGTGTTTCTCTGGGTCTTCCTCTTTTTCTCTTACCTGTTGTTTCCCACATGAGGGCTTGCTTTGTTATTCTGTTATTATCTCTTCTCATCCCATGTCCAACATATGACCATCGTCTTTGTGTATGTGTATATACATGTACGTGTGGCCTCTTATGTACTTATTATATACAGCACACAACCGCGAATCTTTCATTCCGGCCACGGTCCACGACACAGGGAAGACATTTTTCTTTTCTTAAACCAGTTTCGATTATTTTGTTTTGGATGTTTCATTACTAGTTAGCTATGTAGGTTCAGTTTTATTTACGTACATATCTGTGTGTGTGTGTTGTTTGTTTGTTCCTGCTGAAGACCTACTGAGCCGAAATTGTGTCATGTCCATAGTCGCCTAGGGTGTTGTTTGAACCAGCTGTTACCTATAGTCCTTTCATGTGTCTTTGCCCAATCTATCAATCTATTCCCTCTGTCATTCGTCCTTCCAATGGCATGTCCCCCCAGTCACATTTTGCACTTTAGCTGTTCCTACCTTTGCATTGAAATCCCCTAATATAATAGTTATTTCTTGGGATTTACACTATTCCATGGTCATCTCTAGCTCGTTGTAAAAAGTGTCAATGTCTTCTTCTTCGCTATTACTTGTTGGTACATAAGCTTGAATTATATTGATATCCATCAGTGGCGTATTCTCTATATTGCCGCAACTACCATCTGTAGCCTTGAACAAATTAACGAATTACAAAAGGAAATGATAATTTATTATATTCTTGTATAATTATGTTACAAATTTTGGAATATTCGTTAACACATTTCGTAGGCCAATATGATTTATTTGCTTTGGTTTGCATTTATTAAAGCAGATTTTCCTCTGGCCACTATAAACCGAAACTACTCTACAATAGTAGATTGAAACCGCTAGTGACTATAGGTACCTTTCTCATCTATCGGCACTCGTAAATTAACGACCTTGACATTCAAAAAAGGCAGAGATAAGACAACAGCTGAAGCTACATATACAGAATGCAGTTTCATTTTTTTTTATTTTTAGTTCTAGCCAATTAGTAGCGTTACAAAGTGAAAGTGAAACTATGTCTGATTACTGGAACTTCCTTACCTATTTATAACTAAATTATGCGATATTTTTTATTTTATTTAGGCACATTAGCATCTCAACTGTCAAGAAACAGCTGCCCTACGAACTGTCAGTTTATAAACAAAAATTGAGAAGTTTTTGTTTTTTTACCGCACGCGAATGTAGTGTCACTGATGTATATCAAACCCAATTATGTGAAATAATTCCGGAGGTTTTCAAATTGGCGACATTAATAGTGACAATAACCGCTACATCAGCATCTGTAGACAGAACTTTTTCTGCTCTCAAGAGAATCAAAGCTTATTGTTGCTCAACTCAGACACAAGAACGCTTATCTGGTTTGGCATTAATGCCCATTGAGAAATAATTCCTTAAGAAACTTAGAAACCAACTCAACAGTACTTTCAATGGCAAAGTCATCGAGGCATTTTCGTCCCAAACAAGACGGATATAATTAACATATAAATAAGTAAGTAATTTAAAATGTAGTGATGTCATTAGCAAATATTACTTCATGTTAGCCTAATGATTATCACCATCATCGTGTGCCGTATCGGTTGGCGTTGGCGATCATGCCCTTCCACAATCTTTTATCTACAGTGCATCGTATCAGTTCTATTGTTGACTGTTTTCCCTGCCATGAAACCAAGCTATCCAGTATTTTCTCTCTTTGTCGTCCGCGATCTCTCTTTGCTTTCATTTTGCCAGTTGTAACCAAGTATTCCAACTTTCCTCTTCTCATCATGTGCCCGAAAAATGTTGATTGATTGTTTCTTTCTGATGTTTTTTAAGAGCTCCCTTATTGTGTTGTCCTCTTTGAGATCTTCCCCATTGGTATTTTTAGCTGTCCAGGGAACTTTCAACATTCTTCTGAGAAATCCCATCTCTGTGGCCTCTAATCGTCTTTTCATTTGTTTGTCTACTGTCCGTGATGCGCTTCCATAGGTCAGAAATGTATCATTAATATAATGTATGCGTTTATTTATTATGTCAGCACTAGCCCAGACCCCAAAACCAGAATACGCCACTGATATATATTGGTCTAAATCTCAATTTTACTAGCAGAATTAGTCTGATACTGGCCAAAATCCTTTCACTGTTTTGCTTCTTTCTCTATCTAACATGATGCCTACTCCTATTTCGTGTGTGGTTCCCCCAGAGTAAATTACATTTCCGCTGACGCGTTGAAATAATCCTGCTCCTTTCCATCTCATTTCACATAATCTCAAGATGTTCAATTTCATTCTCTTCATTTCTTGGCTGATGTTTTCTAGTTTGCCAACCAGGAATGCTGATCTAATGTTCCAAGTTCCTATTGCTAGTGTCTCTTTATTTTTTATCTTACATACAGTAGCTTGATGACGATCGGGTGTCACCTGTAGCACTTGACGCTCCCTACCGGACAAGGTAGCTGTCGAGTCCCCATTAACGTCGTTTGCTCTGTAGATATTAAGTTGTATTCGGACATGATTATTCCAGGCAATATAAGAAGATAGTTTGCCATTCCTTTCCTTCTTGGCAGTGACTGTACTAGTCGGAGATCGCAGCCATTGTCTCTATACATGATATCCTCTGCCTGCCATCGCGGAGTGGGGACCATAACCGGCACTACTTGTCGGCTGCTCCCACAACACCACCCACCACCAGTTCTAATGGCTATTTAAAAAGACATAAAACCCTACTGAAAGTCACATTGAAGGGAAAAGTATCAATAGTCGAGGCAGATGCAGACCAAGACTAAAATGCAATGAAAACATCAAATGGTAGATCGGAGAACCTCTGACAGCGTGAACTATCAAGGCAAGAGAGTAAAATGGCGCTCCATCGTGGCCAACCTTCGATGTGGAGACGGCATCCAAAGAATGAATTAATTATAGAATTTCCTAAATGAATAACGTGCTACCTACTAAATTGTCTTGTAGCATTAAATTTCATAACTTTGTGTTAAACTCACTGAAACATACAAAATCATATTCTGTGTATTATCTTCTTTTATGATAATATAAGTGACGTTTTACTGTATTTATTACAAAATTGAAATGAGATTTAGTAGATATTATGGAAGTATTGTGTTTCAAAACATATTTATTTTTTTTCTTCTTTTTAAAATTCTAATCAGTCTTAAGAATATGTAGAATTGGATGGAAAGAAAAGAAAATAAACGATGGAGTTTTAAAACAACTAAAAAATGAAAAAAGAACTACTAAACACAATTTGAACAAGACAAATGTCATTTTTGGGGCATGTTAAAAGACACAACAGCCTAATAAAAGTAATATTGGAAGGGAAAATACAAGGTAAAAGAGGCAGAGGCAGACCAAGACTAATATGGACGAGTAACAACAAAAGATGGACAAGTCAACCTATGACACAGTGGAATGACGCTCCACGGTAGCCAACCTTCGATGCGGAGACGGCACTGAATGATGATGATGTGACGTTTTATGATTTCTCATCCACTATATTATTTAAATAAGCGAAAAGTGCAGTTTACCATTTCATACTGTGTGTTTTACTTTATGTTATTTCTATTTACTGTATAAAACTATTTGTCGACACTTGGCAAAGTGAACACTTTATTCTCCAAGACTGTAAAACTGTAAAATATACATGTTTATTTTTCTGTTTGAATGTCTCCTTCGTTAAATTTACTGCAGTCTAGATTAAATTCACACCCACATCTTTTACAAACTTACAGCAGTAGTTGCTGAACATGTCTGGGATAGACAATACGTTCTTGTTCATTCCGCCCACTAACTTGCTTCTGACTCAGCCCTGCTTGAAATGGAGACCGCATATTTTATTTACTTTATTTTATTTATATATATTTTTTTTTTGGGGGGTGGGGGAGGGAGGGAGGGTTGGGGGAGAATAAGTTTAATTCCGGCTATATTACTAAAAAAAAAAAAAGTACTGGTTATTAAAAATATACAGACTTTAATAATGTAATATTTACTATATACCACAATGGATCGTGCTACAGCTAAATTCTTTTTTCTTTCGTTAAAGAGTGGATTTAATTTTATGAAATGTAGACAATTAATGGCTCGATAATTAAATGTATTACGATACTGTAAAAAGTTCGTATTAATTGTGGACATGTTCAATAGTATCTTGAAATGGCAGATTACAAAGTATAAAACAATACATCTTGGTTACATACAAATATAAATTATAAAGACATTTTAATGTATTTGTTACAAAGATGAAATAAGATTTAGTAGATATAGAAGTATTGCGTTTCAAGACAGATATTTCTTCTTTTTTTTTTTCTTTTTAGAATTTTAATCAGTTAAATTGTTTAAAACGAATACTAAAGTGCACAATTCGTATTATTTGTCAGTATAGTTCTATGTTGTAAATGTCGACGATGAATTGTCTCCCTTAATTAAAATAATGTAACTCCGTTGATGTTGATTACAATAAGTACATTGTTTTTTTTTCCTTCTTCCCCACTCCCTCATATTTGTTTTCTTATTCCCCTTAACCCCCCCCCCCCCCCGACCCGCCCTACGCACACACCTTGCGTTATCTCGACGGTAAATTCTGTACGCCAACACCATAAAATTACATCATCATCAACATCATTATCAGGTACCATGTCTCAAGATCTGGAGGGCACGAGCATACCTGAAGATTAGTGCAGATAAAGAGCATTCATTGATTGAACCACGAGTTCAACACAGGGAAGGTGCCAGACAAAAAAGAGGCAAATCATGGGTGGGTCGATCAGAAGATGTCATCAAACAGGTCTGTGGACTTACCAATATCAGCGTTGGTGAGGGGTGAATACCGGTGCCTACATCATTCAAGGAAACAATCTAGAGATTCCTGACTTCAATAAATCATAATCCATGAAAAGAACAGAACATAATGTTTCGAAAAGCCTTAAAATGCATTTAATTTTTTTTTCTTGTTCTTCTACAGATACATCATCCCAGGTGGCTGACCACGCAACAAAATATGAAACAGAGAAGATGCTTCAGACGTTGCCCCAGATTTCTCGACTCATAGACGCTTACTACAACCTGATACAGTCGGACCAGGAAGCTTATATCAATCACATCATTCAAGAGTCTGCTCATTCAAACAACCAGTTAATCACTGAAGATACTGAGAATTATAATTCCCTTAAAGAAGATTCTGGCAAAACTGCAGTTCAATCTGGTGACTCTCCTGACAAGAACGAGCACGATAGACTGAAACGTCAGCAAGGATGGTATATTCAATACGGCAAGCGCGACCCCAAGTTTTCACTGCCTGATCAAGGAATCAACCACCAAGGAAGACAAAGTCAACTTAGAAATTACGAAAATGTAGCATCTGCGTTATTAGCCACAAAACATAATAATATTAGAGCGATTAATTCTGCGTTAATTAATATTCCTTCGTTTCCAGTTGATGATTCTAATGAAAATAACGCAAATGATGATTTCAATAATGAGCAAATTTATAGGAGTGGCTCGGACGAAGACACAGCCAGAGAAACAGACCTGACTAAACTGGAATATGTGCCACAGACTGAAAAGTCCAAACGCCAACAAGGATGGTTCGTTTCATATGGGAAACGGAATGGCGCTGAACATCCCTTGTTCTTTATTTAGCGAACCTCGCTACTAGAAAAGTTATCAAGACTTTGTCTTTGAAGAAAATATTAAAATGTGTTCAATTGAAACGTAATCACGTGTGTTTTGTTGTTTTTGTGCTTTTGTTCAGTGCTCACAAATGTTGTTTTTTTCCGTTTCGGAAAGAGTGGATGTCGTCATTCTTTGCTTGCTTGTTTATTTTCTGATTAAAAATAATGAACCCACGGTTCGTCGTCAGTAACTTTGTGTTGCAGAAAGTGATCTCCCTCGGCTCCATATCGTAGTATAAGTTCCGTAGAAGCTTCCACGTGAAGATCTTTCATTTCGGTGGTTAGCTGCCACGATATACATCCAGCGGACGTTTTATTAAACTGCAGCAACTCGCTGATGTACTGCATTGAACCATGGTTAACTGACATTAATTCAGCAACCTTATCAGTGGTCACCCACCTGTTTTCTCTTATTAGCCGCTCCCCTGCAGCAACAATGTCAGGCGCGGTCGCAGTTTAAGGACCGGCCGAAGCGAACTAAACCAGTCATAAACCAATTTTAAGTTTCCGAAGTCACAGATACACTTCTGTAATGATAAACAACTTCTCCACGACTGTCTTGACATTCTTTGATGGATACCAACTGTCTTGACATTCTTTGATGGGTACCAACTGTCTTGACATTCTTTTATGGGTACCGACTGTCTTGGCATTCTTTGATGGGTACCAACTGTCTTGACATTCTTTGATGGGTACCGACTGTCTTGGCATTCTTTGATGGGTACCAACTGTCTTGGCATTCTTTGATGGGTACCAACTGTCTTGGCATTCTTTGATGGGTACCGACTGTCTTGGCATTCTTTGATGGGTACCTACTGTCTTGACATTCTTCGATGGGTACCAACTGTCTTGACATTCTTGGATGGGTACCGACTGTTTTGGCATTCTTTGATGGGTACCGACTGTCTTGGCATTCTTTGATGGGTACCGACTGTCTTGGCATTCTTTGATGGGTACCGACTGTCTTGGCATTCTTTGATGGGTACCACCTGTCTTGACATTCTTTGATGGGTACCTATTGTCCTGGCATTCTTTGATGGATACCGACTGTCTTAGCATTCTTTGATGGATACCGACTGTCTTGACATTCTTTGATGGGTACCTATTGTCCTGGCATTCTTTGATGGATACCGACTGTCTTGGCATTCGTTGATGGATATCGACTGTTTTGGGATTCTTTGATGGATACCGACTGTCTTGACATTCTTTGATGGGTACCTATTGTCCTGGCATTCTTTGATGGATACCGACTGTCTTGACATTCTTTGATGGGAACCTATTGTCCTGGCATTCTTTGATGGATACCGACTGTCTTGACATTCTTTGATGGGAACCTATTGTCCTGGCATTCTTTGATGGATACCGACTGTCTTGACATTCTTTGATGGGTACCAACTGTCTTGACATTCTTTTATGGGTACCGACTGTCTTGGCATTCTTTGATGGGTACAGACTGTCTTGACATTCTTTGATGGGTACCGACTGTCTTGGCATTCTTTGATGGGTACCAACTGTCTTGGCATTCTTTGATGGGTACCAACTGTCTTGACATTCTTTGATGGGTACCGACTGTCTTGGCATTCTTTGATGGGTACCTACTGTCTTGACATTCTTTGATGGGTACCAACTGTCTTGACATTCTTGGATGGGTACCGACTGTTTTGGCATTCTTTGATGGGTACCGACTGTCTTGGCATTCTTTGATGGGTACCGACTGTCTTGGCATTCTTTGATGGGTACCGACTGTCTTGGCATTCTTTGATGGGTACCACCTGTCTTGACATTCTTTGATGGGTACCTATTGTCCTGGCATTCTTTGATGGATACCGACTGTCTTAGCATTCTTTGATGGATACCGACTGTCTTGACATTCTTTGATGGGTACCTATTGTCCTGGCATTCTTTGATGGATACCGACTGTCTTGGCATTCTTTGATGGATACCGACTGTTTTGGCATTCTTTGATGGGAACCTATTGTCCTGGCATTCTTTGATGGATACCAACTGTCTTGGCATTCTTTGATGGATACCGACTGTCTTGACATTCTTTGATGGGAACCTATTGTCCTGGCATTCTTTGATGGATACCGACTGTCTTGGCATTCTTTGATGGATACCGACTGTCTTGGCATTCTTTGATGGGTACCGACTGTCTTGGCATTCTTTGATGGGTACCGACTGTCTTGACATTCTTTGATGGGTACCGACTGTCTTGGCATTCTTTGATGGGTACCAACTGTCTTGACATTCTTTGATGGGTACCAACTGTCTTGACATTCTTTGATGGGTACCGACTGTCTTGACATTCTTTGATGGGTACCAACTGTCTTGACATTCTTTGATGGGTACCAACTGTCTTGGCATTCTTTGATGGGTACCAACTATCTTGACATTCTTTGATGGGTACCAACTGTCATGACATTCTTTGATGGATACCAACTGTCTTGACATTCTTTGATGGGTACCAACTGTCTTGGCATTCTTTGATGGGTACCAACTATCTTGACATTCTTTTATGGGTACCGACTGTCTTGACATTATTTGATGGGTACCAACTGTCTTGACATTCTTTGATGGGTACCAACTGTCTTGGCATTCTTTGATGGGTACCAACTAAGTTGACATTCTTTGATGGGTACCAACTGTCATGACATTCTTTGACGGATACCAACTGTCTTGACATTCTTTGATGGGTACCGACTGTCTTGGCATTCTTTGATGGGTACCAACTATCTTGACATTCTTTGATGGGTACCGACTGTCTTGACATTCTTTGATGGGTACCAACTGTCTTGACATTCATTGATGGGTACCTATTGTCCTGGCATTCTTTGATGGGTACCAACTGTCTTGACATTCTTAGATGGGTACCAACTGTCTTGACATTCTTTGATGGGTACCAACTGTTTTGACATTCTTTGATGGGTACCAACTGTCTTGACATTCTTTGATGGGTACCAATTGTCTTGACATTATTTGATGGATACCGAATGTCTTGGCATTCTTTGATGGGTACCAACTGTCTTGACATTCTTTGATGGGTACCAACTGTCTTGGCATTCTTTGATGGGTACCAACTGTCATGGCATTCTTTGATGGGTACCAACTGTCTTGGCATTCTTTTATGGGTACCAACTATCTTGACATTCTTTGATGGGTACCAACTGTCTTGACATTCTTTGATGGGTACCAACTGTCATGGCATTCTTTGATGGGTACCAACTGTCTTGACATTCTTTGATGGGTACCAACTGTCTTGACATTATTTGATGGATACCGACTGTCTTGGCATTCTTTGATGGGTACCAACTGTCTTGACATTCTTGATGGGTACCAACTGCCTTGGGATTCTTTGATGGGTACCAACTGTCATGGCATTCTTTGATGGGTACCGACTGTCTTTAATTTCTTTGATGGATACCAACTGTCTTGACATTCTTTGATGGGTACCGACTGTCTTGGCATTCTTTGATGGATACCGACTGTCTTGGCATTCTTTGATGGATACCGACTGTCTTGACATTCTTTGATGGGTACCTATTGTCCTGGCATTCTTTGATGGATACCGACTGTCTTGGCATTCTTTGATGGATACCGACTGTCTTGGCATTCTTTGATGGGTACCGACTGTCTTGGCTTTCTTTGATGGGTACCGACTGTCTTGCCATTCTTTTATGGGTACCAACTGTCTTGACATTCTTTGATGGGTACCGACTGTCTTGGCATTCTTTGATGGGTACCAACAGTCTTGGCATTCTTTGATGGGTACCAACTGTCTTGACATTCTTTGATGGGTACCAACTGTCTTGACATTCTTTGATGGGTACCGACTGTCTTGACATTCTTTGATGGGTACCAACTGTCTTGACATTCTTTGATGGGTACCAACTGTCTTGGCATTCTTTGATGGATACCGACTGTCTTGACATTCTTTGATGGGTACCAAATGTCTTGACATTCTTTGATGGATAACAACTGTCTTGGCATTCTTTGATGGGTACCAACTGTCTTGGCATTCTTTGATGGGTACCAACTGTCTTGGCATTCTTTTATGGGTACCGACTGTCTTGGCATTCTTTGATGGGTACCTACTGTCTTGACATTCTTTGATGGGAACCTATTGTCCTGGCATTCTTTGATGGATACCGACTGTCTTGGCATTCTTTGATGGATACCGACTGTCTTGGCATTCTTTGATGTTTACCGACTGTCTTGGCCTTCTTTGATGGGTACAGACTGTCTTGGCATTCTTTGATGGGTACCCACTGTCTTGACATTCTTTGATGGGTACCGACTGTCTTGGCATTCTTTGATGGGTACCAATTGTCTTGGCATTCTTTGATGGGTACCAACTGTCTTGACATTCTTTGATGGGTACCAACTGTCTTGACATTCTTTGATGGGTACCGACTGTCTTGACATTCTTTGATGGGTACCAACTGTCTTGACATTCTTTGATGGGTACCAACTGTCTTGGCATTCTTTGATGGGTACCAACTATCTTGACATTCTTTGATGGGTACCAACTGTCATGACATTCTTTGATGGATACCAACTGTCTTGACATTCTTTGATGGGTACCAACTGTCTTGGCATTCTTTGATGGGTACCAACTATCTTGACATTCTTTGATGGGTACCGACTGTCTTGACATTCTTTGATGGGTACCAACTGTCTTGACATTCATTGATGGGTACCTATTGTCCTGGCATTCTTTGATGGGTACCAACTGTCTTGACATTCTTAGATGGGTACCAACTGTCTTGACATTCTTTGATGGGTACCAGCTGTTTTGACATTCTTTGATGGGTACCAACTGTCTTGACATTCTTTGATGGGTACCAACTGACTTGACATATTTGATGGATACCGACTGTCTTGGCATTCTTTGATGGGTACCAACTGTCTTGGCATTCTTTGATGGGTACCGATTGTCTTGGCATTCTTTGATGGGTACCAACTGTCAAGGCATTCTTTGATGGGTACCAACTGTCTTGGCATTCTTTGATGGGTACCAACTATGTTGACATTCTTTGATGGGTACCAACTGTCTCGACATTCTTTGATGGGTACCAACTGTCATGGCATTCTTTGATGGGTACCAACTGTCTTGACATTCTTTGATGGGTACCAACTGTCTTGACATTATTTGATGGATACCGACTGTCTTGGCATTCTTTGATGGGTACCAACTGTCTTGACATTCTTTGATGGGTACCAACTGCCTTGCCATTCTTTGATGGGTACCAACTGTCATGGCATTCTTTGATGGGTACCGACTGTCTTGAATTTCTTTGATGGATACCAACTGTCTTGACATTCTTTGATGGGTACCGACTGTCATGGCATTCTTTGATGGGTACCGACTGTCTTGACATTCTTTGATGGGTACCGACTGTCTTGGCATTCTTTGATGGGTACCGACTGTCTTGGCATTCTTTGATGGGTACCGACTGTCTTGACATTCTTTTATGGGTACCGATTGTCCTGGCATTCTTTGATGGGTACCGACTGTCTTGGCATTCTTTGATGGGTACCGACTGTCTTGGCATTCTTTGATGGGTACCAACTGTCTTGACATTCTTTGATGGGTACCTATTGTCCTGGCATTCTTTGATGGATACCGACTGTCTTGGCATTCTTTGATGGATACCGACTGTCTTGACATTCTTTGATGGGTACCGACTGTCTTGGCATTTTTTGATGGATACCGACTGTCTTGACATTCTTTGATGGGTACCTATTGTCCTGGCATTCTTTGATGGATACCGACTGTCTTGGCATTCTTTGATGGATACCGACTGTCTTGGCATTCTTTGATGGATACCGACTGTCTTGACATTCTTTGATGGGTACCTATTGTCCTGGCATTCTTTGATGGATACCGACTGTCTTGGCATTCTTTGATGGATACCGACTGTCTTGGCATTCTTTGATGGGTACCGACTGTCTTGGCTTTCTTTGATGGGTTCCGACTGTCTTGGCATTCTTTGATGGGTACCAACTGTCTTGACATTCTTTGATGGGTACCGACTGTCTTGGCATTCTTTGATGGGTACCAACAGTCTTGGCATTCTTTGATGGGTACCGACTGTCTTGACATTCTTTGATGGGTACCAACTGTCTTGACATTCTTTGATGGGTACCAACTGTCTTGGCATTCTTTGATGGGTACCAACTGTCATGGCATTCTTTGATGGGTACCGACTGTCTTGAATTTCTTTGATGGATACCAACTGTCTTGACATTCTTTGATGGGTACCGACTGTCTTGGCATTCTTTGATGGATACCGACTGTCTTGGCATTCTTTGATGGATACCGACTGTCTTGACATTCTTTGATGGGTACCTATTGTCCTGGCATTCTTTGATGGATACCGACTGTCTTGGCATTCTTTGATGGATACCGACTGTCTTGGCATTCTTTGATGGGTACCGACTGTCTTGGCTTTCTTTGATGGGTACCGACTGTCTTGCCATTCTTTGATGGGTACCAACTGTCTTGACATTCTTTGATGGGTACCGACTGTCTTGGCATTCTTTGATGGGTACCAACAGTCTTGGCATTCTTTGATGGGTACCAACTGTCTTGACATTCTTTGATGGGTACCAACTGTCTTGACATTCTTTGATGGGTACCGACTGTCTTGACATTCTTTGATGGGTACCAACTGTCTTGACATTCTTTGATGGGTACCAACTGTCTTGGCATTCTTTGATGGATACCGACTGTCTTGACATTCTTTGATGGGTACCAACTGTCTTGACATTCTTTGATGGATAACAACTGTCTTGGCATTCTTTGATGGGTACCAACTGTCTTGGCATTATTTGATGGGTACCGACTGTCTTGGCATTCTTTGATGGGTACCGACTGTCTTGGCATTCTTTGATGGGTACCTACTGTCTTGACATTCTTTGATGGGAACCAATTGTCCTGGCATTCTTTGATGGATACCGACTGTCTTGGCATTCTTTGATGGATACCGACTGTCTTGGCATTCTTTGATGTTTACCGACTGTCTTGGCATTCTTTGATGGGTACAGACTGTCTTGGCATTCTTTGATGGGTACCAACTGTCTTGACATTCTTTGATGGGTACCGACTGTCTTGGCATTCTTTGATGGGTACCAATTGTCTTGGCATTCTTTGATGGGTACCAACTGTCTGGACATTCTTTGATGGGTACCAACTGTCTTGACATTCTTTGATGGGTACCGACTGTCTTGACATTCTTTGATGGGTACCAACTGTCTTGACATTCTTTGATGGGTACCAACTGTCTTGGCATTCTTTGATGGGTACCAACTATCTTGACATTCTTTGATGGGTACCAACTGTCATGACATTCTTTGATGGATACCAACTGTCTTGACATTCTTTGATGGGTACCAACTGTCTTGGCATTCTTTGATGGGTACCAACTATCTTGACATTCTTTGATGGGTACCGACTGTCTTGACATTCTTTGATGGGTACCAACTGTCTTGACATTCATTGATGGGTACCTATTGTCCTGGCATTCTTTGATGGGTACCAACTGTCTTGACATTCTTAGATGGGTACCAACTGTCTTGACATTCTTTGATGGGTACCAACTGTTTTGACATTCTTTGATGGGTACCAACTGTCTTGACATTCTTTGATGGGTACCAACTGTCTTGACATTATTTGATGGATACCGACTGTCTTGGCATTCTTTGATGGGTACCAACTGTCTTGACATTCTTTGATGGGTACCAACTGTCTTGGCATTCTTTGATGGGTACCAACTGTCATGGCATTCTTTGATGGGTACCAACTGTCTTGGCATTCTTTCATGGGTACCAACTATCTTGACATTCTTTGATGGGTACCAACTGTCTTGACATTCTTTGATGGGTACCAACTGTCATGGCATTCTTTGATGGGTACCAACTGTCTTGACATTCTTTCATGGGTACCAACTGTTTTGACATTATTTGATGGATACCGACTGTCTTGGCATTCTTTGATGGGTACCAACTGTCTTGACATTCTTTGATGGGTACCAACTGCCTTGGCATTCTTTGATGGGTACCAACTGTCATGGCATTCTTTGATGGGTACCGACTGTCTTGAATTTCTTTGATGGATACCAACTGTCTTGACATTCTTTGATGGATACCGACTGTCATGGCATTCTTTGATGGGTACCGACTGTCTTGACATTCTTTGATGGGTACTGACTGTCTTGGCATTCTTTGATGGGTACCGACTGTCTTGGCATTCTTTGATGGGTACCGACTGTCTTGACATTCTTTGATATGTACCGATTGTCCTGGCATTCTTTGATGGGTACCGACTGTCTTGGCATTCTTTGATGGGTACCGACTGTCTTGGCATTCTTTGATGGGTACCAACTGTCTTGACATTCTTTGATGGGTACCTATTGTCCTGGCATTCTTTGATGGATACCGACTGTCTTGGCATTCTTTGATGGATACCGACTGTCTTGGCATTCTTTGATGGATACCGACTGTCTTGACATTCTTTGATGGGTACCTATTGTCCTGGCATTCTTTGATGGATACCGACTGTCTTGGCATTCTTTGATGGATACCGACTGTCTTGGCATTCTTTGATGGGTACCGACTGTCTTGGCTTTCTTTGATGGGTTCCGACTGTCTTGGCATTCTTTGATGGGTACCAACTGTCTTGACATTCTTTGATGGGTACCGACTGTCTTGGCATTCTTTGATGGGTACCAACAGTCTTGGCATTCTTTGATGGGTACCAACTGTCTTGACATTCTTTGATGGGTACCAACTGTCTTGACATTCTTTGATGGGTACCGACTGTCTTGACATTCTTTGATGGGTACCAACTGTCTTGACATTCTTTGATGGGTACCAACTGTCTTGGCATTCTTTGATGGATACCGACTGTCTTGACATTCTTTGATGGGTACCAACTGTCTTGACATTCTTTGATGGATACCAACTGTCTTGACATTCTTTGATGGGTACCAACTGTCTTGGCATTCTTTGATGGGTACCAACTATCTTGACATTCTTTGATGGGTACCGACTGTCTTGACATTCTTTGATGGGTACCAACTGTCTTGACATTCATTGATGGGTACCTATTGTCCTGGCATTCTTTGATGGGTACCAACTGTCTTGACATTCTTTGATGGGTACCAACTGTCTTGACATTATTTGATGGATACCGACTGTCTTGGCATTCTTTGATGGGTACCAACTGTCTTGACATTCTTTGATGGGCACCAACTGTCTTGGCATTCTTTGATGGGTACCAACTGTCATGGCATTCTTTGATGGGTACCAACTGTCTTGGCATTCTTTTATGGGTACCGACTGTCTTGGCATTCTTTGATGGGTACCGACTGTCTTGACATTCTTTGATGGGTACCGACTGTTCTGGCATTCTTTGATGGATACCGACTGTCTTGGCATTCTTTGATGGGTACCGATTGTCCTGGCATTCTTTGATGGGTACCGACTGTCTTGGCATTCTTTGATGGATACCGACTGTCTTGGCATTCTTTGATGGGTACCGATTGTCCTGGCATTCTTTGATGGGTACCGACTGTCTTGGCATTCTTTGATGGGTACCGACTGTCTTGGCATTCTTTGATGGGTACCAACTGTCTTGACATTCTTTGATGGGTACCTATTGTCCTGGCATTCTTTGATGGGTACCAACTATCTTGACATTCTTTGATGGGTACCAACTGTCTTGACATTCTATGATGGATACCGACTGTCTTGACATTCTTTGATTGGTACCGACTGTCTTGGCATTCTTTGATGGGTACTGACTGTCTTGACATTCTTTGATGGGTACCAACTGTCTTGGCATTCTTTGATGGGTACCAACTGTGTTGGCATTCTTTGATGGGTACCAACTGTCTTGACATTCTTTGATGGGTACCAACTGTCTTGGCATTCTTTGATGGGTACCAACTGTCTTGGCATTCTTTGATGAATACCGACTGTCTTGACATTCTTTTATGGATACCGACTGTCTTGGCATTCTTTGATGGGTACCAACTGTCTTAGCATTCTTTGATGGACACCAACTGTCTTGGCATTCTTTGATGGGTACCGACTGTCTTGGCATTCTTTAATGGATACCGACTGTCTTGGCTTTCTTTAAAGGGTACCGACTGTCTTGGCATTCTTTGATGGATACCGACTGTCTTGGCATTCTTTTGTGGGTACCGACTGTCTTGACATTCTTTTATGGATACCGATTGTCTTTGCATTCTTTTATGGATATTGACTGGTTTTTCACCTTCGCCACTCAAAAATCGGATCACTGCACACAGCTCCTCTTTAGAACACCTTTGTAAGGTCACCAATACGTTGTTATTTGCTGACGACACAGATCACGTGCGGTTGGTGTGCCAGTTCTGGTAACACTTCTCAAATGGATTAGAAAATGTTATGATCATATTCATTATACTTTTTGACTCACCCACGTAAACAACTATTGTTTCCACAAGAAAAGGTAAAGTTAATTCTCAATTCAATCATTGTGTCCTTTTGAGCATTTAAATGTACTTTTAGATTTTATTTTTTCGTATTTTTTTAAATATTCTAACATTCCGTACTCTTGTCTCCTTACCTTGACCTCTCAGACCCTTACGATTTTCAGTGAATACAAACGTTTTGAGACAATAATAAATGAATGTTATTTAGAGGGAAACTTACGAGGTGATAGATCAGCTAATAACTTCAGGGGCAGAAGTACGTTTATAACACTCGGAAAGAAATCACAAATAATCAACAGAAAATTTAACAAACAAAGAACGATAGATGGTCCGAAGCAAAATAGAAGCCGTACTCCTCGGCACAGCGCCTTGCCACTAGACCACACTGTCAATTCAGCTACCTAAACAAAGTAACTGTCATTGATGATGTCGTTCACGCATGTGTATTGATGACTATAGCATAGGGTTACGAACCCATGTCGGGAATAAATTGTGTATTTGTATTTTCCTACTAAGACAAGTATCTCCCATAAGGTTGAATGCATGTGTTGCAAACAGTTACAGGACGAAGCAGCACAAATAGTAGTTTCTAGTGGTTTGGCTGGGGACAAATAATAATAAATGAATATTATTATGGAGGAAAACTTCCGAGGTGATATGTCTCCCTACGAGAGATACTTATCTTAAGACGATAATATAGATATGATATTTATTCGAACGATTTTCAATATGTTCTCATCTCTAATAAAGAAAATTGTTTTGTCTCTCCTGGCAGTCTGGTGCATTTGTTTTTTATGACCTCACATTCGAGTGGTGACTCATCATCATCATCATTGAGTGCCCGTCTCCGCAACGAAGGTTGGCTACCATGGAGCGCCATTCTGCTCTATCTCTTGCTTTGATGGTGCAGGTTGTCATCGGTTGATTTGTCCATCTTTTGATGTTACTCGTCCATGTTAATCTTGGTCTGCCTCTGCCTCTTTTACCTTGTATTTTCCCCTCCAGGATTACTTTCAGTAGGCTGTTGTGTCTTTTAACATGGCCCAAGAATCGCATTTGTCTTGTTCTAATTGTGTTCATAAGTTTTCTTTTCATTTTTAAGTGGTGACTAAACTTTCCATATGACTTACTCTGAGCACAACAAACGTTATAGATAGTTGGCTGTACTCTGAGTGATCAATGGCGAATTCTCATCTGCAGTGAAACATAATCCATGAAAAGAACAGAACATAATGTTTCGGAAAGCCTTAGAGTGTATTTAATATATTTTTTCTTGTTCTTCTACAGATGCATCTTCCCAGGTAACTGACCACGCAGCAAACTATGAAACAGAGAAGATGCTTCAGACGTTGCCCCAGATTTCTCGGCTCGTAGACGCTTATTACAACTTGATAGAGTCGGAGCAGGAAGCTTTTATCAATAACCTCATTCAAGAATCTACTCATTCAAACAATCAGTTAATCACTGAAGATGATGAGACTTATAACTACCTTAAAGAAAATTATGACAAGACCGACGTTCAATCTGCTCGATCTGCTAGCAAGTACAATGGATCGCAAACTGCGCAAACATGGTATTATCCAAACATCAAGCGCGACTCCCGTGCATCACTGCCTGATCAAGGAATCAATCACCTTGGAAGAAAAAGTCAACTTAGAAATTACGAAAATGTAGCATCTGCGTTATTAGCCACACAACATAATAATATTAGAGCGAGTAATTCTGCGTTAATTAATATTCCTTCGTTTCCAGTTGATAATTCTAATGAAATTAACGCAAATGATGATTTCAATAATGAGCAAATTTATAAGAGTGGCCTGCACTTTCATTGGGGAAAATGAATGACTCTGAACATCCCTTGTTCTTTATTTAGCGTACCTCGCTACTAGAAAAGTTCAAAGACTTTGTCTTTGAAGAAAATATTAAAATGTGTTGAATTAAAACGTAAACACATGTGTTTTGTTGGTTTTTTTTTCTGTGCTTTTGTTCAGTTCTCACAAATATTGTTCTTTTCCGTTTCGGAGAGAGTGGGTGTCGCCGATATTTGCTTGCTCGTTTATTTTGTGGTTGAAAATAATGAACCCACGGTTCGTCGTCAGTAACTTTGTGTTGCAGAAAGTGATCTCCCTCGGCTCCATATCGTAGTATAAGTTCCGTAGAAGCTTCCACGTGAAGATCTTTCATTTCGGTGGTTAGCTGCCACGATATACATCCAGCGGACGTTTTATTAAACTGCAGCAACTCGCTGATGTACTGCATTGAACCATGGTTAACTGACATTAATTCAGCAACCTTATCAGTGGTCACCCACCTGTTTTCTCTTATTAGCCGCTCCCCTGCAGCAACAATGTCAGGCGCGGTCGCAGTTTAAGGACCGGCCGAAGCGAACTAAACCAGTCATAAACCAATTTTAAGTTTCCGAAG
The DNA here is from genome assembly GCA_032433765.1 of Megaustenia siamemsis. Taxonomy (NCBI): domain Eukaryota; kingdom Metazoa; phylum Mollusca; class Gastropoda; order Stylommatophora; family Ariophantidae; genus Megaustenia; species Megaustenia siamemsis. The sequence continues at coordinate 24,466,318 of JAVIAB010000156.1, read as the reverse complement.
TCACAGATACACTTCTGTAATGATAAACAACTTCTCTACGATTGTTGGCATTTTTTGATGGATACCGACTGTCTTGGCATTCTTTGATGGATACCGACTGTCTTGACATTCTTTGATGGATACCGACTGTCTTGGCATTCTTTAATGGATACCGACTGTTTTGGCATTCTTTAATGGATACCGACTGTCTTGGCATTCTTTTATTAATACCGACTGTTTTGGCATTCTTTAATGGATACCGACTGTCTTGGCATTCTTTGATGGATACCGACTGTCTTGGCATTTTTTTATTAATACCGACTGTCTTGGCATTCTTTGATGGATACCGACAGTCTTGGCATTCTTTAATTAATGCCGACTGTCTTGGCATTCTTTTATTAATACCGACTGTCTTGACATTCTTTAATGGATACCGACTGTCTTGGCATTCTTTTATTAATACCGACTGTTTTGGCATTCTTTAATGGATACCGACTGTCTTGGCATTCTTTGATGGATACCGACTGTCTTGGCATTTTTTTTATTAATACCGACTGTCTTGGCATTCTTTGATGGATACCGACAGTCTTGGCATTCTTTAATTAATGCCGACTGTCTTGGCATTCTTTTATTAATACCGACTGTCTTGGCATTCTTTGATGGATATTGACTGTTTTGGCATTCTTTAATGGATACCGACTGTTTTGGCATTCTTTAATGCATACCGACTGTTTTGGCATTCTTTAATGCAGGGGTGGCCAAATGGCGGCGGATGCGGCCCGCCAGCCTAGTTTTCTTGGCCCGCGAAGCTCCACGGACTTACTTCATTTTTTACCCCTAATCGCGGATTTCTCCTGGTTTTAATCCGTGTCGGAGTTAACTCTTCTATCGTTCAAGAATACACAATTTGAAAATCTCTGTCAATTTCTCGCAACAGCTAGATTGGCAACATAATTTCAAATAAAACACACACACACACACACACACACACACACACACAAACACACACACACACACACACACACACGCACGCACGCACGCACGCACTCACACACACACACACACAAACACACACACACACACACACACACACTGCACAACTAATGGTGCCGACAATATTCAAAGTCTTTGCTTCGAGTTGGTACCGCAAAGTTGCTTTATTGTCAGTGCGGTGATAGCGTCAGATCTTTGGCTCAACATTTGTCGTCTGGACTTGTGGTGGCTCTTTCATTTCGCGGTAAGGGGTTAATGAGGTTGGGAGGGACAGGGGTGAGGGGACTTCGTAGCTCTAATTCTGTCTTTGAAGTTACATTCAAAATGTTTCACTGTTCGCCTTCATTCCCTTTGATCCCATCGTCTTGTCTTGTCCATAAAATGACTGCAACGTGTTTATTTTGTCACATTCTTTTGATTTCATTGTCAAACACAAGTCTGTGTATAACTGTCAAATCTGGACTTATTTTCGATAGTGGACCAACATTCTGTGACTTTTAACTTTGATGTGAGATTTTGTATTAAATCATGTTGAAACGTAGAAAAGTTGATTGTGAAAATCGCATATTTAAACCTGAATGGGAATTAGATTATTTGTTCATCTTCAATAAGGATAGTAAACCTCAGTGCTTAATTTGCGTTCAAGTGTTAGCCGTTTTGAAGGAATATAATTTAAAACGGCACTATGCCACACATCATCAAAACATGTATGAGAAACATAGCATTGAAGCTAGGAAGCTTTTGGTTGAACAGCTGAAGACAAAGTTGAATCAACAGCAAAGTATGTATACAAAGGGCAATAAAATTAAAGAGTCATCGATCATTGCATCATATACAGTTACCTATGAGCTTGCAAAATCTAAAAAAAAAACCCTTTACTGACGGAAATTTTGTGAAGAAATGTGCGATTCAAATGGCAAAGGCATTCGGTCAAGAAAAAATAGCCAAAGAATTTGAATCTGTGCCTCTTTCAAAACAAACTGTAGCCAGAAGAACAGAAGACATCAGTCTGCAACTGTCTCAAAGTTTAAAATCTTATATTGAAAACTGCTCATATTTTTCGCTCGCGATTGATGAAAGTACTGACATCACTGACACTTGCCAGCTTCTTATTTTTGTTAAAGTTATCCAGGAGGATTTTACTGTTATTGAAGAATTGTTGAAAGTTTGCTCTTTGCATGACACTTGTAGAGGGACAGACATATTTTCTGCAGTTCATAGTGCCGAGATGAAGTAGGTGGTTTTGGAAAGTTGTCTGCAGTGTGTACTGATGGTTGCAAAGCTTTTATTGGTTCAAATACTGGTTTTGTTGGACTTCTAAAGCAAAACAAAATTAACGTACCTACATTGCATTGCATAATTCATCAAGAGGCCCTTTGTGCAAAGTCCATAAATCTAAAAGACACCATGGCTACTGTTGTGAAAATAACAAATTTGATAAGAGGAGGACACCAGTCTTTAAATCACAGGAAGTTTTTATCATTTTTAGAGGAAGTAGATTCTAGCTACGGTGATCTCCTGCTTTATACAGAAGTAAGATGGCTTAGTCGAGGGAAATGTTTAATAATATTTTTTGAACTGAAGAATGACATTTATGACTTCCTGCGAGAGAACTTACCATGCTCCATTGATCTTCAACATGCACTCAAAGACATTAATTTCCTTCATAATCTGGCATATCTCACAGACATCACACAACATTTGAACATATTGAATTTGCAGATACAAGGGGAAAAGCAAACCATTTTTCAATTGATGGGATATGTTGATGGTTTTAAAAGAAGCTGAATCTATTTAGACTTTCTTTGCAAAAAAATGATCTGTTCCATTTTTCAAGTTGTAAGCAGTTGTTGTCAGAGATAGAAAGTGCAAACTTCAGTAAGTACGCAGCTGACATTGAACATTTGATTTGTGAATTTGATCGACGATTTCAAGATTTTGAAATGTTTCGTCCGCAAACGGAACTTTTTAATAACCCAATTAAGTGCACAGTGGAGTGCCAGCCATCAGATCTTCAACTAGAGTTGTGTGACCTTCAGTGTGACCCCTTCCTCAGTACTGTAAAGGCATTAGGAGCTGACTTCTGGAAATTGCTACCAAATGAACGTTACCTGTGTCTGAGAAAATGGGCACTAAAGATGTGCTCTATATTCGGCAGCACATATCTCTGCGAGACAACATTCTCTTCCATGAAGTTAATTAAATCTAAGACCAGGAACAGAATGACCGATTCGACATTGTCCCATACTCTCCGAATCGCCACGTCAAAAATGGAAGTGGACTTCAAATCTCTGGTGGAAAGCTGTGACAAGTCACAATCGTCGCACTGAGACATTAAAGGTAATTTTAAAATGAATAATTAATGGATTTGTTACAAATCAAATATGTAGTCAAAGTGCAAGCATTATTTATATATTACTATATCGCATAGGTCCCTACTGTCATTTTTGACGATATTCTTAAGTGTGGCCCGTGGGTCTTGGCCTTGGCTTTAATCCGGCCCTCGGGCAACCTCAAGTTGGCCACCACTGCTTTAATGGATACCGACTGTTTTGGCATTCTTTAATGGATACCGACTGTTTTGGCATTCTTTTATTAATGCCGACTGTCTTGGCATTCTTTTATTAATACCGACTGTTTTGGCATTCTGTAATGGATACCGACTGTTTTGGCATTCTTTGATGGATACCGACTGTCTTGGCATTCTTTTATTAATACCGACTGTCTTGGCATTCTTTTATTAATACCGACTGTCTTGGCATTCTTTGATGGGTACCGACTGTCTTGGCATTCTTTTATTAATACCGACTGTCTTGGCATTCTTTTATTAATACCGACTGTCTTGGCATTCTTTTATTAATACCGACTGTCTTGGCATTCTTTGATGGATACCGACGGTCTTGGCATTCTTTTATTAATACCGACTGTCTTGGCATTCTTTGATGGATACCGACTGTCTTGGCATTCTTTTATTAATACCGACTGTCTTGGCATTCTTTTATTAATACCGACTGTCTTGGCATTCTTTGATGGATACCGACTGTCTTGGCATTCTTTTATTAATACCGACTGTCTTGGCATTCTTTTATTAATACCGACTGTCTTGGCATTCTTTTATTAATACCGACTGTCTTGGCATTTTTTTATTAATACCGACTGTCTTGGCATTCTTTTATTAATACCGACTGTCTTGGCATTCTTTGATGGATATCGATTGTCTTGGCATTCTTTTATTAATACCGACTGTCTTGGCATTCTTTGATGGATACCGACTGTCTTGGCATTCTTTTATTAATACCGACTGTCTTGGCATTCTTTGATGGATACCGACTGTCTTGGCATTCTTTTATTAATACCGACTGTCTTGGCATTCTTTAATTAATACCGACTGTCTTGGCATTCTTTTATTAATACCGACTGTCTTGGCATTCTTTGATGGGTACCGACTGTCTTGGCATTCTTTTATTAATACCGACTGTCTTGGCATTCTTTTATTAATACCGACTGGCTTGGCATTCTTTGATGGATACCGACTGTCTTGGCATTCTTTTATTAATACCGACTGTCTTGGCATTCTTTTATTAATACCGACTGTCTTGGCATTCTTTTATTAATACCGACTGTCTTGGCATTCTTTGATGGATACCGACTGTCTTGGCATTCTTTTATTAATACCGACTGTCTTGGCATTCTTTTATTAATACCGACTGTCTTGGCATTCTTTGATGGATACCGACTGTCTTGGCATTCTTTTATTAATAACGACTGTCTTGGCATTCTTTGATGGATACCGACTGTCTTGGCATTCTTTGATGGATGCCGACTGTCTTGGCATTCTTTGATGGGTACCGACTGGTCTATCGACCACAGTGGTGACTATCACAAAGCTATCAATTTCACATCTTGTATATCCACTTCCTCTGTTACCTTCCTAGATCGTATCGTTTCTTTGGGCACTTCTGGCCTCCACACCTCGGTTTTCTATAAACCCACAGACGCCCATTGTTATCTTCTCTACACTTCATCCCATTCACCTTCTTGTCGTGATTCTATTCCGTTCTCCCAGTTATTGCGTCGTCCGTCGCATCTGCCAGGATGACCAAGTTTTCCTCCGACAGGATCACCTCATGTTAGGTTTCTTCAGCAGCCGGCTTTATCCAGACTCGATCCTCCAGTCTGCCCTCAAGCGGGTCCTCCTTATCTCCCGTCCCGAGGCACTCACTCCTTCCAACCGCCCCCCCCCCTCTGAGAGAACTATACTCACCCTCACATATCATCCTCACAACTTAGCAGCTGTGAGGATACTCAACCGCTACCGTTCCATTCTCCTCTCTGACCCCACTACCCGTCTTCTTTTTAGTGATCCCCCGATGATCGCTTTCAAGCGCGACAGGAATTTGAGAGATATTTTGGTTAGGAGCCATCTCCCTCGCTCCCACCCTCAACACTTCGGTACGGCCCCTTATGGTCGTAACTGTATCACCTGTGCCTATGTGCTCCCTACTGACTCGATCTTATTCCCTAATGGACGGGTCGAGATCAAGCATGGCTTCACATGTTTGTCCCGCAACATCATTTATGCCATCATATGCCAACGATGCCACATGACCTATATTGGTGAGTCTGGTAGAAGATTAGCGGAAAGATTTTGTGAACATCTACGGGATGTGCAACAGAATACTGGTACTCCAGTGTCTTCTCACTTCAACTCCCCTGATCACAAGGGCAAAGACGACGTCCGTGTCACTGGTATTGTCCTTTGTCACTCTGGCGACCGCAGCCGCTATACTTTGGAAAATCGCCTCATAGTCCAGTATGGTTCGCTGACCCCACGAGGCATGAATGTATCACACTCATAAACATAGTTTCCTTTTGGTTGCTCCTTCCCTTTTGCATATCCTTCTCTACTACACATATTTGGGTTCTTTGGTCTATCTGCTATGCCATGCTATTTATGGTTCTCCTCCTCTAGTCCCCAATGAGACACTTCGGTGTTCTCCTCTATACCTTTTTTTCTGTGCTCCTTACCCCTCATTTGTTTTTATTGTACTCCACTCTCAGACATCTCACTCTTACCGCCTTTTGCGCACCTGTTGGTCTACTGTTCTATTCTTTCTCATTTGTGTTTGTAGACTGACCCCTGTGTGAACTCCTCTGGTTCTGTGTGCATTTGCGCACATTTCTGTACATTTCTACACATTCACGACAGCCACACTCAGGTTCCCATTTCCTCTTCATTTTGACCTCGGCCTGACACACAGGATAGACATTTTTATTTTCTTTAACATATTTCGATTGTTTTTGTTTTGGATGTTTCGTTATTAATTTTACTTACATATCCGTGTGTGTGTTTTTTTTTTTTGTTCCTGTTGAAGGCCTATTGGACCGAAACGTCGTTTAGTCTGTGTCGTCCACTAGTCACGTAAAGCTTCTAACATACCATTTTTTTTTTATTGTTCCTCACATTCAGCTTTACTGCAGCGTCGCATTTTTATGCATTCATTTGCATTTCTTTGGTGATTAGGACTATGCTGATGACACAACTCTCATGTCACACAGCCATCGACAGATGCAGGGTGGGATGAGCATACTTGATGGGAGATCACAACAGCTGGGACTGAGAATTGATAATGATATTACCACCATTGTGAGAATTAATGCAGTTGGCCATGGCCAAATAAAACTGGGAGAGATACCTCTGCTGGACGTACGGTCTTACATATATCTGGGCAGTGGTATGGACAGAGAGGGAGGAACAGAGGGTGATACCAAAGTGGGGATATCAAGGGCAAGAGGGGCTTTCGTTGCACTGGGAGATATGGGTATCAAAATAAAATAGGTTAAATACCAAAATAAGAATTTTCAACTCCAGTGTTGAGTCGGTCCTATTGTATGACTGTGAAACATGGAGGACAGCAAAATTGACGGCCATGAAGATGCAGAATTTCATTGGTGGATGCTTGCGCGGAATGGGGATGACGGGACAAGATCGCTGGCATAGAGTTATGGAAATGTGTCAGTCAGGTGCCAGTGGATAAAGAGATACATCGAAGACGATGGCGCTGGATAGGACACACTCTGCGGGGGTCATCTGAGAGTATTACACAACAGGCCCTTTTTTGGAGTCCCGGGGGAAAGGACAGGGAGGAAGACCGGGGAATTCTTGGGGAGGACAGATAGAAGCAGAGATGAAGATGATGGGGAAGACATGGAATGATCTTAAAAGAATGGCAAAAAACAAAACGACTTGGAAAGTGTTTGTTGAAGACCAATGCTCCACAGGGAGCTAAAAAGGTAGAAGAAGAAGAAGAATAGCCATGAGTACACATGCATGAAAGGCATCGCCAATAATATATATCTTTCTAGATAGCTGAGAAGGCCGCGTGCTTTGGCATTTGGTTTCTCGTGGCAAGGCACTGTGCTGGGGAGTACGGGTTCAAGCTTGCTACGGACCATTTATTGTTCTTTGCTGTTGATTATTTGTGATTTTTTTTCTAAGTGTTGTAAACATACCTCTTCCCCTGAAATGATTCGCTGATCTATCACTTCGGACGTTTCCCTCTATAATATTCATTTATTATTACTTGTCTCCAGTCTAAATCACTGGAAACTACTATTCGTGTTGCTTCGTCCTGTAACTATTTGCAACACATGTATTCAACCATACGGGAGACACTTGTCTTAAAAGGAAAATACAAATACACAATTTATTCCCGACTTGGGTTCGTAACCCTATACAATAGTCATCAATACACATGCGTGAAAGACATCGCCAATAGTAGCCACTTTTCTTAGATAGCTGAGTTGGCCTTGTGCCCTAGCGTTTGGTTCTAGTGGCAAGGCGCTGTGCCGAGGAGTACAGGTTCGATTCTGCTTCGGACTATCTATCGTTCTATTTTTTTTCTTCTGTTATTTATTATTTGTGATTGTTTCCCCCAAGTGTTGTAAACACACCTCTTCCCATGAAGTTATTCGCCCTCACAAACGTTTACGGAGTCCTTTATTTTTTTAATAAATGGCAAATCAAAATCATCGAGTGCCTTCTCCGCAACGAAGATTGGCTACCATGGATCGCCATTCTACTCTGTTTGGTCAGTAAAGAACATAATGCAACAACAAAAACGATATATATTTATTTATTATGAGTTTCAGAATTATCTGTGCATTGTCATTTCTCATCATTCATCTTTAATATCCCAAAAATGAATTCATCATCATCAAGTAGCGGACCTGCAGGCGTAGGTGATCATGTCTCTCCACAACTTTCGATCTCGGCAGCTATTTATAATTTCTGTTGTTGACCTTCTGCCAAGCCATTCTCTTAAGCTGTCTGTTATTTTTTCTCTTTGCTTCCCTCTATCTCTTCATCCCTCAATTTTTACTGTTGTTACAACATATTCCAGCTGTTCTCTTCTCATTACATGGCCAAAAATGATGATTGTTTCTTCCTAATATTGGAAATTTGCTCTCGTTTTTCTTTGACCTCTTTCAGAACGTTTTCATTACTCTTCTTAGCTGTCCATGGTATTCTCACCATTTTTCTGTAAAACCACATTTCTACAGGCTCCAGTGAGTTTTCTTGTCTGTTGTCATAGTGTCTGTGGTACACATCCATATGTTATGACTGGCTCTACATAACAATTAAGAACTATTTTTCTTGTTTCTATTGTCAAAAATGGATTGCATAATATCTTTCTCATTTTTTAAAGCTGCTTTTGCCTGAGCCATTCTGCATCTCACCGCTTTTGTACATCTTCCGTCTGAGGTTAACAAAGTTCCTAAATATTTAAAGTCATTTACCTGTTTTAATATTGTTCCACTTGTCTTTATTTTGCACTGAGGTGATGTATTTTTCTTTGTTGTTACCATACTTCTGTCTTTTTGCTATTAAGGCTGAGTACTTTATTTTTGCTTTCTTTCACTATAATGTCCAACATTTCTTGTAACTCATTTTCACTCTTAGCGATTAAGACTGTATCATCAACATACCTTTGATTATTTATATTATGACCCCCAATTGTTATTCCAGGCATGCCCCTTATGGATCTTAAAATAATCTCACTATAAATATTACACAAATCTAGCGACGGCACACAACCTTGTCTAACACCCTATTTTAGTTGTTGAAACATTCCCAATTGGTTTCCAGTTCTTATGGCCATTGTTTGTTGCCAGTACATTTTCTTTATTATTCTTAGATCTTTGAAAATGAATTCACATTAACATAATTATGTACATAGATAGTATATCTTTTTATGAGTACATCTTCTTCTTTCTTTCTTTTGTCTTTTCACTGATACCTAAAAGGTGTCGTGGTTATTTCATTTGTCATTCTTGAGCTGCTCGAATTATCTGAATTAGTGATTTTCCTTTGTTGTTACATGTCTCTGTCACTACATCTATCCATCTTCTTCTGGGTCTTCCTCTTGGTCTTTTTCCATGCATTCTCGAGAAGAACGCCCTTGATGGTGATAGGCGAGGATTCATTCTGAACAGGTGGCCAAACCATTTAGTTTATTGTTGTTCTATATATTCTTGGCAGGGTTTAGTTCCTACCATTTTTCTTATGGTTTCATTTATGAGTACATAATTGTTTTAATTTCAAATATTAAAATATTAGTACCAAGAGTGACCAATCATTTTTTTTTTGCATATAACACCTAATCAATGCACGCTGTACGTCACTGTCATGTAACGTGCATTTGAAATCTTGTTTTATAACTTACCAGCAAAAAAAAAAGGATGTTTCTACTTTTACATTTACATAGAATTTTTCTTCTCATAAAACATCGATTCATGCAATTTTGTTTTCGTAGAAATCATCATCATTGAGTGCCGTCTCCGCAACGAAGGTTGGCTACCATGGAGCGCCATTTTGCTCTATCTCTTGCTTTGATGGTGCAGGTTGTCATCGGTTGATTTGTCCATCTTTTGATGTTACTCGTCCATGTTAATCTTGGTCTGCCTCTGCCTCTTTTACCTTGTATTTTCCCCTCCAGGATCACTTTCAGTAGGCTGTTGTGTCTTTTAACATGGCCTAAGAATCGCATTTGTCTTGTTCTAATTGTGTTCAGAAGTTCTCTTTTCATTTTTAGTTGTTTTAAGACTTTGTCATTTGTTTTCTTTTCCTTCCATCTAATTCTACCTATTCTTCTATATATCCACATTTCAAAGGCTTCAATTCTCTGTTCTGTTTTCTTGTCTAATGTCCATGTTTCAGCACCATATAGGAATATTGAGAAGATGTAACATTTTGCTATTCTTAGTTTTAGCTCTGGTGTTATTTGTTTTGATGTTAGTATGTCCTTCATGACATTAAAATTACTTTTTGCCATTCCTATTCTTTTGTTTATTTCAGTTGTACATTTTCCATCACTGGTTATAGTATGTCCAAGGTAGTTATAGTTCTGAACTGTCTCAAGGTCTATTCCTTCAATTTTGATATCCACTTGTGGGTTTTGAGTATTTTCTTTGTTTATGATCATAGTTTTAGTCTTTTTGATATTCATATCTAGTCCATATTTTTTGCTTGTCGTGTTTATTTCATTAAGTAATTGTTGTAGGTCTTTAGGATTTTCTGCTAGTAGTACAGTATCGTCAGCATATCTTAGGTTATTGATTATCTTTCCATTAATTTGTAGGCCTGGCATCTCTACGATGTTTTTAAAGATTTGCTCAGTGTATAGATTGAACAAGCTTGGTGATAGGATGCATCCTTGTCTTACTCCTCTTTTTATATCAATGGGTGTAGAGAACTCTTTGTTATATTTTATTATTGCTGTTTGCTCCCAGTATAGATTGCATATTAGTCGTATATCCATGTCATCTAGATGTATCTCTTTTAGGCATTCTATAAGTTGTTTGTGGTGTACTCTATCAAAAGCTTTGGTGTAGTCTATGAAGCAGGCATATATTGGTTTGTTTACTTCTGTGTATTTTTCGATTATTCGTAGAAATCATTCACATAATTTTAGTGTCTATCATAAATTTATAACAGATTTGTGTCCCTTCAATAAGGACACTCTTGCAATATTAACATCTATGGAAAAATTGTTACTTGATTCATTTTTATATAAATCAATATCAAATATATACAGTAATTGTACTAAAAATAAGAAAAAGAAGCAAACTAGATTTTAAGTATGACGTACATTAGCTAGTATTGCACTACTACATAAAGACCATAATACTGTCTTATAGTCATCGTAACTAGATACCTTAATACAAAAGTAGGATGTGATAACATACACAAAAATAGAGTTATAGAAAAACAAAGCAAGAATAAATAAAAATGAAAATAACATTTAAGAATATGTAGTATAGGAATTGCACATATACTCACTGCACATAATGAGATTCACAATCTAACATCAGACTTTTTAAAGGCCCTGCATTATATCTCGAGATGCATTCCTGTTCTGGTTAGGTGATTCAATCTTGGCGAGGAACTGATGTTTGCTGTTATTGCCTCTCATTTCAGTGTTCTTTTTAATGTTTCCCTAAGTTGGCCTCTGTTTCTTTTACCAAGTGGTTCCCATTTGTGGGTTTGCCTTGAGATTCTCCTGTTGTCTGTTTTCATCAAATGTCCAACAAATGACCACCTTCTTCTCTTGGTTATAGTTGATATTTTTGGATGCTTTGTTATTTCCCTTATTTCTGTACTAGTCTTGAATTCATTCCAAAGTGCACAAAGTATTTCTTGAGATATTTGTTTTCAAATGCAGCCAGTTTATTTTATATTTCCTTAGTTGTTTTCCAGCTATTGCATGCATTAATAAGGGTGGAAAACATTTGATTTGAAAATCCTGAGCTTTACAATATAACATTAAAAGAAAATTACAGAAAAGAAAATTGGATATACCACATAATAAATTTGTCTCTGCAAATCTAAGATGTAAATGTGAAAAAAAAGAGAAATTAGATTAAACTAAAATAAAGAAGAATCTCAGGCCAGACAACTAACTAAAAGATACCAAAAGAAACAATATCATATAAGTCTAATTAAGGGACATTAATGCTTCCCGTATGTTACCAGGGCCTCATTTTGAGAAAAGAATAGTGACACTGTGTCCTTCCAAGCATGTCGTAAAGGGTGACTAAGGAGGTTGATCGATGGCTTGACAAGCTGTCATTGTATAAAGTATTGTTATAGAAACAGAACCATAAATTTTAGAAGCAGTGATCTCTGCAATATGTGCCATTTTGGCACGCAAGTATTCTGTTTTTGAGATTGTGGTTCTGCCCTATGTGTCGTCTTCGGCTCGAAAGGACAATAGATAGATAGATAGAATGCTAAAGCTGCAATTAAAACAGACACAAGAAGTTACCTTGAAGCTGAGTCTTGTAAAGTTTAATGCTAAAGACATAGAGGAAATAATACAACAGAACAAAGTAAGGCATTTGAAACTATGGCGTTGGAGGCATATTTTTCAATGATTGCATATCAATCAATGTTCTTTGTAGCAGTTCTCTAAGTCAGACATTTGTTCTTTTGCATGGTCTTTTCAATTTGAGGACATGTTTTTGATCTCTCGTTATTTGTGCTCAATACATGTCTGACATAAGCCCACCTCCATTACTTGATTTTATATGAGATTGCAAGTTTCTGGGATATGTTGTAGTTTTCGATGGATCTTCTTAACGAAGACAATTTCAATGAATAACTAATATAGACTCAGCAATGGTCCAGTTGAAGTTTTAGAACCACTTTCCATTAATATTTTGAGAACATAGTCAATATAATAAATGGAATACAACAATATAACAAATGGAATGTGTAACAATATAACAAATGGAATGTGTAACAATATAACAAATGGAATGTGTAACAATATAACAAATGGAATGTGTAACAATATAACGAATGGAATGTGTAACAATATAACATATGGAATGTTTAACAACATAACAAATAGAATGCGTAACAATATAACAAATGGAATGTGTAACAATATAACAAATGGAATGTGTAACAATATAATAAATGGAATGTGTAACAATATAACAAATGGAATGTGTAACAATATAACAAATGGAATATGTAACAATATAACAATACTTTTAAGCTCCCCCAAAAATCAGACTCTACTAACTGCAATGTGCAACTTCAGTGGTTATTGTGCCAACTACTGACCAGAAGAGTTCTGATTAAATTCCCAGATATGACAAATATTTTTTTCGAGTGAAAAGCTCTGTGGTTTGCCTAGTCTCTAAAAATGGGTACAAGAGAATGAAAGAATCCTCTAGGAAGTAAGAGCAGCTTTGTGTGATACCATCCACATCACCAGAAAACATGCTGCAGGTCATGAAAAAGATATGGTCCCTAACACCAACAACTGCAAATGTCCATCAAAGTGTGGAAGGAACCTTTACTTTAATTTTTCTCCTTCTTTCTTCCTCATTTGCCATTCAGCATTGTTGGGGAGATATGATTTGTGGTCTTTTTCTTTTCTGTTAGTTTCTGCCACTGTCTATCTTTTTCATGGTCTGATCATCTTTTTTGAGTCTGGTGTTCTCGCAATATTTATTACAGTTTCATTGTGTTGTGATCTTTTTGTCTCATCATGTGGTCAAACTATTTTATCTATTGTTTCTTTATGTATTACATGGCAGGAATTATTCCTAGCTTTTTCCACAATTTTTTATTTCTGAACTTATCTCTCAGGCTGTTTCCTGTCTTTCATCTAACACATTTCATCTCGTTAGTGCTTATTTTTGTTATTGTACTTGAGTCTAGAGTCCAGGTCTGGCCTTGGTAGGGCAATGTGGGTTGAAGATTTTTTACTTTACTGACTGCAATAATGGGATGGAAATAAAGTACTCTCTGTGCCTAGCAAAAAGTTCAACAAGATCACCAAATCAAGATTGTTCAAAGCAGTAAACCTCTCAAAGTAAGGACAAGCAAGCAGATTTTGGAATGAGCAAAAGTGACACAAATATTACATACATATAAAATATACATATGCATTAAAATAAATGTTCATTTCATATCATATATGCTATTACTAGCACACAAAAAAAAAGCAAATGAGAATGGACAAATTGAGTGTTACAATAGAAGCTGTATAATATATGAACAAGAGAATTTGAAGAAAGTGTTCCTAAAATAATGAATGCTAAAGGAGGAACAGGCCACATTTATACACCACCCACTAGCACTATTCATTTCATAAAGACTCTTATAATAATGACATCACTTTACTAGCTTATTTCTACGAATAAGGAAGGAGGAAAGTTCCATCTACATCTTAATGCCAATCAGGAATTAGTTAGTTAGGCAGTTAGTGCCCTTATTTTTAAAATCACTTCATACTTTATCTTTTACTTCAACACTTTATCATAGCTGTCCACATTACTTCCCAGAAAAATGTGGCATCCATTTATGGCTGGGTTAACATCATCATCAAGTACCAGGCCTGCTGGCATAGGTGATCATGTCTCTCCACAACTTTCGATTACGAAAGTTATTTATCATTTCCGTTGTTGACCTTCTGCCAAGCCATTCTCTTTGGCTGTTTGGTATCTTTTCTCTTTACTTCCTTCTGTCTCTTTGTCCCTCAATTTTCCCAGTGGTTACAATATAATCTCATTACATGGCCAAAAAATGATGATTGTTTCTTCCTAATAATGGAAATTATCTCTCTTTTTTTAAATAAAACAATTAGGTTAATTCAAGTATTTGGGCACAATGTTTATAGAAGATGGAAAACTAGACAGAGAAATTGACATGAGAAAACAAAAAGCAAATGCTGTCACATACCAGCTTTCACAATTGTTAAGACATCCACACATTTCTATGCCAGCTAAACAACAAATTATAAATAGCGTTTTCAACATGTAACAAAAAAGGAAAATCACTAATTCAGACAGTTCGAGCAGCTCAAAAACGACAAATAATATAAACCATGACACCTTTTAGGTATCAGTGAGGAAGAGAAAAGAAGAAGAAGTAGAAGCTCTCTTTTTGCTTTGGCCTCTTTCTGGGTTAATCTAAGAGACATTAATCGGGATCAAACCAGACCCCTTCTCCTTAGTAGCCCAGCTCACTAACCACTGAGATACTACAGCTTATGTTTTGTGCGACACATTCCAAAAATAAACAGAGAACGAAGCTGCACAAACAAAGTTTTTAAAATTTAGACTACACATAAGCATAACAAGGATGTAATCTTAAAATTAATAAAACATTTCAGCTACAAGTACATTTACAAACGTGGGAAATAACGAAGCACCAGATGAGGGAAGACATCAACAAAACCAGAATATATTTTGCAAATAATTAGCAATATTTTGACATCAAAATAATATAATGCAAAAAAATCTAGTTAAGGTAAGGTTGTCTGTGGAACTAAATAAAGTCAGTGTTTTTGTATAAATCTCAAAAATGGAGAACAATGGAAAGTGAAGAAGTTAGATTGTCATTATTTTATATAGCCTGTCTTTTGAAACTTCAATGAATGTTAAGGCCATATAATATCAGCATTGAACTACCATTAAACAGATGTAGTTATTAGGAAATTTAGTGATAGCAGGTTGATATGCCACTGAATAAACTACATAAGCAAAATAGATCTAGAAACCAACAAAAGAACAGCAGTACAATGGGCACTATAAGAAAAAAATAAAAAGAATAGTAGGCTAAAGTCAACCGGGCAGAAATTAGTGGTGAACATTACATTCATGTAGCCCACAAATAAGTCAGCTTACACCAGATAACCAATTACTGAGCAAATTTGAAAGATTTTGTTATTGCCCTACAAAATATTTCTGTCACTGACTGCTTTGTTAGTCTGCAACCAAGGACAAAAGGAAATAAGTTACCCCAACACACATCTTTTTTCTAAATTAATATAATAAATAAATAAATATGAAGAAAAAAAATAATGCAAACCTTACTATACTTCATATAAAACATGCTTAATTAGTGTTCCACACTACAAAATAAATGACTTCACATTAAAGAATACAGAATTTAAATCAAACAACAGCATTAATCAAACATCTATACACAATATTCTAAAAAAGAGTAATAATATTATTGTCTATCTTACTTAACACAAGGATTAAATAACATACAATCCATATATCTTTCAATCATAAAAACATTAGCTACTAAATATTTGTGTATTATAATATTCTAAGAAAGGTATACGCAAAACTCAATGAGCAGTTGAATAGATTGTAAGGAAAAACAAAGCCGCTACATCGTCAAACTAAATGAGACTACTGCAGTACTCAAAAAAATCAAGGCTTCTTTATCAAGAACAAATATTTACATGACTATCACATCATATAAAGGTTTCTTCAACAATTCTGAGCAAACAGAATCTTAAAACTTGACTATTTTGCACAAGGATGACAACTCAATTATACAAGACATCCTCATATAAGCATTAAATTATTTTTTTAATGGTCTAAATTTTCCAAAAAAATTATTTCTGTGTTGCTTTCTGCTCTCAGTATATTATACAGATAGACAAGCTGTAACCATAAATCTAGTCTTCCAAACAACTAGTCTTTTAAACAATTAGTCTTTCAAACAACTAGTCCTTCAAACATCTAGTCCTTCAAACAACTAGTCTTTCAAACATCTAGTCTTCTACTGCTGGAGTGGTTCAACCAACACCACTCCTCTTTGTTCACACTTAAAATGATGTCACTCAGGCCATGTTTTATAGTGAACTGTGATATCTAGACTTTTGACCCAACACTGCTACCACCTTTTATGTCACTGCTACCACCTTTTATGTCACTGCTAAACTAGACAGAATGACAAGAAAAGAACCAGTTGTTGTTAGTAGTTGTTCTCCCCATTAATTAATGGAGTGCTTGGGCATTTACTACATTTCCATTTGTAGACATGTTCAAGAAGACAGTGGTTTCTAGGCAATGACAATCCGTAGTATCATGATGGGGATTATGGCAAGGACAGGAGCTGTCATTTGGTGAAAGTCACATAGGCCTATATATATATACACTCATGACTACATGCAGACTACTTGGTGAGCTTGATCAGCAGAATTCAGATAGGCTCCATCCAAAGATAATGGTTCTAGTCAATACAAAGATCTGCAGTTTTAAATTCTTGTTGCCTCTGAGTCACTCTGGTGTTGAAAGTAATGAAAAAGAAGATAGATTGACTGGTTCAGCGAGATTAGCAGGTGGACAGCCAATGGATAGGACAGGTATAATTAACAGCCTCAGATATATGGGTAGAACAAAATGACTTTGAAACAAGGGAAACTATGTTGCTATCATCATCATCAAATACCAAGCCTGCTGGTGTAGATGATCATGCCTCTCCACAACTTTCAATCATGACAGTTATTTATCATTTCTCTTGGATATAGCTCTTTTGGATATTAGCTCTTTTTTTGCTTTGGTCTCTTTTATTGCTATATAAACTGTGTAGACTAGGGGTGAAGAATGACATTACCAGAAAAGAATGATATACTGAATGAATGAAAGGAACTGTCAACCAAAACCAAACTGGCACAGTTATTCGCTACATGCCAGTTATTCACTGCATCCTGATGGCAATTTTGAGAAGATTGGAGCAATTACGGATCTGTCCAGAGTGCAAAGATGATGCTACCATCACAAAACATCTGACATCAACAGTTGATTTTCTTGGGTACTCTAAACTGATGACCACTTTCAGCCAAGATACCTGCCTAATCTTTTGGTACAATCAATTCATTTTTCTTCTTTGTCTACTTCTATAACTTCCACTGTTCCCTCTAAGTGGCATTGGTCAGACTGTTAGATCTTGATATAAATGTATGGACCAAATAAATTATTTTTTCCATAAGGGGCTATGTTCTATCTATAGACCTTTCGAGCCATAATTGGCCCATAGGGCATAGACTCAGATACTCTTTCCCTGTTTCAAAAT
This sequence comes from Megaustenia siamemsis, assembly GCA_032433765.1. Lineage (NCBI taxonomy): Eukaryota > Metazoa > Mollusca > Gastropoda > Stylommatophora > Ariophantidae > Megaustenia > Megaustenia siamemsis. The sequence goes on along the minus strand of JAVIAB010000156.1, from coordinate 24,448,452 downwards.
TTTCTTTCTAGCAGTCTCAATCCATGCAAAGATCTTTTATCAAATCTTACTATTTGTCTCTGTTCTGTGCAAGCAGCTCTATCTCATTTAGAGAGCTGATTCCTGCTGCCTTTGCCTCTCCGATTAATGTTCTCAATATTTCTCTTGGTCAGCCTTTTTTCCTCTACCTGTTGTTTTCGACTTGAGGGCTTGCTTGCTATTTGGTTATTATCTCTTCTCATCACATATCCAACATATGCCCATCGTCTTTTCTTGATTGGGGAGCCACGATAGCTCAGTTGCTTTCCACAACTTTTCAAGGCTTCTGAAAGACATGGGTCTATGTTGCTCATTAATAATTGTATGAACACCATTGTTTATGAAACATCATTTATGATGCTGTCCCTGTGAACTCAGTGTATCACCTCATTTCCAAACCTTGTATTTTAAATGGTTATTTTTTTTTATGTATAAATTAATTCAAACACTTTCAGCCTAAATTATTTTACATCTATACTTTATGTGTCAGGCCATTTTCTTTGAAGAAGCTCTTTCATCTGCCAATTTAGAATGCTATTTTTGAATGAATTAACTATGGCAACATGAAATTGCATGAATATATGTTTTGTTCCTGTTTGATTCGTTACCATCTAAAATTATTTAGTTTGTTTATAACTTGTATAACTCTTTCATGATCATCATCATCTAGTGCCATCTCCACAACGAAGGTTGGCTACCATGGAGTGCCATTCTGCTCTGTCTCTTGCTTTGATGGTGCAGGTAGTCATAGGTTGGTTTGTCCATCTTTTCATGTTACTCGTCATATGTTAGTCTTGGTCTGCCTCTTTTACCTTGTATTTTCCCCTCCAGGATAACTCTTTAGAAAAACCAATTTCACAATTTTAATATTATTTTGTCATTTTTAACATAATTCTCCTTTAATTTGCTTTATAATGGGCATTAAAAGTATAAAGGATGTCCTATGTGGTCTTACTCTGGACAAAGAGGACATCGCCAAGTTTGTTCTTCATTCCTTAAGAGACTGAGGAGATGAACCGGTGGGACAATGATGTATATGTTGACAGTCTGAGAAATCTGAAGGTGGAAAAGGGGTCTGGTGCAGTCCGGAGTGCTTAGCTGGAAAAGCAGATGTATCAATCTGCAATCAACATTGATTTGCCTCAGCCTCTTTTACCTTGTATTTTCCCCTGCATTATTAATTTTAGTAGGCTGTTGTGTCTTTTAACATGGCCCAAAAATCGCATTTGTCTTGTTTGAAATGTGTTTAGTAGTTCTCTTTTGATTTTTAGTTGTTTTAAGACTTCATTGTTTTTTTTTTCTTTCCATCTAATTTCAACTATTCTTCTATGTATCCACATTTCAAAGGCTTCAATTCTTTGTTCTGTTTTCTTGTCTAGCGTCCATGTTTCTGCACCATATTGGAAAGTTGAGCAGAAGATATAAAATTTTGCTATTCTTTGTTTTAGCTACAATCAACATCTTACAGGAACAGTCAATCTGTATATGTTTCAAGAAATGGTGGAACGGGCGGTGAAACGTGTATGGGGATGTCCCAACTACAATGAAACTGGTTCCATGGACGGAATAGAGCAGAATAGGTTATAAGTAATGTAATATCCCAGTGAAATTTCTCCTTCACGGAAGATGGTACCCATTTACAACTGGGTTAACTTAGAAATTATCAATCAGGATCAGGCCCAATCTTTTCTTCTCAGTAAACTAGTTCACTAACCATTACTCTACAACAGCTCCCTCAATATTAATAATTAGGTATTTATTCAGATTAAAACCCTTACAGTTGTTTCAATTTAAAGACTGCAAATAGCTCAGGTTTCAAAGGAAAAAGGATTCATTCAAAAAGAAGAAAATATTGTTTCTAAATTTCAAATGCAGAATACACTAAAAATACAATGTAAAATAATACTTTGTCCTTTTTTTTCTAAAGTAGACACTTTAGAAATAAATAAAACATATAATTGGAAGTTGCTGATAAAAATCTATTTTACAGTAAAATTCATTCATTGTTATGACTTTCCACCAAAGTACACCGGGTAAAAGAATAAATGCACATTCACTTTCAACAAATGATGGAAATAGGAAGCCATTATTATGATCATAAATTAATGAATCTTGTGTGCTGAATGTTTAATATTTCTAGTTGTTTATAATGAAGGAATAAAAGGAAAGTGGTGCCAGTTAAATAATGTAGTATGTGGAGAATATGATGTTAGTGTCTATACTTTCCTTTCATAATCATTATGTTCACAGTTGTTTGCCACTGATATTTTAGTTCATTTTGATCACCTACGTCTTTCCGGGGAAAATAAATACACAGCTTCTTCTATTATACATTTAAAGTAATTAGAAGTGTCTTAAAATATAGAAACTTTTGTGGTTATAAATTGAATATTGCACTTCCTGAAACTCTCAGATTTATGAATCTTTGATCTTTTTGTTATGAGCATTAACAACTAAATAACCATTCACAGATAAATATTTGCTTTAATTAAAAATGTTACGCTTTGTGTGAGGTGTCACAAATTGAAACCACGTCATTAAAATATCAATTTTAAGAAAGAGGGAGATGTACTAGGCCCAGGACATCATCATAAATGTTTGCAAAATTTTCAAGATTAAAACTAAAAAGCCACATTGAGATGAAAACAAACAACTGTGAATGAATGAATGAGGTGGCCAGCAGCATGCCAACTCATTCTATTCACCCAAACAAAATTGCTAGTACCAATTTTCACTGCTTGGGTGAATCCCCAAAGCAACATCTGTTAGAAAGGAAAATTTGCTAGAGCGTAGAGAGAAAATGTGCAGCAGGATAAATGCACAAAGACAACTAAGCATAAATATCAGAAATAGGCAGTTACTTTGTTTGGTCTTTAGTTTTTATTGAAAGGGAAGATAATTAGAACATTGTGAGAGTTGAAGCATGACTTAATTAAATAATGTAGAATATAGAAGATGACAGAGAGAAAATTCTGACTGGACAGACTTTGCATAGCAGAAGTTCAAATAAGCTGATGGACATAAAGAACAATAAATTATGAAGAATCATAATAGTCATCCTGGCAAAAGACATGAATGTGCAATGGACATAGAGAAATAAATAATGCAGAGGTTGGTCAATAACTTAAACATGGAGACCTTCTCTAATCAAAATTTGATTTTTTTTTCTCTCTCTTAAAAAATATATAATATAATTACAAAATAACAAACTATGTAAGAAATTTAACAATGTTGGAATAAGTTACTTTAAAACAAAAATTTCACACAAATACAGAACATAAAACTAATTTCTTTGTTCACTTTAATACAACAGTTTATAACAAACTCCAAACAACAAATGAAAAAGAAAATCCTTTTGCACATTTACTCTGTACAGCATACATTTATTATCTTTACTAGCAAAAAGCAACAAAATACAATTATAAAAATGTAAAAAGTAAAACTATACGTCATATATGTACATTTTCTCTTCAAAAAGTGGATTGTGAATGTTGTATCCTAAAAGGCATGAAAGGCAACTATTGTGTGCTGCTTATAACTCTCACCTTTGCACACATTTCTATGGGTTTTCTGTAAGACATTAAATTATTTACAGCTTTGGTCTTCATTTGATCATTTATTAGTTTTTGACATGGAACATAGTATAACCAGTGCTGGAAAATGTACAACTTAAATAAACAAAAGAATAGGAATGGCAAAAAGTAATTTCAATATCATGAAAAAATATACTAACATCGAAGCAAATAACACCAGGGCTAAAACTAAGAATAGCAAAATGTTATATCTTCTGCTCAACATTCCTATATGGTGCAGAAACATGGACGCTAGACAAGAAAACAGAACAAAGAATTGAAGCCTTTGAAATGTGGATACATAGAAGAATAGTTGGAATTAGATGGAAAGAAAAAAACAATGAAGTCTTAAAACAACTAAAAATCAAAAGAGAACTACTAAACACATTTCAAACAAGACAAATGCGATTTTTGGGCTATGTTAAAAGACACAACAGCCTACTAAAATTAATAATGCAGGGGAAAATACAAGGTAAAAGAGAAAGGTGGATAATGGAGGTATTAGAGAACAGATGGAGACTTGAGTAAAATCTGATTCTGGTGCGTAAAAATGACTAGATGAGACACAATGTGTGATTAAAAAAATAAACAGAAAGTTATGGAAAGAAAATAGTTGTAATGCTTATTAACATCTGAAGATGTCAATGTACAGGTAGTTACTATTAAATACATTGTAAGCAAGAATCTGAATTATTTGCCAAGCACTTTCATTGTTCGTTGCATCTGAAATTTTCACATTTACAAAACTAGAAACCAAATATACTGCTAATTCGGTTAAGGTTATTTTTCTATGAAATTTGGTATTATAATTTAAATGTCATTTCTCCATTACTTATTTATTAAGAAACTTGCTTTCAAAATGGTTAACTTCCAAAACTATTAGTATTGTACCAATATCAGATAGAAAGTATTTTGGTGACATTATTTTCCACCGACAAAATATAATTAATGAATATATTTATCAAGTGCTTTTTGTTCTGCTTATGCCTATTTTCAAAATTACATTTAGCCAATATAGACTGTGGTATTCTTGGTGTCTGTCAGAGAATTGTAGTCTTATTTTTCCTCTTTCCTTCCTTATTTTCCTTTCAATGTCAAGGGGAGATATAATTTGTTTTTGCTCTTCTATTGGCCTCTGCTGCTATTTTTCTTTGTGTTTCTAATACTCAATAAATCCATCATCGATCACTTCTCTAACACATTTCATCTCGTTAGAGGTTATTTTTCTTATTGTTATAAAGTCTACAATCCAGGTCTGACCTTGGTCACTGGGATGAGGATTGTGTTGTTGACTGCTTGTTTTGCCTCCAGTGTCATTTCTCTGTTTGACCATAGTGGTGATAGTTGTCCAATGATTTGACAAGCTTTCTTTAATTGTATAGTAAACTGCAAAAATGTAGGTTATCACAGAGTACTGAGGAGAAGATTCAAGATTAGCTTCTAATGACACTAAAACTGTACTATATTAATTCTGATGAATGGAAGAATGTTGTTGATTACCAAATCAGAAAAGTTAAGACTGATGGAAAAGGAACAAAAACTCTCTGAAAGCAGCTGATCCACAAATACAATTTCAGCGCTACATGATTTTACATAAAAAAATCAACAATCACTGAATCCTTATTGCAGCAAATACTCCCAGATTCAGTTTGGCCTGACCAACCCCTTTTGAGACCTCTCTAACATAAAATAGTGGCAGCATCATTTGCCTAAATACAGATTTACAAAATAACTTATTCATAACAAAAATGTTCACCCATCTGTGTTTTTCTTACATTTTCCTTTGTTACTTGTAGCATCTTTTGTACAGAAAACAATAACAGATACAATGATACTTGGATAGGTCTGCAAGTCAAGGCATAAACTAATTTTTAATGTAATTATCTATTGTTCAGCACACCAAAAACACTCATTGACATATTACATTACAATTTATTGTAAAACAAAAATTTGATTCCACAAAGTATAATTAGTTAATAAATACAAAATGTAGTTTTAAAAATAACAGATTTACTGTTGAAATTTCAGATTTACAATTAATTTGGTTTTATCTGTTGTATTTAATAAATTGGAGATTGCTCATCATATTAGCAAACATTGTGAGTAATTTTTCATTTTGAGCATCAGTGGTACATTATGGTATCCCTTGGTAAATACGAATTTATCTTAATAACTAATATCCTCACATTACACTATCTGGCTGTCTTCTACGCTTTCTTTCATCATTACGTCCAGATGCTAATATTAAAAGGAATGTTAGCACCATTCCTGCAATCTGTGGAGTAGTGAACAAAATAAAGTATTAATAATGAAGAGCAAAAAATCTAGCAGTGAATAAGTAATTTAAGAGAAAGAATTATAACAAAAGCAATTTCAATTCCACTGTTAAATCTTAATACATAGCTGTGAAACATGGAGAACAGCAAAAACGACGGTCACAAAAATGCAGAATTTCATTCACGGTTGTTTGCACAGAATAAAAGAATGGGACAATCTAATCATTTAAACCTAAGGGAAAAGAGAAGGAAAAATAAAATGCCATTTATTTTATATGTAAAATAAAATGACAGTTATCATATAAGTAAAATAAAATGACAATTATATAAGTAAAATAAAATTACATTTAATATATAAGTAAAATAAAATGACAGTAATTATATAAGTAAAATAATATGACAGTTATATAAGTAAAATAAAATGACATTTAATATATAAGTAAAATAAAATGACAATTATATAAGTAAAATAAAATGACAATTATATAAGTAAAATAAAATGACAGTTATATAAGTAAAATAAAATTACAGTTATATAAGTAAAATAATATGACAGTTATATAAGTAAAATAAAATTACATTTATTATATAAGTAAAATAAAATTACATTTATTATATAAGTAAAATAAAATGACAGTTATATAAGTAAAATAATATGACAGTTATATAAGTAAAATAAAATTACATTTAAAATAAGTAAAATAAAATGACAGTTATTATATAAGTAAAATTAAATGTAACTTCATCACTATTATCAAAAAGAGATGTCAAACCAGGAGACACTGGTGGATTATGTCTCTCCTTCTCTCTCTTATCTATTAACATAGATTTGTTGCATAAGATATTTTTCATTTTAAGAAATGCTATTTTGGTCTGAGCTATTCTGCTTTTTATTTCTGTGGTACATTTTCCATCTGATGTTATTATTATGCCCAAGTATTTGATGCGTTGCACTTGTTTCAGATTTGTCCTGTTTATTTTTATGCTGCATGATGGTGATGATTGTTTCTTTGATACAACCATTACTTCTGCTTCTGTTTTCTTACTATTCAGACTGAGACCTTTTTTGTTGCTTTCTTTTACTATTATGTCTATAATTTCTTGCAGTTCATTCTGTCTCTGCTATTAAGACTGTGTCATCCGCATATCGTAAATTATTTATTTTGTGATCGTTGACTTCCAATTTCTTTTTTGTCTATTATTGATCTCATAATATGTTCGCTGTTTAATGAAATATAGAAACAAAGTTGAACGCATTCGAAAATAAATGTCTAAGGAAAATACTTGGTATAGCGTGGAACGAATTCAAAACAAACGAGGAAATTAGAGAAACCGCCAATCAACCACTAATATCCACAGTAATAAAGAAAGGACGATGGTCATATGTTGGACATGTGATGAGAAGAGATAATAACCGAATAGCAAAGCAAGCCCTCATGTGGGAAACAACAGGTAAGAGAAAAAGAGGAAGACCCAGGGAGACACTGGAAGGAACATTGATCAGAGAGGCAGGATTCGGCTCCCTTGGTGGGATAGAGCGGCTTGCACAGAACAGAGACAAATGGCGAGATTTTATCAAATATCTTTAAAAGAAAACTGCTGGAACAAAAATTCAGATAGGAGAAGGAGTATCTTGGTCTATGCCCTATGGGCCGGCTACGGCTCAAAAGGTCAATAGATAGATAGATAGTGTCACTGTTTTCTTTGTCCAGCGCATAAGTTTGCTAAAATAACAATAGCATGGCAAGCCCTGTATTGTGCATTTTAAACTGGAGTTCATTTAACTTAACTGACGGATATTACTTTATAAATGACAGATACCACGTACAAATCTAATACAAATAACTCACCAAAATTATATATATTATGACTTCACTTTTTAATCACTGAAATTATTAAATTTTATTGCATAAACAAATATAGATTCTCAATGTCAATGTGAGAGATTAAATGTTATGAATTAAGTGGATCATAATATAAATTATATAGTAAAAGTAAGTAAAGTACCCCCGTCACGCCAAGTGGCGTATAGGGAAATATGGTGTTAGTGACCCTATATTTTACAGACCTTCAGCACATGATTTTTGGGGTAATGTGGTCGGTATTACGTCCATGCTGCTTTACTTTCCCAGAAAAAATCTGGTACCCATTTAAGGCTGGATGAACCCGGAAGCCGTTAGTTGGGATTGAACCCTACCTCTTGTTCTTTTTAGTCCAGTTCACTAACCACTCAGCAATCATGGCTCCCTATTGTGTGCAATATACTGAGACAATATGGAATACCACCAAAAATCATCATTATCAAAGATCTGTACAAAAACTTCTCTTATGCAGTTTGCACAGAGGCAGGACTGAGTAAATAGTTCCAGAACTAAACTGGAGTGAAACAGGATTGTATTTGATCTCCCTTGTTATTTAGAATTACCATCAACTTCATAATGCAAACATGGTATGCAGGTAAAACAGGTACTGAATGGATACTTGGGTCTCAATCAGAGGACCTTCAATTTGTAGACAGTGTTGTTCTTATCAGCAGCAATGTGAATATGATGCAAGAAAAAAACAAAAAAGAGTTAAACCTAAAGAACTAGAGAACACACTAAAGTGAACACTGAGGCTAGAATTAACAACAGTGGGCACCAGCTACCTAGCCAAGGTGGAGAGGCTTCCTCTGAAGAGGGACAATTGACAAGATATAATGTGGATCCTGTGTAAAGTCTCCGATTTAATAATAGAGATCATCTGACTGAAGAGTCTTGAATTTTTACCAGTGCCATATTTGGCTCTGATGATAGACAGATACTTTTTGTAATTATATATAAAGGATAATCATTACTGTATTCAAAGAGTGTCCATTACTACTCCAAACTATTTCATTCTCACAGAAAGGTCTCAGCACACCATGCTAAATTGAAGCACAAGACCACTAAATATAAAAAAAACTCAAATAAAAGAAGCACAAAAAATACTAAATACCATAACTTACCATAAGAAAAGCAAACACAAAGCCAATGGCTACAAGTATGTCTGATTGGTTTAATACAAATTGCTTGCCTTTTTCATAGCAACCCTGCAAATAAAATGGAATATATTTATGTTACAAGAAATATTAGGCATTATAATGAAGGAAAGCAAAAATAAAGGATCAGCCTTAACAGCAAAAAGGCAGAAATAAAGGTAACAAGAAAGAGTAACAAGAAAGAAAAAGACATCACCGCAATCTATCTATCTATTGACCTTTCGAGCCGTAACCGGCCCATAGGGCGTAGACCAAGATACACCTTCTCCTATATGAATTTTTGTTCTAGCAGTTTTCTTTTAAAGATATTTTATCAAATCTCGCCATCTGTCTCTGTTCTGTGCAAGCAGTTCTATCTCATTGAGGGAGCCGACTCCTGCTGCTCTTGCCTCTCTCATCAATGTTCTTCTCAGTGTCTCCCTGGGTCTTCCTCTTTTTCTTTTACCTGTTGTTTCCCATATGAGGGCTTGCTTTGCTATTCGATTATTATCTCTTCTCATCACATGTCCAACGTATGACCATCGTCTTTTCTTTATTACTGAAGATATTAGTGGTTGATTGGCGATTTCTCTAATTTCCTCGTTTGTTTTGAATTCGTTCCATGCTATACCAAGTATTTTCCTTAGACATTTATTTTTGAATGCGTTCAACTTTGTTTCTATATCTCTTGTTGTTTTCCAGCTTTCACACGCATACGTAAGGGTTGATAGTACATTTGATTTGAATAGTCTAAGTTTTGTGTTTGTGCTAATGAGTTTTGATTTCCACAACTTTTCAAGGCTTCTGAAAGACATTGCTGCTTTAGCTATTCTGATTCTAATTTCTTTGCTCATATCCCCTTCTCGATCAATGTGACTTCCAAGATAGATAAAGTGATTGATCTCTTCTACTGGTTTGTTTTCCATGTATATTTTGTCATTTGTTGGAATTAAACTTTTCATGACTTTAGTCTTTTCATGATTGACCTCAAGCCCAATTTTGCTGGCTATTGATGATAGTTCATTTGTGTTTTCCTGCATCGTTTTTATCTGACTGCTGATGAGAACTATGTCGTCATCAGCAAAGTCGAGGTCCTCCAAATGGTCTCCTTGTATCCATTCGATGCCTTTATTACCAGTGCAACATTTCTTCATTATGAAGTCCATAACAATTCCAAATAACAAGGGCGATAAAATACATCCTTGTTTAACCCCAGTTTCTATTGGGAAACATTCGCTCAGTCCTTCCTCTGTTTGAACTGCACATGTGTAACCATCATACATGTTTTTAATAATATTTATGATTTTTGATGGTAAACCATATTGCTTCAGAATTTTCCACAAAGAATCTCTATGAATACTATCAAATGCTTTTTTGAAGTCGATGAAGTTAAGTACAAAAGGTTTTTGCTTTTCAATGTGTTCCTCCAATATAAGTCGTAGAGTGAAAATGTGGTCAAGACAGCTTCTCCCTTTTCTAAACCCAGCCTGTTCTTCACGCATTACTGTGTCTATTTAATCCTTTATTCTATTTAGGATGATTTTGCAGAATAACTTTGAGGCAACTGACAAAAGTGTCACGCCTCTCCAGTTGTTACAATCTCTAAGATTGCCCTTTTTTGGGATCTTAACAATGATTCCTTTTTTCCATTTATGAGGCGTCTTCTCTGTTTTCCAAATGATGTTGAACATTTTTTGGAGATGTATTAGATTATGGCTATCAATTGCCTTGAGGATCTCAGCTGTTAACTTATCCTCTCCAGCAGCCTTGTTATTGGTCATAAGCTTTAAGGTGGTTTCTATTTCACTCAAGGTGAAGTCATCTAAATTTATATCTAATTCTGCTGCTGGTGTTTCAGCTTCAAAATCTATTAAACTGTGGGGTAGTGGACGGTTAAGAATTTCTTTGAAGTGTTCCGCCCAACGGGCTTTTATGTCTGCGCTTGTTGTTAGCATTAATCCAGATTTGTCTAGAATTGGTGTTCCACTGGATGTATAGGTGTTTGTCAGCATCTTTTGTACAGTATAAAGAGTTCTGCTGTCTCCTGTAATTGCAGCTGTCTCTGCTTTCTCTGCCAAGTTGTCTAAATAAGCTCTTGTATCTCTTCTTGCTGAACTTTTCACTTTGTTGTCTAATTCTTTGTATGTTGCTTTTGCCAGAACCTTTCCAAGATCTGTCTTTACATTAGTCATGGCTCTCTTCGCTTCTCTTTTTTCTTTGATGTATTTTCACGTGGTGTCTGAGATCCAAGCTCGTTTTTCCATTTTCTTCAGTCCAGCACTTGCTTCTGCTGCTGTCATTAGTATTTTGCTCTGTGAGTCCCACATTTCATTGATATCTAAGTCTATTTCACCGAGTGCTGTGTAACAATTACTTAGCTCTATGTTAAACTTTTCCTTTATGGCTTCATCTTTCAGTTTATGACTATCAATTTTATGTGTAATTGACCTCTTCTGTTGGTTTCTAAATTTTAATCTTATTTTCCCAATGCACAGGTTGTGGTCACTATTAACATCAGCACCTCTGTATGCTCTTACATCTATTAATGATGATCTGAATTGTTGTTTAATACATAGGTGGTCAATTTGATTTGATGTTCTATCATCAGGAGATATCCATGTTGTTTTGTGAATATTTTTGTGTGGAAAATCACCGCAATGCACAATTAATAATATTATTAATATCCCACATTAGGAAGAAACAATACAGAAAAGTGGAACAATATTAAAATAGGTAAACAAATTCAAATATCTGGGAACATTGTTAGCCTCAGATGGTAAATGTACAACAGAGGTGAGATGCAGAATGGCTCAGGCAAAAGCAGTTTTACAAAAAAATGAGGAAGATACTGTGCAATCCATTTTTGACAATACAGACAAGAAAGAGTTCTGAAATGTTATGTAGAACCAGTCTTAAAATATGAATGTGGATCATGAACAAGAGAACAACAAACAAGAAAATTGCTGGAGGCTGTAGAAATGTGGTTTTACAGAAGAATGTTCAGAATACCATGGACAGCTAAGAAGAGTAATAAAAACATTATGAAAGAGGCCAAAGCAAAAAAGAAAGTTAATATCCAATATTAGGAAAAAACAATTATCATTTTTTGACCATGTAATGAGAAGGGAACAGCTGGAATATATTGTAACAACTGGGAAAATTGAGGGACAAAGAGATAAAGGAAAGCAAAGAGAAAAGATATCAGACAGCTTAAGCGATCGACTTGGCAGAAGATCAACAGCAAAAATTATAAATAACTGCCGAAATCGAAAGCTTTAGATAGATGTGATCACCTACATCAGCAGGCTTGGTACTTGATGACAAGTAAAACATATAACTCAATAGGTAGAATAAAATGTCTTTCTTGCACCAACCTGTTGAATATGCTGTAAATTGTAAGAAAAAAGTTTGTCTTTAAATAACAAATATGTCAAGCTTGGCAGAACCTGTTATGAAAGTTGTCATAGCTTATGTGGTGGTCAGTGTGCTCAGAATGACGAAATGTGAGAATATCAAAAAGTAAGGATATTAATACTGACAGACTGACATAAATACTTACTACATAATATATATTATCATTTACGTGACCAATATGATAGTTCACTGGTGGCCCTGTTGGAAAATACTGGCAAATCTTGATGTTCTTGTAATCCCGGAGATTGTTATCATAGACACAGCATGAGGGTGGGACATATTTCCTTTCACTAGCACCGACATCTGTTGGAAAGATTATATTCCAAAATTTTAGGATAAGCTAAAATTATATGAAGGGTCAAGGCAAAGAAATGCACATTAATGCATAAAATTGTGAAGCTAATTGTGAAGAGAAATGAAAAAAAAATAGATATAGAACAAAATAGAAAAATAAAAATGGTAAGGTTAAAGCTTCACATAACAAGATGACAACACAAACCAGAACGATGTTTCGGCTAATGTTCCTGTTCCTGGTGTTCCTGCTGAAGGCCTATTGAGCCGAAACATTGTTCTGGTTTGTGTTGTTCTCTTGTTACGTGAAGCTTTAACCATACCGTCCTTTCGTCTATTTTTTTTTCATTTCTCCTTAAGATTATAGAAGAGTGGAGTAACGCTGTTGAAAGGAAGAAATAAAATGAGTGGGGGAAAAATGAAAAAAAAAATTTTTTTATTTGGTGGTTACTGCTTTATGGTACTGATACAGCTTACAAAAAAAATAATAAAATAAAAAAATGTCCCATTTCTCCATAGAATGTAAACAACATGGGCTAAAATATTTCAAATATAAATACGAAAGGGTTCTTAGCTATAGTCAGTTTTATGAAGAGTTTATACCATGAGTCAGAATGATCATATAAATGTTATTTGTCAACAAGTGTTGTTAATGGAGAACTTATTGCCATCATTTTCTATTAGAGAGGTCTCAGGTGAGAGACAAAACCAGTTCATGCCTAGAAATCATCATCATCAATGAGTGCCGTCTCGACATTGAAGATTGGCTACCCGTAAGCACCATTCTGCTGTCTCTTGCTTTGATAGTGCAGATTGCCATGGGCTGGACTTGTCCATCTTTTGATGTTACTCATCCATATTAGTCTTGGTCTGCCTCTGCCTTTTTTTCCTTGAATTTTCCCTTCCAAGATTACTTTTAGCAGACTGCTGTGTCTTTTAACATGGCCCAAAATCTGATTTGTGACTTCTGGTCAATATGGCAGATAAGCGGCAGGAACCATTGACGCTCAATCTGGAAAGTTTACTATTGAGTTTAGTGCTCTGTGAATACTGTGAGCTGTGTTTTTCATCCAGATCATGTTTCGATATTCCAACTGCTTATGATGAATGATGATATCGTATGATGAAGAGCAGTTCAGCTGCATTCACTTTCGGTGCCGTTTGGCCTTATGTCTTTTGGTGTGTGCTGTAGCTGCTATGATGGGGACTGCAATTGCCTTTCTTTGTTTAGATCCTTCAATGAGATGAGTTTTAATTTGGATGATTTCACTGGCACGGGCGGTTGAGCAATTATGAATTTTAATTTGTTTGCAGTGATAACGGGGCCTTCAACTAACTATAACCACCTAATTTGTCTTGTTTGTGTTTAGTTGTGCCTAGAAATACCTGCTGCAATTTTGACATGGTAGGGAAGGTTTGAAGAGTAATGAAAATGTTCTGAAAGAGGTCAAAGCAAAGAGAGAGCTAATTTCCAATATTAGGAAAAAACAATCATCATTTTTTGGCCATGTAATGAGAAGAGAACAACTGGAATATATTGTAACAACTGGAAAAATTGAGGGATGAAGAGATAGAGGGAAGCAAAGAGAAAAAATACCAGACAGCTTAAGAGAATGGCTTGGCAGAGGGTCAACAACAGAAATGATAAACAACTGTCGAGATCAAAAGTTGTGGAGAGACATGATCACCTATGCCAGCAGGTCTTATACTTGATGATGATGAGGGAAAGTTTGGAAATGTTCGATGACTTACTTTATCTTCCTGGAAGGTGTATGGGTCAATAAGGAGAAGCTAGAAAAGGAGATCACAATCAAAATTACAAAGGCAGCATTGGCTTTCAGAAACAATGAGATGATAAAGAAGTCTAAAATAATAATTACAAAAACAAAACTCAAGGTATTCAGATCAAAGATAATAATCTAACCTTGATTATGCATAAGAAACCTGGGCATCAATGAAAGAAATAGAAAATAAACTAGATGCATTTAAAAACAAATAGGGAAAGAAAATACTTTCTCTACAATGGAATAAATACAATAATGCCAGCCAACCCTACTTGCCCATATACAAAATTATGCTACCAATTTTGAAAAGCTGAAAAGCAAATGAGGAAGGAAAGAAGAGGAATTTTAAAGACTGAGTTAACCCTAACATAGAGGAGGTTTGAAAAACAATTTGCTATATTTGAGAATTGAACCCACACCATGATCAGTAAGTAGACAAGGAAACTAACCACTCTGCCACTGTGGCTTCCATTGTTTTCAATATGTCTGATTATTTCTATCTATCTTTCTATCTATTGACCTTTCGAGCCGTAGCCGGCCCATAGGACGTAGACCAAGATACTCCTTCTCTTATCTGAATTTTTGTTCTAGCAGTTTTCAATTAATTTAAAGATATTTTATCAAATCTCGCTATTTGTCTCTGTTCTGTGCAAGCAGCTCTATCTCATTGAGGGAGCCGAATCCTGCTGCTCTTGCCTCTCTCATCAATGTTCTTCTCAGTGTCTCTCTGGGTCTTTCTCTTTTCTTCTTACCTGTTGTTTCCCATATGAGGGCTTGCTTTGCTATTCGGTTATTATCTCTTCTCATCACATGTCCAACATATGACCATCGTCTTTTCTTTATGCCTGAAGATATTAGTGGTTGATTGGCGATTTCTCTAATTTCCTCGTTTGTTTTGAATTCGTTCCATGCTATACCAAGTATTTTCCTTAGACATTTATTTTCGAATGCATTCAACTTTGTTTCTATATCTCTTGTTGTTTTCCAGCTCTCACACGCATACGTAAGGATTGATAGTACATTTGATTTGAATAGCCTAAGTTTTGTGTTTGTGCTGATGAGTTTTGATTTCCACAACTTTTCAAGGCTTCTGAAAGACATTGCCGCTTTAGCTATTCTGATTCTAATTTCTTTGCTTGTATACCCTTCTCGATCAATGTGACTTCCAAGATAGGTGGAACGCAATCGATCTCTTCTACTGGTTTGTTTTCCATGTATATTTTGTCGTCTGTTGGAATTAAACTTTTCATGACTTTAGTCTTTTCATGATTGATCTCAGGCCCAATTTTGCTGGCTATCTGATTATTTACCTGCTGGAAAATATTGTAGCTGCAGGTTAACAGAACTCAACTATCTAGACTGAGACACCTACATGCAGGTTTGGTACTTTGGCCAGTCTACATCTATTTCATGACATGACCATCCATCACTTCGGGACTTTTTGACAGAGTAATGATAAAGTTTATAAGATGTTGGAAACACATGGATCATGTGCTAAAAGTGAATGAAGAATGACTTCCCCAATGCAAATATCAAGGCAGTCTTACTCTATGGGTCAGAAACATGGAAAGAAGCAAAGGAACAACTGGAATAGTCTTTAATTTTTCATAAACAGGTGTCTCTGTCAAATTCTTAATTTTAGATGGCTAAATAATTACTAATGAAAACCAGACACAAATGGCCAGATATCAATATGAGCGGAGATAAAGAAAAGGAAATGTTGGTGAACTGGCTCACATTGTGAAGACCACAAAGAAATATTGCAAGGCAGTCAGTGGAATGGAATCCAGAAGGAACTCAAGATTTTATAGGGGAAAATTGGAGCATCTATGGGTTCATCTGGTACCAGTGATGATGATCCTAATGCAAACAATGAAACCATAAGTAACTAGGAAAGTTGGAAGTCCCAAGCAGACATGAAGAAGAACTGTCGAGACAGAAGAAAAGGCTACAGAATGAAAGTGGGATCAGTTTTAGAAATTAGCACAGAATCGGGTATGTTGCCAAAGTGTGGTTGCAGTCCTTTGCCCCAAGAAGGGCTGCAAAGTGTAAGTCAAGTCAGCAAAGCAATAATTTCCAGTAAATGAAACACACTTTTTAAGCCTGTCAAAAAAATTGCATAAGAGATATTAACATACTGATCTGTTTCTTGTAAAACTCTGTACGTTTATAAATAGCCCATGAATCTTGCTTGGCTTCCTCTTCTGGAGAACTTGGTACAGTTTCATCAACATATGGACGGTTATACAAGGCTGTCTGAGAGAGCAGTTTTTCACTGAGGGCACAACACTGGAGCTGCAATAGTCAACACAAATTAAATTACTAATGAAAACAAATATCAGTCTGGAATTTAATACATTTATGAATCATCATCATTGTGTGCCATACCGGTTAGCGTCGGCGATCATGTCCTTCCGAAATCTTCTATCTACCATGCATTGTATTAGTTTTGTTGTTGGCTGTTTTCCATGCCATGACACCAAGCTATCCAGTATTTTCTCTCTTTAGCATGCAGAATTTCTCTTACCCTGTATTTTACCAGTTGTAACCAAATATTCCAACTTTCCTCTTCTCATGCTGTGCCTGAAAAATGTTGATTGTTTCTTTCTGATGTTTTTAGGAGCTCCCTTATTGTGTTGGCCTCTTTGAGAATTTACTCATTAGTCTTTTTAGCTATCCAGGGAACTTTCCACATTTTTCTGAGAAATCCCATTTCTGTAGCCTCTAATCGTCTGTTCATTTGTTTGTCTACCGTTCATGATTTTCTTCCATAGGTCAGAATTAGCTCTATATCACTGATGAATTCTTTTTCTCACTTCTATTGACATGGGGAGCAGCGATAGCTCAGTGGTTAGTGAACTTGACTACAAAGGACAAGGGATAGGGTTCGATCCCAACCGACGGCTACCGGGTTCACCCAACCTTAAAATGGGTACCGGATTTTTTTTCTGGGAAAGTAAAGCAGCACAGGTGTAATACCGACCACATTACCCCCAAAAACCATGTGCTGAAGGTCTGTAAAATTTATGGTCACTAACACCATATTTCCCTATACGCCACTTGGCGTGACGGGGGCTCTTTACTTTTTTTTACTATTTCTATTGACATAGACATCACCTCAGTGCAAAATAAAGACAAGTGGAACAATATTAAAACAGGTAAATGAATTTAAATATTTAGGAACTTTGTTAACCTCAGATGGAAGATGTACAAAAGAGGTGAGATGCAGAATGGCTCAGGCAAAAGCAGCTTTCCAAAAAATGAGGAAAATACTACGCAATCCATTTTTGACAATAGAAACAGGAAAAAGAGTTCTTAAATGTTACATAGAGCCAGTCTTAACATACGGATGCGAGTCATGGACAATAGGACAACAGACAAGAAAATCACTGGAGTCTGTAGAAATGTGGTTTTACAGAAGAATGTTGAGAATACCATGGACAGCTAAGAAGAGTAATGAAGAGGTTCTGAGAGAGGTCAAAGCAAAAAGAGAGCTAATTTCCAATGTTAGGAAGAGACAATCATCATTTTTTGGCCATGTAATGAGAAGAGAACAACTTGAATATATTGTAACAACTGGAAAAATTGAGGGACGAGGAGATAGAGGGAAGCAAAGAGAAAAAATAACAGACAGCTTAAGAGAATGGCTTGGCAGAAGGTCAACAACAGAAATGATAAATAGCTGCCGAGATCGAAAGTTGTGGAGAGACATGATCACCTACGCCACTAGGCACGGTACTTGATGATGATTGACATAGATTAGTTTTTTTTTTATGAGTACTAACTTAAAAATGTGTTCTTTCACAGTACCTACAAAATATTTTTTAAATCAGTATTATCTGGATTTAGAAGAGAAACTGAGAGTGTCAATTACTTTCAAAGTAAAAAATGTTTGCTTTAAAAATGTAGAAAGATGGATGATAGATGAACATTCAAAACATATTTTGTAGAAATAAAAGATCTGGTTTCTGAGAAAAATGTTTTGATTATTAACTTTGGCAACATGGGGCAGAGATGACTGACAGCAACAGAGGTGAAAGTTGTTGGTGCCTCATAGCTGATGGCCTGCATCAAAATCAGTGAACGGAATACCTATACCCTAACCTGCCTCTTCATGGTGCCGCTAGAAACAGACTAAAGAAACTAGTCTGGCCAAGTTAGTTGGGATCGAGAGGGAAAGCAATACAGTACTCAAAAATGTCTTACAGAAGTTGGATGTGTTGGGCCATTAGATGCAAATATTAATTTCAGTGCATAAAAAAAAATAAAGACATATATGTTATGGTATATGCCCACTTAACATCCTATTAAGGGCAGGTGACAAAGTCATCAAGTGAATGCAAGTACACAGCAGCAAGCAAGCAATATTGACAGCTAGGAAATAAAATGTTAAAATATTATTAGAAAATAAACCATAAGAGCAATGAAAACAGGTAACTTAATTGCACTTTGCTCATGAGAGAAGACATTGAAACTTAGTAATATTCTGAAAGCACAAAACTTTTGGGAATGTAGAAAGGAAAGATGTGCGATGGAACAATAAGATGGTTGAGAAAACATAGCACACATTTAATGCACAAATAACAGATTTTCTATGAATTAAATGGATATTATCATCAAAGAAGATACTAGATAGCTTAGTGTCATGGCATGGAAAACAATCAACTACAAAATATATATCATGCACTGTAGATAGAAAATTGTAGAAGAACATGATCATCTATGCTAGCGGGTATGGCACATGATGATGGTTTTCATTAAATTGTAGTTTATTGAAGAGTAAACAATTATGTTAGATAATTCATTGTTTACAAACTCATATGTATAGCTCTATAGAAAGAACAAAGCCAAAGTATTTTATCTAATTAAAAATAAACACATTTTGAGAACATATTTTTTCACTGATGAAAATGTTCACTTCAAGAATAATGATATCTCATACTCGCAATAAATATTTATAGTTTAGTTTAAGTTTAGTTTGGTTGATGGGTCATCATTATTGCACATTGGACAAATCCACTGGTGCTCATATCACCTCTAAAGAATACCATCAATGTGTGGCGACTAACGACACTAGTGTAGAGTAATTCTATCTATCTATTGACCTTTCGAGCCGTAGCTGGCCCATAGGGCGTAAACCAAGATAATCCTTCTCTTATCTGAATTTTGTTCTAGCAGTTTTCAATTCATTTAAAGATATTTTATCAAATCTCGCTATTAGTCTCTATTCTGTGCAAGCTGCTCTATCTCATTGAGGGAGCCGAATCCTGCTGCTCTTGCCTCTCTCATCAATATTCTTCTCAGTGTCTCTCTGGGTCTTCCTCTTTTTTTCTTACCTGTTGTTTCCCATATGAGAGCTTGCTTTGCTATTCGGTTATTATCTCTTCTCATAACATGTCCAACATATGACCATCGTTTTTTCTTTATTACTGAAGATATAGATATTAGTGGTTGATTGGCGATTTCTCTAATTTCCTCGTTTGTTTTTAATTCGTTCCACGCTATACCAAGTATTTTCCTTAGACATTTATTTTCGAATGCATTCAACTTTGTTTCTATATCTCTTATTGTAGAGTCATTGCAGAAGTCAAAAATATGCAGTCACTTTTGTATACGTAGGGAGCCGCGATAGCTAGATGGTTAGTGAACTGGACTACAAAGGACAAGGGGTAGGGTTCGATCCCAACCGACAGCTTCCGGGTTCACCCAGCCTTAAATGGGTACCGGATTTTTTTTCTGGGAAAGTAAAGCAGCACGGGCGTAATACCAACCACATTACCTCTCAAATCATGTGCTGAAGTTCTGTAAAATATAGGGTCACTAACACCACATTTCCCTAAACGCCACTTGGCATGACAGAGGTACTTTACTTTTTTTTACTTTTTGTATACGTCCATGGACATGTAAGAGTATGGGGAAGTGAAAGAGCAAACAGGTTGGCTAGCTGCGCTGTCTTTGAAGACGGTCAACCAATGGATTGAGAGGACATCATCAATGCCCTCTGAGATGTTGGAAGGGCCAAAGTCTTTGACAACCATGAGTGCACTTCACTCTTTCAGATGAAAGAGATAGGCATTAAGATGGGTACAGCCAGAAACGAGAAACTTAGTGGGAGTGTAAGAAGACTTTTCAACCAACACATAACTGGAGTCGTCAGTTGCTGGACACTGTGGTACTAGCTAAGGAGGGGATCTGAGCACATATGGACATGTTCAGAGCGCAATGATGATGACCCACAAATAACTCAATAAACAGTGTTGTGTTAGTTGACAAGTCTTCTTTGCATCTCTGTGTTGTGCTTCTGTCTGTCAAAATTTGTGAAGTCTGTTCAAGACTATAGATTCAGAGAAATTTTTTAAAGCCATTTCTTCATCCAGTGGTCCCTCAGGACATTCAGAATATCAGAGTGGTCCATTGGTCTTCCGCACTCAGAATCAACCAAACAAGCAACTCTGTCAGCATGTTCATTACCTCTTACACCCACCTGCAAAGCACAAAAATGAAGCACAGTTTAGAATAGACCTCCCCAGAGACTCTAGCCACTGTCATCAAGCACAGCCAGTCGTGATCTTTTTGAGCTTACTCATTGCATCACCGAGGAAACACACGTGTATAAGGCTGCGACTCAAGCCATGCTGATGCTTTTGTAACTGCCATAATTTCCATGGTCAAACTACAAAAATATTTATAACTTAAGTCCAGTCAACAGCAAATTTTTTTTGGCATTAGTGAATGTTTCTTTCACTTTGCTTCATTTACATACAGAAGCAGCTGAAAACTTATTTAACACCAAAAAGTTAGCAAATCGATAAAATGTTCATGCATCTGAGTTTCAATGATTTTGCTAGTGTGTGGTGGGTGTGCTTCATACTGGGAAATGTGTTGAGGAGGGGGGGTCTGAGCAATATTGACCTGTCTGGTGTGCAATGAAGATGATCTTGTTAAACTAAACTAAAATTAAACTAAACCTTGCAGGAAAGTACAGAATGAGTTCTCCCTATGATATTAATGATTTCATGTGAAAAATTGTGTCAGAAATCTCCATTCAGAATACCAGTAAAATATTTACAAGTTTTTTTTTTTTTACAGTAAATAAACTAAAATAAGGGGATACAAACAAAGAAATTAGAATCAGAATGGCTAAAGCAGCAATGTCTTTCAGAAGCCTTGAAAAGTTGTGGAAATCAAAACTCATCAGCACAAACACAAAACTTAGACTATTCAAATCAAATGTACTATCAACCCTTACGTATGAATGTGAAAGCTGGAAAACAACAAGAGATATAGAAACAAAGTTGAACGCATTCAAAAATAAATGTCTAAGGAAAATACTTGGTATAGCATGGAACGAATTCAAAACAAACGAGGAAATTAGAGAAATCGCCAATCAACCACTAATATCTTCAGTAATAAAGAAAAGACGATGGTCATATGTTGGACATGTGATGAGAAGAGATAATAACCGAATAGCAAAGCAAGCCCTCATATGGGAATAAAACAGGTAAGAGAAAAAGAGGAAGACCCAGAGAGACACTGAGAAGAACATTGATGAGAGAGGCAAGAGCAGCAGGATTCGGCTCCCTCAATGAGATAGAGCTACTTGCACAGAACAGAGACAAATGGCGAGATTTGATAAAATATCTTTAACAGAATTGAAAACTGCTAGAACAAAAATTCAGATAAGAGAAGGAGTATCTTGGTCTACACCCTATGGGCCGGCTACGGCTCGAAAGGTCAATAGATAGATAGAAATAAACAAAGATGTACAGTTCTTTAGAATGTCATTAGCTGGAATGAACCAGCTATAGATTAGATATCAGGTCTGTTTAGCCATTAAAAATGAAAAGGTAATGGTAAGCAATAACATATCTACCCTTTGGAGTTAAATGTATGATCCACATTTCTCTTGGATATATCTTTTTTAGGGAAGCATGGCCCAATGCTTTCTTCTAGATTACTTTCTCAGATCAAATGCCATTCTAAATTTATTAGAACAACAGCTCCTCATACCCCATGATATGTTCTAACACTAGCACTAATATATCTTCTCTTCCTTATTTTCACTAGTTTTAGCTACTTCCTATAATGTAGTTAGATTATATTTCCCTTGTGTGCCTGTTTGTTTTTACTGTCATTGTTTTCTGAGGAAAGTTGCTTGTATGCTGAAATGTCAAAGTTTTATATTGTTCTATGTAAAGCTGTCACCATATGCTGTGTTCAAGTCATTCTTTGCACACCTGCATTACGGCAATTCGCCTGTTCCTTCTAACACTCAAGACAAAAACCACAAATAAGATTTTACTGTCTAGCTTCTGAAACCTACAAAGCAAAAAAAGAAGTTATAAAGATTAACAGAGACAAAGCCTTGTAACCTCTGACTGCAGCTGATCCCAGGCAGCAGTAATATCTTTGTCTTTTTCATAACCATTCATAAGAGATGTTCTCATGTTTGTCACCATCATATTTTCAACCTGTTGAAGATGTTAAAAAAATGTAAAATAAATATGTCAAAATGAAATTGGGTGGAAATAATTTTTTGTCATAATATCTTAATGATAAAAGTGTAATTTATGTGAATCAGGTTATGCACAAGACCATAGTAGTTGTAGTTGTAATGAGTTGGAAGCCCTGGTATCACTACAAACGAATTAAAATCCATAATTGCTCAACTGCCCGTGCTAGTTGAATCATCCGAATTAAAATTCATCTCATTGAAGGATCCAATCAAAGAAAGGCAGCAGCAGTCCTCATCAAAGCAACTACAGTATACGTCAAAAGACATAAGGCATAATTGCACCGAAAGTGAACGCAGCCAAACTGCCCTTTGTCATATGATATCATTCTTCATATTCAATTTGAATACTGAAACATGATCCGGATGAAATACACAGCTCATGGTGTGCACAGAGCACTAAACTTAGTAGCTCCTGCAGCCAACTGGACTTGGAATATGAGGAGACTGCAACAAGAAACAATTTTCAAACAGAGACTCAATGGTTCCTGTCGCCCATGCACCATATTGACCAGAATTCAATACAAGATACAGAACCATAATCATTGCCCTCCTCATATTTTATTTCAGCTTTTAAATAATGTTTTTCACATTAAACTGTGTTTTGTTTTTATTCATCATTTCTACAAATGTTAATTTATTACAAAAATACTTACATCCCCTTTGAAGACAACAGCCAAGGCTGCAGCAATAATCAGAACCACAAAGCACAAAATCAGCAGGATAAGATACTGAAATAAAAGTATATAGAGATACAAATAATACAGTGCTCAATAAAATAAATATACAACTTTTCCTTTAAATCAGGGATGACCAATTTCTTTCAAATGGCGGCCACTTTTTTATTATTTTTATTTGTGGCAGGCCACACACATAACAACATCAATACAAATAAACTTGGCATTTGTTTTAAGGTAATATTTTTGTTATTTATCGGCATTATTTGCTTACATAAATAATTTTGTTGCAACAGAGTTAAAAATGCCTAGTTGATTTATAAAAATGAAAAAAAAGTTGCTATCTATATTGTTTAACAAACATGTTTTAGTTAGGTCATTTTAAAGTTGACATGTAACAAACCTTAATGAGAACAATGTGGACGTTCATGTGCAGCAACAAGTTCATCAAAGTCAATGTGTAAAGATGATGATGATATTCGTAATAAATTTGTAATTTTCAAACTGAAATCACACAATGCGGGATATTTTTCCCATGGCACAAGTTTCCAAAAGTCAACTCCTATCTCAATCCTTGATTGGAAAAAGGGGTCACATTGGTGGTTACATAACTCCAACTGAAAAGTGTCATGTTGTTGGAAAATGTCACACTTCATAGGGTTGTTAAACAATGCCAGTTCTGGTCGTATACCACTGAAGTCAGAAAATCGTTCATTGAATTGCTCCACTAGCTTGTCTAACATTAATACAGAAAATTTGAAATCAGTGTCACTGCGCTCCTCAATCAATTCTTTGCATGAAGGAAAATGAATGAAGCATTCTTTGGCCAGGGTAAATCTAAAAACTTTTATTTGACTTAAAAATCCATCTAGGTGTCCTACCAAATCTGAGACTGTTTGGGAACGTCCCTGTAGCTTCACGTTGAGTTCATTCATGTGCTGGGTGATAACAGTTACAAAAGCCCACAGGCACCTTATTGGCCATCCCTGCTTTAAATGGTGATGGTCTTACATAAGAGATATACTAGGTAAATACATGGGGAATAAATTTTATATTTAATTAGGTCTAAAACAATTGCCTAAAAAGAGCAATTTTAAAGATTGCAATAACTGGAGTGGAATTACACTTTTATCAGTTGCCTCCAAGGATTTCTGTACAACATGATGTACAGAATAAAAGATGCTGTAGATAATATGCACAAAGAACAAGCAGGATTCAGAAAGGGGAGAGGCTGTCTTGACCAAATATTCACTCTAACGATAATACTAGAAGAACATACAGAAAAACAACAACCACTAATCTGCAATTTCATTTTTTAAAAAGCGTTTGACAGAATACATAGATTGTCCTTGTG
Organism: Megaustenia siamemsis; assembly: GCA_032433765.1. Taxonomy (NCBI): domain Eukaryota; kingdom Metazoa; phylum Mollusca; class Gastropoda; order Stylommatophora; family Ariophantidae; genus Megaustenia; species Megaustenia siamemsis. Next base: position 24,423,556 of record JAVIAB010000156.1, on the reverse strand, counting down.
CAATATCTTGAAACATGGAATGCCAACAAAAATTACCAACATTATAAAGACATATATGATGGCTATATTTGTGCAGTTAGCACAGAGAAGGGAATGAGTGACTGGTTTTGAATTAAAATGAGTTCAAACGGGGATGTATACTATCCCCATTGATATTTGGAATTACCATTAATTAGATAATGAATAAATTTTACAAAGGCAATAATGACATTAAATGTTATGACAAGAATTACTTGGAAGATCTAGATTTTGCAGATGATGTAGTGCTCCTAAGTGACAATACCAACAGGATGTAAAATATCACAGATACCTTATCATCCATGGTGAAAAAAAATAGGACTTGAAATTAACAGAGATAGAACAAAAATAATGAAAAATAATACCCAGAAAGTAATATATATTTCAATCACCAGGCATTGGAAAGAGTATACTACCTATATGTATATCGTGGCAGTAATATGCAACGGCATATACCATACAGGATATATACCAAATGAACTACAAAATCAACTTTTGCCTAAAAAGAATGGTGCATTTGAATGCAGTGATGTATGTGACAAAAATCTTGCTAAAAGTTATAAAAGGAAAGATTCAGAATAAAATCAATATGGTATTAGATGAACAATTTGGATTTAGGAAAAACAGTGGGACAAAAGATGTCATATTCTGCAGAGGATATTAATCAAAAAGTACACAGAAGAAAACAAACCAATATATATGCCTGTTTCATAGACTACATCAAAGCTTTTGATAGAATACACAATAAACAACTTATAGAATGCCTAAAAGATATACATCTAGATGATACGGCCATACAACTAATATGTAATTTATACTGGGAGCAAACAGCAATGATAAAATATAACAAACAGAACTACACCCATTGATATAAAAAGAGAAGTAAGACAGAAATACATCCTATTGCCAAGCTTGTTCAATCTATACATTGAGCAAATCTTTAAAAACATCTCAGAGATGCCAGGCCTAAACATTAATGGAAAGATAATCAATAACCTAAGATATGCTGATACTGTTTTACTAGCAGAAAATCCTAAAGATCTACAATTACTTAATGAAATAAACATAACAAGCAAAAAATATAAATTAGATATGAATATCAAAAAGACTAAAACTAAGATCATAACAATGATAATACTCAAAACCTACAAGTGGATATCAAAATTGAAAGAAAAGACTTGGAGACAGTTCAGAGCTACAGCAATCTTGGATATACTATATCCAGTGATGGAAAATGTACAACTGAAATAAACAAAAGAAATAGGAATGGCAAAAAGTCATTTTAATGCCATGAAAAATATACTAACATTAAAACAAATGTTAAACCAAGGCTAAAACTAAGAATAGTAAAATATTATATATCTTCCCAACATTCATGGATGATGCAGAAACATGGATAATAAACAAGAAAACAAAAAACAAAATTGAAGCCTTTGAAATGTGGATATATTAAAAAATAGAAATAATTGGATGGAAAGAAAAGAAAACAAATGATGACGTCTTAAAATAACTAAAAATGAAAAGAGAACTACTAAACACAATTCAAACAAGACAAATGAGATTTTTGGGGCATGTTAAAAGACCACAGCCTCTTAAAAGTAATCTTGGAAAGGAAAATACAAGGTAAAAGAGTCAGAGGCAGACTAAAACTAATATTGACAAGTAACATCAAAATATGGACAAATCAGCCTATGACATCCTGCACCATCAAAGCAAGAGACAGAGCGGAGTGGCGCTCCATAGTAGCCAACCTTCAAAGTGAAGGCGGCACTCATTGATGATGAGTAACATAGATCAAAAAAGTAATAACAAAGAAAGATAATCAGAAGCAGGATAGTAAGAACAGCAATGAATTTTAAAACCTGGACAAAATATGGAAATCATAAATACTATGCAAGAAAACCAAACTTAGAATATTCAACTGAAAAATATTATCGACGCTTACCAATGCACGTGAAAGCTGCAAAACATTAGAAGAGATTGAGAAGAAACTGAATGCTTTTGAAGACAAATGCCAAAGAAATATACGCAGTGTACAATGGAATGAATTCAAGACTAATATTGGAATAAGAGAAATGGCCATGCAGCCAAAGATCTCATCTACAATTAAGGAAAGATGGATATATGTCAGACATGTGCTGAGAAGAGACAACAAGAGAATTTAAAAACAGGCTCCTTCTATGGCAAACATTAGGATACAGAAAAAAGGAAGACCTAAAGAGACACAGAAAAAGAGCACTTATAAGAAGCAAAGTTGGCAGGCATAGACTCCTGAGATAAGATTGAACATCTCGCCCAGAATAGAGGCGGGTGGCGAAAAACACTACAAACCTTATGCGACGTCTAACGACGCAGGAAGGATCAAGAATCAAAACAATGCAATTTAAATTGATAATAATGTTTATTTTATTACACACTGAATTAATGAGTAGGTTTTCTTTCTCAAAAGATGATAACCTCTAACACACATGGCATAAGGTTGTGGACCCCAGGACACTCAAACCCCAGAAAATGATCAGGCATATACATTAGCTAAGTGAGGATCTAGACAGACACATTTTCACACCTCCATCTCTTTAAACACAGCCAAACAAATCATCAAACACCAACTACAAGCTGATTGGATGGACCACGGAAAAAACAGGAACATCATTTAATACCTAAAAATGTCAAACCCCCATGATAACATTAACAACCTAAATAGAAGAGCTACTATATCCGATGATGTGTACAGGGCCTGCATTGCATCTCGCCACAAATCTCTGATCTGGGCGAGTTGCTCAGTCTCAATGAGGGAGATGATGTCTGCTGTTGTTGTCTCTCACCTCAGTGTTCTTTTTAGTGTTTCTCTAGGTCTGCCTCTTTTACTTCTACTCTCTGGTTCCAATTTGAAGGTTTGCTTTGAGATTCTCTTGTTGTCTCTTCTCATCGCATGACCAATATATGACCATCTTCGTATCTTGAATATAGATGCTTTTTATGTTCTGTCATTTCTCTTATTTCTGCACTAGTCATAAATTCATTCCATAAATTCTCTCTCTTCATAACCAAAAAACCAAAGAACAAAGGATTTGTTTTCAAATACATAAATTAATTTTCTATTTCTTTAGTTGTTTTCCAGCTCTCACATGCATAAGTAAGGTGGGATAATACATTTTATTTGAAAATCCTCAGTTTTGTTTTTGCCTCAGTTTTGTTTTTGTGCCTAATATATATGTCTTGTCCTTTTGAGTTGGGCATAAATCCTATACTCACCATATCCGAAGATCTTTGTTTTTAAGTATTTTTGTATTTTATTTCTGTCTTCTTCTTGATCTATACAACTTCTGAGATATAGGAAGTGATCTACTACTCCCACTGCTTTTTTCTTCCTGCTTATATTTTTCTGCCAGGGAAAAATGGATTAATGCGCAAAATTCAGTTCCTAGTCTCTAAGGACTTCGTTAGAGGTAAAAGCCCGGGAATGAAAAAAAAATATATTTTTCTTACGGAAGAAATTGAATTTTCATTTTTTTCATATTTGCTTAGCTGATCTCAAGTTCTATTAAAAAAAAAAAAATAATAATCAAAGGTTACCTCCATACCTTGCTAGGCATAGGGGCAATATTGTGTTAGCAACCATATTTTTCTATGACCATAGCACATTTTGGGGTAAAGTGGATGGTATCATACCAAGTTGCCCTTACTTAACAGAAAATTCTCTGGTACCCATTTTTAGAGGCTGGGTAAACCTTGGAGCCTTGTCAATTATTTTTTAAAAATCAGCCTTTTCTGGGAGTTGAAGCAGGACCTTCTGATCAAAATGCAAGCACACTAATCACTCAGCCACTGATGCATGCACACATCACAGCTTTTATCTTCATCTCAAAGTGGCATTTTAGTTCAAATCTTAGAAATTGTTCAGTATTTATGAAAGAAGTTGCTCTGAGCCACTCCATTCATGTGGCACAACACAACAAGTAAAGTTTTTAGAGCAAATATTTATGTAAGAATGACATTTTATGTCACTTCTAGATACAAGAACAATAACAAAAATAACCTCTACTGAGATTAAATGTGTCAGACGAATGACAGGAAACAATCTGAGAGACAAGATCAGAAATGAAGAACTGAGAAAAAAGCTAGGAATAGCCCCCACCATAGAATATATAAAGAAACAACAGATAAAATGGTTTGATCACGTGACAAGGCAGAGTAATAAAAACATAACAAAATAGCCCTCAATAAACATTGCAAGAATACCAGACCCAAGAGTCGACCACGAAAAAGATGGATCGATGGAATATTAGAAGCACTAGGAGACAAAAAAGATGGATCGATGGAATATTAGAAGCACTAGGAAACATAACAACAGCAGTGGTGAACAGAAGAGCAAAAGACCACAAATTATATCTCCCCTCGATGCTGAAAATCAAATGAGGAAGGAAAGAAGAAGCAGGCATTTTAGAATAGTATTAAGGCTCGTAACAATAAGATCAAAAGAATAGAAAATCTTATTGGGGGATGTATTATTCAATTTTTAAAAACAAATTGTTTATTTTATTTTTTTAAACTTTAAGATACATATTCTTCTAATCATTTTGTATGTATAATAGAAGAAGCATGTGTATTTTATCTTCCTGGAAGGACACAAATGAGTTAATCAACTAAAGTATTAGTGACAAACAACTGTGACATATAAGTTCACACACATGACATTTCTGATTATATATCAGCTTCACTATACTTAGGGAAGAGGCAAATAATTACAATGCTGCGGTAAAGCTGGCAGCATGACCAAGTGGTGGGGTGTAACGTACACTCTTTCAAGGTATGGTGACAGCTTTACAAAAAAAAAAAAAAGGAGCACAACAAAATAATGACATTTTGGCCTAAATGCGGCCTTCTTCAGAAAACGATAACAACATAAATGAACAACGGAATAAAAATAAACTCTACTACATCTAGAATGTGTGGGAGGGTAAATCAAGGAGAAATAAAGAGGGATAAGAGATGAAATGATAAAATAAAATGAGTATGTATTACATATCATCCTCATCATCATCAAGTACCGGGCCTGCTGGCGTAGGTGATCATGTCTCTCCACAACTTTCAATCTCGACAGTTATTTATCATTTCTGTTGTTGACCTCCTGCCAAGCCATTCCCTTAAGCTGTCTGGTATTTTTTCTCTTTGCTTCCCTCTATCTCTTTGTCCCTCAATTTTTCCAGTTGTTCTCTTTTCATTAAATGTCCAAAAAATGATGATTGTTTCTTAGTAATATTGGAAATTAGCTCTCTTTTTGCTTTGACCTTTTTCAAAACATTTTCATTACTCTTCTTAGCTGTCCATGGTATTCTCAACATTCTTATGTAAAACCACATTTCTACAGACTCCAGTGATTTTCTTGTCTGTTGTCCTATTGTCCATGATTCACATCCATATGTTAATACTGGCTCTACATAACATTTAAGAACTCTTTTTCCTGTTTCTATTGTCAAAAATGGATGGCATAGTATCTTCCTAATTTTTTTTAAAGCTGCTTTATATAGGAGGATAGAAACTGATACATAAAATTAGTAAGCTAAAACATATTTAAAAATTAAACTGAGACTTAACTGAGGCGCAATACAAAAGCTTCCAGTATATGGATGTCTGTGAGTTAGATGTGGATATTTTGAAATGTGAGAGAGGGAGGGAAAAAAACACCCACAGGATTATATGAGAAAGTTGGATGAGATTTGGAGGTAATAGTATGAGGTGTGAAAAACGGTCACGAATGAGATGGGTAACAGCTGAAGATAGAGAAATGTGTACTATGGAGTGAAAACATGAGCAAACAAAGCCAAACATGACTCAGATAACAATGGGATAAATGTGGCATAATAGGGGGTTTCTGAAGGGTGGCGTAAATACATGGTGCAATATACGAGGAGGGATAGATGGTTGTGTGTCTGACAGAAGTATAATAGCAGCTATATGGAAATGGAATAAAAATAAGAAAAAAAAAGAGGGTACAGAAGGACTGGAATCATTTAATTTAATTTATTTAACATTACATTAATTTTTGAAGAATTAAAATATTACTACTTTTTACATATTATCAATTGTTATCCTCCTATATGTTGTACATCTCCCTTTCGTTTTATTATTTCATATCTTACCTCTCTTTTTATTCTCCTTGATTTACCTGACCTGCTTATTCTAGATGTAGTATAGTTTATCTTTATTCTGTAGTCGATTTACGTTGTTCTCGTTCCCTGGAGCAGGCTGTATGCAGGTCAAAACATCAGTATTTTGTTGTGTTCCTTTTTTGCAAAGCATGTCACCATACCTTATAGAAGTATACATTATGTCCAGATAGTGTTCGGTACCATGACATAGGCAATTTAGCTGATGCCGACTTGACAAAACTGGCCAATGAGTTTAATGCCAGTATTCGGAGTGGCCAGATTAAGGAGGAGTGGCTACACAGCTACTTACTACCGCTACCGAAGTCAAACAAGGATCATTCTCAGATCAGTGCCTACAGAATCATCACAATGCAGAACACTGCGGGCAAGCTGCTGGTGAAAATAGTTGCCCGTGTCCTCACCTGTCACTTGAACAGAAACACGTATTCCCACCCACACTCGGAGGTTATAGATATAACAAAGAGACATGGCTCAATGCGGCAGTCTTTGCCTATGATGTCTTCGAAGGCTTCCACAGACGAGAGGAGATGTGCTGCTGGTATAGATCTGGAGGATGCATACAACAGGGTACCATTTGAATATCTCATGCATATGCTCCTCAAACTGGCGGTGCACCCCTTCCTCATTAGATGGATCGCCGCTGCACTGTTTCAGAGGAAGGTGATACTCAGATGTGGAAGTTGGTCTTCTGAGCCAACATCCATTTGTCCAGGGCTACCACAAGGCGCACCATTGTCACCAGTTCTATTTAACGTGTACACAATAACGATCACGGAACAGCTGGATGGGAGGGGAAGAACTATGACTTTTGCTGATGATATTCTGGTATATCGACAGGGAAGAGACAGACGGGGAATCGGCTCCACAATGCAAGACGAACTTGATCGCATTTCTTCCTGGTGTGGGGTTTCAGGTGCCTTGGTTAAGCCTAATAAAGCATCAGTTTCATGGTTCTCCCTTAACAATCATATCGTTAATACGACCTGGAGTCATCAGTCGCTGGACACTGAGGGAATTGCTGAGGAGGGGATCTGAGCACCTATGGACATGTTCAGAGTGCAATGATGATGACCCGCAAATAACTCAATAGTATACATTACACCCCACCACTTGCTTCAGTATACTTACAGTAATTAACCATTTCCGTGTATCTTTCCACAGAGCAATTATTCCCACAATGCACACCAGTACAGTGACGACACCAACAGCAATAATTAAGTAGGATGCAACACTGAACAGACTGTCACCAATCACTGATGACACATAGATCTTTGACACTGCTGTCCATATTCCAATACCAACAAGCACAATGCCCAATAGCTGAGAAAATGTAAATGTGTGTGTATTAATATAATATTACAAAAAAGTAAAGTAAAGTGTCCCATCATGCCAAGTGGCATATAGGGAATATGGTGTTAGTGACCATAAATTTTATAGACCTTCGGCACATGATTCTTGGGGTAATGTGGTCGGTATCATGCCCGTGCCACTTTACATTTCCAGAAAAAAATCAGGTACCCATTAAAGGCTGGGTGAATCCAGAAGCCGTCAATCAGGATCAAACCCGACCTCTCGTCCTTTATAGTCCAGTTCACTAAACACTGAGCTATCGCAGCTCCTGTAATATTGCAAGTTTTATTTAAAAAATATAAATGATATGAAAACTCTTACTTCTTCAGGATGATAGCAGATTATGCAGCACTTTATTTTGCATGTTCAAACCCACTTGGTTAGTTCCTCTTGAGACTGACATCATCATGTGCCATACCAATTGATATAGACAATAGTGTCCTTCTACATTTCTCTTTTATCAGTGCATCGTAACAATTCTTTTGTTGACTATTTTCATCATCATCATCATTGAGTGCCATCTCTGCAACGAAGGTTGGCTACCACAGAGGGCCATTCTGCTCTGTCTCTTGCTTTGATGGTGCAGGTTGTCATAGGCTGGTTTGTCCATCTTTTGATGTTACTCGTCCATGTTAGTCTTGGTCTGCCTCTTTTACTTTGTATTTTTCCCTCCAGGATTACTTTTAGTAGGCTGTTGTGTCTTTTAACATGGCCCAAAAATCGCATTTGTCTTGTTTGAATTGTATTTAGTAGTTCTCTTTTCAGTTTTCGTTGTTTTAAGACTTTATCATTTGTTTTCTTTTCCTTCCATCCAATTCTACTTATTCTTCTATATATCCACATCTCAAAGGCTTCAATTCTCTGTTCTGTTTTCTTGTCTAATGTCCATGTTTCTGCACCATATGTTGACTGTTTTACTATGCCACAATATCCAGCTATTTAGTAAATTCTTTCTTTGTCAACCATGATTTCTCCTTCCTTGTATTTTGCCATATAAGGTAAACATAAAATGGTACTGCGCAGCTAGACTAACAGAAAGACAAGACAAACTACAATGTTTAGGAAAAAAACCTTCTTTATGTATAGCAATATAAAGACAAGTGGAACAATATTAAAACAGGTAAATGAATTTAAATATTTGTGAACTTTGTTAACCTCAGATAGAAGATGTACAAAAGAGGTGAGCTGCAGAATAGCTCAGGCAAAAGCAGCTTTCCAAAAAATGAGGAAGATACTATGCAATCCATTTTTGACAATAGAAACAAGAAAAAGAGTTCTTAAATATTATGTAGAGCCAGCCTTAAAATATGGTTGTTAATCATGGACAATAGGACAGCAGACAAGAAAATCACTGGAGTCTGTGGAATGTGGTTTTACAGAAGAATGTTGAGAATACCATGGACAGCTAAGAAAAAAATGAAAATGTTCTGAAAGAGGTCAAAGCAAAAAGAGAGCCAATTTCCAATATTAGGAAGAAACCATCATTTTTTGGCCATGTAATGAGAAGAGAACAACTGGAATATATCGTAACTGGAAAAGTTGAGGGACGAAGAGATAGAGGGAAGCAAAGAGAAAAAATACCAGACAGCTTAGGAGAATGGCTTGGCAGAAGGTCAACAACAGAAATGATAAATAACTGTCGAGATCGAAAGTTGTGGAGGGACTTGATCACCTACACCAGCAGGCCCGGTACTTGATGATGATAATGATGTATAGCAATATTTTGAGATTTTTTTGCTATACTTGAAGTAGTCTTTTTGTCAAAACATTGCAGTTTGTAAGACTGGCTCTACATAACATTTAAGAACTCTTTTTCTTGTTTCTATTGTCAACTCTGTCATAAAAGTGTAATATCTATTTCCTCTTTGTTCACCCAACAAGTTGTTTTGCACTGTTTCCCATACTTCCAGTCCACACCTTGTTACTTTAGCATGTATTTAATCAGATACCTAGCTACTGGTTTTCAATTACATCCCTGCAAGGCATTAATTGTATAATCAGAGATGTTTGCACTCATATCAACTAACAAATTTTTCCTAATTGGGTCTGTATCAATTTTTTTCTTCTTATAGGTGGGTTCTGTGCAAATCATTTCCACCATTAATTGTTACTATTTTTTGTGTATTACCAGAGTGTTTCTCCTTGTAATGGTACTCAATATATCTATGTACAAACATATCTTGATTTCACAGACCACATAGTTCCTATTAGTGGCAATGTGAGCATGATGCCAGAAATAACAAACGTCCTGTCATCAATGGCTAGTAAAAAAAAAAAATAGGGGTCAACCAAGAGAAGACAAAAGTAATGAAAATTCAGATTCATCCAGTAGAAAAAATATACCTGGAAGCAAAAGCAGTGGAAAAAGTAGATCACTTCATATATCTTGGATGCTGCATAGATCAAGGAGACACAAAGTAAGAAATTAGAATTAGAATAGCAAACAAAACAATAGCTTTCAGAAACGTTGATAAAATATTGAAATGAAAGTTACTAACACAAAAGCAAAGCTTAGGATCTTCTAATCAAATGTACTATAAACCCTCACTTATACATGCAAGAGTTGAAAAATGACTAAAGAAATAACAAATAAATTGGGTGCATTTGAAAACAAATCCATCAGGTAAATACATTGTATACTATGGAATGAATTCAAGACTAGTGCAGAAATAAGAGAAATGAAAGCATAAAAAAATATCTATAACCAAGAGAAGAAGTTGGTCATATGTTGGCCATGTGATGAGAAGAGACAACAGAAGAATCTCATAGCAAGTCCTCATATGGAAAACAGAGGGTAAAAGAAAGAGACCGACCTAGAGAAATATCTATAACCAAGAGAAGAAGTTGGTCATATGTTGGCTATGTGATGAGAAGAGACAACTGAAGAATCTCATAGCATGTCCTCATATGGAAAACAGAGGGTAAAAAAAAGAGACCGACCTAGAGAAAGACTGAGGTGAGAAACATCAACAGCAGGCATCAGCTTCCTAGCTGAGGTTGAGAGCCTCACCCATAACAGAGACATGGGACAAGATACAACGCAGGTCCAGTGCAAAGTCTGACACAGCAAATATTATTGGATATAGAAAATATAGAATTTCTACTTTATGTGCCATCTTTTGGCTCAAAGAGGCGATATAAACACACACACATAAAGTAGAATACTCTATTTTTCATACACAATCTGTCCCCGGAGGTTGTTGAAACAGTGATTTCCACGAATGCCAAATCAATTTTTCCCAAAAGAAATAATTTGAGTTTGATTTATTTTGGTCAAGACCGACAATGATAATTAAACTTAAACTTTTGTAACAATTCATTTCTTATGGAATATCTTTTAGTTCACAGGCATAGACTCATTGGATAAGATATAATAAAGATGGATAATAAAAAACACTATGAACCCTATGCAACATCTAGCAGTGCTGAAAGGATCAAGAATAATACATTTATAGCAATTAATGTATATTGACCCAGCAGCCTATGAGCTGATTCCTAATTTATTGTGCAAAATAAAACATAAAAACAATAATTTAAATGAAATCCTGGTGCAATGTCTATTGCTACAAGGGTCTTCAGTGGTAAAGTGTTCTATGGGTACCTTTCCACACTTGGGGCAGAGACTTTATGGATTTACTCACTGAAGAGCTTCTTGCTGACCGATCTTTACTATTATCCCTCAACTTTTTCTTTTTAAACATTCATTTCCATAAATACTCTTGGGTTTTTGGAGTGTTAGACAAGCAAAATGTTTACATTTTTGGTCTCTACTAGCACACAATAAAAGTGTAAGCCTGTCTTTCATTGAGTTGCTGGCCTCAAACTGATATCTATCTCTTGTGATGTATGTTCTCTTAGGGCCTTAGGCCTATATTGCCAAGAAGCTTGTTTATTTGTCAAAATGAACTGTGGGACTTGTTGAGGAAGGGATCTGAGCACCTATGGACATGTTTGGAGTGCATCTGGGATGATGACCCTCAAATAACTTAATAACTCAATTGAGAAATAAAAATAACAACAATTTCAGAGATTACATTCTCAAATGACAATATAACAGAAACTGTCAAGAAGTTCTAATAACTTGAGTCACTTGTCACCAAAAATGGAGATTGGTGAAGATTAAGAAAAAATTAACAATTGCTCTCAGAAAAAATACCTTTTATAAAGCTGAAGTTACAGATAAAAACCAGACATGCTAACAAGGAACCTTGGGTATGTTATTGACTAAAGACTTAAATCATCATCATAATCAAGTACTGTGCCTACTGGCACAAGGGATCATGTCTCTCCATAACCTTTCTCTATAGATTATCAATTCTAGTATAGACTTCTATCTATCTATCTATTGGCCTTTTGAGCCGTAGCCGGCCCATAGGGCGTAGACCAAGATACTCCTTCATCTGAATTTTTGTTCTAGCAGTTTTCAATTCTTTTAAAAATATTTTATCAAATCTCGCCATTTGTCTCTGTTCTGTGCAGGCAGCTCTATCTCAGTGAGGGAGCCGATTCCTGCTACTCTTACCTCTCTCATCAATGTTCTTCTCAGTGTCTCTCTGGGTCTTCCACTTTTTCTCTTACCTGTTGTTTCCCACATGAGAGCTTGCTTTGCTATTCGGTTATTATCTCGATTGGCGATTTCTCTAATTTCCTCATTTGACTTCTAACTAAACCATTTTCTTTTAAAATGTCAGGCATCTTTTCTCTCTGCTTCCCTCTCTCTTCTTTACTCAGTTTTTATCATGTTGTCACAATATAGGTATTCCCTTTTCATCTTATGATCAAACTATGGTTGCTCCCTTCTGATGTAGAAAATAAGTTGGCTTTTCACTAAGGTCTCTTTCAGAACTCTCATTACTCATTATTTAGCTACCCCTGGAATTCTCAACATTATTTTGTTCTACAGACTTAAATGCTGATGTAAAAGCATCTTTAAAAAAGTACCTACAATGAAGATAATGTAGATGTAAAAACATCTTTAAAAAAGTACCTACTATGAAGATAATGTAGATGCAAAAATATCTTTAAAAAAGTACCTACTATGAAGATAATGTAGATGCAAAAATATCTTTAAAAAAGTACCTACTATGAAGATAATGTTGAAGATGTACAGCAGTATTCTGAAGCAGTTCATTCTGGCTCTGTGGATGAAGAATTAAAATCATGTGGGGGAACTGGGTGGTCTAGAGGTAAGGCATATGTAGTTTCTTCATGGCTCTACCCTCCCCTGGTTAATGAAATGTAATATCTAGTCCTCTCAGATAAGAGAGATCACATGTGCAAATTAAAGTAAAAGAACTCTTGTTAGTTAAAAGTCATAAAGAATAGACCAAAAACCCTTCCCACATGCTCATATACCAATCACCTCAGAGCCTGCTAAGGGACACTACTCTTGCTAATCAAAGTGAAGAGTACACTAAATAAACGTATGTGCTGACTCATGGTCAACAAAAACATGCTAGGTACATGGGGAACATGGTGCTAGTTGCCATATTTATCCATGACCAATGGCACATGTTTTGGGTGATGTGGTCAGTGTTGTGCCAGACAGCCTTTACTTCCCTGGCCTTTAAATCTCTGGTACCCACTTTTTAGACGTTGGGTGAACCCAGAAGCCTTGTCAATCCGAGAAAAGAGCGTGCAATTTCAGAAAATTGACTGTGGACCCTTTTGATTATGAATTGAGTGCACTAACCACTCAAGCTGCAGTCCATAGCTGAAGAATAGACTTAAATTCACTGAGGCAGCTTGTATTTTCAATGCAATAAGCTGAGTATAAGAAACTGAAAGAAAAAGAAGTTGAAGAAATAATAGATGACAAAATAGTTCAGCATGGGATGAGAATAAAGAGCTCAGATCAAAATCTGTCTAGTTTGTGCAGGTGTTTAATCCTTTGAGAGGAACTGTGTGAAAATTAATAAACTACAAACAAATCAGCAACAGTAATGATTTTTCATTGAGTGCTGTCCCCGCATAAAAAGGTTGGCTACCATGGAGCACCATTCTGCTCTGTCTCTTGTTTTGATGATGCAGGTTCTCATAGGCTGACTTGTCCATTTTTTAATGTTACTTATCCACGTTAGCCGCGATAGCTCAGTGGTTAGTGAACTGGACTACAAAGGACAAGGGGTAGGGTTTGGTCCCAACCGACGGCTTCCGAGTTCACCCAGCCTTAAAATGGGTACCGGATTTTTTTCTGGGAAAGTAAATCAGCACGGGTGTAATACCGACCACATTATCCCAAAAATCATGTGCTGAAGGTCTGTAAAATATAGGGTCACTAACACTATATTTCCCTATACGCCACTTGACGTGACGGGGGTACTTTACTTTTTACTCCAGAATGATGTATATGCAAAATTCAAAACTGAAGCAGCACCAGAATGAGAAATATGATTAATGTATTCAATACAAACTTCCAGAAGGTTGTAATGTCCAGTGATTGCCTACACTGTTTTCAGTGGATTATTATTCAACATCACAAATGCCTGGTACTTTAAAATAGGTACATGATTAAATGAGAACAGGTGGCATGGTGGTTAGTGCACATGCTTGCTGACCTTAAAGTTCAGGTTGTGATTGGACTTCACAAGATGATAAAAGGAGAGGTAACTAATGACAACCTGGTAGAGGTCAGATAGAGAGATGAATAGTGTAGACCAAACATAGGGCACTCTGTTAAAGATGGTTTGGAATTGCAAAAAGTAAGGGAACTCTTGTTGCCTTACAAACCATGTACCAACAACAGACTGCTTAGTCTATCTTTATCCATGAAAGAAGAAGAAGAAAATATTGTGTCTTCTTCTTCTTTTCTCTTTCACTGATACCTAAAAGGTGTCGTGGTTTATATCATTTGTCGTTCTTGTGCTGCTCGAATTGTCTGAATTAGTGATTTTCCTTTGTTGTTACATGTCTCTGTCACTGCATCTATCCATCTTCTTCTGGGTCTTCCTCTTGGTCTTTTTCCATGCATTCTCGAGAAGAACGCCCTTGATGGTGATTGGTGAGGATTCATTCTGACCAGGTGGCCAAACCATTTAAGTTGTTGTTGTTCTATATATTCTTGGCAGGGTTTTGTTCCTACCATTTTTCTTATGGTTTCATTTGGTATTCTATCTCTTCTTGTGTTGTTTGTTACTTTTCTCAAGCATCGCATCTCACATGTATTGATCTTTCTTAAATGTGATTTAGAAAGAGTCCATGTTTGACTTTCATAGCACAAAGTTGGTATGAAGATGCTATTTATCATTTGTTGTTTAGCTGGCATAGAAATGTTTGGATGTCTTAGCAATGGTGAAAGCTGGTATGTGACAGCATTTGCTTTTTGTATTCTCATGTCAATTTCTCTGTCTAATTTTCCATCTTCTGTGAACATTGTGCCTAAATACTTGAATTCCTCTACTTGTTTTATATCTTTGTCTTTGATCTTGATGTTTAATGGGTGTCTTAATTTGCTTATTCTTATAGCCTCTGTTTTTGCTGTGTTAATTTTCATACTGTAGTTTGTGCAGCTTTTATCTAGAGATGTTAAATGCTGTTGTAGCAGGTTTTCATCCTCGTATATTAGGCATTGGTCATCTGCGAAGAGTAGCTCATTGATGTTGGAGTTTTCAATTCATAATATTGTGTAATTAGACAATATCATTGGTAATTAATTATATTTCTAGTGACGTTTTAGCCTGGTATTTCAATTTCATTAAAGAACAATCATTATCATCATCACATGCCATAACAGTTGGCATAGGCAATCATGTCCTTCCATAATCTTCTATCTACAGTCTCTTCTTCTACCTTTTTAGCTCCAGTGGAGCATAAGTCTTCAACAAACACTTTCCAAGTTGTTCTGTCTTTTGCCATTCTTTTAAGATCATTCCATGTCTTTCCCATCATCTTCATCTCTGCTTCTATCTGTCTTCTCCAAGAACTCCTTGGTCTTCCTCTTTGTCTTTTCCCCTGGGGAATCCAAAAAAGGGCCTGTTGTGTAATACTCTCAGTCAGCTTCCGTAGTGTGTGTCCTATCCAGCGCCATCGTCTTCGCTGTATCTCTTTATCCACTCTTTATCTATCTACAGTGCATCATATCAATTCTGTTGTTGACTGTTTTTCCATGTCATGACACCAAGCTATCTAGTATCTTCTCTTTGTCATCCCCGATCTCTCTTTCCTTTTATTTTGCCAGTTGTAACCAAGTATTCCAATTTTCCTCTTCTCATGATGTGTCCGAAAAATGTTGATTGTTTCTTTCTGATGTTTTTAGGAGCTCCCTTTTTGTGTTGGCCTCTTTGAGAATTTCCTCATTGGTCTTTTTAACTGCCCAGGAAACTTTCAACATTCTTCAGAGAAATCCCATCTCTTTGTCCTCTAATCATCTTTTCATTTGTTTGTCTACTGTCCATGATTTGCTTCGGGATATGTTTTTGTCATGTATTATTTCTTCATCTTTTTCTTTCAGTTTCTTATACGGGGCAACCGAATCACTTAGACAGGTCCCTTCATAAGAAAGTCCGGAATCCTACTCTGAATGAGCCATGATCGCAGAAGAAGATTTGCTTCCTTAGGCTAGAATTGGTTCTATATAGCACAGATGAACTCTCTTTCTCACTTCTATTGACATAGATTTGTTTCATAAGACGTTTTTCTTTTTCTGAAATGCTATTTTGGCCTAAGCTATTCTGGTTTTAATTTCTGTGGTGCATCTTCCATCTGATGTTATTGTGCCAAGTTATTTGACGCATTGCACTTGTTTCAGATATGTTCTATTTATTTTTATGCTGCATGATGTTGATGATTGTTTCTTTGATATAACCATTACTTCTGTTTTCTTACTATTCAGACTGAGACCTTTTTTGTTGCTTTAAAGAACACTAGAATAAAGAAAAAAGAACTGCTGAAACATTTGCTTTATTAACAGATTTTTTGTGTAGTTCTTGATGTGCCTTAATAACTGCCCTACCCCACAGAATTTGAACCTGACTCACTATTCTTTGAGTCTCAAAACTTGTTTTCCCAATAATCTTTAAAAGAATAATCACACAGAGACTACAAATATATCTTGTCAAGATATAACATTCACACAAACACAAATTCCTTACCATACAAAACATATATTAAAAGAGAAGGGAGAAGAGTAAGAGGCAGACCCAGAGTAAGATTGACAGACAACATCAAAGAAACGCTACAACAGCATTTGACAATGACTGAAGCCACCAAAAGGGTAATAACCAGAACTTTATAATGTATATCCCTCAACACCTAAATGGGTACAAGAGGAAGTGGAGAGAGAGAGAGAGAGAGAGAGTGAGAGAGAGAGAGAGAGTAATAATTGATTGTTTGAAGAAACAGAATGAATATTTTCAATTGATTATTGTTACAAGATTTGATCAGAAAAATTAGAAGAATAATCTTATTTTGCTACATTTTCATGAGAGAAACATTTTTTTAATTTTTATCTGTTTAATTTTAGCAAGAGTAGCACTTTAAAAGTTTCTGTTTAATTTTAGCAAGAGTAGCACTTTAAAAGTTTATGTTTAATTTTAGCAAGAGTAGCACTTTAAACATTTCTATATAATTTTAGCAAAAGTAGCACTTTAAAAGTTTTTTTTTCATTTTGACAAAGAGTAGCACTTTAAAAAAGTTTCTGCTTAAATTTAGCAAAAGAGTAGCACTTTAATCAAAGTTGCTGTTTAATTTTTTGTAAGAATAGCACTTTAAAAAAGTTTGTTTTAACATAAAGTATGGAATGTTATCTGTCTGTCTGTCTATCTATCTATCTATCTTTCGTTCACCTGAAGTATTGTCTATATCTGCAATGTCGTTTCCTGTATAAATTTCACTATCTTTTGTAATTCTTGCAGTGGCCCATATAGTTTTGTCTGTAGTGTTGTATCTGTGGACCAATGGATTTTCCTCAGTCTACTATATTCAGTGCAGTCTTGAAGTATGTGTTCAGCAGTCTGGGGCGCCTGTCCACATGCACAAGTAGCTGAGGTGCCGATCTAGAATTTTGTATACATGTGACTATGGAGTCGATTGTGTCCTGTTCTGAGACGTATAAAGATAACTTGTTCATATCTAGTCATATTATGAAAGGCATCCTGATTTGGGGCTTGTGGTCCTCTGATTGATTTGATTATCTGTTTCTTATGATGGTATGTAACCGGTGTATCTAGTTGTGTGCCTGTTGAACCTTCCTTTGCCAACTGATCTGCTTTCTCAGTTCCTCGTATTCCACTGTGAGATGGGATCCACTGCAGGGCAGCCCTGTGGTGCTTGCAGAGTTCAGTCAATAAGGTCTGCAGATGTGTCATCCTACTCAGCCTGAGAATAACTAATTAACTTTTTTTTACTAACTAGCATCTATCTAAAAATAAACGAGACCAATCTAAAACAAGTGCAACATTTCAAATACTTGGGCACAATAATTACATCAGATGGGAGATGCACCACAGAAATAAAAAGCAGAATAGCTCAGGCCAAAATAGCATTTAAGAAAATGAAAAATATCTTATGCAACAAATCTATGTCAATAAAAATGAGAAAGAGAGTTCATCAGTGCTATATAGAACCAATTGTGACCTATGGAAGTGAATCATGGACAGTAGACAAACAAATGAAAAGACGGTTAGAGGCCACAGAGATGGGATTTCTCAGAAGAATGTTGAAAGTTCCTTGGACAGCTAAATAGACCAATGAGGAAGTTCTCATAGAGGCCAACACAAAAAGGGAGCTCTTAAAAAACATCAGAAAGAAGCAATCAACATTTCTCGGGCACATCATGAGAAGAGGAAAGTTGGAATACTTGGTTACAACTGGCAAAATAAAAGGAAAGAGAGATCGCGGACGACACAGGGAGAAAATACTGGATAGCTCGGTGTCATGGCATGGAAAACAGTCAACAACAGAACTGATACGATGCACTGTGGATAGAAGATTGTGGAGGGACATGATCGCTTACGCCAACCGGCAGGGTACATGATGACATATCTAGTCTACCTATCTATCTATTGACCTTTCGAGCCGTCTGGCCCATAGGGCATAGACCCAGATACTCTTTCTCTATCTAAATTTTTATTCTAGCAGTTTTCAATCCTTGTAAAGATCTGTTATCAAATCTCAATCTATCAATTAACTAGCATAGTCAATATATAATAATATAGATAATGAAGACTTTCAGCAGTGAAAGTCGTTGTTGTTCTAATATTCATTTTGATTTTATTTATTTATTAAACTTGAAATTTACAAATCCAAGACATTCATCATTCATCATTCACTATGATTCACTGATTCAGAAATTAGATAACTTCACAGTTATGGGTTATCACTAAAACTTTCTAACTAGTAACTATTAATTTGTACAACTATTTAAATTCATGAAAAATAAATTGAGAATATTTTTTTTTTAATCACTCTGAATGAAAAATCTTTGATCTCCTCCCACTGCCACTTCCTTGGCCCATTATTATTTAATCATTAATTTTCTTTATCTTTTTTTTAATTCGTTCGTTGATTAGTCTTTTTTTTTTTAAATCTAATCTAAACATATAAAATTATTTTAAAATTACATTACCAACTAGGCTATTACTATTACTTTATTTTATTTTACAACGAAAAAAACCACACAAGTAAATAAATTTATGACATATCCTGAGTGCAAAAAATTAGGATTGCCGCGGTATATCCTTCTTTAGAAGTTAGTCATACAAGACAAATGCATTATTATTACATTAACATACAACATAGTCACGTCACAGCTGAGCAAGTTTGAAACAGATACAAAATGATACATCTTATCTGATACAATTATATTATTTGAATGCTTATGTTAGAGACAACCCACTCTACTTAACTAGAGTAGGGAGGTAAGGCTGGATGTATACAGTATTATAGATACGTTCAAATAAGTAGAAAATATTACTACATTTACAACCACATTATCATCATCATGTGCCATACCGGTTGGCGTTGGTGATCATGTCCTTCCACAATCTTCTATCCACAGTGCATCGTATGAGTTCTGTTGTTGACTGTATGTTTTTTAAGAGCTCCCTTTTTGTGTTGGCCTCTTTGAGAACTTTATTATTGGTCTTTTTAGCTGTCCAGGGAACTTTCAACACTCTTCTGAGAAATCCCATCTCTGTGGCCTCTAATAGTCTTTTCATTTGTTTGTCTATTGTCCACTATATACTATAATATTCGCTTACTACAAACTACAACCACAAGACAAGACAACCCCCCGAAAATTTTACATGTAAATTATAAATAAATACAATTTTAAAATGTTATTCATCATGTTGATAATCGAATTTAAAAAAAAAACATTTGATTTACTATATAATTATGCAACACAACAGTTATTCTTAAAATCTGAGTTTATACTCTAAACTAATTCCAAATTAATGTATTGGCGTACCTGAATTATCTGAGGGAAATGTTACCTGTGTTCTCACCTGTCCGTTGCTGGATCTTCTATAACAGAAAACAACTTTTAATCACAAACGCGGAAGCGTTTTTTCGTAATTATCATCATGTTCCGTGCCAAAGGCGCCTTATTCTTGTCTTTGTAAGAAATGAAAAATCAGCAGTGGCACGACATAATCATCATCATCATCATTATCAAGCACCGTGTCTGCTGGCGTAGGTGATCATGTATCTCCACAACTTTCGATCTTGACAGTTAATTATTATTTCTGTTGTTGACCTTTTGCCAAGCCATTCTCTTAAGTTGTCTGGTATTTTTTCTCTTTGCTTCCCCCTATCTCTTCGTCCCTCAATTTTCCCAGTTGTTACAATATATTCCAGCTGTTCCCTTCTCATTACATCGCCAAAAAAAATGCTGATAGTTTCTTCCTAATATTGGATAGCAGCTCTCATTTTTGCTTTGGCCTCTTTCAGAACGTTTTCATTACTCTTCTTAGCTGTCTATAGTATTCTGAATGTTCTTCATCGAAATTATACAAAGTATAAAAATATTGTATTCTTTTTCTTCTTTTCTTTTTCTCACTGATACCGAAAAAGTGTCGTGGTTATATCATTTGTCGTTCTTGCGTAGGTCTAACTGTCTGAATTAATGATTTTCCTTTGTTGTTACATGTCTCTATCACTGCATCTATCCATCTTCTTCTAGGTCTTCCTCTTGGTCTTTTTCTATGCATTCTCGAGAAGAACGCCCTTGATGGTGATTGGTAAGGATTCATTTTGACCAGGTGGCCCAACCATTTAAGTTGTTGTTGTTCTATATATTCTTGGCAGTGTTTTATTCCTACAATTTTTCTTACGGTTTCATTTGGTATTCTATTTCTTCTTGTGTTGTTTGTTACTTTTCTCAAGCATCACATCTCACATGTATTGATCTTTCTTAAATGTGATTTAGATAGGGTCCATGTTTGACTTTCATAGCACAAAGTTGGTATGGAAATGCTATTCATCATTTGTTGTTTAGCTGCTATAAAAATGTTTGGATGTCTTAACAATGGTGAAAGCTGGTATGTGACAACATTTGCTTATTGTATTCTCATGTCAATTTCTCTGTCTAGTTTTCCATCTTCTGTAAACATTGTGCCCAAATACCTGAATTCCTCTACTTGTTTTATTTCTTTATCTTTGATCTTAATGTTTAGTGGGTGTCTTAATTTTCTTATTCTCATAGCCTCTGTTTTTGCTGTGTTAATTTTCATACTGTAGTTTGTGCAGCTTTTATCTAGAGATGCTGTTGTAACAGGTTTTCATCCTCATATATTTATTTTTTTTTTTATTGTCCTTTCGAGCCGAAGACGGCACATAGGGCAGAATCACAATCTCAAAAACAGAAACCTTGCGTGCCAAAATGGCACAAATTGTAGAGATCACTGTTTCTAAAATCTATGGTTCTGTTTCCATAACAATACTTTTTACAATGACAGCTTGTCAAGCCATCGATCAAACTCCTTAGTCGCCTCTTACGACATGCCTGGAAGGTCACATTGTCACTATTCTTTACTTCCCACATAATGAGGCCCCGGTAACACACGGGAGATATAGGTCAGAGTTCAGCCAGTCATTTATTAGGCGGGGGAAAATTGGAAGAAAAAAAAATCGGAAAAATGGTACGGTGCAAGCTTTACCTGATTAGTAGACGATACAGATATGAACGACGTTTCTGCTCAATAGGTCTTCAGCAGGAACAAACAAACAGCACGCACACACATATATGTAAGTAAATAAAACTAATCCTACATAGCTAACTAGTAACGAAACATCAAAAACAAAATAATCGAAATTGGTTAATGAAAAGAAAAAAATGACTTCCCTGTGTCGTAGACCGTGGTCAGAATGGGAAAGGGGGAGTTACACGGGCGTAGCTGTAATTATACCCTCTGGTCAGGTGAAGGGTTCTAAAACTACACGAGCGAGTGAAACGCTGTCTAGGTAACCTCGACTGTAAAGACACTGACTATGTCTAAAAGTATCTATGGGCCCGTAAATACAGGTGTACATACACACAGAGATGATTGTATATATATATATATATATATATATACACACGTACAAACAGACATGCACCTACTAATACATATCAACATACACATACATATACAAACACATACACATATATATGCATACATACATGCATATAAATATATATGTCAATGCCCATACATATGAACACATACATGCATGTGCACACCCAGACGGGGACAATCATATATGTGTAGAAATGTGCGCATAACGCACACATAACCAGAAGAGTGCACACCGGGGTCAGTGTGCAAACACAAAGGAGAAAGAATAGAACAGTAGACTAACGGGTACTCAAACGGGTCGCCAGAGTGACAAAGGACAATACCAGTGATACGGATGAGGTCTTTGCCCTTGTGATCTAGAGAGTTGAAATGGGAAGACACGGGAGTGCCAGTATTCTGTTGAACATCTCGTAAATGTTCACAAAATCTTTCCGCTCATCGCCCGCCCCAGACTCGCCAATGTAAGTCATGTGGCATCGTTGGCATATGATGGCATAAATGATGTTACGGGACACACATGTGAAGCCATGCTTGATCTGGTACCGTTCATTAGGGAATAAGGCCGAGTCAGTAGGGAGCACATAGGCACAGGTGATACAGTTACGACCCAAGGGGCCGTACCGAAGTATTGATGGTCGATGCGAGGGAGATGGCTTCTAACTAGAATATCTCCCAAATTCCTGTCGCGCTTGAAGGCGATCATCGGGGGATCACTGAAAAGTAGACGAGTAGTGGGATCAGACATGAGAATGGAACGGTAGCGATTGAGTGTCTTCACAACAGCTAAATTGTGAGGGTGATAGGTGAGGGTGAGTATGGTTCTCTCAGAGGGGGTAGGTGCGGTTAGAAGGAGTGAGTGCCTCGGGACGGGAGATAAGGAGGACCCGCTTGAGGGCAGACTGGAGGATCGAATCTGGATAAAGCCGGCGGCTGAAGAAACCTAACATGAGGTGAGCCTGTCGGAGGAAATCTTGGTCATCCTGGCAGATGCGACGGAGACGCAATATCTGTGAGAACGGAATTTAATCACGACAAGAAGGTGAATGTGATGAAGTACAGAGAAGATAACAATGGGCGTCTGCGGGTTTATAGAAAACCGAGGTATGGAGACCAGAAGTGCCCAAAGAAACAATAAGATCTAGGAAGGTAACAGAGGAAGTGGATATACAAGATGTGATCTTAATAGCTTTGTGATAGCTACCAATGTAGTCGATAAACCTGGAGAGGCCATCCTCAGGTAGATCGGTAAGTCCGAAGCAGTCACCAATGTACCGGAGGTATATAATGAGAAGGGGACCTTGATATGAATTGAGAATTTGGTGTTCAAGGTAAGCCATAAATAGGCAAGCATAGCTAGGACCCATCTTGGTGCCCATGGCTACTCCACTAACCTGGTCATAGAAGTTACCATCGAACTCAAAGGTGTTGAGGTTGAGTACAAGCTCAGTAAGGCGGAGAAGAGTGGCAGTATCAACAGAGGGGTGTTGACTCTGGTCAAGAAAGAACCGTAGAGCCAGGAGGCCGTCGGAGTGAGGAATAGAGTTGTAGAGAGAGCAAACATCAAGGGCGAAAAGTCGGTATGAACGACCAGGGGAGAGAGAGATGGAAGAGAAGATACTCAAGGCATGGTTAGTGTTTTTAACATATGAGGGAAGACTAACTACCATGGACTGGAAGACACTGTCTAGATAGTCGGATATGTGTTCAGTCGGGCAAGCACACGCTGACACGTTGGGGCGTCCTGGATTGTCGATTTTGTGAATTTTGGGTAGCATGTAGAATGATGGTTTACCAAGACCACTATTGGGGATAATGAGACGGGACACACTTGGAGGAAGGAGGTTGTCTTCAATTCTCTGTTCGGGGGACTGGTTGGTCTCGAGGTAAGACGCCGGCTTTGTTTACTTCTGTGTACTTTTCGATTAATGTTCTCATGCAGAATATGGTTTCTTTTGTCCCACTATATTTCATAAATCCAAATTGCTGCTCATCTGATTCAGTATTGATTTTATTCTGAATCCTTCATTGTATAACTTTTAGCAAGATTTTTGCTACATGGCTCATTAGGCGTATTGTTTTAAAATCACTGCATTCAACTGTTGAATAATGCAACTGAATAAAAATTACAAACATTTGTAAACAACTGCTTTAGGAAAATTCTGAATCTCTGATGGTAGGATGAGATCAGAAAAAAATAAATCTGAGAAATACCAAAACTAGGGCCAATCGTGCAATATATTATAAATAGAAAATGGAGATGGATTGAACACACACTAAGAAAGCCTGATGCCAGCATAGCAAGTCAGGCCCTGTCATGGAACTCATAGAAAAGGATAAAGTCAGGCAAGTACAGGAAAGCACAGAGAAGGGAAGTCATGGAAACTCTCAAGAACATTGATCTAGACTAGAGAAAATGTCCGAGAATAGGGATGAGTAGAGAGACCTTGTCCGTGGTCTATTCTCCATTAACGTCTACATTAATAGGTATGAAGGTACTTTGATTGATTGATGTTGTTCTGGGGAACAATGCACGCTGTTGGAAATTTAATTGTGTTATAGTATCAGTATTTACAGATGGGCCATCAAAAGAAATAATTAGAAAAGGAGGGGCAGACATTCTAAAAGTAAAGTGAAACTGTAACACGACAGGAGAGCTTTCGACAGACAGAACTCCGAGCGATGAAAGAAGCCACTAATAACCCATAGAACATAAAACGACAGAACAACAAAGCTTTCTTATGTGACTGTAGGTCTGTTCTACAAGCTATCCAATGAAAACCAGAAGATCTATTTTAAAAGACGTTTGTGAAAGAGTTAAACCATCTAACTACCACAGATAGAGTGAGGGAGAATGGAGGAAAAAACAATAGGAAAAATGGTATGGTAAAAGCTTTACGTGATTGATAGACGACACAAATTTGAACGACGTTTCGGCTCAATAGGCCTTCAGCAGGAACAAACAAACATTTACTTACATATCTGTGAGTGTGTGTGTGTGTGTGTGTTGTTTGTTTGTTTGTTAATGCTGAAGGCCTATTGAGCCGAAACGTCATTCAAATTTGTGTCGTCTATTAATCACGTAAAGCTTTTACCATTTTTTTTTCAATTCTCCCTCACATTTAGCTTTACTGCAGCTTCGCATTATTGTGCATTCATTTGCATTTCTTTGCCTTAACCCCTTACAAATAAAGTGACACTGCATAGTTAGTCGAAGGCCCCAGGTTTACTGCAATGGATTTCTGTGTTATAGTCAGTCGAAGGCCCCAGGAACACTGCAATGGATTTCTGTGTTATAGCTATAGTCAGTCGAAGGCCCCAGGAACACTGCAATGGATTTCTGTGTTATAGCTATAGTCAGTCGAAGGCCCCAGGAACACTGCAATGGATTTCTGTGTTATAGCTATAGTCAGTCGAAGGCCCCAGGAACACTGCAATGGATTTCTGTGTTATAGCTATAGTCAGTCGAAGGCCCCAGGAACACTGCAATGGATTTCTGTGTTATAGCTATAGTCAGTCGAAGGCCCCAGGAACACTGCAATGGATTTCTGTGTTATAGCTATAGTCAGTCGAAGGCCCCAGGAACACTGCAATGGATTTCTGTGTTATAGCTATAGTCAGTCGAAGGCCCCAGGAACACTGCAATGGATTTCTGTGTTATAGCTATAGTCAGTCGAAGGCCCCAGGAACACTGCAATGGATTTCTGTGTTATAGCTATAGTCAGTCGAAGGCCCCAGGAACACTGCAATGGATTTCTGTGTTATAGCTATAGTCAGTCGAAGGCCCCAGGAACACTGCAATGGATTTCTGTGTTATAGCTATAGTCAGTCGAAGGCCCCAGGAACACTGCAATGGATTTCTGTGTTACATTTATAGTTAGTCGAAGGCCCCAGGAACACTACAATAGATTTCTGTGTTACATTTATAGTTAGTCGAAGGCCCCGGCATCACTACAATAGATTTCTGTGTTACATTTATAGTTAGTCGAAGGCCCCGGCATCACTACAATAGATTTCTGTGTTACATTTATAGTTAGTCGAAGGCCCCGGCATCACTACAATGGATTTCTGTGTTATAGCTATAGTCAGTCGAAGGCCCCAGGAACACTGCAATGGATTTCTGTGTTACATTTATAGTTAGTCGAAGGCCCCAGGAACACTACAATAGATTTCTGTGTTACATTTATAGTTAGTCGAAGGCCCCAGGAACACTACAATAGATTTCTGTGTTACATTTATAGTTAGTCGAAGGCCCCGGCATCACTACAATAGATTTCTGTGTTACATTTATAGTTAGTCGAAGGCCCCGGCATCACTACAATAGATTTCTGTGTTACATTTATAGTTAGTCGAAGGCCCCGGCATCACTACAATAGATTTCTGTGTTACATTTATAGTTAGTCGAAGGCCCCGGCATCACTACAATAGATTTCTGTTCCATATCCAGGAAATGAAGAAGTGTTATCGTGAAGAATCACCATCTTTAGTAGATGTAAGTTTATACGGTCCCAGATATTTTGTTATCGTGTACGGTTACATGATGCTGTACATGATGATTATTTCTTGATAACACAATAAGTCGAATGTGAAAGGAGAACAATGAAGGTCATATCAATTTCAGTCCAGTCGGTGCCTGACCAAGCTCCGGACCACAGATAAGTAGGAAACAGGCAAATAACTGCAGTGCTGCGGCAGAGCTGGTAGCAAGGAGCCAGTAATGGGATGTAACGTGCACCCTTACAGATGTTCCCTACTTATTTTATACCGCTGCTACTTTATGTTTGTCGAATGTCATCCATGTTTCTGTGTTCTAGTTCGCTAGACTCTTCACCATAGCACATCTCTCTCGTTTCACCATAGCACATCTCTCTCGTTTCACCATAGCACATCTCTCTCGTTTCACCATAGCACATCTCTCTCGTTTCACCATAGCACATCTCTCTCGTTTCACCATAGCACATCTCTCTCGTTTCACCATAGCACATCTCTCTCGTTTCACCATAGCACATCTCTCTCGTTTCACCATAGCACATCTCTCTCGTTTCACCATAGCACATCTCTCTCGTTTCACCATAGCACATCTCTCTCGTTTCACCATAGCACATCTCTCTCGTTTCACCATAGCACATCTCTCTCGTTTCACCATAGCACATCTCTCTCGTTTCACCATAGCACATCTCTCTCGTTTCACCATAGCACATCTCTCTCGTTTCACCATAGCACATCTCTCTCGTTTCACCATAGCACATCTCTCTCGTTTCACCATAGCACATCTCTCTCGCTTCACCATAGCACATCCCTCTCGTTTCACCATAGCACATCTCTCTCGTTTCACCATAGTACATCTCTCTCGTTTCACCATAGCACATCTCTCTCGTTTCACCATAGCACATCTCTCTCGTTTCACCATAGCACATCTCTCTCGTTTCACTATTTCATCTCTTATCCCTCTGTTTATTTCTTCTTGATTTACCTGTTCTGCTTATCCTACATGTAATGTATCTGTATTTCATTGTTTGTTGATGTTGTTCAGCTTTCACCATTGCTAAGACATCCAAACATTTCTATGCCAGCTAAACAACAAATTATACATAGCATTTTCATACCAACTTTGTGCTATGAAAGTCAAACATGGACCCTTTCTAAATCACATTTAAGAAAGATAAATACATGTGAGATGCGATGCTTGAGAAAAGTAACAAACAACACAAGAAGAGATAGAATACCAAATGAAACCATAAGAAAAATGGTAGGAACAGAACCCTGCCAAGAATATATAGAACAACAACAACTTAAATGGTTTGGCCACCTGGTCAGAATGAATCCTTACCAATCACCATCAAGGGCGTTCTTCTCGAGAATGCATGGAAAAAGACCAAGAGGAAGACCCAGTAGAAGATGGATAGATGCAGTGACAGGGATATGTAACAACAAAGGAAAATCACTAATTCAGACAATTTGAGCAGCTCAAGAACGGCAAATGATATAAACCACGACACCTTTTAGGGATCAGTGAAAAGAGAAAAGAGAAAAGAAGAAAGTAGAAGAAGAAGAAGTTGATAATGTTCTAGTTTTCTGAAGAAAGCCACATTGTAGGCAGAAACGTCAGTATTTTGTTGTGTTCCTTTTTTGTAAAGCTGTCACTATGCCTTGTAGGAGTGTACGTTACACCCATATGAACCATTGAAGGCTATGTCTGAAAAGTGTTCCTTCTTGCAGTTTCCTCATATTCCAAGTCCGGCTTGTTGCAGGAGCTACTGAGTTAAGTGCTCTGTGCACACCGTGAGCTGCGTGTCTCATCCGTTTTGATCCTGCTTCGATATCCCGCTTGTTTACGATGAATGATGATATCGTATGACGGGCTGAGACTGCTACGATGGGGACTACAGTTACCTTTCTTGGTTTGGGAGATGAATTAGTAATTCGGATGATTCCACTGGCACGGGCGGTTGAGCAATTATGGATTTTAATTCGTTTGCTGTGAAACCGAGGCCTTCCATAACCAATAACCAATAACGTTACACCCCACTAATAGCTCCTTGCTACCAGCTTTGTCGCATCACTACAATTATCTGCCTGTTCCATATTGTAAACATAATTGCTGGAAATACAATTATTTCAAAAGTGAAAAGTATAAACAGGTTAGTGTAAAATAAACACAACATGGTATCAAGCAGCTAATCAAACAGAAAGACAATACAAGCATGGAGGTCGGCTAGTATATCGTGATGGGTGTACGGAGGTCGTCTAGTGTGTCATATTGGGTGTATAGAGGGCGTCTAGTGTGTCGTGATGGGTGTATAGAGGTCGTCTAGTGTGTCGTGATTGGTACAGGGAGGGCGGGTAGTGTGTTATGATGGGTGTATGGAGGTCGTCTAGTGTTGTATGAGGGGTGTATGGAGGTCGTCTAGTGTGTCGTGATTGGTACAGGGAGGGCGGCTAGTATGTCGTGATGGGTGTACGGAGGTCGTCTAGTGTGTCATATGGGGTGTATAGAGGGCGTTTAGTGTGTCATGATGGTTGTATAGGGGTCGTCTAGTGTGTCATGATGGTTGTATAGGGGTCGTCTAGTGTGCCATGATGGGTGCATGGAGGTCGGCTAGTATGTCGTGATGGGTGTATGGAGGTCGTCTAGTGGGGTATGATGGTTGTATGGAGGTCGGCTAGTATGTCGTGATGGGTGTATGGACGGCGTCTAGTGTGTCATGATGGGTGTATGGAGGTCGTTTAGTGTATCGTGATGGGTGTATGGAGGTCGTCTACTGTGTCGTGAGGGGTGTATGGAGGTCATCTAGTGTGGTATGTGGGGTGTATGGAGGTCATCTAGTGTGATATAAGGCTGTATGCCGGGCGTCTAGTGTGGCATGAGGGCTGTATGGCGGTTGTCTGGTATATCATACTTTAATCAACCAATAAGAAAACATGAAAAAACGAAGGAATTCAACATTACTTATCTTAACTACTTTACATCAATACAGTTTAATAACGTGTTATCGTTAAGTCTTACCATACTTTAAGAGAAAACATTCAAACTTACAGCGTAAAATATAGTCTCAATCATCTACACCGAATATAACCTGTTATCGATAAGCCTTAACATACGTTAAGAGAAAACAAGCCAACTTACTGCGCAAAACTCCGCTAGACTGAAGTGTAGTATGACCTTCCTTGAATCAACCAAACTTATAACGCCGTCTAGTTTAAATATAACCTGGTAAGAAATGAATAAATTAGCCAATCAGCGAGTGACTATGCCAACATCGACTGATACCTGGATCAACCAATCAGAGAAGAGTATTAGTATAGGAGGCGGAGCAAAGAAATGACTGACAGGTGGATTAACCAATCAGTGAAGTGCGTTAGCCCAAGCGTAGGTAGTGGCTGTCGGGTCAGCAGTGGGGGAAAAATGCGGGGTGGTGGATTACTTGAACTCATTTTGACCCCTGAGCCAATTCCAGAAGAGTTCTATGACCTCATTTTGACCGCTGAAGGCTTTAATACCAATGTTGCCCACTTCAACGAACGACAGACATCATTAAAGGTGATTACTTCAGCTCTTAGACTTTGGAGTTCCATATCTTTATCCCTTCAACGAATGACAGACAACAGTAAAGATGATCATTTCAGGTAAGAAAACTTAGTTCCAAACCCTAAAATTTTGGTTCATACTCACAAAGTTGAACACAAACTCTACAAATTTAGGCCAAAAGTTGTAATTGTTAGACACGAAAGTCGTAAATGTTATATGCAAAGTCCAAAAGTTTGTCAAAAAGACAACCTATACTCAAAATAGTTAGACATAAAGCCAAACAATTTATATGCAAAGTCCAAAAAGTTACTCCAAAAGACAACTAATATAACACTTAATCCCAAAATTTCGTCTCATAACCAAAAAGTTGAACTCAAAACCCTAAAAACTTAGTCCCAAAGTGGTACTAGTTCACCACAAAAGGCGTAAATGTTATATTCAAATCCAAAAGTTGGTCAAAAAGACAACCCAAACTCAAAATAGTTAGACACAAAGCCCAACAATTTATAGGCAAAGTCCAAAAGGTTACTCCAAAAGACAACTAATATAACGCTTAATCCTAAAATTTCGTCTCATAACCAAAAAGTTGAACTCAAAACCCTAAAAATTTAGTCCCAAAGTCGTAATTGTTCGACACGAAAGTCGTAAATGTTATATTCAAATCCAAAAGTTTGTCAAAAAGACAACCTAAACTTAAAATAGTTAGACACGAAAGGTCAAAAAAGTATATGCAAAGTCCAAAAGGTTACTCCAAAAGACAACTAATGTAACACTTAACCCCAAAATTTCGTCGCATAACCAAACAGTTGAATTCAAAAGCCTAAAAATGTAGTCCCAAAGTCGTAATTGTTCGACACGAAAGTCGTAAATGTTATATGCAAAGTCCAAAAGTTTGTCAAAAAGACAACCTAAACTCAAAATAGTTAGACACGAAAGCCCAACAATTTATATGCAAAGGCCAAAAAGTTACTCCAAAAGACAACTAATGTAACACTTAACCCCAAAATTTCGTCGCATAACCAAACAGTTGAACTTAAAAACCTAAAAAGTTAGTCCCAAAGTCATAATTGTTCGACACGAAAGTCGTAAATGTTATATGCAAAGTCCAAAAGTTTGTCAAAAAGACAACCTAAACTCAAAATAGTTAGACACGAAAGGTCAAAAAAGTATATGCAAAGTCCAAAAGGTTACTCCAAAAGACAACTAATGTAACACCATTGCACAAAAATTTCGTTACGTAACCAAAAAGTTGAACTCAAAACCCTACAAAATTTAAACCCAAAATCAAAATAGTTAGACACGAAAGACCAAATAGTTATATTCAAAATCCAAAAGTTTGTCAAAAATACAACCTTAACTCAAAATAGTTAGACACAAAGCCCAACAATTTATATGCAAAGTCCAAAAAGTTACTCCAAAAGACAACTAATGTAGCTCTTAACCCCAAAATTTCGTCTCATAACCAAAAAGTTGAACTCAAAACCCTAAAAAGTGTCCACTTATCAACCAAAGTCTTTAATACAGCTGAGAAAACCCTAATAAATAATTACAATTTACTAAAAATGTTGCACTTGATGATAGCTGCGACTGTGTCTAAATCATTATTGAAAATATTCATAGAACTCTAGTAAAAACCAAACACACTAAAACACCACATTGAAAGAATAACTTAAAGTTCACGCCCCTGTCACAACTCTGCTAAGAAAAGTACTGCAAAGCATGAAAGTTATGAACCCTGCTATAACTCTACTAAACGAAAGTATTACCAAACACGTAGGTTACACTCCTACCATAACCCACTAAGAAAAACAAGATTTTGCTTAAAATACCACATTTATGATTGTTACGCCCCTTGTCCCTTTATGAGGGGTACGCCCATGAAACTGTTAAAAATAGTAAATTTACACTCTAGGGCTACTCCAAACTTTATATTTAGCATCCCCGTATCAAGAAGTTACATAAAAACAACATTTATGAGTGTTACCCCCCCCCTTGCCTATTTTTGGCAGCTACGCCCATGAAACTGTTACAAATAGTCAATTTAACATCTAGACATACCCCAAACTTTATATTAAGCATCTCCGTATCAAAAATTTACATAAAAACAACTTTTGAAATTACTACCCCCGTACCCATTTTTGGCGGTTACGCCCATGAAACTGTAAAAAAATTGAAATTCAACACCTAGACATACCCCAAACTTTATATTAAACAACTCCGTATCAAGAATTTACATAAAAACAACTTTTGAAATTACTACCCCTGTACCCATTTTTGGCGGTTACGCCCATGAAATCTATAAAAAAAATTGAAATTTAACATCTAGACATACCTCAAACTATATATTAAGCATCCCTGTATCAAGAATTTACATAAAAACAACTTTTGAAATTACTACCCCTGTACCCATTTTTGGCGGTTACGCCCATGAAACTGTTAAAGATAGTAAATTTAACATCTAGACATACCCCAAACTTTATTTTAGTCATCCACATAGCAAAAATTTACTTAAAAGTCACTTTTATGGTGGTTACCACGGTACCGGGGAGCGCGTGGCCGTGCGGCTAAAACCACTGTTCCGCTAGCTGAAAAGCCGACGTTCGGTGTTCGAAGCCCGCGGTAGACAGAAAGGATTTTTTCTATCGGGGGTGAAATAAAAATCCTGAGTCTCACACTTCGTGGCGACTGCTTGACCAAGCGGCCTTTATTTCTCTGGTCGAGGTTGCCCCTCGTCATACACCAGCAATGGTACTATGTGACGTAAAGATAGTTTTTTTTTTTACCCCCGTACCCATTTTTGGCGGTTACGCCCATGAAACAGTTAAAAATAGTAAATTTTTGGTGGTTACGCCCATGAAACTGTTAAAAATACTAAATTTAACATCTAGACAAACCCCAAACTTTATATTAAGCATCCCCGTATCAAGAATTTACATAAAAACAACTTTTGAAATTACTACCCCAGTACCCATTTTTGGCGGTTACGCCCATGAACTTCCGGTGACTTCCGGTGTGTGACTGTGCTGGCAACACGACACGATTTTCGATGGGAGTCAGATTTATGTTATAAGTGAATTTCAATGCCCGTAGAAAAAGAAATTCAAGCGTTCTTGTGCTATTTCAAATGGATTTTATATGTGATTTATATATCATTGTGCTATTTCGATATAACGAACACAAACGAAAATGTCAAAAAGCGGGAAATCTACAACAACACAAAGAAAACAATCAGAACGTTTAATAGGCACTTGGAACATCTGCGGATTAGGGGATAAAAGTACAGAAATAGTTGAATTTATGAAGAAAAGGAATATAAAAATCTTAGGATTAGCTGACACAAGGAAGAGAGGTAAAATCATTAAAGAAATACACCAAAGCTACACACTCGTCACGAGCGGAATTAACAACATGGCGGAAGTAAACAAACACGGGGTCGGTTTCATTATCGAAAGTAATACTGCCAAAAATATACTAGAAATAGATTACATCTCGGAAAGAATTATTAGTATCAAATTAGCAGAAAAAGGAGGAAATACCACTTATATTCAAACATATGCTCCATGCAACGACACATATAGTGAGGACAGCAAACAAGAATATTTTGATGAACTATCAGCCACAATAAATAAAGTCAAAGATGCAGAGAAATTATTTGTACTAGGAGATTTCAACGGTAGAGTAGGACAAAGGAGAACACCATGGGAATTATACCTAGGACCATTTAGTGATATTAGAACAGAGTGTAACAGTAACGGTGAACACCTACTAAATATTTGTGCAGAACATGATCTATATATAACAAACACATTTAATCAGCACAATCATAACCAAATACTTACTTGGTATAAATGGAATGACACGGACAAGGCCTCCCAAATCGATTTTATTTTGACTAGAAGACATCAAAGGAGGGACATAACAGACTCAAGATCTATACCAAATGCAATATTAGATTCTGACCATAAGCCTGTTTTACTATGGCAGAAAAAATGGGTTAGGAAACTACAGATGACAAGACCTCAAGCACAAAGAATCGATCTAAAAGCAATAAAGAATGTAAACATACAGAAAGAAATAGAAGAATCCGTAACCAACAAATACCAAACCCGAATACAACCAACAAACATAGAAGAAGCATGGAAACAGTTTAAAGAAGGTCTAATAGAGTCAACACAAGAGAAATGCGGTCTGAAAAATATAGGAAAGAGCAGAAAGAAACTTACAAGATGGTGGAATGAAGTAGTTAAATCAGCAGTGAAACACAAGAAAGAAAAGTATAAAACGTGGCAGAAGACAAAAACAACAGAAGACTACAATCACTATAGACAAGCCAGAAATGATAGCAAAAAGATCCTAGAACAAACAAAAGCAGACTCATGGAAAGCATTTGGTGAAGAATTAGCAAAAACATGTAGAGAAGAACCAAGAGAATTTTTCAAAAGTGTAAAAGCAATGAGAGTAAGAAATAATGATTATAACCCAACCACTATAATAAACGACAAGAACGGTAGACCAATCAGCAGCAGGAAAAACATAATAATCAGATGGAGAGAATACTTTAAGGAACTATTAAACCAGGGAAATACAAACGGAAATACAGAGTTTAAACATAGGCAGTATGATGAACAGGAACCGAATATACTAAAAGCAGAAGTAGAATGGGCATTGAAACAGAATAAAAAGAACAAAGCAGCTGGTATAGATGGAATAACAACAGAAATGCTACTAGCCTGTAAGGAAACAGCTATAGATTGGCTTACTATCATATTCAATATGGCTTGGGAAGAAAGAAAAGTCCCAGACGACTGACAAAAAGCTATCATTGTCCCATTTTGGAAGAATAAAGGAAGTAAAAGGGGGTGTGAAATGTACAGAGGAATATCCCTATTGAGTCAAGTTGGTAAAATGTTTGCTAAAATATTAGAGAGGAGAGTAAGATACATAATAGAACCTCAATTAAGTAATAATCAATTCGGATTCAGAAAAGGCAAAAGCTGTACTGATGCTATATTTACATTGAGACAACTATGTGAAAAAACAATAGAATATGATAGCAACCTAAATATAGTGTTTATAGATCAGGAAAAAGCGTTTGATCGTGTGGACAGGAACAAACTTTGGCAAACTTTAGAAACATACGGGGTAGCAGGACAACTACTAGAAAATATAATAGCACTATATAAAAACAGTCAAAGTGCCGTCAGAACATCGGAAGGTCTGTCAGAATGGTTTCAGGTTACAACAGGAGTAAGACAAGGATGTGTCCTCTCACCACTCCTCTTCATCATATATATGGACAAAATAAATCAGGAAACAACCAACAACAAGGACAAATCAAATAATAACATAGAGGTAGAAAACTCCAACATCAATGAGCTACTCTTCGCAGATGACCAATGCCTAATATACGAGGATGAAAACCTGCTACAACAGCATTTAACATCTCTAGATAAAAGCTGCACAAACTACAGTATGAAAATTAACACAGCAAAAACAGAGGCTATAAGAATAAGCAAATTAAGACACCCATTAAACATCAAGATCAAAGACAAAGATATAAAACAAGTAGAGGAATTCAAGTATTTAGGCACAATGTTCACAGAAGATGGAAAATTAGACAGAGAAATTGACATGAGAATACAAAAAGCAAATGCTGTCACATACCAGCTTTCACCATTGTTAAGACATCCAAACATTTCTATGCCAGCTAAACAACAAATGATAAATAGCATCTTCATACCAACTTTGTGCTATGAAAGTCAAACATGGACCCTTTCTAAATCACATTTAAGAAAGATCAATACATGTGATATGTGATGCTTGAGAAAAGTAACAAACAACACAAGAAGAGATAGAATACCAAATGAAACCATAAGAAAAATGGTAGGAACAAAACCCTGCCAAGAATATATAGAACAACAACAACTTAAATGGCTTGGCCACCTGGTCAGAATGAATCCTCACCAATCACCATCAAGGGCGTTCTTCTCGAGAATGCATGGAAAAAGACCAAGAGGAAGACCCAGAAGAAGATGGATAGATGCAGTGACAGAGACATGTAACAACAAAGGAAAATCACTAATTCAGACAATTCGAGCAGCACAAGAACGACAAATGATATAAACCACGACACCTTTTAGGTATCAGTGAAAGAGAAAAGAAAGAAGAAGAAGACGCCCATGAAACTGTTAAAAATAGTAAATTTAACCTATTGGTATACCTCAAACATAATATGTGACACGCCCATGTATCAAATTTGCCTAAAAAATCAACCAAAAATTAGTAGTATATATCTAGTGATTGACCGGGAAGACTCTCATATAAGGAAAAACGGTAGACTCTCATATAAGGAAAAAACGGCACCAAAAAATGTGCCTCGATCTGCAGGTAGACTATTTATATAAGAAAAAACAACCCGGCTGCAGCAATTTGGCTGCAGATCGAGCCACTTTCGGGGGTCCTATCACTGGCTATATACTACTAATTTTTTGTTGATTTTTTAGGCAAATTTGATACATGGGCGTGTCACATATTATGTTTGAGGTATACCAATAGGTTAAATTTACTATTTTTAACAGTTTCATGGGCGTAACCGCCAAAAATGGGTACTGGGGTAGTAATTTCAAAAGTTGTTTTTATGTAAATTCTTGATACGGGGATGCTTAATATAAAGTTTGGGGTATGTCTAGATGTTAAATTTAGTATTTTTAACAGTTTCATGGGCATAACCACCAAAAATGTGTACTGGGGTAGTAATTTCAAAAGTTGTTTTTATGTAAATTTTTGATACGGGGATGCTTAATATAAAGTTTGGGGTATGTCTAGATGTTAAATTTACTATTTTTAACAGTTTCATGGGCGTAACCATCAAAAATGGGTAAGGGGAAACACTCATAAAAGTGACTTTTAAGTAAATTTGTGCTATGTGGATGACTAATATAAAGTTTGGGGTATGTCTAGATGTTAAATTTACTATTTTTAACTGTTTCATGGGCGTAACCGCCAAAAATGGGTACGGGGGTAACCACCATAAAAGTGACTTTTAAGTAAATTTTTGCTATGTGGATGACTAAAATAAAGTTTGGGGTATGTCTAGATGTTAAATTTACTATCTTTAACAGTTTCATGGGCGTAACCGCCAAAAATGGGTACAGGGGTAGTAATTTCAAAAGTTGTTTTTATGTAAATTCTTGATACAGAGATGTTTAATATAAAGTTTGGGATATGTCTAGGTGTTAAATTTCAATTTTTTTACAGTTTCATGGGCGTAACCGCCAAAAATGGGTACGGGGGTAGTAATTTCAAAAGTTGTTTTTATGTAAATTTTTGATACGGAGATGCTTAATATAAAGTTTGGGGTATGTCTAGATGTTAAATTGACTATTTGTAACAGTTTCATGGGCGTAGCCGCCAAAAATAGGCAAGGAGGGGGGGGGGGGTAACACTCATAAAAGTTGTTTTTATGTAACTTCTTGATACGGGGATGCTAAATATAAAGTTTGGAGTAGCCTCAGAGTGTAAATTTACTATTTTTAACAGTTTCATGGGCGTACCCCTCATAAAGGGACAAGGGGCGTAACAATCATAAATGTGGTATTTTAAGCAAAATCTTGTTTTTCTTAGTGGGTTATGGTAGGAGTGTAACCTACGTGTTTGGTAATACTTTCGTTTAGTAGAGTTATAGCAGGGTTCATAACTTTCATGCTTTGCAGTACTTTTCTTAGCAGAGTTTTGACAGGGGCGTGAACTTTAAGTTCATTCTTTCAATGTGGTGTTTTAGTGTGTTTGGTTTTTACTAGAGTTCTATGAATATTTTCAATAATGATTTAGACACAGTCGCAGCTATCATCAAGTGCAACATTTTTAGTAAATTGTAATTATTTATTAGGGTTTTCTCAGCTGTATTAAAGACTTTGGTTGATAAGTGGACACTTTTTAGGGTTTTGAGTTCAACTTTTTGGTTATGAGACGAAATTTTGGGGTTAAGTGCTACATTAGTTGTCTTTTGGAGTAACTTTTTGGACTTTGCATATAAATTGTTGGGCTTTGTGTCTAACTATTTTGAGTTAAGGTTGTCTTTTTGACAAACTTTTGGATTTTGAATATAACTATTTGGTCTTTCGTGTCTAACTATTTTGATTTTGGGTTTAAATTTTGTAGGGTTTTGAGTTCAACTTTTTGGTTACGTAACGAAATTTTTGTGCAATGGTGTTACATTAGTTGTCTTTTGGAGTAACCTTTTGGACTTTGCATATACTTTTTTGACCTTTCGTGTCTAACTATTTTGAGTTTAGGTTGTCTTTTTGACAAACTTTTGGACTTTGCATATAACATTTACGACTTTCGTGTCGAACAATTACGACTTTGGGACTAAATTTTTAGGTTTTTGAGTTCAACTGTTTGGTTATGCGACGAAATTTTGGGGTTAAGTGTTACATTAGTTGTCTTTTGGAGTAACTTTTTGGCCTTTACATATAAATTGTTGGGCTTTCGTGTCTAACTATTTTGAGTTTAGGTTGTCTTTTTGACAAACTTTTGGACTTTGCATATAACATTTACGACTTTCGTGTCGAACAATTACGACTTTGGGACTACATTTTTAGGCTTTTGAATTCAACTGTTTGGTTATGCGACGAAATTTTGGGGTTAAGTGTTATATTAGTTGTCTTTTGGAGTAACCTTTTGGACTTTGCATATACTTTTTTGACCTTTCGTGTCTAACTATTTTGAGTTTAGGTTGTCTTTTTGACAAACTTTTGGATTTGAATATAACATTTACGACTTTCGTGTCGAACAATTACGACTTTGGGACTAAATTTTTAGGGTTTTGAGTTCAACTTTTTGGTTATGAGACGAAATTTTGGGGTTAAGTGTTATATTAGTTGTCTTTTGGAGTAACCTTTTGGACTTTGCATATAAATTGTTGGGCTTTCGTGTCTAACTATTTTGAGTTTAGGTTGTCTTTTTGACAAACTTTTGGATTTGAATATAACATTTACGCCTTTTGTGGTGAACTAGTACCACTTTGGGACTAAGTTTTTAGGGTTTTGAGTTCAACTTTTTGGTTATGAGACGAAATTTTGGGATTAAGTGTTATATTAGTTGTCTTTTGGAGTAACTTTTTGGACTTTGCCTATAAATTGTTTGGCTTTGTGTCTAACTATTTTGAGTTTAGGTTGTCTTTTTGACAAACTTTTGGACTTTGCATATAACATTTACGACTTTCGTGTCTAACAATTACAACTTTTGGCCTAAATTTGTAGAGTTTGTGTTCAACTTTGTGAGTATGAACCAAAATTTTAGGGATTGGAACTAAGTTTTCTTACCTGAAATGATCATCTTTACTGTTGTCTGTCATTCGTTGAAGGGATAAAGATATGGAACTCCAAAGTCTAAGAGCTGAAGTAATCACCTTTAATGATGTCCGTCGTTCGTTGAAGTGGGCAACATTGGTATTAAAGCCTTCAGCGGTCAAAATGAGGTCATAGAACTCTTCTGGAATTGGCTCAGGGGTCAAAATGAGTTCAAGTAATCCACCACCCCGCATTTTTCCCCCACTGCTGACCCGACAGCCACTACCTACGCTTGGGCTAACGCACTTCACTGATTGGTTAATCCACCTGTCAGTCATTTCTTTGCTCCGCCTTCTATACTAATACTCTTCTCTGATTGGTTGATCCAGGTATCAGTCGATGTTGGCATAGTCACTCGCTGATTAGCTAATTTATTCATTTCTTACCAGGTTATATTTAAACTAGACGGCGTTATAAGTTTGGTTGATTCAAGGAAGGTCATACTACACTTCAGTCTAGCGGAGTTTTGCGCAGTAAGTTGGCTTGTTTTCTCTTAACGTATGTTAAGGCTTATCGATAACAGGTTATATTCGGTGTAGATGATTGAGACTATATTTTACGCTGTAAGTTTGAATGTTTTCTCTTAAAGTATGGTAAGACTTAACGATAACACGTTATTAAACTGTATTGATGTAAAGTAGTTAAGATAAGTAATGTTGAATTCCTTCGTTTTTTCATGTTTTCTTATTGGTTGATTAAAGTATGATATACCAGACAACCGCCATACAGCCCTCATGCCACACTAGACGCCCGGCATACAGCCTTATATCACACTAGATGACCTCCATACACCCCACATACCACACTAGATGACCTCCATACACCCCTCACGACACAGTAGACGACCTCCATACACCCATCACGATACACTAAACGACCTCCATACACCCATCATGACACACTAGACGCCGTCAATACACCCATCACGACATACTAGCCGACCTCCATACAACCATCATACCCCACTAGACGACCTCCATACACCCATCACGACATACTAGCCGACCTCCATGCACCCATCATGGCACACTAGACGACCCCTATACAACCATCATGACACACTAGACGACCCCTATACAACCATCATGACACACTAAACGCCCTCTATACACCCAATATGACACACTAGACGACCTCCGTACACCCATCACGACATACTAGCCGCCCTCCCTGTACCAATCACGACACACTAGACGACCTCCATACACCCCTCATACAACACTAGACGACCTCCATACACCCATCATAACACACTACCCGCCCTCCCTGTACCAATCACGACACACTAGACGACCTCTATACACCCATCACGACACACTAGACGCCCTCTATACACCCAATATGACACACTAGACGACCTCCGTACACCCATCACGATATACTAGCCGACCTCCATGCACCCATCACGACACACTAGACGACCCCTATACAACCATCGCTGCGATGAACATACTAGCAAGACAGACTGTATAAACTGTAAGGGTGTTAAAGCATACACCAAACGAACGCCCGGGCTTTTTAAACTAGAGTACGAAGGGACAGCTCTTGTTAGCTTATGTAGTAAGACGTACCATTGTAGTGGGGATTACGATAAAATCAGTTGTAAAGGGTTAAGCAAGCAACACAACAAATTAGATAAAGATATGTTTTTAGAGGTTCTCGCCACGCAAAAGGCCAAGGGTGGGAAAAATGTAGGTTTCAAAGTCTTAAATAATTCCATATTTTCCTACAGTCAAACAAGAAATGCTCTTTCCTATTTCTATATAAAAAGAAAGGTAGCTGATGATAACGTCTCGACTACGCCTTTAGATATTTAACTCTTTACACTACCAGCTTAGCCTAACCAGCAATCTCTAACAGTTTCACCCCTTATGATTCATTTATGACACAACGCTAAGCAGACACCCAACTACCTATCTATAAATAAATGTTATCCATGTACTATATATTGACTCACTGTACTGAATATTTTTGTAATGTTATATAATATCAATGTATGTTATACACCTATTGAGATAATAAAAGAATAAAATATATCTTTGTCTTCTGTCTTATATTGATCGTTTTTCATTGATGTTGTATAATCTACTTACCTATCACTATCGCTCAAGTACACCAAGCGCTCCAAAGTCAGCACACACCAGACATAAACAGCGCACTTCCGGGGTCACCGGGACTAGAGGTCAACATCCCGACACGAACTGTCACAGTTAACTCCCCCTGCGCCGCACGCTTTATGCGCGCCGCGCGCCGCCCTATATATCTTTGTTAATTTACGGGCCAAATGATATTCAAATACACCATTGTATACTACTTACGTTAAGCTTTAGGCGAAATGTAGCTTGTCATTAGACTTCCTAGGTTTTATGCTCAGAGAAATACACAGAAGATGGAGATAGATAAACATAAAGTAGCTACAGATTTACTTTATTTATTTAATAAATATGTAGCTGGCTGTGGGTTTATAAAGAAAATGTTGTTTTCAAGACTTAAAAAAGACATTGAGTAAGTAGGCTAAGTAAAGTACCTCCGTCAAGCTAAGTGGCGTATAGGGAAATATGGCGTTAGTGACCCTATATTTTACAGACCTTCAGCACATGATTTTTGGGGTAATGTGGTCGGTATTACGCCCGTGCTGCTTTACTTTCCCAGAAAAAAATCTGGTACCCATTTAAGGCTGGGTGAACCCGGAAGCCGTCGGTTGGGATCGAACCCTACCCCTTGTCCTTTGTAGTCCAGTTCACTAACCACTGAGCTATCGCGGTTCGCAAAAAGACATTGAACTTGACAATATAGGAATTATGGGAAGAGATTCCTTCCACCGGGATGCGATGAGAGCAAATTTCTGCAAAGTACACGCTACTAGATCTCTCTCTCTCTCTCTCTCTCCCTCTCTGCGATCAGGACTCAATCAGTGTAGGATCCCAGACTCTCCCATGAAGTCAGCTGTCAGGTTAAGTGAGTTGATCGCCCCCACAGACAGAACATTACAATTAGAGTGCCAGATCCACTCTAATTGAACACCCGTTAATACGTTGCACTGTGTTCTGCGCCAGTGGCCCAGTGCATCCGATTTCAGCCAGCATTTTATTCAGGTTTGCATTCCTTAGCCTTTGATTGTCCCCAATCTACTAGATGATGATTATCTATTTATCTATCTATTGACCTTTCGAGCCGTAACCGGCCAATAGGGCGTAGACCAAGATACACCTCCTATCTTAATTTTTTGTTCTAGCAGTTTTCTTTTAAAGATATTTTATCAAATCTCGCCATCTGTCTCTGTTCTGTGCAAGCAGTTCTATCTCATTGAGGGAGCCGACTCCTGCTGCTCTTGCCTCTGTCATCAATGTTCTTTTCAGTGTCTCCCTGGGTCTTCCTCTTTTCCTTTTACCTGTTGTTTCCCATATGAGGGCTTGCTTTGCTATTCGGTTATTATCTCTTCTCATCACATGTCCAACGTATGACCATCGTCTTTTCTTGATTACTGAAGATATTAGTGCTTGATTGGTGATGATTATGATTTAAACAAAAATGTATTCTTGTCAGGGGAGATCACTATCGTTTATAAGTTGCAAAAGTAAAGTTTGAGATCTGTTTCAAAACGAATGTTGCCGGCCCCATGGTTGTCATCACTTCTGGATGTTCTTTTACAACAGTTTCCACACTGAAATCGGGTAAGAATTTATAAATACTAACCTTTTCTTCTATCTATCTATTGACCTTTCGAGCCGTAGACGGCCCATATGGCGTAGACCAAGATACTGATACTCCTTCTCTTATCTAAATCTTTGTTCTAGCAGATTTCAATTCTTACAGTAAATTGAGTAAAGATTTTTTTTATCAAATCTCGCCATGCCATCTCATCTGTCTCTGTTCTGTGCAAGTAGCTCCTATCTCATCCCTCTACAACCTTTTCTTACATGGTTACTATATCGTAGTGTGTTACAGAATATACATAATCATAATAAATTAATAATAATCCGAATGAATCCTTATCAATCACCATCATGGGCGTTCTTCTCGAGAATAGAATGCATGGAAAAAGACCAAGAGGAAGACCTAGAAGAAGATGGATAGATGCAGTGACAGAGACATGTAACAACAAAGGAAAATCACTAATTCAGACAGTTCGAGCAGCACAAGAACGACAAATGATATAACCCTTTTAGGCAGTTTTAGGTATCAGTGAGAAGAGAAAAGAAGAAAGAAGAAGAAGAAGGTTAGGTAATTATAATTCAATAGACAATTTGATAGACAAATGCGTTTTTTGGGCCATGTTAAAATACACAACAGTCACAACAGGCTGAAAAACCTACTAAAAGTAACCCTGGAGGGGAAAATGCAAGGTAAAAGAGGCAGAGGCAGACCAAGACTAACATGGACGAATAACATCAAGAGATGGACAAATCAGCCTATGACAACCTGCACGGGCACCATCAAAGCAAGAGACAGAGCAGAATCAATACTTTCCTGTTTAGCACTCTTTGTCTGAACTTTTATGTTGGAAATACTTTCACTGTATTTATTTCTGTTGAATTTCTTTGTAATCAAAATATTTACTTTTTATACATCATTACATTCTCTTCCTGGGAGCCGCAATAGCTCAGTGGTTAGTGAACTGGACTACAAAGGACAAGGGGTAGGGTTCGATCCCAACCGATGGCTTCCGGGTTCACCCAGTCATAAATTGGTACCAGATTTTTTTCTGGGAAAGTAAAGCGGCACGGGCGTAATACCGACCACATTACCCTAAAAATCATGTGCTGAAGATTTGTAAAATTTATTGTCACCAAGACATTCCATTCCCTATACGCCACATGGCGTGACAGGAGCTCTTTACTTTTTTTTTTTACTTACATTCTCTTCCTGCACTGAAGTGTTTGTTGTTTTTTTTTCTAATTCTCAACACTTGCTTAATTTCATGTTTTTTCCAGTCAATCACAAGTTGTTAGGATGTTTACTTTTTGTTATACACACAGAA
The DNA here is from genome assembly GCA_032433765.1 of Megaustenia siamemsis. Lineage (NCBI taxonomy): Eukaryota > Metazoa > Mollusca > Gastropoda > Stylommatophora > Ariophantidae > Megaustenia > Megaustenia siamemsis. The sequence continues at coordinate 24,379,160 of JAVIAB010000156.1, read as the reverse complement.
AAAAAAAGTGTAATTACTGTTAGGTTTCTTACAAAACTGCAAACTATTTCTCACTTTTTATCATTAAAATTTGTTTTTCCATTGTTTTGTATACTTTTTATTTTATTTTAATCACCTGTGGTTGGCCAAACAAAATAAATGTTTAGTTAATCAGTTGGAGCTGGAATGGTTGAAATGAAGAAGCGTGTTTTCTTGTAATTTGTATTTTATGTTATTACCTGTCCAGTTTTTCTAATGGAATTTTGTGTTATTTAAATATGAAAACATAATTATAAATTATTTAGGCCCTGTCATTTGAATAATATTTTGAATACGTGAATACTTATCTAATTGAAGCTGTTTCATTCATATGAATAATCTTTAGTATCTTTTCATTTAATCGCAGAATAAAATGGACATCAAGAACTATTTATTAACAAAGAAACTGCGAAGATCTGATAGATTGTGCTGCAAAGAAAAAAGCCCACAGAGAGTCACAAATAAAGCAGACTCATTAAGCACTTTACCTCTGGGTTATTTTGATCTGCTACCAATTGAGTTAAGATTTAACATCTTTCAGTTTTTAACAAGTATGTTTTACTGTATGTCAAATACATAAGCTTCTGTTGTTGTATTACAATTTTAAATCTTTTTGACTTTTGTTTGTTTTTCACAGTATTAATATATGATCTTTGGGGTCTTAACAAATAATTGGTAGCAAGCAATAATGATAAGTCAGTAATTTGGTAAAATAGTGTCTTATGTTGGATGCAGTTTTGCTGAAAGGCTTCTCTTATAGCTGAATCAGCCAATATGGAGAGACAGATCGACTGCAGAATGAACAAGATGTATTCCAGGTGCCTGATCTTGTTTTAAAAATTATAATCACAATTTTAAGATTTTAACAATTTTCTTTATTAATATTTATCATTCTTATTATTATCGTCATCAACTTTCATCTTCCAACAGAGCTCAGATCTTCCTCAAACCTGTTCCAAGATTCTGTGAAATTTTTAGAGTCATGTTTTTCACAGGAAAGATTATCTAGTCTGTTGCAAAACTCCTGATTTTAATATTATCTACTCTCTTCTCTCACTCTCCACCCAAGGATGGACAAAAAGAATATAACAATGAACATGAAAGAAATTAAAACTTTAATTGTGTTGGGAAATATTTGAAGCTTAAGGAAATTAAATAGAATCTTTCCCTCCCTCTACTCCGTAAGAAAATGGCAAATCAGTGCTGTTATATGGTTTAAAAATTTGGGTAACAAGAAACAAAATGAGAATCAGGAATAAAACCACAATTGGGGAACATAGAAAAGAACCAAGACAAACATGAAAGATTCAAAGTGATTTAGATTTTCTTAGATACATATAACATATATTATGGAAATATAGTAATACAAGGCATAGTCATAAATTCTACCAGAAACAAAAACAAACGAATAAAGGGAAATAATAAATATAAATGAACATAAAAGTGATACAAAAAGCAGAAACAAAAACAGGAAAGACTAACCCAGGATGGCGAGAAAATTTGAATAGCTTTCTTTTAAAATGAGGGAGTGCAAGAGGATGATATTAAGTCCTGATTGCAACCTTTGTTGTTGTCTATGTCATGAGCAAATTATCTCTAAAGATATGAGTTTTGAATGAAGGATTCTTAACATTACAACTGGTTTAATTTTATTTTGATTTGATTGCAGCATCAAATAGCAATACACTTTCTTCTATTTTACATTTGTTGTGTTCTTATTCTTGTTTAGCTGATGTACACTGATAATCACACTTTTCCTCCTGAATTTTGACAGTTGAAAACTTAAGTCTGCTCACATTGACCTCCAAGGCAATGAGAAACTTGATTGAGGGCTACCGTGTAACAAGGTTTCCAGGGAGACATTGCATCTCCTACAAGGATATACATGGGCAATTATCAATGGAAAAGCAGGCTGATATGCTGAACTTATACCATAAATTGGGTAATAGTTTATGTTGGGGTTTATTATGTTTTGGTTATTTAACTTATATTATCAGGTCTGGAAGACAGTATCATATCTTTCACATTTTTAAGGTAAACTTGTACACCTGACCAATGAAACTCTTACAAACTTAAAAAAAAAACACATATACTTATTAATTCTTGGAGATGTCAAAATTGTAATATTTTAATTATTATCTAGCAGTTTTCTATATTCATTTGTTTACTATTATGAGTATGTGACTTTAGACTTTATAACAAGTGTGGGTAGTGCTGTATTTTCATCATAGATCAAAGAATACGTTGTGATCAAGACAGTAAGAGAAATCTCTAGACAAGTTTTTTGATTTCTTCATGTAATATTTTTTGAGAATCAGATAATTGACAGGAATAAATACAGTTGATTAAATATTATGATACTATAGAATATACCATTTGGAGGACCTCGACTTTGCTGATGACATAGTTCTCATCAGCAGTCAGATAAAAACGATGCAGGAAAACACAAATGAACTATCATCAATAGCCAGCAAAATTGGGCTTGAGATCAATCATGAAAAGACTAAAGTCATGAAAAGTTTAATTCCAACAAGTGACAAAATATACATGGAAAACAAACCAGTAGAAGAGATCGATCACTTTATCTATCTTGGAAGTCACATTGATCGAGAAGGGGATACAAGTAAAGAAATTAGAATCAGAATAGCTAAAGCAGCAATGTCTTTCAGAAGCCTGGAAAAGTTGTGGAAATCAAAACTAATCAGCACAAACACAAAACCTAGACTATTCAAATCAAATGTACTATCAACCCTTACATATGCGTGTGGAAGCTGGAAAACAACAAGAGACATATAAACAAAGTTGAACGCATTCGAAAATAAATGTCTAAGGAAAATACTTGGTATAGCTTGGAACGAATTCAAAACAAACGAGGAAATTAGAGAAATTGCCAATCAACCACTAATATCTTCAGTAATAAAGAAAAGACGATGGTCATATGTTGGACATGTGATGAGAAGAGATAATAACTGAATAGCAAAGCAAGCCCTCATATGGGAAACAACAGTAAGAGGAAAAGAGGAAGACCCAGAGAGACACTGAAGAGAACATTGATGAGAGAGGCAACGGCAGCGGAATAGGCTCCCTCAATGAGATAGAGCTGCTTGCACAGAACAGAGACAAATGGCGAGATTTGATAAAATATCTTTAACAGAACTGAAAACTGCTAGAACAAAAATTCAGATAAGAGAAGGAGTATCTTGGTCTACGCCCTATGGGCCGGCTATGGCTCGAAAGGTCAACAGACAGACAGACAGGCAGACAGACAGACAGACAGACTATATTGATATGATAAAATATTACAATATGTACTTCTATACTTAGATTACTGCATCCTAGGATATATGAGAAGCAATTAAGTATGTATCTTCTTTCATCATAAAACATTGTCACATACACAGTGAAGTAACTTCACTGAAACAAATATTTTGAATGTTTAAAATATTTTGTTCTTAATTATTTGCCATCTTGTAAAAAAAGCAATTGTCAGAGAATTAGTGGTGACAATCCTAACACAAAAGACAAAAACATCTTATAATAACCATCCCATACATATTGCATATCCATTATATTAAGATGTTAAGTGTAAAATATCAATAGCATGAAAACTAGAACCTGATTCGTGAAAGAACTATAAACTAGGCTGATAGTTTTTATTATGTAGAGTAATTGTAAGAATCTAGTAATAAAGAACAATCTTCATTGTTTCAGTAGAGTGATTGTGCATTGTAAATAGAGTGATAAGAGATCTGGAACAGACATTAAGGAGAATAATTATTTGCTATAAACTCATAAATGGAAGTTTGAGGCGTTTACTTTTTTATTAAATTGATATGACAAATTGGGACCATAGTTTACATATAATTTTAATTTCTTAATAATATAAATGAAAGACTTCTACGAGAGGACATAAATCGTGGGCACGGCCTAAGAAGTTACATAAATCGTGGGCACGGCCTAAGAAGTTATTCAATAAAAGCTGTTTACATGTGGATGCAATAATTAAATAAGTGAAGAGAAGAGCACCAGGATTTAAATGTCAGTGACTCATAGATGACTTCTTTTATCAATGCCAGTGAACCATAACAGATTGAGATCCTATACCATGTCCCTGTAGGGGTCATAGAAATGGTCTCACTCAAGCAAGTAGGGATGATAAACTCTTCTACCTTTTCCCATAACCCTGGGGTTCATTGAGTCTTTACTGAGCGATTTCATCAACCTTCTCCATGTATTTTTATTTTCAGTGATTTTTTAGGACTCTGGAAAGTTGAAACCTGCCCATTCTTTGATATTATCTTTCTATTGCTTTCTCTGTTGTCTCTCCCTCGGCTTCCTTTCACAGTTCCTTGCAGAATGATCTTTTCCAGTTCAGATTATTGAAATACATGGCTAAACCATTTCATTAAGGTAAACTCAGTGCCCAAAAAATACCATGATCCAGTCAGATATGTTGGGTTTTTTCTTGTGTTCGCCAGCTTTCACCCCTGGCAAAGTCCCTAGAGACTAGGAACTGAATTTTGCATATTAATCCATTTTTCCCTGGCAACCATGTACACAGGGGTCCCTCACCGCACAGGCAGATAACACCATCTTCAGAGGTACTGATATTTTTTACCTTGATGAGTAATTAACGTTTCAAGCCGTGCCTCACTGCTGAGACCAGGGGTGGTTGTGGTTGCTGCAGAGAGAACAGACAAATAAAAATCCCAACTATTGCAGCCAGAATTTGAACTCACAACCTCTCTGTCTCGAGGCCGGCAACTTGCCTCGAGACAAACTAGTCCCCCATATGTTAGGTTAAAAGACACAGACATTTCCTGCTTGCTGAAACTGTTACAGCTCACTAACCATGTTTAACATCATTTTAAAGGCAGTCAACTAAGAAGAGCAGTCGTCTGACAAACACAGAAGAAGAAGAAGAAAGTGAATTGAAGTGGATTTAAAAGAAATATTTAAATTGCGGGATGTGTGGCTTGAAAAAGAGAGCATTGATATGTTCAGATGTGCCCATGTGGTTGTCTGGGCCCCCACAGTGAGAGGAGAAAAGAACAGAGCCGCTGATACCTGCCATGCTAGTTGTAAGAGGTGACTAAGGAGATTTGGAATCGTCTGTGCAGTCAAGTAGGATATGCATGAAGCGACTTTGTCAACAGATTTTATCAGTGCATTATGGGAATTTGTGACAAGCTGTGGAGCAAATATGGGGAATTCCTGACTGCAATGAAACTGATTCCATGGATAGAATGTTCAGGTCAATGCAGGAGTGTTCTACAAATTCATTTGTTAGTGGTATTAAACATAGCATATAATGGTGAACATGTTAAATTGTCATCAAGTAACAAGAGGTGGTTTCTTGATGACATATCAGATTACAAGCTTATGATAGCAATCTGTGCAACTATTTTACAAGCTTAACTTAATTAAAGCCATTAAGGAACTGAAGGATAAAGCAAGGCATAAAAATGCATACAAATGCAGAGTGGCTGTAAAAATGATGATAATAATGAAAAAATAAAAGAGAAAAGTTACAGCTTAACTGTAACTCATCATCAACGAGTGCCGTCTCCGCAACAAAGGTTGGCTACAACAGAGCGCCATCCCGCTCTGTTTCTTGCTTTGATGGTGCAGGTTGTCATAGGCTGATTTCTCCATCTTTTGATGTTACTTGTCCATGTTAGTCTTGGTCTACCTCTGCATCTTTTACCTTGTATTTTCCCTTCCAGGATTACTTTTAGTAGGCTGTTGTGTCTTTTAACATGCTCCAGCTCTTTTAATTGTTAATTGTTTTAAGATAATTCTACCTATTCTATATATCCATATTTCAAAGGCTTAAATTTTCTGTTCTGTTTTCTTTTTTAATGTCCAGGTTTCTGCACTACATAGAAATGTTGATAAGATATACCATTTTGCTAGTATTAGTTTTAGCCCTGGTGTTATTTGTTTTGATGTTAATATATTTTTCATGGCATTAAAATTACCTGTTGTCATTCCTACTCTTTTGTTTATTTCAGTTTTACATTTCCCATCACTGGTTATAGTATGTCCAAAGTAGTTGTATTTCTGAACTGTCTCTAGGTCTGTTCCTTCAATTTTGATATACTTGTAGGTTATTAGTATTTTCTTTGTTTATGATCATAGTTTTTGTCTTTTTGTTATTCATAAATAATCCATAATTTTTACTTGTCATATTTATTTAATTAAATAATTGTTGTAGAACTTTAAGATTTTCTGCTAGTAATTAAAATTACCCGACCTGACACTAAGTAATACAGTATCATCAGCATATCTTAGGTTATTAATTATCTTTCCATTAATGTTTAGGCCTGGCGTCTCTTTGATGTTTTTAAAGATTTGCTCAGTGTATAGATTGAACAAGCTTGGTGATAGGATGTATCCCTGTCTTACTCCTCTTTTTATATCAGTGGGTGTAGAGTTCTGTTTGTTATATTTTATTATTGCTGTTTGCTCCCAGTATAAATTACATATTAGTTGTATGTCCGTATCATCTAGATGTATATTTTTTAGGCATTCTATAAGTTGTTTATGGTGTATTCTATCAAAAGCTTTGGTGTAGTCTATGAAGCAGGCATATATTGGTTTGTTTACTTCTGTGTACTTTTCGATTAATGTTCTCATGCAGAATATGGCTTCTTTTGACCCAACTGTAACTATACCATTTTTTTTCTGTTTTTTTTTCTTTTCATAACTTAATGGCAGTTTGTGTAACTGTTTCACTAGCTTATTATCATAGGAATTTATATGACTATTTGACAAACTTATCTTGCTAGCAGTCTGTGTGAATAAACAAAACAATCATGGTAGTAGTTGACAACAAACTTGGTTGATTACTATCAATTATAAATTGTACATTATTGCCTTGTAGGCAACATTCATGTTAAAATAGCCTTGAAGAAGCGTTTATATTGATAAATTGTTAATGCTTGCTATGAAGATAAACATATCTACCTTTAATTTTTACATTGCAGGCTTGTTAATGAAGCGTTCTACATGTCTATATGCAACCAAAGACAGACTGAAGATTGTTAATGAATTTTTAACAAGGGTTTGCTTTTTCAATTTTCTCCATATTATTTTACTTTCAGTCACAAAATGTTTTTGATATATTTAAAAAATAATGTGTAGGGAATATGTTGCGTGTTTAATTTTCAAATGTGGAAAAAAATGTCAAATTTTGTGGAATTCATATTTCGATGCAGTAAATTTTACTACTTTGGTATCGTAATCTAGGGTTAAAATGTTATCCTTTTGTTTTCTTTCTTTGTTTCTTAACTGAACAATTTTCTAATACATAGATTAACATGTACTGAAGCTATATTTCAAAATTATATTTTAAATCAATTTTGTTCTTTAGTAATTGCTAAGAGATTGAGAAAAAACTAATCGCTTTTGACGACAAATGCCTAGGAAAAATACTTTGTGTACTATGGAGTGAATTCAAGACTAATATTTAATTAAGATAAATGGCAATGCAACCAAAGATCTCATCTACAATTAAGGAAAGAAGATGGACATATGTCAAACATGTGTTGAGAAGAGACAACAAGTACAGTTCCAAAACAGTCTCTTCTATGGGAAACATCAAGATACAGAAAAGAGGGAGACCTAAAGAGACACTAAAAAGAACATTTATAAGAGAAGCAAAGTTGGTAGGCATAGACTCATTTGATAAGATCAAACATCTCGCCCAGAATAGAGATGGGTGACAAAAAACACTACAAGCCCTATGTGACATCTAACGGCATGGGAAGGATAAAGAATCAAGTAATTGCTAAGTTAAGAATAAGATGGATGTGTTCCTCTAAAGACCCATCTTTAGAACTTGAAGAAGTGCTTCAGACAATAGTCAAATTAATCTCAAGCACTTATCTGATTGTGTGTACACCAAAAGGTAAGCACAAGAAGAAGAAATACGTTTCATCATTTTATATCAATTCCTGAATTGCTCTGCACAACATTACGTTTAAAGTTAGAGATTGGTCAAACTTTATATAAATTGAAATTGTAGTTATATAATTTAATAACAACAGATGGCATGTTGCAACAACACAGAGATATGCACAGATCAGTCAAGGTGCATTGCTCTGCTCTGCTTTGGAAAATTCTTGCACACAATCATAGCAGGTTGGGATGACAGTGAATGCCAAAGGGCTTTTGAAGCTATCTGTCAACACATGTTCATGTCACGCCATGTTAAGACAGTGGTTTCCAGTAAACCAGGTATGATATTAATTCATTTTAGAATTGTGCATTCAGTTTATCACCAGAATGGCATTTATCATTTGTCAAAACGTGTTTAATATTATCTTAACAACAGCTTAATTTGTGTATAGATCTTCTGAGCTAAAGGTATGCATTTCAAACTGGTATTAAGACACTTGTAGAGTAAGTGGTCAAGTGGTTTAAACTGGTCAGTCTTCTGAAATTACATGTGCCTATTTGGGGAGGAAAAACAGTAGGACATTTCCTTTATTAATGTCTGGTTCATAAATCTATCTCTATCTATCTATTGACCTTTCGAGCCATAGCCGGCCCATAGGGCATAGACCAAGATATACCTTTTCCTATCTGAACTTTTGTTCTAGCAGTTTTCTTTTAAAAAGATATTTTATCAAATCTCGCCATCTGTCTCTGTTCTGTGTAAGCAGCTCTATCTCATTGAGGGAGCCGAATCCTGCTGCTCTTGCCTCTCTCATCAATGTTCTTCTCAGTGTCTCCCTGGGTCTTCCTCTTTTTCTCTTCATAAATAATGCTGAGTAAAGATATGACCTTTCACAAGTCCTAAGTGACAACTTTATGGTGAAGAAACATTTCTAAAATAAGTTTTGTAATGAAGATTAATGTGGTTATATCAAAGAGATATCTCTTCTGGTTTGAATCTAGTCCAGTGCTAGATCTCATACAATATCTAATACTACAGTTTAATCATATTGGAAATCAAATTCACTTTTCTTGAATTGTATTATATTCTGTAGTTACAAGTTTTTTTTATTCTATAGACATTACCAAGCCATTTTAGCTGTTACTATATCAACTGTTTCTGCACTGGATCAATAACAACAGCTTCTTTCTGCAAGAATCTTTTATTTTACTTTAAAACCAACATTTCAGTTTTTTCATATTATTCAAATTTTATAACGTTGTTACTGTGTATTGTGTTAACATTGTTATTGTTTTTTTTTAAAGCTTTTATTTTTCCTCTATCATTATTTTGACATCGCTCTGTTCTTCATTTATCTACATTACTGCCTAGACACACACACACATGTACACACACATACACATTGGAATTACAAATTACACATTACAGGTTATTACCAGTTGCATTAATTCTCATGGTCTTATCTATATTTAATTGTTCTACTAGCTGACATCTTGTCAAGTATGCTCATTTTATCTTTCGTTTGTTTATATTCATGAGTGGGAAGAGCTATGTCATCACTGTTCATATTACTATAACTCATTATGAAAAGCCTTCAACATTAATATTGACACTTGGAAAATTGTGCAAGAATGAACTACCTAACATACATCTATTCAACCTGGAGCTACATCCTATGAGACAAACAAAGAAATAGCAGCCAAACAGAAACAGGCTAAAAGCCTAAGTAGATGGACCCTCCCCTTGTACAAGCAACTGTAGCATGTCCACATTATCCTAGATTGTTCCAGGCTTGCATTACGCTTAACAGTCATATGTGCACATATGGACTAAACAAACATTTTTGATGAAATGAGTGGTTTTTAACCCATAATAGACAAATTACACTATCATCATCATCAAGTACCGGGCCTTCTGGCGTAGGTGATCATTTCTCTCCACAATTTTCGATCTCGACAGTTATTTATCATTTCTGTTGTTGACTTTCTGCCAAGCCATTCTCTTAAGCTGTCTGTTATTTTTTCTCTTTGCTTCCCTCTATCTCTTCGTCCCTCAATTTTCCCAGTTGTTACAATATATTCCAGATGTTCCCTTCTGATTACATGGTCAAAAAATGATAATTGTTTCTTCCTAATATTGGAAATTAGCCCTCTTTTTGCTTTGACCTTTTTCAGAACATTTTCATTACTCTTCTTAGCTGTCCGTGGTATTCTCAACATTCTATTGTAAAACCACATTTCTACAGCTTCCAGTGATTTTCTTGTCTGTTGTCTTATTGCCCACGATTCACATCCATATGTTAAAACTGGCTCTACATAACATTTAAGAACTCTTTTTCTTGTTTCTATTGTCAAAAATGGATTGCACAGCATCTTCCTCATTTTTTTAAAGTTGGTTTTGTCTGAACCATTCTGAATATCACTTCTGTTGTACATCTTCCGTCTGAAGTTAACAAAGTTTCCAAATATTTAAATTCATTTACCTGTTTTAATATTGTTCCACTTGTCTTTATTTTGAACTGAGGTGATGACTTTTTCATTGTTGTTACCATTACTTCTGTCTTTTTGCTATTAAGGCTGTCCTTTATTTTTGCTTTCTTTCACTATAATGTCTAACATTGCCTGTAACTCATTTTCACTGTTAGTGATTAAGACTGTATCATCAGCATACCTTAGGCTATTTATATTATGAACTCCGATTGTTATTCCAGGCATACCCCTTATGGATCTTAAAATAATCTCACTATACATATTAACCAAATCCGGTGACAGCACATAACCTTGCCTAACACCCTGTTTTAAAATGACACTATAATATATGATTATTTTAGCTTAATACATCAAAACATTTCACTAGGTTATTCTGATATAACATACCTTTTATGTTTTCAGTTCTTCTTGATGTTCAAGGAATAAATAATATAATTATTCTCAAGTATAAATATAAGCTAATATACCAATATCTTTAAGGATGCCACTCCAGTCTGGAGGTCTCAGTTCGTCACTTCTATCGACGTATATTCCTAGACCCATGCATCACAGTTCAAGATAAAGCTTTCTGGATAACCAGAATCTTGAAACCCTGGCCAATTGTATTCCAAGCCAGATTGTTATACATCCTTTATGCAGGGCATTTTTCATGTAAGTTTTACTTATTATTAATTAGAAAATTAAAGAACCATGTCAACTCAGATGTGGAATTTAAGAAATATGATGTTAGTGTCCATATATTTCTGGATCATTTACACTTTTATGGATAATATGGTCACTATGCCAGGTACTTCAATAGAAGTGAGAAAGAGAGTTCATCGGTGCTAAATAGAACCAATTCTGACCTATGGAAGTGAATCATGGCCAGTAGACAAACAAATGAAAAGATGATTAGAGGCCACAGAGATGGGATTTCTCAGAAGAACAACAGAACTGATATGATGCACTGTGGATAGAAGATTGTGGAGGGACATGATCGCCTACTCCAACCGGTATGGCACATGATGATGATGATGATGCCGGGTAATTTTTTTTTTTACAGAATAAATCTCTTGTGACCTTTTATTTTTCCTTCTAGAATGATTTTCACAATGTTAGACTTTAGACTTTTAGAATGGAGTTGCATCACTGCAGGTGGGGCATTACCACATCTTCTCAGCTCCTGCTCATTCTTCTTCTTCTTCATTTCTCTTTCTCACTGATACCTAAAAGGTGTCGAGGTTTATATCATTTGTCGTTCTTGAGCTGCTCGAACTGTCTGAATTAGTGATTTTCTTTTCTTTGTTACATGTCTCTGTCACTGCATCTATCCATCTTCTTCTAGGTCTTCCTCTTGGTCTTTTTCCATGCATTCTCGAGAAGAACGCCCTTGATGGTGATTGGTGAGGATCCATTCTAACCAGGTGGCCAAACCATTTAAGTTGTTGTTGTTCTATATATTCTTGGCAGGGTTTTGTTCCTACCATTTTTCTTATGGTTTCATTTGGTATTCTATCTCTTCTTGTGTTGTTTGTTACTTTTCTCAAGTATCACATCTCACATGTATTGATGATCTTTCTTAATTGTGATTTAGAGAGGGTCCATGTTTGACTTTCATAGCATAAAGTTGGTATGAAAATGCTATTTATAATTTGTTGTTTAGCTGGCATAGAAATGTTTGGATGTCATAGTAATAGTGAAAGCTGGTATGTGACAGCATTTGCTTTTTGTATTCTCATGTCAATTTCTCTGTCTGGTTTTCCATCTTCTGTAAACATTGTGCCCAAATACTTGAATTCCTCTACATGTTTTATTTCTTTATCATTGATCTTAATGTTTAATGGGTATTTTAATTTGCTTATTCCCATAGCCTCTGTTTTTGCTGTGTTAATTTTAGCTTTTGCTTAGCTTTTATCTATAGAGATGTTATATGCTGTTGAAGCAGGTTTTCATCCTCATTTATTAGGCATTGGTCATCTGCGAAGAGTAGCTCGTTGATGTTGGAGTTTTCTATCTCTATGTTATTATTTGATTTTTCCTTGTTGTTGGTTGTTTCCACTATGTTATTATCATTATGTTGATAATAGTACAGCCAAGTTTTTTTACAATGACTAATCATTGTCAAACAGTATTTTTAAAAGTAAACAAATTGTAGCATAAATTAAATAAGCACAATAATTTAGCAAACAATGATACAAAGTTAGTTTGGTTCCAACAGCAAAAATATAGTTCAATTTAGAATTGAGTAAGATAAACGTACTTCTACAAATCATTCTGCTCATTTGCCTTTTCCTACTAATAACAATTCTAACAAAACCTCTATAGCCTCAAAATTACATCCCCCTTGACTTATTGTCATATCAATAACATATATTATTTCAATTGTATGAACATTATCAGCTGAAGCAATCCAGTGGCATGAGATGAGTGAGATTACACCTGTGGACAAAGAGCATTCTTCCATTTTTTTTGGGAACATCTCCAGTATTCTTCAGATTCTTCACTTGCACAGCACAGAGTGGTCAAGTGATGAAATTATTTGCATTATTGATGAGATGACAAGTAGGCATTTGGTGTGAAACTTTTGGATTGTTAAGTTGATAACTGTTCCTCTTTAATCGTTCTTAAAAGGATGTTAATTGTGTTGTATTGTTGTTTACAACAAACTGTGATATATTTGCACCATTCATCTCAAAACATCTAATAGTTTGTCTTGTCTCTCTATATAGGTTTAGCTGCTTGATACTATTGCATGTTTATGTTTTTTTAATGCTCCTTACAGCTTCACTCCAGGCCCCATATGATATTTTATATATTCATATTTGTACTTATGTTAACCTCAGATGGTAGATGTACAGCAGAGGTGAGATACAGAATGGCTCAGACAAAAGCAGCTTTCCAAAAAATGAGGAAGATACTTTGCAATCCATTTTTGACAGTAGAAACAAAGAAAAATAGTTTTTAAATGTTATGTGGAGCCAATCTTAACATATGGATGTGAATCATGGACAATAGGACAACAGACAAGAAAATCACTGGAGGCTGTAGAAATGTGGTTTTACATAAGAATGTTGAGAATACCATGGAGAGCTAAGAAGAGTAATGAAGAGGTTCTGAAAGAGGTCAAAGCAAAAAGAGAGCTAATTTCCAATGTTAGGAAGAGAAAATCATCATTTTTTGGCCATGTAATGAGAAGAGAACAACTTGAATATATTGTATCAACTGGAAAAATTGAGGGACGAGGAGATAGAGGGAAGCAAAGAGAAAAAATAACAGACAGCTTAAGAGAATGGCTTGGCAGAAGGTCAACAACAGAAATGATAAATAACTGTCAAGATCAAAGTTGAAGAGAGACATGATCACCTATGCCAGCAGGCATGGTACTTGATGATGATGATTTGTACTTATCTCATTTTCAAAATAGGATTTAGCACAGCATTTTTGGGTATTGGCTTTTCTTTTTGATCCATACTTTATTGGCCAGACTGGTCCATTATGATGAGGTGGTGTAGGATCTTTATCAGTTCTTGTTTAACTGTGCATGCTGCATTTATTCATCTAAATATCTGGTGTCCAGCACTTTAATACTAACTCAGGCTTTTTTCTTAGTTTACTCTTATTTTATTTATTTTTGGGGGAAGCAGTTTCAAATGAGCCATATATTTTAGAGCCGTGATCTCTGCAATATGTGCCATTTTGGCACGCAATGTTTCTGTTTTTGAGATTGTGGTTCTGTCTTATGTCCTGTCTTCGGCTTGAAAGGACAAAAGAGAGAGAGTTTCAAATAAATGTATGCTGAAGTTGGATATTTGGATCACCTGGCCAAAGCACAGTGCAATAACAACTGATAATGTGACCTTGAGTTGATTGATGCTTGCTTCAGTATTGTCAAGTAGACATCTGGAGTTAAACAAAGAAAAATAAGAATAATTATGCTGTTTAATTCACAAACACATGGTATTCTTTAAAAAAAATCCAGCAACATCAAGCATGAACTATTCTACAAATGTTGAAAAAGTGAAATGGACAATGAAGGGTTATGTATTGTTGTTTGTCTTCTGTGGTCAGTTTCTATGCTTAGCTTGTCATGTGACTTATGGATTTGTTCAATGTGCAATGAAGATGACCTGTCGTCTAAACTAAACTAAAACTAAATTAAACTAAACTAAACTAAACTAAACTAAATTAAACTAAACTAAACTAAACTAAACTAAACTAAACTAAACTAAACTAAACTAAACTAAACTAAGCTTGTCATGTAGAAAGATGATCACCTCTTAATCAAGCCATCAGCAGAGGGTCTTTATGGTTGCTCCATAGCTTGTGTGTCTCCAATTCTCTATCCTACTTTACTGAAGGGACAAAACAGCCGCCACTATTAATTTTTATGAAGTGTGGCATTAGTAAAGCATTGGATAGTACAGAGGACAATTTGTTGTATGAGGGCTCAGATTCTGATTTCAAAATAATTTCAAGTGACTTTACATTTAGTTCTGGAGATGAATGTTTGGGTATTGATGAAGAATAAAAATATGGTTCTTTTCTATTTAGATTAGGTATTGTTGAAAGTAGACACATATTTACTTTATTTTTTAAATGTTGTAAATTAATTGTAATATTCAATGATAAAAAGTATTTTTCCTTCAAAAATATGTACAAAAATGTGGGCATGTCTTATATGCCAACAAGCACACTTGCAGACATAAACAGATGTTCTTCCAAACAGGCACACCAGAAGATTGGCTCATTGAAAATGTGGCTGGATTATTACTTTCTTGTGGAGAATGCATTGCAACAAAGATGCTTGTTAGCAGAGCTATCAATGGCAGATACTTGGAACTGGCCAGCATCATTGCATCACTTTGTTTGGTAAGTGACTTGATGTTAGTAAACTCATCACCAATTTTTCAGCACCTATGTGAGAAAACATCTTCAAGATACTAGTAATGAGTTGTTGAGATTTTAATGCTTTTGTTTTCCACAGAATAGGGTGTAATCTCTCCATACTCAACCCTCTTTTATTGACTTATGCAACATTTTTGGAAGGTTGCATTATTGTGATTTGTAAAATCTTGATATATCCACCCTACAAGAAGAACTCCTACATCAAAGAAAATTTCAGCCTGCTAAAAATGGAATTTATCAGCCATGGCAAGGTTTAGGGGAAAAATCAGGACACATAAGCATGTATGAGTACCGACCATGCAACCAGCTCATCGTATGACATGTTGTTCTTACCCCTCCATATACAAGTACCGACCATGCAACCAGCTCATCACATGACATGTTGTTCTTACCCCTCCATATACAAGTACCGACCATGCAACCAGCTCATCGTATGACATGTTGTTCTTACCCCTCCATATACAAGTACCGACCATGCAACCAGCTCATCGTATGACATGATGTTGTTCTTACCCCTCCATCTAGAAACAGGACAAAGAGTAAAGTTTGTGTGGCCATAAAACTTGAACTCTGAAGAAGAGTAATAGTATAAAATTGATAATAGAGAGCTGGATAGTCCATGTACACAGAAGAGATCCTGAAACCAACTATATAATGATGATGATTGAACACAACAGAACCACATTCAAAACTCTATCCATGTAGAAGGACACTCCGGAAAACAGCACTGCTAACTAGCAGTTACCATCTGGAGAAGGAAAGGCTATAGGAGAACACCCAGATAGAAACCTTGGGCAGTGTGGGCTCAGCAGCCCTGGAAAGCATCCTACGAGAAAGAAAACTCCTATATCAAACCTAGATTCAGCCTGCCGAAGACGGAATGTGTCATCCATGACGCAGGATTAGGGAAAAAAATCAGGACACGTGCATAAATGAGTACTGACCACATGATCAGTTCATCTTGTGTCATGATGTTGTTCTTACCCTCCATCATGAAACAGTTGCTTTCTTGATTCCATGGCTTTTGCTGCAGAATTTGGAACTTGTGATACTCAGTCTTTATCATCAATGGACCTCATGATGGGGGAAGTATGGCAATCCTCGTCTCCTTAGTTATCCTATGTTTTTTTTACAAAAGCTATTATAGGGGGATTATCTGGGGTGTGAAGTGATATCTTGGTCAGCTATGAGTCTCAACCCTGCTGTGGTGATTGTAAGTCACTTATTTTGAGCTCCCCACCACCATGTAGTAGACTCCATAACGAGTGCAAAATAGCCACATATTAAAGACAACAGGACAGAGAATATTTGGGATAAAGATTCACAGCTTGTAATAGACTTGAGGTACCCTGCATGTAAAAGTCACAGACTGAATATGGTGTCTTGAGTTCAGTTGCCCTACAGGGCACTGTATGGTTTCACTCAACTCTCTTAAGTCATTCAATGTTTGGCTGTAGGCTAGGAGAAGAAGAATAACATAAACTGTGTTTATAAACATTTGGATTCCAGTAATAAATTATTAGTGCTAATTAATAACTTGTTAAATTGTTTTCTTTCTTTCTCTTTCTCTCTCTCACTCCCACACACACAAGTGTGAACACATACAGAAATGGAGAAAAAAAAAGGGAGACCCCTAGATTTATGACATATAAGAAGATGAAAAGCCTGTTGCAGGAGCTACTGAGTTAAGTGCTCTGTGCACACCGTGAGCTGTGTGTCTCATCCGTTTTGATCATGTTTCGATGATATTCCAGTTGTTTACAATGAATGACATCATATGCCAGGGAATAGTTGGTTGTGTTCACTTTCTGCGCGGTTTCACCTTATGTCTTTTGGCATGTGCTGAGACTGCTACAATGGGGACTACAGTTACCTTTCTTTGTTTGGGAGATGAGATATTAATTCGGATGATTCCGCTGGCACGGACGATTGAGCAATTATGGATTTTAATTTGTTTGCAGTGATACCGGGGCCTTCCATAACCAAAATCAGCTCAACTGGGAGCTAAAAAGGTAGAAGAAGAAGAAGAAAATCAGAAGGATCAGGTGGACGTCATCAATCAAATGAGACCGGGCGGACATCATCAGTGCCCTCCGAGATGTGGGTAGGGCACAGGACTTTGACAACCATGAGTCTGCATTCGGATGAAAGTGATGGGAGTTAAGATGGGCACAGCCAGAAACGAGAAACTTAGTGGGCATGTAAGAAGACTTATCAACAAACACAGAACTGAAAGTGTCAATCGCTGGACACTGCAGGACTTGCTGAGGAGGGGATCTGAGCTTCTATGGACATGTTCGGAATGCAATGATGATGACCCGCAAATAACTCAATAACTCAATCAGAGAGGAAAAAATGTAGGATGAAATAGATTATTTAAGAAACCAATGGGAAACATAAATATTGAGAGGACAGATGGTTGTAATAGAGCTTGAAAATTGACTGATGAAATTAATTATTAATGACCCATTCAACGGATAGATTTAGGAATTGGACCTTCAGCATAGTTTAGTTTCCTGTGTTGTCATTGGATTGGTTCTTATTATCAGTCTGCACCATACAGTGATGGGGAAACTTATTATACAAAGTTTTACAACAGAAAATGAGAAAGAGATCTGCAGAGACAGTACAAGATGATGGTAATCCACATAGATTTTTATCTAATTATGATCTGTTCAATTAGAGAAATCACCAATTAACCACTAATATCTTCAGTAATCAAGAAAAGACGATGGTCATATGTTGGACATGTGATGAGAAGAGATAATAACTGAATAATAAAGCAAACCCTCATGTGGGAAACAACAGGTAAGAGGAAAAGAGGAAGACCCAGAGAGACACTGAGAAAAACATTGATGAGAGAGGCAAGAATGGCAGGAATTGGCTCCCTCAAGAGCTGCTTGCACAGAACAGAGACAAATGGCGAGATTTGATAAAAGATCTTTACAAGGATTGAAAGCTGCTAGAAAAAAAATTTAGATAAGAGAAGGAGTATCTGGGTCTACGTCCTATGGTCTGGCTATGACTCAAAAGGTCAATAGATGATCTGTTCATGTTTGTGAATAGATGTTAACTTGATAATTATAAATGCTTTTTTTAAATTCTTGTCATTGCAGGTCTGTGTCAAATACAATTACAATCTAGCTCAAGTTATGGGCATGTTGGACTGCATATTAGGCGTGATAGATGTTCCACGAGAGAAACTGACCTTTCTCAATAGAGTGTTAGACAACTTCAGGGAGCTTGTTTTAGACACTCATGAGTTCTCTGATGCTGGTAAAAAGTTACATATATCTATTTATCAGGCACTTTTCATTAGTAACAGAGAGAAGAGACTTAGTCAGATTGTAATCTTCTCATTACAAGCAGAGTGGCACAAATGCAAGAGCTTTCCAGAACTAAAATGAGACTAAGACTGTCCCATTCAGGGTTACAAGTAATGTGGAACAAAACCATAGTCTTTTTCTTCTTTCCTGCCTCAATTGCCCTTCAATGTTGAGGGGAGATATAATTTGTGGTCTTTTGCTCTTCTGTTGGCCTCATATTGCTGATTTTATGCTTCCTAGAGTTTTTAGTTTTCTTCAATCCCTATTTTTCAGAATGCCTTTCAGCTTTTGTTTTGTTCCTCATATATGTAAAGTTGTTACCATACACCCTTGTTTTTCTTTTTTTTTTCTTTTAAATTTTCATTCTTATCATCAGCTTTACAACAACTTCACATTTTTTTGCATCTTGATGCATTTTTCTTCCTTTACCCCTTTATATAAAAGCTTGTATCAGTCAGGTACTGTAATGTAGGTAATTTTACCTGCTACTGTATGCAGTTAACAGTACAACCTGTGGCTGCCCTGCTGCCTTGCAGGTAAGCTTGGGAGAGTAAAAGGCTAAGGGAGGGTACCCTGAAGTAAAACAACCACACTGTCTTGTGGGTGAGACTTTTTAGTCAAAGGCTAGAGGAGCTAACCGTAAACAAACCAAAGGAAGGCAACAGAAAACCATCATAACTTCTTGTTGTCATGTACAATCATGAATCACCACAATTGAAGATGTTCTGAAAGAGGTCAAAGCGAAAATAGAGCTAATTTCCAATATTAGGAAGAAACAATCATCATTTTTTGGCCAAGTAATGAGAAGAGAACAACTGGAATATATTGTGACAACTGGAAAAATTGAGGGACAAAGAAATAGAGGGAAGCAAAGAGAAAAAATAACAGACTACTTAAGAGAATGGCTTGGCAGAAGGTCAACAACAGAAATGATAAATAACTGTCGAGATCGAAAGTTGTGGAGAGACATGATCACCTACGCCAGCAGGCCCGGTACTTGATGATGATAAAAGCTTGTTGTATTGTGTTTTGGTATATTTGTCTTATCATGTGGCCAAACTGTTTTATCTGTTGTTTCTTTTTGTATTCAATGGTGGGAATTATTTCTAGCTTTTTTCTCAGTTCTTCATTTTTCAGCTTATCTCTCAGGTCTCAGGCTGTTTCCTGAGATTTGTTTAACACATTTAATCTTGGTAGGGGATATTTTTTGTAATTGTTGTTGAGTCTAGAGACCAGGACTGGCATTGGTGCACAATGATGAGATGCAGATTGTATTGTACAGTGCCCATTTTGCTTCTAGTGTTATTTCCTTCTTGGACAATATTGGTGATAGTTGTCAGAATATTTGACAGACTTTGTAGGCTAATGTATGTGTAGATTAATTTTAAAAAGAAAAAAATGCAGAAAGTCACATAAAATATGTTTAAATGTTTCCAATAAAATTAAATGGTATTAATTGAATACTCGAACTGGGTGGTCTGGATGTAAGATGTTGGCCTCTGGGCAGGTCCTGGGTTCAAACCCCACCATAGGAGGGAATTTTTTGCTTAAAATCTGTGGATTCCTTATGACTTTACCATACCCTGGTTTCTGGGTAGTTAGATTCTATGTCTCATCAAAAAGTGACAAATAGGAGGTCTTGTGTGCAAATGTTAACAAATGCTTGGCTGTTAAATGTAAAATAGTGTAGATAAAAAAAATGTTGCTGCTCAAGCAACAACAAAAAATGACTTAACAAATTTACCTATGCTAAAGATGGATATGTCGAGCTTAAGGGTGCAGAAATTATGACTTTGCCATAAACAAGTGACACAATGCATCCACACCCACTTATAGAGTCAACACTAAGAAGAAGAAGAAAATGGTACAGCATTAAGTCCTTTTATTAAAAAAATTCCATAACAATGACATGGTTTCTGTATCATGGCACAGAAGGTATGGAAATAGTCTAGATAAATAGAAGAAAGTGTACAATTTTGGTAAATGTGTGAGAAACATGAATGCAGTGCAAAATAAAGCCATTACAACTGTATATACTGTAAGTATTTGTTCTAGCCATTATGTTACTACCATTAATTTGTTTTATGTTGAGTCTACTTTAATCAAAATAAAGTGAAAGTTAACAAAAATGCTATGGTTACAGTTTCACAAAGATGAAGACACTTATCTTCATCCTCGTTATTAACACTTTCGCTATCAAGGAATTTGACACGCTGTAGCTACGCTGTTTTTTCATAATCATTTTAAAATTTGAAATAGTAAGTAAAGTAAAGTGCCCTGTCTTGCCAAGTGGTGTATAGGGAATATGGTGTAAATGACTATAAATTCTACAGATCTTCAGCACATGATTTTTGGGGTAATGGGGTTGGTATTATGTACAATAATGCAATATAAATCTTAAGAACATTGATATTGCTTGCTTGTGTTCGCCCAATGACTGAAGTATTCTAGAGTATTCGTAGACTGTAGAATTCCTCTTCGCCATCCACCCTTAAAGGAACGTCAAGTGGACGTGTCTGCGTTGTGTTGTGGTTTGCAGTATAGCTGTTATATTTGCGCCTTTTGGCCCAACACATTCGACTTCAGCACAACATTTTTGAGTACCGGGTTGTCTTCCCTCTTCGATCCCTGCATGCTTGGCCAGACTAGACAGGTTAGTCTGTTACTGAAGGCACCATGGAGAGGTGCAGCAGGGTCTGGATGGTTTTGGTTCACCGATCCTGGCGCAAGCCATCAGCTGTGGGTTGCTGACAACTTCCAGCTCTGGTGCTGGGAGGCGCGCCTTCACCTCCGAACATTAATATAAAGATCTATAGAGGTAAAGCAAGACCTATACATGTACCTATGTAGACTACACAAGAGCATTTGACAAAGTTAAGCATGTGGAAATAATCAATATGCTAGAGAAATTAAACATTGATGGCAAAGATCCGCGAATCATAAAAAACATGTATTGGCAATAAACAGCAGCTATATGAATTAGAAACAAAACAGGACAATTCCAATATGTAAAACAAAGAGTCAGACAAGGCTGTGCTCTATCTCTGGATTTGTTTTCACTTTACAGCGAACATATTATGAGATTAATAGTAGACAAAAAAAGAATTGAAGTCAACAGTCACAACATAAATAATATGCGGATGACAGTCTTAATAGCAGAAACAGAGAATGAACTACAAGAAATGATAGACATAATAGTAAAAGAAAGCAACAAAAAAAGGTCTCAGTCTAAATAGTAAGAAAACAGAAATAATGGTCATATTTAAGAAACAATCATCACCATCGTGCAGCATGCATATAAACAGGACAAATCTGAAACAAGTGCAACGCATCAAATACTTCGGTACAATAATAATATCAGATGGAAGATGCACCACAGAAATAAAAAGCAGTATAGCTCAGGCCAAAATAGCATTTCTGAAAATGAAAAATATCTTATGCAACAAATCTATGTCAATAGAAGTGAGAAAGAGTGTTCATCGGTGCTATATAGAACCAATTCTGACCTATGGAAGCAAATCATGGACGGTAGACAAACAAATGAAAAGACGATTAGAGGCCACAGATGGGATTTCTCAGAAGAATGTTGAAAGTTCCCTGGACAGCTAAAAAGACCAATGAGGAAGTTCTCAAAGAGGCCAGCACAATGAGGGAACTCCTAAAAAACATCAGAAAGAAACAATCAACATTTTTCAGGCACATCATGAGAAGATGGAAGTTGGAATACTTGATTACAACTGGTAAAATAAAAGGAAAAAGAGATTGCGAGCGACAAAGAGAGAAAATACTAGATAGCTTGGTGTCATGGCATGGAAAACAGTCAACAACAGAACTGAAACGATGCACTGTAGATAGAAGATTATAGAAGGACATGATTGCCTACGCCAACCGATATGGCACATGATGATGATGATTATTAAGTCCATGCTGGTTTACTTTCCCAGAAAAAAAATCTGGTTACCCATTTAAGCCTGGGTGAACCTGGAAGTCGTCAATTGGGATCGAATCTTACCTCTTATCCTTTGTAGTCCAGTTCACTAACCACTGAGCTATCGTGGCTCTCAAAATTTGAAATAACAGTGAGAATAGAAATGAAAATTGATATAAAACACAGTGATTTGTTCATACAATTTGCCCAGTAAGTCAGAAAAGAGGTTAAATAAGAGAATTACAAGATTTTAATGGAAACAAGCCCTTTATATTGACACCTATCTCCTGCTCTGCCTTAGCCCTCTATATTTACACATATCTCTTGCTCTGCCTTAGCCCTCTATATTTACACATATCTCTTGCTCTGCCTTAGCCCTCTATATTTACACATATCTCTTGCTCTGCCTTAGCCCTCTATATTTACACATATCTCCTGCTCTGCCTTAGCCCTCTATATTTACACATATCTCTTGCTCTGCCTTAGCCCTCTATATTTACACATATCTCCTGCTCTGCCTTAGCCCTCTATATTTACACATATCTCCTGCTCTGCCTTAGCCCTCTATATTTACACATATCTCCTGCTCTGCCTTAGCCCTCTATATTTACACATATCTCTTGCTCTGCCTTAGCCCTCTATATTTACACATATCTCTTGCTCTGCCTTAGCCCTCTATATTTACACATATCTCCTGCTCTGCCTTAGCCCTCTATATTTACACATATCTCCTGCTCTGCCTTAGCCCTCTATATTTACACATATCTCTTGCTCTGCCTTAGCCCTCTATATTTACACATATCTCTTGCTCTGCCTTAGCCCTCTATATTTACACATATCTCCTGCTCTGACACAGCCCTCTATATTTACACCTATCTCCTGCTCTGCCTTTATGTCCATTCATGTCAGCTATTTTATCTCATAACTCTTCCACAGATGATGGTAATGACAATGAGTTCTTCTATCATGTATCAGCGTTCACAGAGTTTGCCAAGCAGTTAGCCCAGATGGCTTATAAGCAGGGTATAGGCCTGCCACATTAATGAAACAAAAACATGAAATGTTTTTTTTGTTAAATAAAGATTTCAGCAATACTTGCTTCACTTTACACATGATAACTTATTTAACAGTAGCAATGGTTAACATTTTGACACCACATATTGATCCCTGATACAGAGAAACTGTTGTATACAATCATTGAGCTTGAACTTGAAAAGTTCTTTGCTGCTCATGAATCATTGAATTTTAATTGATATACAAATATTGAATCACTCTTTCTTGCTGCATCAGGAAATGATCTTTTTTTGTATAAGTATTTTTGGCGTTAATTTGTAAGTATTCTGTTTTTGTTGTTTTTTTCCATTTTATTTATTCTTGTGTAAAAACATGTTAGGATGGATAGTCGACTTTTATAAAAATCTGAGAAGAAACTTTATAGCAAAGGCACTGCTTTCCTTGCTGTATTTTGGATGATTGGGTGTTTTGCCTGCACTCATTGTGATTCAAATGCTATTTCAGTGCTCAGAGCCTGTTGATATATTGTCATAATTTTAATTTTTATGAGATCATAATTTAAAAATGATTGAAGTTAATAAAATACTTAGCCATATATTCACTACTGAATAAAAAGATCAGTTTCTCAGTTTTAATAGAAGTTTGATAAAATTTTTTAGTCACTGATTTTCTTTTGCTATGGTTATGGTTAGTCGATGGCCCCGGTATCACTGCAAACAAATTAAAATCCATAATTGCTCAACCGCCCATGCAATGGAATCATCCAAATTAAAACTCATTGAAGGATCCAAACAAAGAAAGGCAGCTGCAGTCCCCATCATAGCAGCTACTGCACATGCCATAATGCCAAGCAGCATCGAAAGTGAACACAGCTGAACTGTCCTTTATCTCACGATATCATCATAAGCAATTGGAATATCGAAACACAATCTAGATTAAACCACAGCTCACAGTGTGCACAGAGCGCTAAACTCAGTAGCTCCGGCAACAAGCTCTCTATTGTTGCTTCAATAGAACAGTAAAAGTAGAAATTATGTAGAAAATAAGTTTTAAACCCATTTATAGTTTTTTCTTAATTTAGGTTTTTCTTGGCCCAAGCAGGGCACAAATGAGGTGCAGCAAAATATACTTGCACAGAAGACATAAAAAAAAGAAGGGCATACCTTACACATTAGTGGTCACCTTCAAACTCAAATTATAAAGCTGTTATTTTCGGAAGCACTATGGAAGTCAATATTTTCCAGATTGTTGAGAATGGCCTGTGACTTGTGCTTGAATTTCATTCACCATCTGTAATGTTCATCCCTTTTGCTTCTTCTTTAGTTTTTAAGACAAGAAAAAGGTTCCTTTGTGCAAGGTCTGGTGAGTAGAGATGATAGGGCACTGCAGTAATGCTCTTATTAGCTTATAAATGTTGAGTCTGGAGGAGAACAGGGGCTAGTATGTTGTTGTGGTGGAAAAGCCATGTTTTGTTTTATCATTTGTCTGCTCACTTTCTCCTCACATTTTCTCATTCTATCACATTTTACTTCATAAGACCTCAATGTAGAAAGCAAATGTTAAATCATTGCTGCTTTTGGTCAGTGTTCACAAGATTGTATACACATTTTTATGTGATGAACCACATCATGTAACCCACAGTTAAAATTCTTTGACAATTTCCTTGGCTGATCCCCACTAGTGCACTGGCTTCATCATTGGCTTGAGTGCAATCTTCATGGATTATATGTCATACCCTCTCAAAAATGTCTGTCATTTATCTGAACTCTGGTTCACCTGAGTACTTGTCATGTCCAGCTATGTTATACCCCTCATGAACTAGAGAGACCACTCAAATGTCTTGGAATGGCTTATAGCCTGTTTCCCCAAGAGTCATCTTTAACATTTCATAGCATTCTATAGCTATTTTTCCTAACTTGAAACAGAATTTGATGTATACAAACTGTTCACAGAAACCTGCCAATGTGCAGAGAGTGCCTAAAACATAATAAAATCATTGATGTTTCCAATATAACCATCCTATCTATCTATTGACCTTTTGAGCCGTGGCTGGCCCAAAGGACATAGATCCAGATACTCTTTCTCTTTTTCTAGATTTTCTTTCTAGCAGTATCAATCAAAGCATTGTTATGGAAACAGACCATAGATTTTAGAAGCAGTGATCTCTGCAATATGTGCCATTTTGGCACACAAGGTTTCTGTTTTTGAGATTGTGGTTCTGCCCTATGTGCCGTCTTCGGCTCGAAAGGACAATAGATAGTATCAATCCTTGAAAAAAAAAATTATCAAGTCTCGCCATTTGTCTCTGTTCTGTGCAAGCATCTGAATTTCATTGAGGGAGCCGATTCCTGCTGAGCTTGCCTCTCTGATCAATGTTCTTCTCAGTGTCTCCCTGGGTCAGCCTCTTTTCCTCTTACCTGTTGTTTCCCACATGAGGGTTAGCTTTGCTGTTCAGTTATTATCTTTTCTCATCACATGTCCAACATATGATCTTCGTTTTTTCTTGATAACTTATGGTAATAGTGGTTGATTGACGGTTTCTCTAATTTCTTCATTTGGTTTGAATTCCTTCCACACTATACCAAGTATTTTCCTTAGGCATTTATTTTCAAATGCTTTCAACTTTGTTTCTATGTCTCTTGTTGTTTTCCAGCATATAACCATTAGACACAGAATATTCATTTGTGTTAAGCTCACTCATAATATGAGGGTCATGATTCTATGCCCTATGATATTATAGCAGCTTGTGTTATAACTACTCTCCATTTGTTGTTGTTGTTCTTCTTCTACCTTTTTAGCTCCCAGTGGAGCATAGGTCTTCAACAAACACTTTCAGCTCCCAGTGGAGTATAGGTCTTCAACAAACACTTTCAGCTCCCAGTGGAGCATAGGTCTTCAACAAACAGTTTCCAAGTCATTCTGTTTTTTGCCATTCTTTTAAGATCATTCCATGTCTTCCCCATCATCTTCATCTCTGCTTCTATCTGTCTTCTCCAAGAATTCCTTGGTCTTCCTCTTTGTTTTTTCCCCTGGGGATTCCAAAAAAGGGCCTATTATGTAGTACTCTCAGTTGGCTTCAGTGTGTGTCCTATCCAGCGCCATCGTCTTCGCTGTATCTCTTTATCCACTGGTATTTGACTGGTACATTACTCTCCAATTGGGCATGGGAAATTCATTCCCAATATTTATTTCACTATGCTTGTCATGGGGTCATCTGAATGGAACTTTCTATTATTTTTAAATAGGGCAGCTATATATTGGAATAATTGGAGAAACACATTTGTTGCATTTATAGGCTGATAGTAGTGGTGTATGTAATGTCATGTGATGGCATATGAATGGCATAGTTTATCAATAAATGTTATGGACAATTGTAATGTTGAGTTCAGTGAAGAATATACAGCATATATCTGGCAAGGTAGAACCATTGCTATCTTGATGGGGTTATAGAAGAGAACAATTTAGTTTACAAACTGAAGAGTTGTGATTTTGAGAGTAATGCCTTTTTGCAATATTTAGTATTAGATAGTTGTGCATGTAGATAGAATGAATAACAAGAGCAATGGAGCTTTAACTTTTGAGATATTTGGAAAAGCACAGATATGTCACAGAGCAGTTTTCATGAGAAGGCTATTACTCTTTTGGACATCTTAAAGGGAAATTTAGTGAACAAAACAACTAGTGATAAATTTGTTGCTATTTGTAATGGAATATAAAAGTGTAGTCTCCTATAGAACAGTTATGTTTTTGTGGTTGTAAGCTTAATTGTGCCTTTTAAATGTCCATTTTTCTTGTTAGATAGAACACTTTAAGTATTGTGATTAGTGCTAACACTAAATAGTGTGAAAAGTGCATGTTGTTTCCAGGGTAATTCTGTTGGTTGATTATTACTACTTGAGGCAGTTGAATGGTAGAGTTGTTTGTATAATTATGTTCACATAAAATGCTTGTTGTATATATTGTTGTTTTTTAATAGACAATAAACTGATAAAGACAGTGATGTTCTTTAATATTGCAACTGGTCTGTGATACTATAATATATGATGTTTCTAACTTACATTTTAGCACGTAGTTGTTTGTTGATGCACAAAAACTTGGTGAAAACAGTGACTGAATATCTAATATGATATTTAATGATACATGTTTACTTTTAAAGTGTAGCTATAACTTTAAATGTGCCTACCTTGTAATAATTTATGTTTCTTCTAGCTGTCTCATTTGTTATTATAAGGTAAAGTAGAGCTATCCCTTAGAACTTATGCCATTAGGGAGTGAAGTGTACAACTTCACTTTGCCGCTATATCTGTCTAACTTATTCCAATACCTGTCTGATTTGTTTCTCACTGTTTCATTTGTTCTGATTTTTGTCCAATTTATCACTAACTTTATCAAATATTTTCATATACTTGTCTAATTTGCCAATCACTTTGTCATGTTTTACTATCAGAGAATAAACAACCAGCAGTCATTGATCTTGTTGAGTAATTAAGTTATTTTTCAAACTTTCAACTAGTATCTAGTGCAGTCAACTCCAGCTGACTCTTGGTTTTTAATATTCACATCTCCAAATGAAAAAGCAACTTATGTAAACACATTCTTCAATTTGTCTGATTTATAATTGTTCTGCTTTGGAAACTGTATGATTGTTCTTACTTCTTTTTCTTGACCCTGTATCTAGTATTATCATCTTCTTTCTACTCATTGTTCATTTATACTACTTTCCAATTAACTCAGCTTATTCATTTTTTTTTAATAGTTACCAGTTTAGAATAACTACTGATATGGTATAACTATGAGGCACCTTTGTGGTGTAGTGATTAGTATACTCACTTCCTGATCAGAAGGACCCAGGCTCAGTTCCCAAGAGTAGCTGATATTTTCGGGCTGACAAGGTCCTAGGTTCACCCAGTCTCTAAAAATATAAACTAGAGATTTTTCCCGGAACTAAAGGCGGCTACCTAGTGTGATATGCCACTTCACACCAAAAAATTGCAGTGTTCATGGGCAAACAAGTCCCTTTATTTTATTTTAAAATGTAATTCCTCTGATGAAATATTAAACTGTTTTTTGGACAGAGCATCATCTTTATACCACAGTGGGAGCACATATCTAGTGGATTGTAATTGTTAATGCTTCTGAAAACAAAATGCAATAGCCAGTGAACGACAATAAGGTCTAATCCATTATAGGCAGCATATACAAGTCAAGATGGAGAAGAAGACTTAACAATACCCAGAAAATATACTTCATGACTCATCCTGTGATGTTTAACCTGGCCAGAACATGTCTCTACCTGTGATGTTTAACCTGGCCAGAACATGCCTCTTCCTGTGATGTTTAACCTGGCCAGAACATGACTACCTGTGATGTTTAACCTGGCCAGAACATGACTCTTTCTGTGATGTTTAACCTGACCAGAACATGACTCTTCCTGTGATGTTTAACCTGGCCAGAACATGACTCTTCCTGTGATGTTTAACCTGGCCAGAACATGACTACCTGTGATGTTTAACCTGGCCAGAACATGACTACCTGTGATGTTTAACCTGGCCAGAACATGACTCTTTCTGTGATGTTTAACCTGACCAGAACATGACTACCTGTGATGTTTAACCTGGCCAGAACATGACTCTTTCTGTGATGTTTAACCTGACCAGAACATGACTCATCCAGTGATGTTTAACCTGACCAGAACATGACTCTACCTGTGATGTTTAACCTGGCCAGAACATGACTCTACCTGTGATGTTTAACCTGGCCATAACATGACTCTTCCTGTGATGTTTAACCTGGCCAGAACATGACTCTTCCTGTGATGTTTAACCTGGCCAGAACATGACTCTACCTGTGATGTTTAACCTGGCCAGAACATGACTCTACCTGTGATGTTTAACCTGGCCAGAACATGACTCTTCCTGTGATGTTTAACCTGGCCAGAACATGACTCTACCTGTGATGTTTAACCTGGCCAGAACATGACTCTACCTGTGATGTTTAACCTGGCCAGAACATGACTCTACCTGTGATGTTTAACCTGGCCAGAACATGACTCTTCCTGTGATGTTTAACCTGACCAGAACATGACTCTTCCTGTGATGTTTAACCTGACCAGAACATGACTCTTCCTGTGATGTTTAACCTGGCCAGAACATGACTCTTCCTGTGATGTTTAACCTGGCCAGAACATGACTCTTCCTGTGATGTTTAACCTGGTCAGAACATGACTCTTCCTGTGATGTTTAACCTGGCCAGAACATGACTCTTCCTGTGATGTTTAACCTGGCCAGAACATGACTCTACCTGTGATGTTTAACCTGGCCAGAACATGACTCTACCTGTGATGTTTAACCTGGCCAGAACATGACTCTTCCTGTGATGTTTAACCTGGCCAGAACATGACTCTTCCTGTGATGTTTAACCTGACCAGAACATGACTCTTCCTGTGATGTTTAACCTGGCCAGAACATGACTCTTCCTGTGATGTTTAACCTGGCCAGAACATGACTCTTCCTGTGATGTTTAACCTGGCCAGAACATGACTCTTCCTATGATGCTTAACCTGGCCAGAACATGACTCTTCCTATGATGCTTAACCTGGCCAGAACATGACTCTTCCTGTGATGTTTAACCTGGCCAGAACATGACTCTTCCTGTGATGTTTAACCTGGCCAGAACATGACTCTTCCTGTGATGTTTAACCTGGTCAGAACATGACTCTTCCTGTGATGTTTAACCTGGCCAGAACATGACTCTTCCTGTGATGTTTAACCTGGCCAGAACATGACTCTACCTGTGATGTTTAACCTGGTCAGAACATGACTCTTCCTATGATGCTTAACCTGGTCAGAACATGACTCTTCCTATGATGTTTAACCTGGCCAGAACATGACTCTTCCTATGATGCTTAACCTGGCCAGAACATGACTCTTCCTATGATGCTTAACCTGGTCAGAAGATGCAAAATCGTGATGCTGTCAGGCCAGGGTAGGGCTGTGGGCTTTATCATTGTAACAGGTCTTCATATCAGTTTCACTCGACCATTAACTGAATGCACAATAAGCTTACAATGTGACTTTTAGACTGATGAATCAAGTTTAACAAGGATCAAGAAAATACAGTAAAATTTGAAAATAATGTGATAATTGATCTCACTGAAGTGACAGGAGGAGAAAGAGAGCTAATCCTTTAAAATGAGTAGTGAAGATATGTATGGCAGCTGATTATACTGGTAGTTTTGTTTTGTATTTGTTGTCACCTTTTATGTACCATAAGGAGTGTTGGTTTGCCTCACCTTAAGTTACGTTGGATATCAAATGCCAGTTGTTATACAGTTCTGATGCAGAATTAATGTTGGAGTTTTCAGCTTAGATTACAATCCTATTCTGTTGTCCTTTTGAAGTGAAGATAACACATAAAGCAGAAAGTCTAGACTTTCTGTGTCCAACAATTTTTTATATTTAATGTCAGACTTTGCACAGGACCCTCATTGTGTCTCACCAAAGATCCCTGCTCTGGACAAGCTTCTCAACATCAGCAAGAGCACTGATCCCTGCTGGTGTTGCTTTTTGCCTCAGCGTTGTTTCTTTTAGTGTCTTTCTAGGTGTGCCTCTTTTTCTTTTACCCTCTGGTTCCCATTGGAGGGTTTGCTTTGAGATTCTCTTAAATTATAATAATCTAGCAGAAATGATCTCATCAAAACAACACCAAAGATGATGAAGAGTTTTCATACTCAGTATTTTTATGTCTTCCATTCATCCCTTTCTACCCATACCACATCTGATTCCAAATTCATGCATTTTCTAGATTAATGTTTCTAACTAAATAATCTTCCTTGTTTTAGGTAAAAACAGTTGTTAGTTAAAGTAATATTTGTGGCTATATTATGTCAGATCTGTAGCTGTTTGTTGGGCTGTGATAGCTCGATGGTTAGTGAACTGGACTACAAGTCGGGTTCGATCCTTATCGATGGCTTTCAGGTTCACACGGACTAAAGTAGTTACTGGATTTTTTTTCTGGGAAAGAAAAGCGACACAGGTGTAATACTGACCACATTACTCCAAAAATAATGTGCCAGAGGTCTATGGGCACTGGTGTCCTTTACATTTGTTATTTATAGTTGTAGCTGCAAGATAAAATGTAGAATAAATGTTTAGGTTCATGAATATTTTTACTAGTGTTAACATGGTGGTGTTTCCAAGAATTTGTCTTTCTTGTGTAAATTAGTGTTCTTTAAACTGCGGGTTTGAATTTTAAGTTTAGCACAACTTTGAAGGCACTACAAAAAGTAGACAACTTGATATATATCTGAAGTTGTACAGGTCAAGAAAGAGAGACAAAAATGGCTGTCAGAACCAGAATAGCAAGGCTTTAAAAAAATATGGAAAAAAATAAAAAAATAAAAATAAAGCTTAGGATATCCAACTCAAATATATTATCTGTCCTTACCTATGCAGGTAAATTTTGAAATGATTTAAAAGAAATAGAGAATAAACAAGATCCTTTCAAAAACAAATATCTAAAAAGTACTTTGTATACAAGCAACTTTATATACATACAATTAACTGTATGGTTGATAATTGGGAAGAAAAGGTTGGCGGCATATGTCAGCCATGTGATAAGAAGAAATAATCAGAGATTCACAAAACAAGCCCGTAAATGGGGAACAACAGAAAGAAGAAATAAAATACTGACCTCAAACAACACTGAGAAGAATATTGACAAGATAGACAAAGATAACAGGCTTTGATTGTGTTACTGAGATTGAAAAGCTTTTCTAGAATAGGGACGTAGGGTGTGGTATACTGTAAGCTCTGTGTGATGTCTGACAGCTTGTGAGCTAGTTTATCATTTCACAAATTGAGGGTAGACTTGTGAGCTAGTTTATCATTTCACAAATTGAGGGTAGACTTGTGAGCTAGTTTATCATTTCACAAATTGAGGGTAGACTTGTGAACTAGTTTATCATTTCACAAATTGAGGGTAGACTTGTGAGCTAGTTTATCATTTCACAAATTGAGAGTAGACTTGTGAACTAGTTTATCATTTCACAAATTGAGAGTAGACTTGTGAACTAGTTTATCATTTCACAAATTCACATTGTGAATTTTGCTGGGGAGGAGATCTGAGCGGTCGTGGACTGTTGCTCAATGTGTGATGGGGATAATTTGACGACTAACTAACTAACATAGCACATGTATTTCCAACACCTCTTTCTTAGCTCAACATGTATTATTGTTTTGATTCATCTCTTATTTGCTCGTTTGAAATGTATTCTTTCCAGCTTATGTGATCCTATGAAGACATTTATAATTAAATTAAAACATTCTAATCTTATTATGTTATTTTATCACAAATTAAAGTATGAGAGTCAAGAAAAATGTCAAATTTTTAGAACTGAAATTAAAATAGCAAATTTAGACAGAAAGAGATAACAGCGTGTAGTCATGGTTGTGATCTGACACAACTAACACAATAAAACTTTTCTGAACATTTTCAACATGGCAAGAAACTATCCTATATGTGTCCATTACTGTGTTAATATTAATTATTTATTAAATGTAATGAACATCTGTGATTTACAAAAATGTTCACTAAAGTTTAAATTATTTTTTGTGAAATTAGTTCACTGTATCATTTTTGTCTATATCTTGTAGAAATATATGGATAATACAGTAGACTTCCACTAATCCTAGATCCGGGTAGACTGTAAGGTAGCAACAAAACAGAAAAGTTAAATATAATTTATTGTGGTTTTTCTTGTTCAATTTAACTCCATAAATGATTAACTTGTATTTGTAAAAAGTGCCACTCTTTACAAGGAACAAATCAAGATATTCAAAACCATCCTCCGTGTACTCACTCATCACAGTTACTTAGTTCATCTTTAGCTGAAGATAGACAGATAGGATATAAATCATAACTATGTCTGACAATTCACTTTATTTGTTCCTGAGCCAAATAGTTTAGCCCTCTCTCTGTTAAATGTAGAGATTGTTTTGGCCATTCTTGTTTTCTTGTTTTTTCAGTGTTCATGTAAAGGCTTGGTGTGGGAGTCCTCTTTTGCACATTCTAAGCACATGATTGGTGAACTTCCAACATCTTACCCATTTATAGCTTGATATGTTCTCTTGTTTGGTAGCTGGATTAATCAGCTTCATCATTTAGGAGTCAGGATTTCGGTTTCATAATAAATAAATCTATCATTATAAAAAAAGAAACAATTATTTACCCTCATTATAGAGTATAGGAACTACATTTTCTTGGACACTTTGGAGGGGAGTGAAGCCCAGTGCTCTCTCACCAGATGATTTTCCTTACTCTACTACATACTTTTTTTCTAGTTTGGTCAACTGGAGAATGCATTTTGAACCCCAGGCTTTGCTTGAGAGGCAAGTCCTCTGTGTCATGTTTGCTAAAACATCCTCTTGTTTAATCTGAGCTAATCAAAAAAGAATATAATTTAAATTAAAATGTAGTTTAATCTTAATTTCTCCGTTCATTTATTTTGTTACTCAGATTAATGGAAATAGCTTGAATGGTAGAAGTCTGTTGTATTTTCATTTTTCTGTACATTATTTCATGGCATTACAAAACAAGCAAAGATTATACCATTTGTCTGTATTGATTTTAATTACAGACATTGATGTACTTGTTCTTTACAGTGTTAATGTTACTGTTACGGGTTCTTCAATAAACTCCTTTGAATCAATTTATTGCTGTTTTAGCATTGTTTACTCCCTATTTAATTTATATGCTACTGGTGACGTGTGGAAAGTAGAAATTGTATAGATTGTCTTACTACTTAGGCAAAGTGCAAAAAGAGAGTCATGTAAAGGCCTTTCTTGAAAAGACATATGAAAATGTACAACTTTTTTACGGGAAAAAAAAAGAGAAAAAAATTATATTGACCTACTAGTTGCAACAAAGAAGGCTAAAATGGCATTTTGAATATTAAACATTTAATACTTTGAGGTCCCATTTTAAGCATTTTATAGATCTCCTAGGTATTCTATACTGTATCTGCTATCCATACATTGCTGGTAGCCATTACATAAAAATAGCAAAAAAAACATTAGTCATCATCATCATCGAGTGCCATCTCCACAACGAAGGTTGGCTACCATGGAGCGCCATTCTGTTCTGTCTCTTGCTTTGATGGTGCAGGTTGTCATAGGCTGATTTGTCCATCTTTTGATGTTACTCATCCAAATTAGTTTTGGTCTGCCTCTTTTACCTTGTATTTTCCCCTCCAGAATTACTTTTAGTAGGCTGTTGTATCTTTTAACATGGCCCAAAAATCGCATTTGTCTTGTTTGAATTGTGCTTAGTAGTTCTCTTTTCATTTTTAGTTGTTTTAAGACTTCATCATTTGTTTTCTTTTCCTTCCATCCAATTCTACCTATTCTTCTATATATCCACATTTCAAAGGCTTTAATTCTCTGTTCTGTTTTCTTGTCTAATGTCCATGTTTCTGCACCATATAGGAATATTGAGAAGATGTAACATTTTGCTATTCTTAGTTTTAGCCCTGGTGTTATTTGTTTTGTTGTTGGTATGTGCTTCATGACATTAAAATTACTTTTTGCCATTCCTTTTCTTTTGTTTATTTCAGTTGTACATTTTCCATCACTGGTTATAGTGTGTCCAAGGTAGTTGCAGTTCTGAACTGTCTCCAGGTCTATTCCTTCAATTGTGACATCCACTTGTGGGTTTTGAGTATTTTCTTTGTTTATGATCATAGTTTTAATCTTTTTGATATTCATATCTAGTCCATATTTTTTGCTTGTCATGTTTATTTCATTAAGTAATTGTTGTAGATCTTTAGGATTTTCTGCTAGTAGTACAGTATCGTCAGCATATCTTAGGTTATAGATTATCTTTCCATTAATTTGTAGGCCTGGCATCTCTATGATGTTTTAAAAGATTTGCTCAGTGTATAGATTGAACAAGCTTGGTGATAGGATGCATCCCTGTCTTACTCCTCTTTTTATATCAATGGGTGTAGAGTTCTCTTTGTTATATTTTATTATTGCTGTTTGCTCCCAGTATAGATTACATATTAGTCGTATGTCTATGTCATCTAGATGTATCTCTTTTAGGCATTCTATAAGTTGTTTGTGGTGTACTCTATCAAAAGCTTTGGTGTAGTCTATGAAACAGGCATATATTGGTTTGTTAACTTCTGTGTACTTTTCGATTAGTGTTCTCATGCAGAATATGGCTTATTTTGTCCCGCTATTTTTCCTAAATTCAAATTGCTGCTCATCTAATTCAGTATTGATTTTATTCTGAATCCTTCCTTGTATAACTTTTAGCCAGATTTTTTTCAACATTAGTACAATTATAAAATGGGAAGGAAAAAGCTAAGGATGCTTAATTTTATCAATTTGGGCACATTGTATGAGGATCTGAACTGACGAATATGTTGGAAAATCATGGACATTTTTACTAATTATGTTCTAGGAATTAAGGAGCTTCAGAGCAGTCAAGTTGTAAAATGACTTATGGATGTATTTAAATATAAATAAGAATTAACTTATCATTATAAAGCAGTTCAAGGAACTGAAAAAGCTGACAGATTAGTGTTGAAGGCACCTATAGTGGGAATATAGATCAATAACAAGAGAGAGAGAGGAGGCTGTCAGTCACTCCAATAAGCAAATTGATTTGCCCACTTGAAGGGAATGCTTTGTGTTTTCTTACTATACAAGGTTGT
Organism: Megaustenia siamemsis; assembly: GCA_032433765.1. Classification (NCBI taxonomy): domain Eukaryota; kingdom Metazoa; phylum Mollusca; class Gastropoda; order Stylommatophora; family Ariophantidae; genus Megaustenia; species Megaustenia siamemsis. The sequence continues at coordinate 24,342,883 of JAVIAB010000156.1, read as the reverse complement.
TTATATATATATAGAAAGAGAAACACTAAAAAGAACATTAAAATGAGAAAGAAGGATGTAGGCATCAGCTCCGTTGCCGAGATTGAACAACTCGCCCGGAACAGAGCCATATGGCGAGACACAATGCAGGTCCTGTGCAAGGTCTGAGAGTTGAATGATCGTCAGACACAAGCGTCTAGAATTTCTGCCCTATGTGCCGTCTTCGGCTCGAAAGGACAATAGATATATCTCTCAGAGCAAGCATATATATGGAAACCAGAGGGTAAAAGAAAGAGGTTGACCTGGAGAAACACCAAAATAACACTGAGACAAGAAGCAACAACAGCAGGTATAAGCTCCCTTGCCAAGGTTCAGAGACTCTAATAAAATAGGAATGTAAGGCGTGAAACAATGTAGCTTCTGTGCAGTCTTCTTCTGTGATCATGGCTCATTCAGACTAGGACTCCGGACTCTGTTATGAAGGCAGCTGTCTGCTTAAGTGATTCAGTTGCCCCGTATAGTTTCTCTTCCAGGGAGGTGGATGTGGGCCACATTGTCCTTTTCGGGTCTGTGTACTGGGGGCAATCCTGTAGAACATGTTTTGTTGTCATGTTTTCCAGTGTACAGTGGCATTGGCTGTAGCTCCTATTTTGAGTTTGGTGAACATGTGGTTTCTCATTCTGTTGTGGACAGTGCATAGGCGAAGTATGATGAATTGATCCCTCCTTGTTAGTTGGAGGTATACATCCCTCTTGTTATACTTTGGGTGTTCTTGTTTCCATTTTTCATTATACTGGCTTTTGATGATGGATTTGGCTTCATCAGAGCTGACCATTGGGTTCTCTTGTGGTAATCTCCTTCCCTCCATAGCTAATTTGTCTGTGCGTTTGTTTCCGTGTATATTACAGTGTAATGGTAGCCACTGGATGACCACTCTATGGAAGTTATTGCACAGTTGGTCTAGGGTTGTTCTCGAGTCATATAGCTCACTGATCCTGGGGGTTTTTAGAGCTGTTAAGACTGACAGTGCATCAGTCAGTATCACCAATTTCTTGTGCATGTTATTTTTGTGTTGGATAGCCAGTTTTGCAGTGTCTTTGAGGGCTTCAGTTTCTGCTTTATAGTTGTTTGAGAATTTCCCAGTAGCTATTGACTTGGTGATCTCTTCCTGGTTATTCAGCCTCAAGAACATACCTCCTCTTCCATTTCTGGTGGCGTTTGTAAAAGAGCCATCTGTGTATATGTGTGACCAGGAGTCCTGTTGGTAGTTGTCGTTTATGTGTTTTTCTGCTATGTGTTTTCTCTCAGTGTCCTGTGCAGTCTGACATTTAATGACAAACATTGATGAACATGGAGTCTACAATTTCTGCCCTTCATAGCAAACATCGGTGAACATGGAGTCTACAATTTCTGCCCTTCATAGCAAACATCGGTGAACATGGAGTCTACAATTTCTGCCCTTCATGCCATCTTCAACTCAAAGGGACAAATGATAGATAATGCTGGATGCTGTTTTACTGAGCAATTTCTTTCATGTCTGTAAGTGCTGATATTGGATAAACAGATTCAACTGCAGAATGCACAAGGTGCATTTATTGTGACATATATATATATATATATATTTACTAATATGATGTTAAAACAAGAAGGCAAAAGACACAAGAGAAGGGCCAGGCACAATGGTTAGGGATATACGAGTGTCTGTCTTTATGATGTAGCACACAAAACATTGTCAACAATAGATGCACCTGCACAACTTGATTCACTCTTTACTTTCTTTTTTTTTCTTGTTTCTAGATGATATTGCTGGATGCTTTGTCATTTCTCTTATTCTAAGACTTGTCATTTCTGTTTCAATAAGACTGGCATGATGACGGCTTGTTAAGACATGATTAAATGTCAATATCAAAATGAAGAAAAACAATCCAACATCTTGGACAAGAATCATTTATCAACGTCCAGCATAAGACATTTTAAATACAAAAATAAAAATTGTCAACTCCAATGCTAAATCAGCATTACTATATGGCTGTGAAATATGGGGAATAACAAAAATGACAATCATGAAGATACAGACTTTCATAAATGGATGCTTGTGCAGAATAAAGGATGGAAATGGCAGGACAAAATCACTAACATAGAATTATGGAAATGTACCAGTCAATTACCTGTGGATAAAAAGACAGCAAATATGGCACTGGATGGGACACATACTCTGGAAACCTACTGAAAGTATTACACAACAGGTCCTTTTTGGAGTCCCCAAGGAAAAAGGCAAAGAGGAAGACCAAAATATTCTTGGAGAAGACAGATGGAAGCAGTGATGAAGATGATGGGGAAGACAGAATGATCTAAACAGTATGGCAAGAAAAAGAATGGCTTGGAAAGTGTTTGTTGAAGACCTATGCTCCACAGGGAGCTGAAATGTAGAAGAAGAGAATAACATAAGATATTAATATATTATCAAACTATCAACAAATTATGATTGCTCTCTACAAACTGTGTGTCAAAGATGCCAAAGGCTATATTTAATCATATGTGAGCAGGAGATGCTTCTAGAAATGTGGAAACCATATCTTGATAATTCCATTGAATGTTGTTTGAAGTTTTGCTGCCTATCTGTGATGTTTTTGAGATCTGAATGGACCAATTATCATGCCAGCTTAGCAGCTTTTTCTTCAAAATATTATGAAACAACATCTCCAGCATTGGTCAAGGACATAAATAAATTGGGTTTTCTCCTGGGTGTACTGTCCAGGGGACGCGGGTATACATGGCAATGAAATAGCCGATAAGCTCGCTGGTGTACATGGCAATGAAATAGCCAATAAGCTCGCTGGTGTACATGGCAATGAAATAGCCAATAAGCTCGCTGGTGTACATGGCAATGAAATAGCCAATAAGCTCGCTGGTGTACATGACAATGAAATAGCCAATAAGCTCGCTGGTGTACATGGCAATGAAATAGCCAATAAGATTGCTGGTGTACATGGCAATGAAATAGCCGATAAGTTCGCTGGTGTACATGACAATGAAATAGCCAATTAGCTCACTGGTGTACATGACAATGAAATAGCCAATAAGCTCGCTGGTGTACATGGCAATGAAATAGCCGATAAGTTCGCTGGTGTACATGACAATGAAATAGCTGAAAAGCTCGCTGGTGTACATGACAATGAAATAGCCAATTAGCTCACTGGTGTACATGGCAATGAAACAGCCGATTAGCTCACTGGTGTACATGGCAATGAAATAGCCGATTAGCTCACTGGTGTACATGGCAATGAAATAGCCAATTAGCTCACTGGTGTACATGGCAATGAAATAGCCAATTAGCTCACTGGTGTACTTGGCAATGAAACAGCTGATTAGCTCACTGGTGTACATGGCAATGAAATAGCCGATTAGCTCACTGGTGTACATGGCAATGAAATAGCCAATTAGCTCACTGGTGTACATGGCAATAAAAATAGCCAATTAGCTCACTGGTGTACATGGCAATGAAACAGCCGATAAGTCGCTGTAAGCTCTGGCGCTGAGTGTGGCCTTACTCTCAACAAAGAGGACATCACCAAGTTTATTCTTCATTCTTTAAGAGAAAAGGAGGAGAATGGGTGGGACAATGATGTATATATTGAGAGACTGAGGATTCAAAAGGTGGAAAAGAGATCTAGTTGATCCGGAGTGCTTCAAGAAATGCTGGGATGGGCATTGGAGCGGATATGGGAATGCTCCAACTGCAATGAAACTGATTCCATGAATAGAATAGAACAGAATAGAATAGGGTTTTCTCAGTCTTAGAGAACATGAGTCCAATTTCTGGGAAGTTCAGGGTTTTTTTAATAACATATACATCCTTTCTAGGTAATATACGTTTACTGGAGACCTCGTTAGTCTAGGTGAGAAAACCACTTGACTTGACTACCGACGTTCGGACAACCCGTGTTTGATTTCTGCTGGAAGCAGTGTGAGCTGTATTCATGGTTGGAAAAAAAATACCCCCGTGGTCATTCCAACCACTGACAGAAATGGATACAAGGGTAAAGTACTCTGGGGAGGTGAAGAATGCTACCTCGCATCATAAGTTTTGATGCTTGAAGTGACACTATCCAGAAGTCTCCGAACACTTCTGGACAGGTGGCCGAGCACATATGGGTGAAAACTTGCATGCTAAGATGTCGATTGAAGTCTTGTACTTTACCTTTATCTTTACTATGGGTTCACTTTCTGAGAATTTTAATGGGTTTTTTTTTACTGTGAGGGTTTTCCATATGTAGAGTACATGGGTTCAGTTTCTTGAAGCTTCAAGATGTTTTTCTATACATGGTTTCTCCCATCAAGAGACCTAGGGTTTAATTTATGGTAGATTCAAGATGTTTTTTTATACAGGGTTTCTCTGATCTGGAGAACTAGGGTTTAATTTATGGTAGGTTCAAGATGTTTTTTTATACAGGGTTTCTCTGATCTGGAGAACTAGGGTTTAATTTATGGTAGATTCAAGATGTTTTTTTATACAGGGTTTCTCTGATCTGGAGAACTAGGGTTTAATTTATGGTAGGTTCAAGATACAGGGTTTCTCCCATCAAGAGAACTAGGGTTTAATTTATGGTAGATTCAAGATGTTTTTTTATACAGGGTTTCTCTGATCTGGAGAACTAGGGTTTAATTTATGGTAGGTTCAAGATACAGGGTTTCTCCCATCAAGAGAACTAGGGTTTAATTTATGGTAGATTCAAGATAATTTTTTATACATGGTTTCTCAAATCTGGAGAACTAGGGTTTAATTTCTGGGAGGTGCAATTTTTTTTTTTTATAGGAAGGAGAAATGAAAGAAATTGTATGGTTAATCTTTACGTAATTAATGGACGACACAAATTTAAACGATTATTCGGCTCAACAGGCCTTCAATAGGAACAAGCATACAACAAACACAAACAGATATTTAAAATAAAAAATAATTTAGAACTAGAGTGAGAAATAAAAATTAAAATAAGAATGTCTTGTCTGTATACAGTACTGTTACTAGAAGGAAAATGAACGTTAGTGTGCACGGGGTACGTGTGCATACACCAAAGTGAAAATGTGTGCATACAGCATGCATCACCAGAAATTCTTACATCCAGATCCGTGTGCATAAACAAATATTGTTTTTTTTTTATACAGGGTTTCTTTAATCTAGAGAATAATGGGTTTTTAGTAGGCTCAAGGATCTTTATAATACTGCATGAAATGACAGTACAAAATTGTAGGCCATATGGCAAATATGTTAATATGGTAATATATGTTTAATATGGTAAATTGTTACTTTCTAAAATATCCCAGAATTTGCATAATTTCATTAGTAATAGTGTTAATGAGTACACACAGACCAACAAACAAACAACTGTATAATTATATAATTTTTATTAAAATAAAACATTTGTTTAACAACAGTTTGTGCTTGGAAACTTTACACCATCACAGATAAATCTTGCAGCCTGGGAAACACTTTACAAATTCAACATAATATAAAATCAATTTACTAAATTTTGTGAGGAATAATAAAAATCATAAAACAGATTTTTTATTAAGTTGATATTTGCCAATTGGTCTCACAAAGATAATTATCTTTTACTTTTGTCAAAAAAGGAAAAAATTATTGGGGAACTACTGAAACTGCTTCTATCTGTTCCTGTTTTTAATTAATTAGTTTTGTTCTATCCAAGTTTTCTGTCCATAATTTGTAATATTCTTCCTCATGTAATTTTTCAGTTTTCTTTATTTTTCTTTTGAAAGGTAAAGATAACGGTGTGAGGTTTAAATTGGCATCTTAGCACGTGGGTTTTTACCATATGTGCTCAGCCACCTATCAAGAAGTGTTCAGAGACTCCTGTCTAGTGTCACCTCAAGCATAATAACTCACACGTGAGACGTCATTCCCCACCTTCCCAGAGTGAACCCATTTCTGACAGCGACTGGGTTGACTGTAAGGAGACAAATAATAATAAATGAATATTATTATAGAGGGAAACTTCCGACGCGCTAATCAGTGAATCAATTCAAAGGAAGAGTTATGTCTACAGCACTCGGAAAAAATTACAAATAATCAACAACAGAAAAATAACAAAGACCAATATATGGACCAAAGCAGGATCGAACCCGTACTCCTTGGCACTTCACCTTGCCACATAAAGCCAAATGCTAGGGAACACTGCCACTCAGCTAACTAAAAAATTAGCTATCGTGGACGATGTCTTTCATGCAGGTGTTCTCATGACTATAGCATAAGGCTGCGATCACAGCTCGGAAATACATTGTGTATCTGTATTTTTCTTATTAAGACAAGTATCTCCTGGACTGTATCTTGATAGTAAGGGTATTTTTTTTTCCCAACCACGAGTACAATTCACACTGCTTCCAGCGGGAATCGAACACAAGTTGTCCGAACATTGGTTATTAGTGGAGTGGTTTTTCCAACTAGGCTATTGAGGTCCCCTTCTTTCCATTGAGATTTCATCCAAATATTATTTTACCATTTATTTAGTGTTTTTCTCCAATCAAAACCACTGTCATTATCTTTTATTAATTTATCTCATTAAAAATGTTTCATTTTTAAATGAGTCTCTTCTTGATGTGGTCTTCTAAGGTTTCATAGATGGTTGGAAGTAGGCAGATGTCATTCTTTTTATAGCAACCACCTGGCATTGTTTTGGGAGGCACAATAGCTCAGTGGTTAGTGAACTGGGCTACAAAGGACAAGAGGTACGGTTCGATCCCAACTAACGGCTCCGGGTTCACCCAGCCTTAAATGGGTACCAGATTTTTCCTGGGAAAGTAAAGCGGCACGGGCATAATACCGACCACATTACCCCAAAAATCAGTGCTGAAGGTCTGTAAAATGTATGGTCACTAACACCATATTCCCTATACGTCACTTGGTGTGATGGGGGTACTTTATTTACTTTTTTACCTGGCATTGTTTTGCCAAGCAGTGTTTGCATAGTTCTTCTTCTTCTTCTTTCCTTCCTAATTTGCCTTTCAGCATTGAGGATAGATATAATTTGTAGTCTTTTGCTCTTCTGTTCACCTCTGCTGCTGTTATGTTTCCTAGTGTTTCTAATATTTGGTCCATCCATCTTTTTCGTGGTCTGGTGTTCTTGCAAGGTTAATTGAAGACTTGTTTGTATAGTTGATTATATCATTATTGGAATGGCTGATCAGACAAAAGAATAAAAACTATCTTTATGACATTATCCCTTTCTGAAGTCTGTTGAAAGGGACAGGAGAATAAAAATCACTTGTCCAATGCAGTCACCACAAAGTGTTTTTTGTGAGTTTTTATTTCACGGACAACATGTTGTTAAATTTGTAATTTGGGCTCACCTATTTTATCTTGTATCATTTGTCTTCTGTCTATCTATCAATATTTCGAGCCGTAATCAGCCCATAGGGCATAGACACAAATACTCTTTCCCTGTTTCTAAATTTTCTTTCTAGTAGTCTCAATCCTTGCAGAGATATTTTATAAAATCTCTCATTTGTCTCTGTTCTGTGCAAACATCTCGATCTATTTGAGGGAGCCAATTCCTGCTGTTTTTGCCTCTTTAATCAATGTTCTCAGTGTTTCTTTGGGTTGGCCTCTTTTCCTTCTACCTGCTGCTTCCTACTTTAGGGCTGCGACTTGCTATTCACTATTCGGTTATTATCTCTTCTCACCATATATCCAACATATGTCCAACGTCTTCTCTTGACCACTGATGATATTAGTGGTTGATTGGCAATTTCTCTAATTTCCTCGTTTGTTTTGAATTAGTTCCACATCATATCAAGCACTTTCCTCAGACATTTATTTCCAAATGCGTATAACTTTGTTTCTATGTATTTTTATGTTCTCCAGTTCTAGCATGCATACACAAGTGCTGACAGTACATTTGATTTGAATAGTCTAAGATTTGCCTGTGTGCTGATGAGTTTTGATTTCCACAACTTCTCAAGCCTCAAGTGGGAGACACATTGCTGCCCCAACCATTTCGACTCCAATTTCCTTACCTCCCCTCTCAATCAATGCAAGCTCTAAGATAAATAAAGTGATCGATCTCTTCCACTATCTTGTTTTCCATGTATATTCTGTCATCTGTTGGAACTAAGCTTTTCATGACTTTAGTCTTTTCATGATTAATCTCAAGCCCTATTTTACCAGCTGTTGATGAATAGCATCTGTGTCCTCTTGAATCGTTTTTTTTTCTTGCTGCTGATGAATTTGTCTTCCACTTTGACTTCATTTTATTTTTGTGCCATTTCTTATATTTGATTTCCATGTGATACAATCTCCCATATTTTCCCCAGAAAAGACACAGAGGTGGGCTAAATGCAGATATGTTATATCAGAATCTTTGTCTATAGAGCTAATTTTGGTAATTTAATGCTCCTTGTTTCACTATTTGTTTATTAGTTGTTTAGATAACAACATCTCAGTTCTTCAATTCCAAGTGCACATATATAAATTACATTGTCCTGAATGCCATTCCTGCTGTTCTTTATGTTCTTGGACCATATAAGAGTACTGATGTGACAATAGTTTTTGCAATAAATATATATAAGAAATATTTAGAAAACAGCATTAAGAGAACTAGTAAAAAGGAAGGAATGAAGTATACCTTCATCACAAATATATAGTAAGTCATTTTAATAAAAGAAGCAGATGGCAAAAATAAATTGTAAAAGAAGTCAAAGAAAGAAAAAGGAAGAAATATTTTACACTCTGTGACAATGTAACCAGGAGGAAATGACCAAATGAGGTTTTGAAAGGAACAAATAACAGATAGTAGTTACATAGAGGGTTTGTTTTTTCTTTCCTTCTTTCCCACTCATTCATATGCATACATAGACACTTATCCTTCATAAAGAAAACACCATTTTTAAAAGAGATGAGTAAAGAAAACCACTTTAAATCCCTAACCAGGATCTATTCATCTTATTAGACCAGCAGAAATATGTCAGCTTATAAAACAGTTATACATTTGCAATGTGATTAAAATAAGAACAATTACATACATTTGTAATGAGATTAAGATAAGAACAATTACATACATTTGTAATGAGATTAAGATAAGAACAGTTACATACATTTGCAATGAGATTAAGATAAGAACAGTTACATACATTTGTAATGAGATTAAGATAAGAACAGTTACATGCATTTGCAATGTGATTAAAATAAGAACAATTACATGTATTTGCATTCGCAAAAAAAATTATAAATAAATATTTAATTACATATTCATTTGCAATGAGAGCAAGATAAGAACAGTTATATACATTTTCAAAAACAGTAACAATAAGAATATATAAATAATATATTTGGCAATAAGAGTAAATGCATAATTTACATATACAGGATTGTTGAATCATCTTTGCTGTATGTGGGAATGACCATCAAAATTATTACATAGCCTCTTTCAGGAGATAGTAAAATGATTTAATTATTGAAATTTCCACTGCCAACTGCTTATATGTACTTACTATTAATATTTCCAGTTTGTTCTTAAATAAATATATGTAGCCTACATAAAGGTTAGAAATTGTCTCCCAATACTCGTACATAATGTAAAATAAGAGTTCCCTTATACCTACGCCAGCAGTCATGGTACATGATGATGATGATGTATGGGAATAAATTTAATGCCATTATTTGTTAATAATCACTGACACTTTTGGTAAGTGTAGTCACATAGTGCCAGATTTTACCTTCAAAGAGAAAGTCTCTGGTCTCAGCTTTCAAAGGATAGAAGAAAAAAGAAGCAACCCTGTCAGATTTTATGGCTATGGTGTCTGCGCCTGGATGCATTTTATCATCTTTACTTTTTGGATAATGTTGCCAACACCTTTTCAGATTTGTTGGGAGCTGCGATAAATCAGTGGTTTGTGAACTGGACTACAAAGGACAAGAGGTCAGGTTTGATCCTGAACTATGGCTGCTGGGTTAACCCAGCCTTAAATACCAGATTTTTTTCTGGGAAAGTAATAGGGCATGGGTGTAATACCGACCACGTTACCCTAAAAATAATGTGCCGAAGGTCTATAAAAATTATGGTCACTAACATCATATTCCCTACATGCCATAAGGCATTGTGGGGTTCTTTACTTTTCTTTACTTTATTTCAGAGTTGTCTTCTATTATATTGTATTGTTTTGTTCTGCTCTGTTCTACTCTTGTCTTTTTGACTCTCCATTTGGGTAAAACTGAGGTTGAGAGGCCCACCCAGAATAAGGACTGTGGTGAGATACAATTCAGGTCCTGTGCAAAGTCTGACACTGACACTTGTTAGCAAAGATCATCAGAAATGGAGAGTCTAGAATATCTGCGCTATGTGCCATTTTTGGCACCAGAGAACAATAGATTGGGACAATACTCATCAACAAGTGTTCTCCATTTTTATTATTTTATTTTGCTCTATTAAGATTTTCCAGAGGTCATTTGACCTTGTGACTTTACATTCAAGGTTTTGTCTCCATGTTTTTTTCAAGATCTTCCATATTTCCTCTTTCCCTGTGGGTTCCATGTCAGAGCTTCCTTGGTATTGCTGGTAGGTATCTTTTGTGATTTCTTTTTTCCACGTATTATTGGGTCCTCTTTTAAGGTTTAGTGAACCTAGAATCAATTAAATCCAATGGATCAGCCAAAAGATGGGTGAACTCCAAAGTCTTTTTGGCTTGAAAATATTTGCCTCATTTGGCAGTAAAACTTTTGACTAACTGGTCAGCAGGTAAATACACTAGCCGTTCTGTCACACAGACAAGGGTATATATATATATACATATACATTATATATTTATACATAGATGTGTGTGTGTGTGTATTTATTTACTTATTCTATCCCATATTAAAGATTATTATTTCATTCATGGAGGAGACAAGAGATAGCAGACAGTATTAAAGAATAAAACATATAGACTTCTCCTTCATGTTTATGACAAGCATTCAACTATGCATGTTATTTAACAACCATGCTGTTTAAAATGGTATAAAAATTATATATACATAAACAATATAATGTGTAATATGAAACATGTGATAAAATGGTGATATATCATATTAATAATGATTTATGGAATGTTAGATGAAAGCAAAACAAATATTATATAACAATTTCTTAACAGTAAAAATGTTTTTAGGCTTATATATCAGATCAAATTTAATATTTTAAAACTGAAATAGGCACTGTCATGTTGTGCGTATGTGAAAATGTGGCAGTTGTTTACACTATTTAGCAAATTATTGAAAAATTCACATTCATTACTAATATAAAATTATTATTTATTTTTTACATAGATTTGCAGATTTATAAGTTAGCCAGTTAGTTCCTCTTTGGCTGAAGATGGCACAAACTGAGAAGAAATCACAACTCTCTGTGTCTAGCAATACAATGTTAGGGCCTGTTTTGTTCTTAAGTCCAAAGAAAGCTACTCTGAATTAACTGAGATTTATAACTAAAAATTTGTATGATAGCAAAAGTCATAATTACTTACTTCACTTTTCTCTGACTCCACTTTTCTCTGACCTAGTGTGACTCTTATATGGTACTCATCCTGAGGTCTGCTATTTCATTAATCCAAATAGTTGCATTAAGTAAAATGCTTCCTCTGCTTTTTCTAAAAATAAATTTAATTAAATATCTATCTATCTATCTATTGACCTTTCAAGAGCAGCAGAGCATTGGCTCCCTCAATGAGATAGAGTTCTTGCACAGAACAGAGACAAATGGCGAGATTTGATAAAAGATTTTTACAAGGATTGAAAACTGCTGGAATAAAAATTTAGATAAGAAAAGGAATATCTGGGTCTATACCCTATGGGCCGGCTAAGGCTCGAAAGATCAATAGATAGATATTAAAATATCTATTCTTTCCACAACCACTTTTTTTAAACTGTCAGAAGAGCAAAAGTTAGTGCTATACGTTAACACTCAAATTAGTAGAAGAGGACATTTTTTTTTTTCGTTCACCTGCTTTTTACCTCTGACAAGGTCCCTAGAGACTAGTAACTAAATTTTGAGTGTTAATCCATTTTTCCCTGGCAGCCGCGTGCTGCACAGGGGTCCCACGCCTCACAGGCAGATAACTCCGACTTCGGAGGTACTCATATTTTTTCCGTCGATGAGTAATTGACATTTTAAGCCCAGCCTCGCTGCTGAGACCAGGGGTGGTTGCCACAGAGAGAAATCATATATAAAAATCCTAACCTGTGTAGCCGAGATTTGAACCCACAACCTCTCTGTCTGAAGAGGAAATGAATAAGAACAAAGATAAAGAGAAAAAGTTTACACATATCATCATCATCATCATGTGCCATACCGGTTGGCATAGGTGATCATGTCCCTCCACAATCTTCTATCTACTGTGCATCGTATCAGTTCTGTTGTTGACTGTTTTCCATGCCACAACACCAAGCTATCCAGTATTTTCTCTCTTTGTCACCCACGATCTCTCTTTCATTTTATTTTGCCAGTTGTAACCAAGAATTCCAACTTTCCTCTTCTCATGACGTGCCCGAAAAATGTTGATTGCTTCTTTCTGATGTATTTTAAGAGCTCCCTTTTTGTGTTGGCCTCTTTGAAAACTTCCTCAATGGTCTTTTTAGCTGTCCAGGGAACTTTCAACATTCTTCTGAGAAATCCCATCTCTGTGGCCTCCAATCGTCTTTTCATTTTTTTGTCCACTGTCCATGATTTGCTTCCATAGGTCAGAATTGGTTCTATATAGCACCGATGAACTCTCTTTCTCTTTTTTATTGACATAGATTTTTTGCATAAGATATTTTTAACCTTCTGAAATGCTATTTTGGCCTGAGCTATTCTGCTTTTTATTTCTGTGGTGCATCTCCCATCTGATGTTATTTGCACATATAGACCTGGATAAAAAACCTATAATACAATCTACAATAGGGGTTCCCAATTTGTGTATACCCATGACTCCTTTTCCATGCTGATAATATATCGTTGGTGCCCTCATGAGAGTTATGATCATATAAGTTGAGTAAAATCTGATTCCATCATAGGACATACAAGATGATAAATGACAACAGAATTAACATATCCTGTAGGAATTCATTTATGTACTAAAAAATATGCGGATGTTGTCATTTTATGATTTCAAACCACTGAGTAGGCACACAACAATATCTTCGATGCAGCAGCCTTGCCAAAGTTTGGCAGCACCCCTTGGAGGCATCGCATACACTTTGGGAATCATTGATCCACAGATACTTCTCTTTATATTATTGATCATCCATCAATAACAATGAAAACATTAATGCAATCACCTTCACGTGGATACAGTGGAATAAAATAAGAATCTCTCAAGCGTTCCATATTTTGTTGAAGTTAAGACATTAATGTTGCAACTCCTAAGCAACCAAGGTAAGTTATATTCACTATAGCTCAATCTGTGGTGTGATCATTCACAAACAGTTAGTACAGAGACAGGTATAAGTAATGCAAGTTGTATATTTTCAAATTGCTACATTGCTATCTCTTCTTCTATAAAGATTCCTGCATGCAATAATATTAAACAAGAGATGGGAGTTAAGATGGGCACAGCCAGAATTGAGAAACTGAGTGGGCATATAAGAAGACTTATCAATCAACACAGAACTGGAGTTGTCAGTCACTGACCACTGCGGAGATTGCTAAGGAGGGGATCTGAGCCAATATGGACATGTTTGGAATGCAATGATGATGACCCGCAAATAATTCAATATTAAACATTAGGGTCACATACAAATTTATCATAAGCAACAATTTTTACCTAATGTTTTGTGTCTATCCAGGAGACAAGCATATATGACAATGGTAACTAGTTTCAAGAAAAGATTGTTTTATTCTAAGATGTGGAAATGTAAACTGTACATAAGGTCTGCAAACCTCCATTATTCATCTCATAATAATCTTTTACCATTTTAAAATATATAATTTTTGGTTATACAGCATAAACAGATAATTAAATAGAAAATTAACAGCTGAGCACGTAATTACATAAATGCAATGATAAAAAATAAACCAGTCCATTTTTTAAAATTAAAGACATGATTTAATTAAATTAAACAAAATTAAATTTAATTAAATACTTTATTACAGCATTGCAAAGTTTACAATATAATAACAATATATAAAACCATTCCAAATAACCATTTTTTTTTCATCAGTCTGCTAACTGCATAGTTAAAATAGAATGAGCTCCTTGTCTCATTGGACAAAAAAATTAGTAAACTCCATTATATATTTATCTATATATCTATCTATTGACTTTTCGAGCCATAGCCTGCCCATAGGGCGTAGACCCAGATACTCCTTCTCTTAATAAATATACATATATATAAAATAAGCTCCCATTATCAGATTAAATAAAATGTAAAAATAAAGATTTTGTAAAGATGGGTTTGAAGTTTCAACAATGGGTTTTAAAAGAAACTACTATTCAAAATGAACAGAACTGAGAATTAGTCAAATTATGTTTCATGCGACATCATTTATGATAGTCAAATATGTGTAGCTTATAACTTTTAACTAGTAATATACCAAAGCAAAACATGAACATATCAACTGTTTCTGTCTTACCATTGTAGTTTAATTTAAACGAAATTAAATTTGCGTGTAAAAAAGAAAGGAGAAATGGTGTTTGCAATTGTTAAATAAAAATGTTCTTATCATAAGAATTTAATTAACATCAAGAATATTCCTTATAATAACATAATGCTAAAAGTCTTAAAAAAAATTAATTGTTGTTTACTGTTCCAGCTGAAGGCTTGGCCGAAATGTCATTCGACTTTTGTTTTGTTTCTCACCTATGTAAGGCTGTTACCATACCACTTTTTTCTTTCTAAATTGTCATTATTATCATCAGCTTTACAGCAGCACATATCTTTGCATCTTTATGCTCCTACTCCCTATAAAAAATTAGCACATTTAAGAATTCTTAATGATCACCATGCCATAACAGTGGTTAAATTAGTGACATATTTAAATTTGAAATCTTCTTGTCCTAAAGTGACTAAATATTTTAAAGATTATAAGTGTAAATTTGTGTGAGTATAGAATATGAGAAAATAAATGAAAGATGAATACAATAAAACAACAAATATCACATTAACAAATAGTGAGTGTTTGCAGCAATTAAATAGCTACAACATTTTGATGAATAAACAACAATGGCCAACATAGTCTGTGCTGAGGGATAAGACTCTCAGCACTGAAAGAAATAGAAATCATAGTGTGCTATATAAGCAAAACTGGAATTGGTAACTAGTTTAGTTTAGTTTAGTTTAGCTTAGCTTAGCTTAGCTTAGCCTAGCCTAGCCTAGCCTAGCCTAGCCTAGCCTAGCCTAGCCTAGCCTAGCCTAGCCTAGCCTAGTCTAGTCTAGTCTAGTCTAGTCTAGTCTAGTCTAGTCTAGTCTAGTCTAGTCTAGTTTAGTTTAGTTTAGTTTAGTTTAGTTTAGTTTAGTCAACAGGTGATCATTATTGCACATTGGACAAGTCCATCCATAAGTGCTCAGATCTCCTTCAAAGAATAACCCTTAATATGGAGCAACTAACGACATCAGTTTTATGTGGTTGATAAGTTTTCTCTGGATTCTTACATAAAGCTCTCACCTGGCATCCCTCACCTTGACTTGATATTCATGATGTCTGTTCATGGTTGCAGATCTGTGGTCATTTTTTGGAGTGTTTTTTCATCCTGTGCCCCTGAGGGCACTCAGAATGCCAAAGCGGTCCATTGACTTCTGCAGTTAACATTAACCAAACTGGCATAGTGGTCCATTCCCCTTCCGCATTAAATATAAACCAAACTGGCATGTATGTCAGTGTATTCAGTACCTCTTACACCCACGTGCCCCTGCACAAAAATGAAGCAGACATTATTAGAATAGCCCTCCCAAAGACTTGAACCACTGCCATCAAGCACAGCCAGTTACAATCTTTTGTTTCCCAAGTTTACTGTGTACATCTCTACCCCGACTATATTGCATAAATTTGTCTCTAGTCTACCTCTATTTTATCTGTCCATTCTATAATTTCTCACTTCACAACAATCACTGTTAGAGTTTGTGAATATCTTCTGAATACATAGCCTGTCCATTATCAATGTCTCCATGTTATTACCACATACATCTCATCTTGGCTGCCAAACTGAACAGTTCTTTTTTTCAGTTCAGATTTTGTTTGGCCAAATATTTTAAGAATTTTCTTGTGGACAGGTTATATGCACTTATGACAGTTTTGATGCTTTACTTCTGTTGCTCTCAAGCACTGATTAAAATCATTAACTGAAAGCTAGCATAGAATGTACATAAATTATAATAAATAAAGAGTAAAGGAGGTAGCTTTAATACAGAAAAACCACTATAGAAACCAAAGTCAATACATCAACACTGTGGTACCATATATGTGTATATATATATATATATTACTATGCATTTAAAACGCTCACAACCTTTGGTGATAGTTATATACATAATTATATTGATATAATAAAATGTTTAAAAATGGACAATATGAAATGTTAACATAAATTATCCAATCAGTTATCATCATCAGTTATTATCAAATCTTAAATGACCTTTCTTCTTTTTATATATTGCAGAGTTGAAGTAACTGTAAACGACAGTCACTCCTAAATTGTATTTTTCTATTTTTTACTCTCTACATAAATCTCGTAGTTGTTGAATAATTAGAGTTCTGAGTTTTTAACTCCACAGTTTAAATATAATGTAGTCAACCTAAATGCAAAAACGGGATGCTGAAACACGTAGTTAGGGAAGATCAAAACAGGAAGGACAAGTGGTGACCAGTTACATTTCAAATTCTTATGTCGCCTAGAAAATAGTTAAAAATTAAAGTTTAGAAACTTATCAAAACTAGTTTGGCATATTAGTAATGCTCGAACAATTTTTAATATTTCTCCTGTATCAACACCAACTTTTCCATGGCCCATTTCTACTATTGTATCATTTCTTGATTGCCTTCTTTGCCAAATTTTAGCAATTGCAAAATTTAAAAGAGCAGACAGTATGCCACTATCCAAGTTAAATTTTAAAAAGATAAATTTCTACTATTAGTGAAATTATATATCAGCCAAATATTTTACATTACACCAGCAGGGACTGGGTATTGCTACAGAGTTCACATATTGTACCAAGTACTTGCAGTGTGATCAGACAGAAGTACTAGTAGACATTGTCCAAGTTCAATGATAATGGTTAAATATACAGGAAAAAGAATGCACAAATGACTGATTTACAAAGAAACAATTTTAACTTGTATTGTTTTCATTAACTGTCTGTGTTTATTAGTGCCTGCAGCAAGATCCAGATTTCTTTTCTATCATTTCTTGAAGCTGTAATCCAACTTTCTTTACTTCCATGTCCTCATTTGCGCGAAGCAATCTAATATGGACAGAAGCACAATTTTATTAGAAAGCACATTTGTTACTATTTTCTCAAATTCATCTTTTTTTTTCATCAGCCTATCAAGAAACACACTCTCTGCAAACTTGAAGATAAAAGACCATATACTCCCTATTGACCAAAACCCAACATATCTTGGCGTCACCATGAATCGAAGGACTTGGAAAAATTAGATAGACAGAGCAAGGAAAAAAAGCAAGAAAACAAAAAAATATTATGAAGAAATTGGCAGGAATGGACTGGGGAGCAGACAATATTTTAAAAAGACTATACGTAGGAAGAGTCAGACCAGTTCTAGAGTATGGAGTCACAGCCTGGGCTATGGCTTCCAAATCACACCTTAGCAAAATTAACAAACCACAGAACTAAGCTGCCCGTATCATCACTGGTGCTATGAAATCTACACCTATCAAGACTCTAGAAACAGTAACAGTTTTACAACCCTTAGATGACAGACGGGTCACTAAAGTATTGCAACAAGTGGAGAAATATAGAAGGCTCCTTAGCCACCCCATGCACCAAAGAATAACTGGTTCAGGAATTGTACAACTAAAGAGGAGCAACTTCGCTGCAATTGCCAATGAACTAACTACTAGAGACCCAGTACTTTTCCCAAACAATATCGAAACCCTTGGGCCCATCTGATATGTCTCCTCATGGAAAACATGAAATACCAGAGCTTAAGGAAAATATAACAGGAATCATGAAAAAAGGCACCCAATCAGACACAGAAAGAGAACACGTAGCAGAAAAACACATACACGATACCTACCCACAGACTCTTGGTCCCACATATACACAGATGGCTCTGCTACAAATGCCACCAGAAATGGAGGGGGAGGTGTGTTCTTGATGCTGAATAATCAGGACGAGATCACCAAGTCAATAGCTACTGGAAAATTCTCAAACAACTTTAAAGCAGAAACAGAGGCCATCAGAGATGCTGCGACACTGGCTACTAAGCACAAAAATAACATGCACAATAAATTAGTGATTCTGACTGATGCACTGTCAGTATTATCAGCTCTAAAAAGCCCCAAGAACAATGAACTAGATGACTTGAGAACAACCTTGGACCAACTATGCAATAACTTCCAGAGAGTAGTCATTCAGTGGATACCATCACACTGTAATATACACGGGAACGAACGTGTAGACAAATTAGCTAAAGAGGGAGGGAGATTACCACAAGAGAACCATCCACTCAGTTATAATGAAGCCAAATCCATCCTCAAGGGTCAGTTCCATGAAAAATGGAAACGAGAACACCCAAAGCATAACGAGAGTGACGGATACCACCAACTATCAAGGATGGATCAAGTCATCATACTTCGCCTACACACTGGCCACAATAGAATGAGAAATCACATGTTCACCAAATTCAAAATAGGTACAACCAACCTATGCCACTGTACTCTGGACAATATGACTACAAAACATGTTCTACAGGATTGCCCCCAGTACACAGACCTGAGAAGAGCTATGTGGTCCACCCCCACCTCCCTGGAAGAAAAACTATATGGGGCAATCGATTCGCTTAAACAGACAGCTGACTTCATGAGAGAGTCAGGAATCCTACTCTGATTGAGTTTTGGTCACAGAGAGAGAGAGAAATTCTTTTCATTAAAAAAATTTAAAGTAATTCATACTTGATGAATCCTCACAAAATATACTTATTGTGGTTTTCTCTTCATTCTTTTTTAAGTTTCATCATCCAGAATGATTTTTATGAAGACAAGGTCAACTCAAAAAAAAAAGAAAATAATAAAATAAAAATCATGGTTATTTTGACATCAGCTCTTAATGCTACGGCGAGCGCTGGTTATGGTGCTGTGATATACTACCACAATTCACCCTGAGATGGAAATCCCCAAATATTCAGATCGTTTGGTAAATTTTGCTCAAATTACATGACGGAAATTACAGCTATAGAAAAAGCACTAAAGAGAATTATTCACAATCTCGAAAATTACATAGTAACACTGAAGGAAATCATGATCTTCTCAGACTCTAAATCAGCCTTCCAAGCAATACAACATGGGTGGTCTGTAGATATATATATACAACATCACAAGACTTTCTAACAATCTAATAGTCACCTATGGTGTAGAAGTAACTTTGCAATGGACATCTGGACATGTCAGAATTCCAGGCAACAAGCAAAGCTGACAAATATGGTTAAAATGGGAGCATCACTCCTCCAGACATCAGCAGACACCAACATCATTCCTTGCAAACAAATCCTCAGAACCAACCATAAACAAGAGTGGTTCAAACAGGGGGCTGCTCATTTGTTCAAACACCAAACTAAGACAGACCCACAGGACTCAATCGAAAGTCTGAAGAGACAATCTTCCAGATGAGAAAAGGACACACTTCTATCAACCAACACCTACACAAGTGAGACTCCCTGTATAATCCTAAGTGTAGGCTAGTATCAGCTAGAATCTGTAGAACTCTTTGTTGCTACACTATCTGAACCTAACTACACTAAGAAGACCCAACCTACTATTGACAATACCCTTTTTGGACCCACAGAACAGTTAAAGAAAGACATGTAATTATTTTATTTTCTCCATGTGTGTGCCACATATTTACACCCCAGAAAGAAATACTGAATATAACAACACCATGTGCCGTCTGTGATATTAATGACCACAGACCAGGAGCCCCCAGTATGATTGATACAACTGTTGCACCAAGCACTTCATCAGCAGAGCCATATTTATGGAATGTTAATCTGACATTGTTCTTGAATGATGTCCAAGTTAATGAGACATCAGAATCGTGTGGCAGCAGCTACAAGAAGGGAGCGGAGAACATCAAGTTCTGCTGCTATAAAGGAGACTTGCCTTGCTATCCCAGAATTGCCTTAAATGGAATCACTGTAGTTGAAAACTTCTCCTCTTGTGTAAACTACACATTCACATCTAAGAGTGAATCAGTGAAGGTCACAAAATCATATTCTCTCTGTGGTTTTACTAACTACAGGTCATGTGGCTTCTGTTGGATTGGAAATGACAAATTACCACCACTGTGTGTCTATATGCTTGGAATTGGAGTCATCAATGACGGCCTAACATCATCAGGTGCTATGACGATCATCAATTTCGGGAGGACGTGAACTCCCATGGTATATGGTGGATAGGCGGTAGGAACCATTGAAGGCTATGTCTGAAAAGTGTTCCTTCTTGCAGTTTCCTCATATTCCAAGTCCGGCTTGTTGCAGGAGCTACTGAGTTAAGTGCTCTGTGCACACCGTGAGCTGTGTGTCTCATCCGTTTTGATCCTGCTTCGATATCCCGCTTGTTTACGATGAATGATGATATCGTATGACAGGGAACAGTTGGCTGTGTTCACTTTCTGCGCGGTTTCGCCTTATGTCTTTTGGCGTGTGCTGAGACTGCTACGATGGGGACTACAGTTACCTTTCTTTGTTTGGGAGATGAGTTGGTAATTCGGATGATTCCACTGGCACGGGCGGTTGAGCAATTATGGATTTTAATTCGTTTGCTGTGATGCCGAGGCCTTCCATAACCAATAACCAATAACCAATGTAATTATTTGCAACAAGCAACATGCTGTAAAGAGCAAGTAGCTCTCAGCTAAGGTGATTAAGTCAAGTTAATTGCACAACCACAAAGCTGGTATATTCAAATAAATATTTTCATATAACATTGCAAGACCAGTTTTTTCCATACATTGCCAATAAAAGGAAACACCCAAAAGCGACATTAAATTTTAGCAACATTCTCATCCCATAACCCCCCCCACACACACACACACACATCCCTTTTCCACCCTGCCCCACCACAATGTGATATACACGGTACAGTTGTAATTAATTTTAAAAATGTTTCTAAAATTGTATAATTCTTGAAAGCTTCCATGATTTAATTCAACAAAAATATCTAAAATAATCAAATTATTTACTTGACGATCCTGACTAATTTCAGTATATTATTTGATTTAATGACAACAGACGAAGTGTAGATCTGGACAGACACAAGAAGATTCTTTCCAACAAGCTGTGATGAGTGCAATGTTGTACAAAGGACATGCAATGATGATGATGTCTAATCTAACTAGATTTTTAAAATGTCCTCTTTCCTCTAGTAATAAAATTCCCCTCTTTTTCTCTAAGTAGTCTCTTGCCACACAAAAGTTGAACAATCTAAGTTTTGTTTGTTTACTGAAGACTTTGGAACTTCAGACTTTCATCAGTTTATTAAAAGCATCTGATGCTAATATGACGTGTTACATGATTTCTGATGCTCTGTTTCAATCTCTGGACATTTTGATGTCTAGGTAGACTTCACCACTGTACTCTAAATGCAGAATTAGAAAGCAAAATATAAACTAGGGAAATGAGACATTACCCATAAAATATAGGTATCTTAAACAGAGATCCTGTCACAAATGGGATAGTCCATAAAGTTTCTCAAAAACACATTAGTCTAAAAGGTGAACATCATATAAAGAGTAAAAAGAAATTAGGTCAATATGGACATTATAGAAGAGCCAGCGAAACCAATATTTCATGAAACTATGAAAGATGGAAGGTGATGATGTAAACAAAAATAAAAAATGGATGCATAAAGTTTCGTTCGTTCGTTCGCTTTCGTCAGCTTTGACCTCTGACGAAGTCCCACCCACTCAATTTTGTGAGACTGAATTTTGCGTGTAAAGTCTGTTTTATCCCATTACAGGATGCCCCTCGCCATGCAGGCAGATTTACTCCGACTTCAGAGGTACTAATTTTTAGGGAATTAGTAAAACCCAGGTGTCCTCGCCAGGGTACGAACCCCGGCTGTTGCCGTGGTAAGCCAACCGCCTATCGATTGCGCTAACCGGACACCCCTTGCATAAAGTTTAAGACTGGACCTGCAAAAATTAGAACTAATCCAAGCATCATCATCATCATCAAGTACCGGGCTTGCTGGCAAAGGTGATCATGTCTCTCCACATCTTTCGATCTTTACAGTTATTTATCATTTCTGTTGTTGACCTTCTGCCAAGTCATTCTCTTAAGCTGTCTGGTATTTTTTCACTTTGCTTCCCTCTATCTCTTCGTCCCTCAATTTTTCCAGTTGTTACAATATATTCCAGTTGTTCTCTTCTCACAAAAAAATTATGATTGTTTCTTCCTAATATTAGAAATTAGCTCTCTTTTTGCTTTGACCTCTTTCACAACATTTTCATTACTTTTCCTAGCTGTCCATGGTATTCTCAACATTCTTCTGTAAAACCACATTTCTACAGACTCCAGTGATTTTCTTGTCTGTTGTCCTATTGTCAATGATTCACATCCATATGTTAAGACTGGCTCTACATAACATTTAAGAACTCTTTTTCTTGTTTCTATTGTCAAAAATGGATTGCATAGTATCTTCCTCATTTTTTGGAAAGCTGCTTTTGCCTGAGCCATTCTGCATTTCACCTCTTATCCAAGCATACAATTGGATAAATAGAGGAAGATCATGAACAATTTCACTAGAACTAATCCAAACACACAAATGGATAAATAGATAAATATCATGAACAATTTCACTGCCCAAAGTCAAATAAGGAAGCTACGGGACTAGGCTTGAGGCAAGCTTCAGTGCAGAGAGGAATCCTAACATTCTCAATATAGATAAAATAAAATACAATAAAGATAAAATAAAATACAATAAAGATCAAATTTGTCACATAGTACAAATTGAAGAGCACACTTCAGAAACGAGAAACTTAGTGGGTATATAAGAAGACTTATAACCAACACAGAACTTGTGTTGACAGTTGCTGGACACTGTGGGACTTGCTGAGGACCTATGGACATGTTTGGAGTGCGATGATGATGACCCACAAATAACTCAATAACTCAATCAATTACAGTGTATATTGAATTAACAAAAAATTTGTCACAGCTGACCTTGTAAGTTGTGTTACTGCTTCCAAAATGTTTGCTCCATTCTTTGCACTAGTTTCTGTGAAAAGTGTTTCATTTTCCTGGAATAATGAGAAGGAAATACAAGATTACAATCTTTACTTTTATTTTCTCCTGCTTATGTTATGAAACACTTTCCCATTATCTCCTTGTTGCCATTTCTACATCTTTTCTGTTGCCTCATTTTCTCTTCTTTTTCTTCTGCAACTAGTTAGTCAATTTATCTATGGTTTTTGAGCCAAAGAAGGTACAGAAAACAGAAATTCTAGACTCTCCACATCAGGCAGTCTTTGCTTTCAAGTGTTAGGCTTTGCACCAGGACCTGTATTTAGTCTAACCACATGTCCCTATTGGGAGCCGCCTAGCTCAGTGGTTAGTGAACTGGACTACCACGGACAAGGGGTAGGGTTCGATCCCAACCGACGGCTTCCGGGTTCACCCAGCCTTAAATGGGTACCGGATTTTTTTCTGGGAAAGTAAAGCAGCACGGGCGTAATACTGACCACATTACCCCAAAAATCATGTGCTGAAGGTCTGTAAAATATAGGGTCACTAACACCATATTTCCCTATACGCCACTTGGCGTGACGGAAGTACTTTATTTTTTTACATGTCCCTATTCTAGCTAGCTTCTCAACCTTGACAAGGGAGCTAATGGTTAGCGCACTCATCTAATGTTCAGGTGCATCTGAGTTCACTTTCCCAAAAGTTGCAAAATATTTTCACACCAACATGATTTTGTGATACACAAACCTTTTAAAATGGGTATAAAAGATTTTTTGTATCCGGTTAAGTAAGAAAGTGGCCATAATACTAGCCACACAGCCATAAATTCATCAATAATACAGTCGAACCTGTCTAAGGCGACCATTCACGGGACTTTCAAAAACTGGTCCCATAGGACAGGTGGTCCTGCCTCACAGGTTTCACATAATAAATAGAGCGATAAAAAAAATTTTATCCTAAGCACTATGAAAACTAACCTGCAAATCAGCGTAATCCATGAGTAGAACATAGTGCACATGTCGGTCTACAATAGCCACTGGTTGGACACTTTTCATAAAACACGATAGTTAAACACACAAAAATAAAACACACATACACAGATTCCACTTATACTGTACATGTATCACTTTTGACTTGAAAAAAAATCCAATATGGTAGTCTGTTGTTTGACAGATGAAATAAACGATAAGTTCAATTTTTCTCTCAAGTCCATGATAACGTCTAGTATGTCAGATCTCCCGTTTGTTATTGAATAGGTGCGCAGAAGCTCCAAAGCATTATGTGCATCTGCGATAGTGTATGTTTTCTCAATGTCAGTAGAATCTTGTTCGTTGTCTGATTCACTATTCACATCCTCAGCAGCTAAAATTGCAGTGGCAGGAAGATCCCAGTTTGTTTCTATTGTGTTGCAAGTTTGGAGCCCTGAATCAATCATGGAGATGTCTGTCAATTGGTATCCAAACAATTCTTTTGAAAGGTTATCCAAAGCAGTAGAAATTGCAGTAGAAACAATTTGCACGTCGGTCTTTGATGCAGATTCCATGTGCGTCAGAGAATATGCGTGTGTTTCAGCAGGACAATGAAAACCTGCTTTACAGAAACACTTAAGGATGGTTGAGTTGTCCACTTCTTTCCATGCTGCAGCAATCCAGTAGACTACATCCAGTAAATTGACCTGTTTCATGAGTTCGGTTCCGGAAGCATCCTTGTTTGATTCCATGACTGTGATAAGATGTAGAAGCTGTTTTTGTCTAAACTTTAATTTAAATGTCTGAATGACACCCTGGTCTAGGGGTTGAACTAATGCAGTTGTGTTGGGTGGCAGAAACTGCAGCTTAACATTCTGTAGTTCGATCTTGGGATGACAGGTAGCGTTGTCAACAAATAAAATAATGTGGCGCTTTTTTTTCTGCATCTTACGGTCAAAACTTTTCAGCCAATCTTCAAATATAGCTGCAGTCATCCATGCCTTTTTGTTGTTTCTGTAAATCACTGGCAGTGTGTTTATGTTGATGTTTTTAAAAATCCTAGGGTTAGCTGCTTTCCCAATCACTAAAGCCGGTTCTCGTTCCCCCAACATGTTAGTGCATAGCATCACTGTTATTCGCTCTTTGCTTTTTTTACCCCCAGCGCATTTTTCTCCTTTGACAAAAAATGTTTTGTCCGTAGTCGCTTTGAAAAATAACCCGGTTTCATCTAAATTAAAAATGTCTTGAGCAGCGTAACCATAGCATATCTCGGATAATTTAGAAGTCCAGTCAGCCGCAGCACTCATATCTGAATCACCGACTTCGCCACATTGCTTACCAAACACAAGATTGTGTCTTTTAATGAAGGCCTCTAACCAGCCGTTCGATGCTTTAAAGACTGAGTTTTCCAATTCTTTTGCAAACTGTAAAGCTCGTTCTTTGATCATCGGCCCAGATAACGGAATTTTTCGTGCAAGTGCTGATTGACACCATTTCCAACAAAGTGTATTTATGTCTTCATTTCCCGTTTTCCTGCTATTCCTTCTTTTCATACTTGGTGCATTATTTTCAAAGTCATTCATATACTCGGCTTTTCTCTTTAACGTACGTAAAATCTGTGTCTTTCCCACTCCAAACTGTTCTGCCAATAATCGCGAACTTTTACCTTGCTGATTTTGTCGAATCACTGATATTCGTTCTTCCAGCGTTAATGCTTTTGGTTTTACACTTTTGACACTGGCCATTTCCTATATTGTGTGTAACACTTTTAAAATCCACAAAAATAATTCACTGAGATACTGTACATGTACATGAATACACTCTAAGCGGGCAATGACTAATTCTTTAGTTAATTCCTGTAATTTATACGGGCCACGCAATGGTCTACTCTGGTCTAGACGGAACCGCGAAGTGATGTCACTTCACGAATCATAGATCTGTGTCTGCACCAGTATTGACTGATAAACGTAACACGTCCCACTGTAATCTGGGACTCACTAAATACGGGAAAACATCAACACCTGTAGACACCTGTGTCGATCGTTTATAGCTCCCAGCGAGACGGACTGGCTGGTCGTCGTAAACGGGATAAATAACATTGGCGGCGGTTAATTAGCCTGATCTCTGGTCGCGTCATACGGTGAGCGCCGTAATCAGTGTTAGCATATAGTAAAAAACTCGGGGAAATTGTAGACCCGGTCCTATAACCAGGGAAACGCTTTAAACAGGTGGTCCTAAGACCAGGTTCGACTGTAATACAAAATATGGGCACTAATGTATAATATTACTCATATACTGCAAGCATGAAAAGTGCATTGAAGTTATGGAAACCCTCAAGAACATTGTCCTAGACTGGAGAAATGTATAGAAAATGTTCAAGAAGAGGGATGGAGAGACTTTGTCCGTGACCATTGTTTCTTAAATAGGTCTAAATGGCTTTGATGACAAGTACACTATATCTATTATATATCCACACTCATTTACCTTTTTTTCATCTGTTCTTGATTCCATATCTTCACTTGGTCTATTCCTCACTGCCACTCTTTTGATCTCTTATTCTTGCCTTTCCTTTCCTTATATTTTTCTGTCTCTTCCATTAAATTTATGTTTCCTTTTCTTTCTTATTGTGTATTTTCTTATTTGTTATTCCTCTTTGATTTCTGTTGTCCCTTCTTGTATGTCTCTTTTTCTGTCATAACTTTACTGTCCTCATATGTATGTAACTAGTCACTGAACAAGCATGTAACAGTATGTTCCATCAAGACAAGTGACAGAGTGAAGTGGCAATCCGTGGTGGCTAAACTTTGGTAGGAGACAAAATAAACTACAAAATGAGAATAACTTACTTGACTGACAATCCGTGGTGGCTAAACTTTGGTAGGAGACAAAATAAACTACAAAATGAGAATAACTTACTTGACTGACAATCCGTGGTGGCTAAACTTTGGTAGAAGACAAAATAAACTACAAAATGAGAATAACTTACTTGACTGACAATCCGTGGTGGCTAAACTTTGGTAGAAGACAAAATAAACTACAAAATGAGAATAACTTACTTGACTGACAATCCGTGGTGGCTAAACTTTGGTAGAAGACAAAATAAACTACAAAATGAGAATAACTTACTTGACTGACAATCCGTGGTGGCTAAACTTTGGTAGAAGACAAAATAAACTACAAAATGAGAATAACTTACTTGACTGAAACGTAAACCATCTTCATGTCTGACAACTCGTCTCCCCAGACTTTCCACCTCTGATCTGGCATCAGTTTTGTTACCAATCAGCATGATTGGAATCTTTTTAACAGATCCATCCTAAAGAGACAAACAAACAAATGGGTGTTAAATTTAAATTATTGTGTGCAGCATCTTAAATCAAGTAAAATCATTATTTTTTCCTTCTTTTCACTTCATCTAATACTCTTTGGTTATTGAAGGAGATACATTCCATTTCTTGCCATTCTGACAGCCTCTAACATTATCAATTGATGTTATCGTAGCATTTCTTGGATGTTGTCAGTCCAGCTTACTCTGAGTCTGCCACAGGGTTTTATTCCAGCTCATCTAACAATATATGTTTTGCATGGTATAGAATCATGGGAAACATCAGGATACAGAAAAAGAGGAAGAGCTAGAGAGATACTGAAAAGAACACTTATAAGAGAAGCAAAATTGGCAGGTATAGACTCATTAGATAAGATCAAGCATTTCAGTAAGAATAGATATGGATGCGACACACACAACAAGCCTTATGTCATGCCTAACTGCACAGGAAGGATCAATATCAAGATGGTATAGAATCTCTTAGGATTCCTGGGATTTCAGATGAGCAAACTAGTTTATTTTCTGTACAAAAAGTCAAGCATGTAAAATGAATACAATATTTAGAAAAACTAGATAGATGGAATTATCAACAGTACAGTGGAATTTATGCACTATGTTAAGATTTGTCTGTGCACTCAGGCAAGAGCACTGTCCTAGTACAGTAAAAATGATTCTATATACATAAAAGAGAATGATACTAAAACTTTCAGACCTACAAGTGAGCAGAAAAATATCTCCAAATATCAGCAAAAAATATAATAAAATATTTTAATCTATCTATCTATCTATTGACCTTTCGAGCCGTAACCGGCCCATAGGGCGTAGACCAAGATACACCCTATACAAAATATAAATACAAAAAATTTTAATACTTCCTTAAAATTAAATGGGCCTGTGTGTTACCGGGGCCTCGTTATGAGGGAAGTAAAGAATAGTGACACTGTGACCTTCCAGGCATGTTGTAAGAGGCGACTAAAGAGGTTGATCGATGGCCTGACAAGCTGTCATTGTAAAAAGTATTGCTATGGAAACAGAGCCATAGATTTTAGATGCAGTGATCCCCGCAATATGTGCCATTTTGGCACGCAAGGTTTCTGTTTTTGAGTTTGTGGTTCTGCCCTATGTGCCGTCTTCGGCTCGAAAGGACAACAGATAGATAGATAGAATAATTAATGTACTTTTTAAACCAAGTGCAGTGTGTCAGGCAATAGTAATTGTGATAGACAAAATTCCAAGGCTGCTCATTCCACAGAGGCTTATTGTGTTTTTGAACTGCAGGGATTGGATCGCTAGTATACTCACTGCCAACCAGAAGATTCCAGATGTTCCTGCTTGTTGCAGGAACTACTGAGTTAAGTGCTTTGTGCACACCGTGAGCTGTGTGTCTCATCCATTTTTGATCATGTTTTGATATTCCAATTGTTTACGATGAATGATGATATTGTATGATAGGGAACGGTTGGCTGTGTTCACTTTCTGCGCAGTTTCGCCTTATGTCTTTTGGCATGTGCTGAGACTGCTACGATGGGGACTACAGTTACCTTTCTTTGTTTGGGAGATGAGATATTAATTCAGATGATTACACTGGCATGGCGATTGACCAATTATGGATTTTAATATGTTTGCAGTGATACTGGGGCCTTCCATAACCAAATAACCAAGATTCCAGATTCAGATGTAGTGGATCTATTTTTGGACAGATACAGTCATATAGTAACCCCGAAAAATTGTATTGTAAACATTTATAAGTCAGGGTAAGTCTGTATAGACACATATTAAAAGAAAATATTAAAAAAATGAAATCACACAGAGTTAATTTACCTCAATCGCATTCACCCAATTTCTTAGGCTGAGGAAGGATCTTTCATATGTGACATCATACAACAGGAGAACACCATCAGCTCGTCGAAAGTAGGTTTTTGCCACACTGCGAAATCTAAAATAAGAATGGCCAAATATTATTTTAAAAACAGATAATTCAGTAACTTCATTTTGTCAAAAGTCATAAAAAAAACAATTGCCCATTTAAATATAACTTTAGCTACCCAAATGATTGATGTGTGATGTGATGAATCACCAACTAATTACTACATCAAGCTTGGGCAGATCGAAATGCTTGAGTGGCTGTTAAAGTCTCCTACTACCAGACACTTTGATGGTATTATTTCTATTGACTCCAGCTTCAGTAATTTGTCATTTGGACAATATATATTAACAAAGTGGCTTCCGTCAGCACAGATCAACTGAAGACCTGGTCACCTACATTGCACAGGAAATAGAGGATGCTCTACAAGAAAAGAAACACACACTGGCAGTGTGGGTTGACATGGAGAAGGCTTTTGATAGGGTTTGGCGAGAGGGTTTAAAGAACAAGCTTTTTAGACTTGGCATCCAGGGTCGTTTATTCAATTGGGTCTCTCAATACCTTCAGGATAGAACGACCAACCAGAGTACAAATTCAAGGTCAACTAAGTAAGAAGGTCTCTATCGAACATGGTGTCCCACAAGGTGGAGTCTTGTTCCCAACACTCTTTTTAATTTTCATAAATGACATCGTAATGGACATTCCACCCTGAATACACTCAGCAATATATGCAGATGATCTGGCGTTATGGGCTCGCGAGGAAAATATGTCGGTGGCTGGACCCAGGATGCAAGATGCCTTAGGTGAACTTGAAAAATGGACGAACAACTCATTCTTACCAATCAACAAAACAAAAACTACATATACAATTTTCAGCCTATCAAGAAACACTCTCTCTGCAAACTTGAAGATAAAAGACCATACACTCCCTATTGACCAAAACCCAACATATCTTGGCGTCATCGTGAATCGCAGAATGACTTGGAAAAATTAGATAGACAGAGCAAGGAAAAAAGCCAGAAAATGAATAAATATTATGAAGAAATTGGCAGGAACGGACTGGGGGGCAGACAGCAATATTTTGAAAAGACTATACGTAAGAAGAATCAGACCAGTTCTAGAGTATGGAGTCACAGCCTGGGCTATGGCTTCCAAATCACACCTTAGCAAAATTAACAAACCACAGAACTAAGCTGCCCGTATCATCACTGGTGCTATGAAATCTACACCTATCAAGACTCTAGAAACAGTAACAGTTTTACAACCCTTAGATGACAGACGGGTCACTAAAGTATTGCAACAAGTGGAGAAATATAGAAGGCTCCTTAGCCACCCCATGCACCAAAGAATAACTGGTTCAGGAATTGTACAACTAAAGAGGAGCAACTTCGCTGCAATTGCCAATGAACTAACTACTAGAGACCCAGTACTTTTCCCAAACAATATCGAAACCCTTGGGCCCATCTGATATGTCTCCTCATGGAAAACATGAAATACCAGAGCTTAAGGAAAATATAACCGGAATCATGAAAAAAGGCACCCAATCAGACACAGAAAGAGAACACGTAGCAGAAAAACACATGCACGATACCTACCCACAGACTCTTGGTCCCACATATACACAGATGGCTCTGCTACAAGTGCCACCAGAAATGGAGGGGAGGTGTATTCTTGATGCTGAATAATCAGGACGAGATCACCAAGTCAATAGCTACTGGAAAATTCTCAAACAACTTTAAAGCAGAAACTGAG
This sequence comes from Megaustenia siamemsis, assembly GCA_032433765.1. Classification (NCBI taxonomy): domain Eukaryota; kingdom Metazoa; phylum Mollusca; class Gastropoda; order Stylommatophora; family Ariophantidae; genus Megaustenia; species Megaustenia siamemsis. The sequence goes on along the minus strand of JAVIAB010000156.1, from coordinate 24,311,620 downwards.
GCCATCAGAGAAGCTGCAACACTGGCTACTCAACACAAAAATAACATGCACAATAAATTGGTGATTCTGACTGATGCACTGTCAGTACTATCAGCTCTAAAAAGCCCCAAGAACAATGAACTAGATGACTTGAGAACAACCTTGGACCAACTATGCAATAACTTTCAGAGAGTAGTCATTCAGTGGTTACCATCACACTGTAATATACACGGGAACGAACGTGCAGACAAATTAGCTGAAGAGGGAGGGAGATTACCACAAGAGAACCATCTGCTCAGTTATGAGGAAGCCAAATCCATCCTCAAAGGTCAGTTCCATGAAAAATGGAAACTAGAACACCCAAAGCATAACGAGAGTGGGGAGCCGCGATAGCTCAGTGGTTAGTGAACTGGACTACCACGGACAAGGGGTAGGGTTCGATCCCAACCGACGGCTTCCGGGTTCACCCAGCCTTAAATGGGCACCGGATTTTTTTCTGGGAAAGTAAAGCAGCACGGGCGTAATACTGACCACATTACCCCAAAAATCATGTGCTGAAGGTCTGTAAAATATAGGGTCACTAACACCATATTTCCCTATACGCAACTTGGCGTGACGGGGGTACTTTACTTTTTACTTATAACGAGAGTGACGGATACCACCAACTATCAAGGATGGATCAAGTCATCATACTTCGCCTACACACTGTCCACAATAGAATGAGAAATCACATGTTCACCAAATTCAAAATAGGTACAACCAACCTATGCCACTGTACTCTGGACAATATAACTACAAAACATGTTCTACAGGATTGCCCCCAAAATGCAGACCTCAGAAGAGCAATGTGGTCCACGCCGACCTCCCTGGAAGAGAATCTATATGGGGCAATCGATTCACTTAAACAGACAGCTGACTTCATGAGAGAGTCTGGAATCCTACTCTGATTCAGTCTTGATCGCAGAGAGAGAGAGAGAGAGAGAGAGCTACCCAAATTATATATCACAGCAAGAGTGGATGATACTAAAACAAAATAAGAGGACCCATCAAAATACAAGATCAAATAGAACAGCAATGAAACATAAAACAAATTTGTTATACCTTACTTCTGATGGGAGATGCATCTCTGATATAAAATGAAAAGGAGTGCAAGTAAAAACTGCAAATTGGAAGCATTTCATACAATAAATCTCTACCTCTCTATTTATTATCCTTTTGAGTCAAAAACAGCACATACCAGCAGAAATTCTAGACTCCCCATGTCCTACATATTTGCTATTAAGTGTCAGACTTTGCATAGGTCATGTTTTGTAACTTGCTACATGTCCTTGTTCTGAGTAAATCTCTCAGCTTTGGCTATGGACATGATGCCTGCTGTTGTCGTATCTTGCCTCAGCGTTGTCTTTAGTGTTTCTCTGGGTTGACCTCATTTTCTATTGCCCCCTGATTCCCATTAGAGGGCCTGCTTTGAGATTCTTTCGTTGTCTCTTCTCATCACATAGCCAACACATGACCACCTTCTTCTCCTGATTAGTGATAATATTCTTGGATGCATTGTCATTTCTCTTATTTCTGTGCTAGTCTTGAATACATTCCATGATACACAAAGTATTTTCTTGAGGCATCTTTATCAATAGCAGTTAAAAACAGTTTTTGTTCATGCTACTTTTATCCTGACCTGTAGATAATTACTTAATAACCAAGAAAATCATTGTATGCAACAGAAATATGGCTTTACACAAGATTGATGAGAATGCCATGGGCACTTAAAGGGAGTAAAGATGTCCTGAAGAAAACCAGTGTACAAAGGGGATTTTTAAAAGTGCATTTACATGACTTCTCAACATTCCTATATGGTGCAGAAACATGGCCATTAGACAAGAAAATAGAACAGAGAATTGAAGCCTTTGAAATGTGGATATATAGAGGAATAGGTAGAATAATAGGTAGAATTGGATGGAAGGAAAACAAAACAAACGTTGATGTCTTAAAACAACTAAAAATGAAAAGAGAACTACTAAACACAATTCAAACAAGACAAATGCGATTTTTGGGCCATGTTAAAAGACACAACAGCCTACTAAAAGTAATCCTGGAGGGGAAAATATAAGGTAAAAGAAGCAGAGGCAGACCAAGACTAACATGGATGAGTAAGATCAAAAGATGGACAAACCAGCCTATGACAACCTGCACCATCAAAGCAAGAGACAGAGCAGAATGGTGCTCCATGGCAGCCAACCTTCGTTGCGGAGATGGCACTTGATGATGATGATTATATTAGCAAATAGAAGTCAATCTTTTTTAGTTATGAGTCATGTCATGTGAAGCAGACAACATGCCAATAGTGTTTATTAAAAGTAAAATTAAAAAAGAGAGAGCTAGAAAAACGATGATTGAAAATATTACACAGTTTAACAGTATTTTCATCTTCCTCTTCCTCTTTCCTTCCTCATTTGCCTTTCACTGTCGAGGAAAGATATAATTTGCGGTCTTTTGCTCTTCTGTTTGCCTCAGCTGCTGTTAAGTTTCCTAGTGTTTCTAATATTCTATCAACCCATCATTTTCATGGTCGGTTCTTGAGTTTGGTGTTCTCGCAACGTTTATTGAAGGCTCGTTGTGCCTTGTTATGATATTTCTGCCTTGTCAGGTGGCCAAAAGGTTTTATCTGTTGTTTCTTTATATAATCTATGGCGTGGGTAATTCCTACCTTTTTTTCTCAGTTCTTCATTTCTGATCTCACCTCTCATGGTGTTTCCTGTGATTTGTCTAACACATTTAATCTCAGTAGAGGTTATTTTTCTTATTGATCTTGCATCTAGGGTACAGGTCTGGCATTGGTAGCACAACGTTAAGATGAAGATTGTATTGTAGAGTGCTCATTTTGCCTTTAGAGTTATTTCCTTGTTGGACAATAGTGGTGATAGCTGTCCAATGATTTGACAAGCTTTGCTGTATTTTGAGTCTATCTCTGCTGTTTGTGAACTGTCATTTGTCATTAGACTTCCTAGCACTTTCATCCCAAAGCAGATATTCTATAGAAAGGTTATAGATGGGAAATGTATTGTTTATAGACCAAAACTGAGATACTAAAACATCTGCAGGGCCTCCCTGAGTGAATTCTTTATTAGTGACAAAAAAAATTGGGAAAAGCTTGCAGCTGATCATAGCAACCAGGAGAAGATATTTTTACAAAGTGGCATGATAACATTTGAAAATTAAATGAGGTCACAGTTAGAAAAAAAAGATGCAGGAGGAAGTAGGTGAGTTCCCTCAACATAAAATTTCCCTGTTCATTCAGCAACCAGAATGGCAACTTGCCATTCCAATGCCAGTAAGATCAACCATGAGAGAAGTTGCTTGATAAAATAGCATTAGTCAGTTACTGTTGTATACCAGCATGTGCCTGCTTCTAAACATTTGTGAAGACACAAAAGTCCATATATAATATATATAACATTTTGGCAGGGGAAAGATATCAATGTAAGAAATGATAGGAAACACCAGGGACAGGAATACACACAGAGAGATAATCATCTATGCCTGTGGGCACGACATCTGATGATATGATATGATATGATATATGATATGATATGATATGATATGATATGATATACACATGCTTCATCTTCAATTGCCACACATATGCATGCAAATGATTATGGTTAGTTGAAGGCCTCGGTATCACTGCAAACAAATTAAAATCCATAATTACTCAACCACTCATGCCAGTGGAATCATCCAAATTAAACTCATCTCATCAAAATTTCCAAACAAACAGAGACAGTTGCAGTCCCCATCATATCAGCTAAAAGCACACATCAAAAGGCATAAGACTAAGCAGCACCAAAAGTGAACGCAACTGAACTGTCTTTTGTCGCACGATATTGTCATTCATTATAAGAAATCAGAACATCGAAACATGGTTGAGATGAAGTACACAGCTCATGGTGTGCACTGGGCAATAAGCTCAGCAGCTCCAAAAGCAGGCCGGACTTGGAATATGAGGAAACCGCAAAAAAGGAACACTTTTCCGACTGAGCCTGAAAGGTCCTTGCTGCCTATCCATTATTTTTACTGGAAGTAGGCACACACATGCATGCACACACACAATGTGTGCTTGTGATACCCTGCAAATGCTTTGTGTTGACTCCAGTCTGTTTAATTACCTTTCTTGTCCAGCTGTGTCCCACAATTGTAGTGCTGTTGGCTCTCCATCAACATCTATCATTTTTGTTTGAAAGTCCACACCTGCAGTCAAATATAAAAACAAAGCAAAAAGTTGGTACAAGCATCTTCCAAGGAAAAAAAAATACCTTCTATTATCAGTAGGAAATAACATCTTATTTAACTAAATGAATTAAAACTCAACATCCTCAACAAATCGTCTTTCTATTTGGAAATTTTTTAGTATGCACAGAACTACCATCACTGTACTAAGAAAATGTCCATTAGTGCACTAATCTTGTTCCTTATATCAGCAAAGATAAACAGTAAATGTATACATAAGTTAGAAAGTTTTTTTTAAATGCTGTTTTACTTTGTTTATTTTTCATTTATATCTTTTGTAATGTATTCTAAATGTATTTTTTTAATAAATTATTTTTATTAACCGCCTGTTTATAAATTGGCATAAGTAATCAGTAGCATTATTCCGCACAAATGTTGAATGAGATAAAGATACCAATGAGATAAAGAGATAAATTAAATATGTGTGACTTTGACTTTGACATTAGAACGAAATGGCTTCAACTGCAGGCGGGGCACTCCCATTTCTGCTCAGCCCCTGTTCCATCAACAAAAAAGTGTCCATCCCGATCGTTCATACTTTTGCTTTGAATGCATTGTGTTCTGTGAAATTGGTGTGCCTTGACGCACACAAAACTGTTTAAAATTTAACACTCTGTACAAATGGCACACAACTCTTGAAGTAACAATTTTTTCATAAATTCTAGAATATCATTGAAAGTAATGTGGATTAGCTGATTAAGATTATTACAAATGAGTATTATGCAACTTTCGAGGCAATGCTGATATTAAATTCTAAAGACAAAAGGTGCAGGAGAAAAGAGATGAGGCCAGGCACTATAAATACATCTTGTTTGTTCTGCGGGTGGATCTGTTTGTCCAATATTGGCAGATTCAGCCATGAGAGAAGCTGTTCAGCACAGCAACATCCAGCATAAGACACTAATATTTTTTACCAAACTACTGATTTATCATGCTTGCTTGCTACCAACCATCTGTCAAGATGCCAAAGGCCATATATATATATATATATATATATATATATATATATATATATATATATATATATATATATATATATATTATGCAACTGTATATTATAATGGGTCTGTGTGGGGAGGGCTAAAAATAGGATGAGGATTTTCCAATACAGTGATAGGTAAAGGCAATACAGAAGAAAGCAAAGCTATTGGCTAACTATCTGCAAATTGAGAATTGAGTTGGAGGCAGTTACTTTTGCTCTGTGTTGACTTTCTGAGATACCTTTTAAAGATAGATTATGTTAAACCCTCAGTCTAGGATCAGTTCAAAATAGAATGGGTGGCTCTTTCATGAGTCATTTTAATAGGTGGCTCTTTCATGAGTCATTTTCTTCAGGACATTGTGTAGGTTGACTGCTCTGTCCACTCAGGAGTGCATGTCAATGACAGACTTGCTTCGAGGATACAGTGTGTGTCCTATCCAGTGCCATCATCTTTGCTGTATCTCTTTATCCAATGGTATTTGACTGGTACATTTAAATAATTCTGTTAGTGATTTTCTGCTGCCATTTTCCATCCTTTTATTCTGCGTAAGCATCTATTAATGAAAGTCTGTATCTTTATGATTGTCATTTTTGTTGTTCTCCATGTTTCACAACCATATAATAAGACTGACTTAACATTGGAGTTGACAATTTTTATTTTTGCATTTAACCTAATTTCTTTGGACCTGCATATGTTTCCCAGTGCAATGAATGCTCCTCTTGCTTTTGATATCCTTATTTTGGTATCATTCTCTGTTCCTCCTTCTTTGTCTATATTACTGCCAAGATATATGTAAGACTGTACGTCTAGTAGAGGTATTTCTCCAATTTTTATTTCGTTATTGCCAACTGCATTAATTCTCATAATTTTGGTCTTATCTCTATTTTTTTTCAGTCCCAGCTGTTGTGATCTCTCATCAAGTACGCTCATTTTAATCAGCATGGATACTATGTGTCTTAATGTTGGAAAAGACTGAGTGCCAGTAGATTTGTTTGGAATGCAGTGAGTTTCAAGTAAAAAATATGGATTAGATATGAATATAAAAAAAGACTAAAACCATGATCATAGACAAAGATAATACTGAAAACCTACAAGTGGATATCAAAGTTTAACGATTAGACTTGTAGACAGTTCAGAACAACTACCTTGGACATAGTATACCCAGTGATGGAAAATGTAAAACTAAAATGAACAAAAGAATAGGAATGGCATAAAGTAATTTTAATGCCATGAAAAATATTCTAACATCTAATAAAATAATACCGGGGCTAAAGCTGAGAATAGCAAAATGTTATGTCGTCTCAACATTCCTGTATGGTGCATAGACATAGACATTTGACAAGAAAACAGAGCAGAAGATTGAAGCCTTTGAAATGTGGATATATAGAAGAATAAGTAGAATTGGATGGAAAGAAAACAAACAATGAAGTCTTAAAACAACTAAAAATGAAAAGAGAACTACTAAATACAATTCAAACAAGACAAATTGGGGCATGTTAAAAGACACAACAGCCTACTAAAAGTAATCTTGGAAGGCAAAATACAAGATAAAAGAGACAGAGGCAGACCAAGTCTAACGTGGATCAAAAGATGGATAAGTCAGCCTATGACAAACTGCACTATCAAAGCACGAGATAGAGCGTAATGGCCCTCCATGGTAGCCAACCTTTGTGGCAGAGACAGCATGCAATGATGATGAAACAGTGAGTTTAATTGCAGTAATTAGTGATATCTAATAAGACCATGAATAGAACAAACCTAAAGTTGAGCTTAGGTTGGATGTAAACTTTCCTTTGCATAGACGAATAATGAAGCTTGACTTTCCTACTGCTGCATCACCAGCTAGGACCAACTTGTACATACGTTCAGGGTCTCTGGAAACTTTGATTGGTTGTACCACCTGTGGGTATTATAGTAGATCATTATGCAAGAGTAAATGAGCAAATGAATATGATGTTTTCTTAGAAAAATTAAATCGGGCTATCAAATATTACAAGTTCTTAGAATAAAATTGTTTAATACATAAATCCATGAAAAAAAAAAAGTATCTTTGTGGCAATATCTCATTACTGGGGTCTGCTGGAGGGACATGTAGGACCAGAGAATAAAAGCCACTTGTCCTGAGCAGTCATCATGAGGTGTTTGGGTCTGAGTTTTTATACTCAGCGATAGTTCAGTGGTTAGCGAACTGGACTAAAAAGGACAAGGGGTCGTATTCGATCCTGATCAATCACTTCTAGGTTCACTCTGCCTTAAATTGGTACTGGATATTTTTCTGGGAAAGTAAAGTGGCATAGATATAAACTGACCATATAACCCCAAAAACCATGTGATGAAGGTCTATAAAAAAATATAGTCACTAAAACCATATTCCCTATAAGCCACATTGCATGATGGTGCTTTTTACTTTTTTAATGTTAAAAAGCTTTCTGGCCTTTGAAAATTTTAAATAAACAATGCTAAATAAGGCATAAGAATTTAAAAGGCAAATAATCCATGCCTAATCCATTGTTTTAAATTTATGTAATATTTTATGGACTCTGTTTGACTACATAATTGCTCCAGCATCTGCTATTATCACTGTGAGCATTTCCTCTTGGTTGCACCTGTTGTGCAACCTGTGGTACTGAACAGTTGTTGCTCATTGTGCTCTTTAATATAATGACAAAAAAAATTTAGTTAAAAATAAATACAATTACAGAGATCTAAATGTGATGATAATTAACAACTCTTATTTAAAATAGCATTAATTCAATTAAGCTAGTAGATAAAATGTATATTTAAATATTTTATGATTAAGAGATACAATTTATTTTTATGATTTGATAAACATTTCTGAAACACATGGCCCACTTATTATTTCGTACATCTTGAGTAGTTGGTGATGGAAGCTGGCGTTTGGTAGATCCTTTACTAGATTTTGAAGATGGGTTAAGAGAGGACTCATCTCTGACTAATGAACGCATCCTTTTGATAGATCCCCATCTACCAACAAATGGAGATTGTTTATGATCCAGTTGATATGTGAATGCTTCTAGCTCTGGCGATTCTGGTCTCTCGACATCAGTGTCCATTTCACTGTGAGAATCAGGCTTAAAAGGCACAAAGATATGTTTGTTTTAGAAAATGAAACATTAAAAATTAGCATTACAAAAATAAAAAAATTTACCAAAAAATCAATTTATTTAAAAAATATAGCTGCTTTGTACATAAACATTGTGACATATTATGAAAAGAGAAAAATGTAACTACAGGAAATTTTATGTGGCAAAAAAAGACCATAGATTGCAGTGGAAATATGTACTTTTCTTTTTTCTGCACACACCATGACTATTCCTCTTGATTTTCTTCCATAAAATGGTGTTGAATGGAGGTAGATGTGTTTTGTTGTCATTTACAAGTTGTGATATCTAGTCCTTCTTGGTGCAATACATTCAACTCTAGCGTGACTTTAATTTGATACCATATTGCCTTCCCACTTTGACTTTTCATATATCATCATCATCATTGAGTGCCGTCTCCACAACGAAGGTTGGCTACCATGGAGTGCCATTCTTCTATGTCTCTTGCTTTGATGGTGCAGGCTGTCATAGGCTGATTTGTCCATCTTTTGATGTTACTCGTCCATGTTAGTCTTGGTCTGCCTCTGCCTCTGTTTACTTTGTATTTTCCCCTAAGGGATTACTTTAAGTCGGCTGTTGTGTCTTTTAACATGGTCCAAAAATCGCATTTGTCTTGTTTGAATTGTGTTTAGTAGTTCTCTTTTTCATTTTTAGTTGTTTTAAGACTTTGTCATTTGTTTTCCTTTCCTTCCATCCAATTCTACCTATTCTTCTATATATGCACATTTCAAAGGCTTCAATTCTCTGTTCTGTTTTCTTGTCTAATGGCTATTCAGAAAAGTTCAGTGAAGTTCTGACTGAACTTTTCATATACATCACCAGAATCTGTTTGCCCTGGCAATGGGGTGATGAGTGTACAGTAGCATCTTGGTCAGTTATGGTTGACTGATCCTGATGCAAGCAGTCCCCTCAAGCATTACTGAATGCTTCCAAAGCAGATTCATGACAGTTTTGGCATTGTGGTATAGCAGACAATGGAACTGATAAACAATATTGCAGACACTTGATTGTAGAAATAATAGAACAATAATAAATAAATGAATATTAATTAATTATAGATAGAGTGACCATACATAATGTTTTGAATGGTACAGTACCATTTTTGTCATGTGTAAGTTTCAAGTCTTATTTTTACTTCTTCAGCAATCAGCTTTTGCTATGCTGGATGGTTATACTAGTATTGGTCTTCAACATTATGGTGAGTTTAAGGTCTTCACTGGTTCCCCATAGTTTGTTATGCAGAGTTCTTTCTGTAAATCATATTTGTGTTCTTGGGGTGTTGAGAGTACTACAGTTCTGTGGGATATGTTTTGGAGTTTGTTTGGATAGTCCACAATTACATGTTGCAGTGTTGCTGAGCCCTATTTTGTGTAGCTGTGTTCTGAAGCCTCAGCGATCTGTTGTGAATCTGTAGATCTTTGTCTCTTCATATCTACTGAGCATGTTAATGCTGTCATATTCTGGCTCATATTTTCCATATAGGTCTATGCATTCTGTTTTCCTGGCTTGTTTTAGGAGTGTCTTTACTTTTTTGAGACTCTGAGGTGGGTTGAACTGTTTAAAGGTTTCCACCTGTTTTTGCAAGATCGCCTGCTTTATCATTTTTGGGAATGCCACAGTGTTGGCATCCACTAAGGACAAGTTTTATTTTTTCAGACAGCATACATTTTGTTCTTGTTAAGTTTTATTTTTTTTTAAAACCTTAGGTCTGTTCTTATTAATGATGCAAAACTGCAGATTTATTAATCATTTTTAACAAGAATTAAATTGATTTAACTGAGCAAGTTGTGTATTAATAGAGCAAAAGTGATAAGCCAACATTTCAATTCCAATTTTACCAGTGCTCATGGAGGCAGATATAATGGCTTCAGAAAAGACTGGCTTTAGTGCTAAAACAAGCCAGGATAACAGAATGCATAGAACTATATGGAAAATATGAGCCAGAACATGCTCAGCAGATATGAAGAGATCAAAATCTACAGACTCCTTTATGGTGAGAAACAATAGTGATAGTGAAAGCAATATATATAAAGCTGCAAGTGAAGCAAATTTTCTTTATCATACTGTGTGTCACTGCCAAAGTTTTCATGCAAATATTTATTATTTTTAATGTTCACCTTTTTTTTTTAAATGTCAAATTTTGTCCCATTTTTAACAAAACAGTTTACATTTAACATATCTTTTTTAAAAATCTTAGGTCTTCATTTTACAAATTAAAAAAAATATTTTCTGAGTAGGTCTTGAAAGTCAGGAATTTTCTGTGTGACATATGTGACAAATATTAATGACACAATTATAATGAAAAACAGACCAGCTTTATGTCTACCTAAAATTGTATGTGGATTCTGTTACTGAACAATTATTGTAAGATTAAAATCTATATATCATTAACCTTTTTTTAAAAATCATATTACTTTTTTCATGAATAAAACCTTATGCATGATTTTTATTAAGAGACAAACATAAATACTCAAGTGTTTAAAATGGAAGGTGAAGAAAGAAAGAAAAAGCTTTGTTCTTACATTCCCATCATACACCTGTAAAGTTTGATACGACTTCTTATGTTGTCTTCCACTCTTAATGTCACTGTTTATACTAGCACAATCAAGTTCAGTGTCGTCATTGGCATCAATGCCATCCCGCAGTGTAGAGTGACCACTATCTATTGATAGCAATATCAGTACATAATTTTAGTAAATTATTCAACAATTCATCTGTATCACTTTCCACAAAAATATCAATGGTTAAATAACAACAAGTAAAAAAACAATTAAAGCATTTGGTGGTCTTTAAAAAGTAGGCTCTAATTTAGAATAAATGTTCAACAATGTGGAGATGTCATCAGCCTTGAGCTGTTGAATGCTTTCTTCCAACTTATTAAAATTGATAGCATATTTAAAAAATCTGGCTCATCTAATATTAGGCCTTTTACAAATGAGTTTCTAATTTTGAAGTTCAAATGCAACTGTTTCATATTTTATCCAGTCTGGTATTTTGAAAATCATTTCTGAGTATTCAGTTTTGTAAACATATGGTGTTCAGCTGGGTTTTGTTGCATATTTCAGCGGTATTATTTAACAACATTTCATCAGTATTATTTAAGAATATTTCAGTGGTAATTTCAGCCATATTTTTTAACAATATTACAGCGGTATTATTTAACAACATTTCATCAGTATTATTTAAGAATATTTCAGTGGTAATTTCAGCCGTATTTTTTAACAATATTACAGCGGTATTATTTAACAACATTTCATCAGTATTATTTAAGAATATTTCAGTGGTAATTTCAGCCGTATTTTTTAACAATATTACAGCAGTATTATTTAACAATAAATCAGGTTTTTCAAGTAAGTAAATCTTCTCCCAGTAAAAAATGCCTTCCTTGTCTAATGCGTCATTAGCAGCAATTTTCAACCAAAAAATCTTCCAAATTTAATTTAATTAAAAAATTATAGGTAACAATAGACATGATGGATTATCAAGCATTAAGGAAGAATTCAGTTTGTTGATTGATGTTAATTTGATAATCATGACATAAACATCAAATATAAAGAGAGTAGCCCTTTCCTTGCACTGGCTCTAGTTCTATAAATAGCAAATGTGCTACGAATGTTATGAGATACTTTATAAAAAATGAAGCTGATAAAAATAAAGATGATCTACTCTTTGATATGTGCTTAATTGTCCTGCTAATGTGCCCTCATGGATAAACTATGATGGTCTGAAGCACTGAAGTTAAAAATTGGCAACTCAAAATTATTATACGACATCAAAAATTCAAAACATTACAGAAATTTTATTTGCAAGTAGAAACGTTTGAACCTTGACCCTTGTGTGTAAATATGGATACAATTTGCAACAAATGACAAATTCTAGAGTTACTGACATGCATAAAACTGTAAGTACCGTTTCAAGTGCAGCCTTTACTTTCAAATTTTAATTTCTTTTCTTCATTAGGTTTTTGAAGTAATAATTGCTCCTTTCTTGCAAAAATATGTTTTATATACTTTTTTTTTCTGAAAGACTCATTTTATTCTAAAAATTTTTATATATAATTCATCAGAACATTGTTTGAAGTCTAAAAAAAATGTTAAAACGTGCACTTATGCCATAATTTTTTTTAGGCTTTGTAAAGTTGAATAAATACATTTTTTAAAACTCTTTCCGTACATTTCGCTGCACTGTGCGCCATGTCGATTTTAGCCATATAGTGCGTCACTCTCAGTTTGATTAGTGTGGACGCCATCAAACCATAATTTTTTTACATGTTTTGTATCATCTTGGTATTGGTGAGATCTAATTCTGAAAGAGTTAAACCTAGAGTTTATTAATAAAATATTTATGTCACCTAAATCCTCAGCAAAGTGATCATCATGCCTGTTCTCTGAGAGGAACTGTGATATCATCATTATCTCAGTTCTAAGGGGTTGGTTGAATTCTGGGAAGTCACTGAAAATTGAAACGAGTAGGTCATAAATAATTGATTCAAGATAGTTTGTGTAAAACTAAAATGGCTAATATAAAAATAAAAGGAGTTAAAATATTCTAGCCGAAAATGGAAAATGTGAGACAAAACTGAAAATAAATGCAAAAGAATAAATAAAATAATTGAACAAATAACACCAGAAATTACGGAAAAAAACCTTAGCTGACGGATTAAAAAAACAAAACAATGTACACAGTATCTGCAAATGTTGAGTGGACATTTACAGCAAAGGAGAAAAGAAAAATCCCATTTACTGAATTGAGATGTCCTTAAAGAATGCTTAATAAAACAAAAAAAAGGAAAATTTAAAAAATTAAGAAATCAGGAAAAGAGTAGGAATAACATGAGTTGTGAACTTGATCCAGAGAAAACAAATTAAATGGTTTGTGCATATATCATGGTTACCAATAAACAACATTCCACAACAAGCATTAACAACCAGATGAAACAACAGAAAAAGTAGAGGAAGATCCCCAAATTGATGGACATGTGAAATATATGACATCATTCAAAGCACCATATGTGAAGTGAACCAAAAAAAGTACTGTTAAGAACATCCCACACTGAAAGGCAAGAGGGGGAAGAAAGCAAAACAAGAACAAGATATCAATAATGCTTGAAGATAATTGTTATACAATTATTTAGTTAATGGTTATGATTGTCTTCATTTTGCAATCTTGTTTCTATTTTTTTTATTTATTAATGTCACAAATAATTATTTTAATATGTAATGTTGATATTTACCTATACTATACTTCAGCACAAGAGAGTATCTATCATCACAAAGAAACATCTTATACAAAGTATATTCATTCCTACCTTGTGCTAACAGTGCCAAACATGGTTGCTCACAAATAACATAAAAGGAATCATACTCCCATAGAGATGAAATGGTTGAGAAAGGTGCTCGCAGTGACCAGAAGGGACAGAATTAGAAATGATGTAGCAAAAAAGAGAGATTGGGCATTGAATCAAGAAAGAGTGCCAAAAGATTCTATATAATACAAAACATATATTAAATAAGGGGATGACAGAAGATAAAAGAAGATCCCACAGCAGCCCTAGAATCAGATGGACTGACAACATTTTAGAAAGGCTACAACATCAACTGACTACGGTTGAGGCCTGTAGAATGGTAAAAACTAGAACTCTGTATCTCCCTCGAAACCCAAAAGAGCACAAGAGAAGAGGGAGAGACTGTCACAAATTAAATTTCTGTATTTTCTTCCATAGGGAAACCCAGTCTATTACTGGTAAACTAGTAATTGATGCATTGTACAACCCTGAGAAAATGTGAGAATTCAATTGGTCAGGTCTTATTAGCAATGGTTTTAAAAAAAACATAAACTTACCACTGATGCGCATCAGTATGATCCTTCATTATTGAATCCTTCCTAGGATAACAGGGAGATGGTGCATTTCCACTCTTTGGACTTATTGCTGACTGGATAGAAAAAAATTGAAAATACTCTTTTGAAAATTAAATAACATTTCTAAATAGTTTTACTAAAATACATGTTTTTATTTTAAAAAAAAATAAAACTGGAATAAAGTCTGCCTTCACACACATAAATCAATGAATAGAAATAGGAAGATCCAAACAAAGAAAGGCAGCTGCAGTCCCCATCACTGTATGCTAAAAGTACATGCCAAAAGGCATAGGCCAAGCTGCACAGAAAGTGAACGCAACTGAACTATATCTTCGTTGTACAATATTATCATTCATTGTAAGCAATTGGAACATCGAAACATGATTCGGATGAAATACACAGTTCACATTATGCACAGAGCACTAAACTCAGTAGCTCCAACAGCAGGCCAGACTTGGAATATGAGGAAACTGCAACAAGGAACATTTTTTCAGAACGAGCCTGAATGGTCCTGTTGCCTATCCGCCTTATTGACCAGAAAGCTTGTGTTTGTTACTGTCTAAAAGACAAAGTGACATTATTAATGTAAGGAAAATTCTGAACACCAGAAGCTATGAAAAGATCAGAAATAAAGATACCCAGGAAAGAATTGAATAAGGGCCAATTAAGCAATACATTATGAATAGAAAATGGAGGTGGATTTTAAACACACTAAGAAAATCTGATGCCAACATAGCAAGACAGGCATGGAGCTTACAGGGAAAGAGAAAATAGGAAAGGATCAACAATACTTACAGAAGAGAAGTCATAGAGATCCTCAAGAACATTGGCCTAAACTGAAAGGAAATAGATAATATGTCCAACAATTTGAATGAATGAAAAGAGATAGTCCATGGCCTATGGTCACAAAACAGGATTGGAAGATTTTAATGGATTGAATATAACATTGAAAATTTGGAATGACAACATGTAGGGGTGGTTATAATGTAACATACAACTTACATCTATAGAAAAGGAACGTCTGAACCCTGAAAATCCTTCAGGCACTGAGTCCAGGAGCTCTCTTAGGCTGTCATTTGTGTCTAGCAAATTTTTATTGGCTTCACTGGACAAAAAGATTTAATGCAAAGAAACATAAGTGAATTTAATTATACCAATTCTTAACTGTGTACTCAAAAACAGTGACTAGAAGAAGCATAACTCATTAAGTATTTCTGGCTAACAGAACGGCCATCTCTTGATGTTACTTGTCCATGGCAGGCTCCTTGGAAAAGGAATTCCATTTTTCCTAACGGCCATTTTTTTTATGTTACTCGTCCATGGCTGGCTCCTTGCTACCAGATTTACTGCAGCATTGCAGTTATTTGCCTGTTCCCTACTCATTCAGAATTTGTTTTATTCTAATTTTAGCTATTGTTATATGTACATTATTTCCTTTGATAGTGTCTTCATTAAATACTTGATTTATCTTAAACCTATTTGTATTACTTCAGTAGAGAGAAGTAATGGTAGCAACAAAGAAAAAGACATCACTGCAATGCACAATAAGGACAAGTGGAACAATATTAAATCAGGTAAGTGAATTTAAATATCTGGGAACAATGTTAACTTCAGATGGTAGATCACAACAGAGGTGAGATGCAAAATGGCTCTGGCAAAAGCAAATTTCCAAGAAATGAGGAAGATACTGTACAATCCATTTTTGACAACAAAAACAAGAAAAAGATTTCTTAAATGTTATGTAGAGCCAGTATTAACATATGGATTATCATTATTATTTGTATTTGTGTGATATTAAAATCAAAGTTGAACGCATTCAAAAATAAATGTCTAAGGAAAATCTTGGTATAGTGTGGAATGAATTCAAAACAAACAAAGAAATTAGAAAAATCGCCAAAATCGCCAATCAACCACTGATATCTTCAGTAATAAAGAAAAGACAATGGTCATACGTTGGACATGTGATGAGAAGAGATAATAACCAAATAGCAAAGCAAGCCCTCATGTGGGAAACCACAGGTAAGAGAAAAAGAGAGACGCTGAGAAGAACATTGATGAGAGAGGCAAGAGCAGCAGGAATCGGCTCCTTCAGTGAGATAGAGCTGCTTGCACAGAACAGAGACAAATGGCCAGATTTGATAATATATCTTTAAAAGAATTGAAAACTGCTAGAACAAAAATTCAGATGAAGGAGTATCTTGGTCTACGCCCTATGGGCCGGCTACGGCTTGAAAGGTCAATAGATAGATAGATAGATAGTTTCCTTTTCTCTTGTTCAAAGTAGGTGTTACATATTATCAGCCTGTTTTCTTCACAGAATTGTATTAATCTTTCTCCTCTGTCAATTCTATTTCCTAAACCATGATTTCCTATAATGGTCTTATATCTACCTTTTCCTACTTTAGCGTTTATATCACCCATTACAATCAAGATGTCTGAAGATTTCACTTGCTTCATAACTTTATTTAGGTCTTCATAGTATGCCTCTATTTGTTCATCTGTGTCGTCATGAGTAGGTGCACATGTCTGTATTATTGCTATGTCGAATGGTTTTGCTTTCAACTTGAGTAGTATAATCCTATCACTGTATGTCCAGTGGGTACTTATATATTTTTGTAGCTCTCTTTTTATCAGTATTCCTACCCCCTTTTGATGTTCTGTTGTGTTTCCTGAGTATATAAATGTATATTTTTCATCCTCTATGTACCCATATTCTTTCCATCTTGTCTCTGATATGCCTAAAATATCTATATTTATTCGTTCTGCTTCTTGAATCAGATTTTCCAATGTCCCTTCTTGATATATAGTCCTAACATTCCAAGTACTTATTTTAAGATCTTTCCTCCGACATAAGTTCGAATTCTTCTCCATGGCTTCCTCTGGACTAGTACGTGATGAGGCTCCAATCTCTTTCACGGTGGTCAGCCACATTCGTATTTCGTGTCCTGAACATGGATCTTGTGTACCGCACACTTTGCTGTTTTTACTTTCTGGGCCGTTGGTCATTGCTAACTCTTTCGCCCCATCCCCCGTTGCAGACTTTGTACAATTCAGAATGGACATTTCCATCTGCCTGGCGCGACAGTGAAAAACAATGACCTATCACCGATAGGTCAATCTCGAATGAAAAGAAGATAAATACCCACATAACAACGAGAATCTCCACCATCCACCAGCATGTAAGAAGTTAAACAACCACAACAGGCATGAACAGAATATTAAATCCAAGAAGCACACCGCCTGTAACTGGTGTATTTCAAAACAACACAAAGCAATAAGAGTGCTAATTTCCAATATTAAGAAGAAACGATCATCATTCTTTGGCCATGTAAGGAGAAGGGAACAGCTAGAATATATAATGACAAGTGGGAATATTGAGGGATGAAGAGACAGAGGGAAGCAAAGAAAAAAGATACCAGACAGCTTAAGAGAATGACTTGGTAGAAGGTCAACAACAGAAATAATAAATTACTGTCGAGATCGAAATTTGTGGAGAGACATGATCACCTATGCCAGCAGGTATGGTAATTGATGACAATGATGATGATTACTTCAGTATCTTGAATTTTTTTGTCATAACCTTATTTTCATTTATTGTTACATTTGTCAGACATTCATTTGATATGCTTCCTCTATTTGCCACTAAGATCTGTACTTTCATAAATGTAATCTGTTTATCTTAACCTTATCTACTCATTGTATACTAATCTTTTACCTGTTCTCTATTCAGTATTATCTCTATCTAAAAACCACTTGTTCTTTCTTCCTCTTCTTCTTTTCTCTTTTCACTGATATCAAAAAGGTGTCATGGTTTATATCATTTATTGTTCTTGTGCTGCTCGAATTGTCTGAATTAGTGATTTTCCTTTGTTGTTACATGTCACTGCATCCATCCATCTTCTTCTGGGTCTTCCTCTTGGTCTTTTTCCATGCATTCTCGAGAAGAACGCCCTTGATGGTGATTGGTAAGGATTCATTCTGACCAGGTGGCCAAACCATTTAATTTGTTGTTGTTCTATATATTCTTGGCAGGGTTTTGTTCCTACTATTTTTCTTATGATTTCGTTTGGTATTCTATCTCTTCTTGTGTTGTTTGTTACTTTTCTCAAGCAATGCATCTCACATGTATTGATCTTTCTTAAATGTGATTTAGAAAGGGTCCATATTTGACCCTTTCTAAATCACATTTAAGAAAGATCAATACATGTGAGATGCGTTGCTTATTCAACATAATAAAGAAACAACTATAAAAACAAAGGAAACTTACTGTAACAAATGAAGCTGAGTTCGAAGCTTATCAATCTCCCTCACGTAATCTGCCACTGTTTTATTATCACTGAAAACATATAATGTCAGTTATGTTAGATGAATTAACAGTTTCAGAGCTCTTAAGCATATAACTATATGAACTTAAAATAAAATGTTACTTCATCTTATCCTGACCACATCTACCGTAGAGTGTTATGGGAAGCTGAAGTTAGAAAACTCAACCAGGGTTGAGTTTGCTGAACTGGTCAAAAGCCTGAGCTTTTGTATTTCTGTAATTTATCTATTTCAATCTCCACCAATTAGGATGGGGTTGTTGTAACAGGTAAAATTATAATGTCAATAAGAAATAATGTCCCAAATGTCCAATGATAGGGTATAAACGAGTAGTGATAAGGGAGAGTTGTCTCACATGGAAAAAAAGGGAGATGACAAGAACAAGAATTATCTTACATGAAAAGCAGGGTAGAGAATAGATTTAAAAAAAAACTGAGAGTGGTTTTTACTTGAGGGAGACAAAGAGATTGAGTGAGCATGTTCTCAGAAAGGTCATGTGTAAAGCACTGGGTCACTACTGTGACAAAGACGAATAGGTTTGGGGTATTTGATGGCTGATGATAAAAGCATCAGTAGCTGTAAATAAAACACCCAGGAGGGCGAATGTAGTGATATGATGTTTTCAAACAGGTCTGAAAGTACTATCACATGCAGGAATTTTCAGAGAAGTGGTTGTGTTGTTAGATTATACTTTGAACTATGTATCACGAAGATGAAATGTCTTAAACCCAATTTAGCCACGGATGCAAGATTCAGGAAATAGTTTATAGTCGTGTTAAAATATGATATGGACTTAAATCTGACCACAGCAGTGAGAATCATGTTAAGACTATTAACCATGAGACAGTAGTTATTGAAATATGGAGTAGATTATGCTGGTATAGAGATTCTGTCTATTGGATGTGAGGCATTATAGTAACTATGAGATGAGTGAATATGAGGCATTATAGTAACTATGAGATGAGTGAATATGAGGCATTATAGTAACTATGAGATGAGTGAATATGAGGCATTATAGTAACTATGAGATGAGTGAATATGAGGCATTATAGTAACTATGAGATGAGTGAATATGAGGCATTATAGTAACTATGAGATGAGAGCTAAGAACTTGTGATGTGGATAGCTTCTAGGAACATTAGAGTTAGATTGTGAAGAAACTTGGTATTGTAGAGGATGTAAGGACATGTGATTTCAGAGTGTGTTATGTTTAATTACACGTGATTGTGTTATTAAATATGTAAACTGAAACAGAAGAATGTTGAGAATACCATGGACAGCTAAGATGAGTAATAAAAAGGCTCTGAAAAAGGCCAAAGCAAAAAGAGTGCAAATTTCCAATATTAGGAAGAAACAATCATCATTTTTTAGCCATGTAATGAGAAGAGAACAACTGGAATATATTGTAAAAACTGTGAAAATTGATGGACGAAGAGATAGAGGGAAGCAAATAGAAAAGATACCAGACAACTTAAAAGAATGGCTTGGCATAATGGCAACAATAGAAATGATAAATATCTGTTGAGATAGAAAGTTGTGGAGAGACATGATCACCTATGCCAGTAGGCCCGGTACTTGATAAAACTGAAACATCTCTCCTGTCATAATTTAGTAATTTAGTTGTGAAGTAAAATGCTGGAAAGGTAGACAGATTTATAGTATATAAAAATATCTTTCATCAGTATGTTATATCTTTCCATATGGCCCTTTTCGTCTTGTCAGACGGTCTAGTGGAGGTTATTGCGTATTTTTTTGAGGTATTGTTTTTGCCGAACAGCTTCTCTCGTGGCTAATTCTACCAATGTTTGACAAACACACGCGGTCACATAATGAACAGATCAGGCTCGCTGATCCACAGGGTTTACCATCCTTTTTCATGAGTCTCTTCTCTTCTAAGTCCTGTCTTAGCACAGTCTCAAATGTTGTTATACCGTTCCTTATACATGCTCTCCATGATGTGCGATCACTTGCCAGATGTTGCCAGTCGTTTTCACAGATGGAGAAGTCTTTCAGAGATGATTTGCAGATATCTCTATATCGTAGTTTAGGTCTGCCGATTTGTCTTTTTCCGTGTTTTAGCTCACCATATAGTATTTGCCTAGGAATGCGTTTTTCTTCCATCCGTTGGACATGCCCCAGCCATCTTAGCCTTCGACTTCTGAGCATCGACATGATTGTTAGGGTCTTAGCACGTTGCAGGACAGTTAAGTTGGTTATTTTGTCTTGCCATTTGATGTGCATTATTCTGCGGAGACATCGCATGTGGAAGACATTTAGTCTTTTTTCCTGGTTTGAATAGGGCAGCAATATCAACATGTAGCCTATTTAGTTCTTTATCTATGAGTGCTGTTGTTCTAATTTGTCCTTCTTTCAGTGTGCTTGTTTTAGCAAGTCCAGGGCACATGGTCCTTACGTTCCATGTGCCAAGTTTAAACATTGGTAATTTCTTCCTCATTTCACTTTGCCTACTCTGCCTGGGCACAGGATATGGAGATAGTGCTTTACCCAGTCGCACTATCCCCCTCTCGACTTCGTTTCAAGGATTTCCGAAGGAGGGACAAAGTCCATACGTTCGGAATTGAAAGAAGGTGCAGGGGATGCCAGAAAGACGATTAATGCCGTCCACTGCACTATCTTTCCATCATAGATTATTAATTCTATCGGCAACGTTCTATTATTATAATACAAAGAGAACTTTTAATCACCCCTGTACAAGGGGAAGTCATGTGAAGTGAGAACTGTGTTCAAAGCTTAATTCAAGAGGAAGGACACCTCAAAAATTAAACTACTGATGTTATCAGGTGAAGGAAAGGATATAGGTGAACATCAAGACAGAAACTTTAAATAGAGTGGGCTCAACGGTCATAATTGGTATTCCCCATATGAAAAAAGGATATCGGTGAATATCCACCCAGAAATCATGAGTGGGGTGGTCTCAAAAGTCAGGGTTAACATCCAACCTAAGAGAAGGGAAACCTTACATCAAATGAAGATCCAGCCTGCTGAAGAATGTGTAGGGTGGAGACAAATAATAATAAATGAATATTATTATAGAGGGAAGCTTCCAAGGCAATAATCAGTGATTCCATTCAGAGAAAGAGGTATGTTTACATCATCATCATCATCATCATCGAGTGCCTTCTCCGCAATGAAGGTTGGCTACCATGGATCGCCATTCTACTCTGTCTCTTGCTTTGATGGTGCAGACTGTCATAGATTGACTTGTCCATCTTTAGATGTTACTCGTCCATGTTAGTCTTGGTCTGCCTCTGCCTCTTTTACCTTGTATTTTTCCCTCCAATATTACTTTTAGTAGGCTGTTGTGTCTTTTAACATGCCCCAAAAATTTCATTTGTCTTGTCTTAATTGTATGTAGTAGTTCTCTTTTTATTTTCAGTTGTTTTAAAACTTCATCGTTTGTTATCTTTTGTTTCCATCCAATTCTACCAATTCTTCTATAAATCCACATTTCAAAGGCTTCAATTTTCTATTCTGTTTTCTTGTCTAATGTCCATGTTTCTGCACCATACAGGAATATTGAGAAGATGTAACATTTTGCCATTCTTAGTTTCAGCCCTGTTGATATTTGTTTTGTTGTTAGTATATTTTTCATGGCATTAAAATTACTTTTTGCCATACCTATTCCTTTGTTTATTTCAATTTTGCATTTTCCATCATTGGTTATAGTATGTCCCAGGTAGTTGTAGCTCTGGACTGTCTCCAGATGTATTCCCTCAACTGTGATATTTAATTGTACAGCAATTAGTAAAAAAGACATATAATGAACAACAGAAATCAACAGAGGAAATACATTGTGTATCTGTCTTTAATGCAGTCTTAGGGGGTAAAAATGAGGTCGGTCATACACACAAACAGGAGTATTGATCATGTGACTGACTTCTCTTGTCTCTAGTCATAGTGTCATTCTTATCCTCATCATGGCAATAGGACAGCAGGTCAAATCTGCTTGATCAAAATACTTGAATGCAGAAGAAGACATTTACTTATCTGACTATGATCCAGTTAGAGTTGTGAAGCCAGAATGTTATTTTATGTAGAAGCATAATGTGTTCTCTTTACACTGGCAAGCAATCCATACACATAGGGGCCTCGGTAGTCGAGTTGGGAAAACCACCCGACTGGACTACCCGTGTTCGATTCCCGCTGGGAGCAGTGTGAATTGTACTCGTGGTTGGAAAAAAAAAAAAATACCGCACGGTCGACCCAGCCGTTGGCAGAAATGGGTACCAGGGTATTACCCTGGGAAGGTGAGGAATGTTGCATCGCATCTGAGTTTCTATACTTGAGGCTACACTATACAGAAATATCCGAACATTTCTGGATAGGCGGCCGAGCACATATGGGTGTAAACTCACGTGCTAAGACACCGGTTCAAGTCTCGTACTTTACCTTTACTTTACTTTACCATACACATTCTATTAACAAACTGTCATACTCACAACAACTTGCATATGTCATTGCATTGTACCACTGGGCAAGGTCCTGTGAGTTGTTGATCAATAGCCAGAAATCCATAAACATATCCATATATCCTTTTGATATATTGTTGTTCTTTTCTTTACTTGATTATTGATGGTTTATGATGCAGTGTTATAGCATTTTGTGATCGACTACATCTGTATTCTTCATGCGTTTGTTTGTGACTACCTCCCAAGCTTTTGCTTTTTTCTTGAACTTCCTGAGACAACACTTACTTGCAGTCAGGATTGCTTCTTCTTAGAAAGCGGCCTAACCAGACTAAATCTTTTTTTGTCCAGGGTTAAATCAAGGTTTTCTTTGGAATTTCTTTCACACTGAAATAACCCCAGAATTGTAGGGTCATTCAGACATGCCAGATTTTTTCAAGGTGTGTCATAAATAAAATGACAGAGTTTAAATAAGTTGATGGAGTCTGATATTTAAACACTTACAGTTCCAGCTCATAACTTTTCTCATCTAGCTGGTGTTTCACGGTGCTCATCTGAGTCTTTATCAAGGCAAGATTTGTCTGAGCATCTGTGAGTTCAGACTTTAGTATGCGATTCTCTGCAAGAATTTCTTCTAATTTCTTTTTGATGACTACCAGACCTGCTTCCTTTTTCAGCTTTCCTTCACCATTCTGTTGTAGGAAGTAAAAAAAAAAAAGTAAAGTACCCCCGTCACGCCAAGTGGCGTATAGGGAAATATGGTGTTAGTGACCCTATATTTTACAGACCTTCAGCACATGATTTTTGGGGTAATGTGGTCGGTATTACGCCCGTGCTGCTTTACTTTCCCAGAAAAAAATCCTGTACCCATTTAAGGCTGGGTGAACCCAGAAGCCGTCGGTTGGGATCGAAACCTACCCCTTGTCCTTTGTAGTCCAGTTCACTAACCACTGAGTTATCGTGGCTCCCTGTTGTAGAAAGTGGTATTTTAAAAACAAACAAAAGATATATTTTTGTAAACAATAGGGATTATATAATAATTAATAAATTGTAAAACAGTAAGTAGTGAGTGGACCCTTTTTCAAGTTTGGAATACAAATTGTTAACAAAGTGATGACAATGTAAACATTTATGATGCAGAATAGCATTTGAAAGTGCCCATCAGATTAATTTGTTTCTTTATTAATAATTACATTTTATTATGCAAGAAAGAAAACAGTTTTGAAATTGTATAAATCATCAGATGAGAGTTAGCCAAAATTAAAAGAAAACTTTTAACATTCTTGATTTTATTTAGAATAATGGTCACATAGGGTGATGTGAATCAGCTATGAAGGGTATGTAATTCTTTAAAGCGCTTTTAAAAAATATAACCATTTGAGAATATTAGTGTCACCACAAACACACACCCCATTTATCTACAACTGTGTGTACACACACACATACATGCACACATGCATGCACACACACACATGCACGTGCACACAAATGTACACAAAGTCTAGTCAATTTTGTACTTAGCCATAGTTTTGTGGCGTAAACCATTCACAAACAGGTACAAAGCAAAAGAAGCCATCAATGTACTGATTCAAAGTATCACCACATAGGAAAATGAAAAAGAAAAAGTATTTGACAACTTTACAACACAGTGTAGTAGATGTTGTTCATCAGTGAAATTGATACTTTGTACTCCAGACAGGCAATTGTGGAAAGACATAAGCACCTAAAGCAAATGGTATCTATCTATCTATCTATTGACCTTTCGAGCCGTAACCGGCCCATAGGGCGTAGACCAAGATACACCTTCTCCTATATGAATTTTTGTTCTAGCAGTTTTCTTTTAAAGATATTTTATCAAATCTCGCCATCTGTCTCTGTTCTGTGCAAGCAGTTCTATCTCATTGATGGAGCCGATTCCTGCTGCTCTTGCCTCTCTCATCAATGTTCTTCTCAGTGTCTCCCTGGGTCTTCCTCTTTTTCTTTTACCTGTTGTTTCCCATATGAGGGCTTGCTTTGCTATTCGATTATTATCTCTTCTCATCACATGTCCAACGTATGACCATCGTCTTTTCTTTATTACTGAAGATATTAGTGGTTGATTGGCGATTTCTCTAATTTCCTCGTTTGTTTTGAATTCGTTCCATTCTATACCAAGTATTTTCCTTAGACATTTATTTTCGAATGCGTTCAACTTTGTTTCTATATCTCTTGTTGTTTTCCAGCTTTCACACGCATACGTAAGGGTTGATAGTACATTTGATTTGAATAGCCTAAGTTTTGTGTTTGTGCTAATGAGTTTTGATTTCCACAACTTTTCAAGGCTTCTGAAAGACATTGCTGCTTTAGCCAGTCTGATTCTAATTTCTTTGCTCGTATCCCCTTCTCGATCAATGTGACTTCCAAGATAGATAAAGTGATCGATCTCTTCTACTGGTTTGTTTTCCATGTATATTTTGTCACTTGTTGGAATTAAACTTTTCATGACTTTAGTCTTTTCATGATTGACCTCAAGCCCAATTTTGCTGGCTATTGATGATAGTTCATTTGTGTTTTCCTGCATCGTTTTTATCTGACTGCTGATGAGAACTATGTCATCAGCAAAGTCGAGGTCCTCCAAATGGTCTCCTTGTATCCATTCGATGCCTTTATTACCAGTGCAGCATTTCTTCATTATGAAGTCCATAACAATTCCAAATAACAAGGGCGATAAAATACATCCTTGTTTAACCCCAGTTTCTATAAAGCAAATGGTATGCACACAAGAAAAAGAAGATGATCAAATATCTTGCACATCACATACTATTATTTAAAAAAAAATTAATCTTGAAATTGAAAATTGCAACTAAATACAGCAATCCATATTTTTCAGGACATCTTTTTGAGATTTGTCCACAAGACTATAACTGCTCTGGACTTCTCTTCTCCGGTTCTTCATTCCTTTTTCTGGGTGCTGGGTGGTCTAGAGTTAGTCTCTGGACAAGCAGGTACTAGGTTAAAATCCCATTTCATGTTGTGGAAATTAATTTTTATATATCAGTGGGTCCTTCATGGCTTAATCCTCCCCTAATCTCTGGATAACTGTGAGATCGAATATTTATCCCTCTCAGAAACGGTGTGCACTTTGGACACTTTAAATAACTCTTACAACAACTTAAATGGTTTGGCCACCTGGTCAGAATGAATCCTTACCAATCACCATCAAGGGCATTCTTCTTGAGAATGCATGGAAAAAGACCAAGAGGAAGAGCCAGAAGAAGATGGATAGATGCAGTGACAGAGACATGTAACAACAAAGGAAAATCACTAATTCAGACTGTTCCAACAGCTCAAGAACGACAAATGATACAAACCACGACACCTTTTAGGTATCAGTGAGAAAAGAAAAGAAAGAAAGAAGAAGAAGAAAGGAATAACTCTTGGCAGTTGAAAATTGAACAGAGTAGGCCAAAGTGGCTTCTGCCCAGGCAAAATTGATAGGAATTATCTTCCCAAAATATAAAAACTCTCAATGTTTAACAAACATTAGCATACTTCTGAAGTAAAAAAATATCAATGTATAAAGTGAGGGAAACCTGAGCACACAGATGCAAGTGTGGGAAAAAAAATAGGAAAAAATTTATATTCATGCAAAATTCAGTCGCTTAGGAAAACCTCAAGAGGCATTCATGAAAATCATCAAAAGACATGCATTAAAAAAAACCTCAAGAGACATTCATGTAAAACCTCTAGAGACATTCATGAAAACCTCTAGAGACATTCATGTAAAACCTTAAGAGACATTCATGTAAAACCTCAAGTGACATTCATATAAAACCTCAAGAAACATTCATATAAAACCACAAGAGACATTCATATAAAACCTCAAGAAACATTCATATAAAACCTCAAGAAACATTCATGTAAAACCTCAAGTGACATTCATGTAAAACCTCAAGTGACATTCATATAAAACCTCAAGTGACATTCATGTAAAACCTGAAGAAACATTAATGTAAAACCTCAAGTGACATTCACATAAAATCTCAAGTGACATTCATGTAAAACCCCAAGAGACATTCATGTAAAACCTCAAGAAACATTCTTTTAAAACCTCAAGTGAAATTCATGTAAAACCTCAAGTGACATTCATGTAAAACCTCAAGTGACATTCATGTAAAACTTCAAGTGACATTCATGTAAACCTCAAGTGACATTCATATAAAACCTCAAGTGACATTCATGTAAAACCTCAAGAAACATTCATATAAAACCTCAAGAAACATTCATGTAAAACCTCAAGTGACATTCATATAAAACCTCAAGTGAAACTCATGTAAAACCTCAAGTGACATTCATATAAAACCTCAAGTGAAACTCATGTAAAACCTCAAGTGACATTCATATAAAACCTCAAGAAACATTCATGTAAAACCTCAAGTGACATTCATATAAAACCTCAAGTGACATTCATGTAAAACCCCAAGTGAAATTCTTATAAAACCTCAAGAAACATTCATGTTAAACCTCAAGTGACATTCATGTAAAACCTCAAGTGACATTTATATAAAACCTCAAGTGACATTCATATAAAACCTCAAGAAACATTCATATAAAACCTCAAGTGACATTCATGTAAAACCTCAAGTAACATTCATGTAAAACTTCAAGAGACATTCATGTAAAACCCCAAGAGACATTCATGTAAAACCTGAAGTAACATTCATGTAAAACCTCAAGTAACATTCATGTAAAACCTCATGAGACATTCATGTAAAACCTGAAGTAACATTCATGTAAAACCTCAAGTAACATTCATGTAAAACCTCATGAGACATTCATGTAAAACCTGAAGTAACATTCATGTAAAACCTCAAGAGACATTCATGTAAAACCTGAAGTAACATTCATGTAAAACCTCAAGTAACATTCATGTAAAACCTCATGAGACATTCATGTAAAACCTCAAGAGACACTCATATAAAACCTCAAAAGACATTCATGTAAAACCTCAAGAGACATTCATGTAAAACCTCAAGAGACATTCTTGTAAAACCTCAAGAAACATTCATATAAAACCTCAAGAGACATTCATGTAAAACCTCAAGAGACATTCATGTAAAACCTCAAGAGACATTCATGTAAAACCTTAAGAGACATTCATGTAAAACATCAAGAGACATTCATGTAAAACCTCAAGAAACATTCATATAAAACCTCAAGAGACATTCATGTAAAACCTCAAGAGACATTCATGTAAAACCTCAAGAGACATTCATGTAAAACCTCAAGAGACATTCATGTAAAACCTCAAGAGACATTCATGTAAAACCTCAAGAGATATTCATTTAAAACCTCAAGAGACGTTCATGTAAAACCTCAAGAGACATTCATGTAAAACCTCAAGAAACATTGATGTAAAACCTCAAGAGAACCAACAGCCAACAAGACCCAAGGGATATGATATCACAGAAACAACTGTATAAAAACTCAGTATCCTGCTGCCAGAATGGAGCCGCAATAGCTCAGTGGTTAGTGAACTGGACTACAAAAGACAAGAGGTAGGATTAGATCCCAAGCGACGGTTTCTGGGTTCACCCAGCCTTAAATGGGTACTGAATTTTTTTCTTGGAAAGTAAAGCGGCACAGGCATAATACAAACCACACTACCCCAAAAATCATGTGCTGAAGGTCTATAAAATGTATGGTCACTAACACCATATTCCCTATAGGCCACTTGGCATGACTGGGCTCTTTACATTTTTTTTTTTTACTACTACCAGAAGAGACAATAATGTAACATCTTAAGAGTAGCTTTGTATAAAACTCAGCATCCTAAGTCTCACGTGGGATACCCATCAGGATCAACCTACAAAACAAGAACCTTCATGGATACAGCAGCTTAATCTGCCCACGAACAAAAGGTATATGATCTCCAATACAACTTAGAAGAAGACAGTCTGAGATTGAACTGAGAGGGTTTCACCAAAGTAGGCTAGAAGCCAAACAAGCAGACAGATGTAAAATAAATAAATGAAATAGTATTCAATTAAAATGACAGTTGCTTTAAAATGTGAGTTCATGATTAAAAGTTGCTCAATCTACCTTCATCATCATCATCATCAAGTACCAGGCCTGCTGGCATAGGTGATCATGTCTCTCCACAACTTTCGATCTCGACAGTTATTTATCATTTCTGTTGTTGACCTTCTGCCAGGCCATTCTCTTAAGCTGTCTGGTATCTTTTCTCTTTGCTTCCCTCTATCTCTTCGTCCCTCAATTTTCCCAGTTGTTACAATATATTCCAGCTGTTCTCTTCTCATTACATGGCCAAAAAATGATGATTCTACCTTAGTGACTGAGAAAATGAAGTTGAAGAGATCGTTGTTTGATAAGACTGGCCTCTTCATTATTTCAAACCTATTGCCTGCCATTAATGAAGGTATCAAACTAAATTGTGTAGATATCACATCTTGTTTACAAACTGTGGCACACACACAAAATGTTCTTTAGAACACGCAAATGAAGGAAAAGAAAATTAACAACTTTAACAGAAACTAAGTTTAAAATCTTTGAAAAAACAAAACAAATCAGAAATAAATAACATTCCACAGCAAAATATATTATATTTTGACAAAAATTATTTCACGAGTAATTAAAATTAATAATATTAAATAAATCTAACCTGCTGTAATTTCTTTAGATTACGTTGCAACAACATAATTTCTGAATTCAGCTGATTCCGCAGTTCTATCTTTTCTAATTCCAATCGCTCTTTCTCCTGAAGAGAAAACAAAAAGGCATGACTTAAAACATAACAAAGAATTAAAATTACTGATTAGTTTCTCTTCTGTACTTAACTCAACACTGTTATATTTATAAAGCAGGCCTGGGAACAATGACACTAATGTAAACCTGGTGTTGATTCAACAGGAGACAAATAATAATAAGTTTAATTATTATAGAGGAAAACTTCTGAGGCAATAATCAGTGAATCAATTCAGAGGAAGAGGTATGTTTTGATTCAACACTCTGGTTAATAATGACAAATAATCAACAACAGAAAAAAAGACAAAGAACAATATATGGACTGAAGCAGGATCAAACCCGTACACAGTACTGAGTTATAGCTGAATAGCTGAGTACAGGATTTGTCATTTTTTCCAAGTGCTGTAAACATACCTCTTCCTCTGAATTGATTCGCTGATTATCACCTCGGAAGTTTCCCTCTATAATAATATTCATTTATTATTATTTGTCTCCAACCTGGTTAATCCAGAGGGAAGGCTTTTCATTCTTTTTGCTAATGAAACTTCTTGTTTTTTGTTTTATGTTTTAGTGTTTCTCCACTTACCCATAACCTTACATTTGTTGGCATATTAAATATCAAGTTTCTATTTATTGATACATCTGGTTCCAGCGCATTATTATTGTTTAAGTGCTAAATTTTCAAGTACTTAGCAGGACCTGTAATCTGTTTCTTTTGTAATTGTATCCCACTGACATTCTATTGAGCTTAAAACATCGGTTTGTCAGGTCTTAATTTATTGCAAAGTTGAAACGCTATATTTTTTTTAGCTCTTTTAAGGTTTTTTTTAAAAATATATTATCTTTCTAAAATAGGTGTTACAGTTATATTTACAACCAATTTTCTATATTTAAAAAAAATTGAATAATTTTATTTGAAGACATTATAGCTGAATATAATAGCTGAAGTTAATAAAGATTCCACACTTGAAGGTGTGAACCAAACGTTTCTCTTTCTCTCTCTCTCTCTCTGCGATTAGGACTCAATCAGAGTAGGATTCCAGACTCTCACATGAAGTCAGCTGTCAGGTTAAGTGTGTTGATCACCCCCACAGTCCGAATATCACAATTAGAGTCTGCCAGATCCACTCTGATTGAACACTCGTTAAAACGTTGCACTGTGTTCTTCGCCAGTGGCCCAGTGCATCCGATTTCAGCCAGCATTTTATTCAGGTTTGCTTTCCTTAGCCTTTGATTGTCCCCAATCTTCCTGCAAGGCAGCAGATTGTCTTTTCTGTAGGGGGATTCTGCCCTTAGATGGTCGGCCCTCCCAGGTTTACGAGCACCATCTGCCCGAGGACCAAACGTTTGAAACAGATCTAGAATATAAGCTCAGAGTTATACAGGTAAAGGTAATCACTGAGTCACAGAGACAAGGGAGTTGAGCAGTAAAAGAGAAGGACGCATAAAGGGTAAGATAGAAAGATAGAACCAGATCCAAGTATTACATAGCATTGGTTTATAGCGGCACATCATAACTAAGTCCAAAATACACTGCCCATAACATTTAAATCCATAAAATATCTTTCATAACATATAAATCCATAACATACCATTCATAACATATAAATCTACAACATACCTTTCATAACATATAAATCCATATCATACTTTTCATAACATATAAATCCATAATATACCTTTTATAACATATAAATCCATAATATACCTTTCATAACATATAAATCCATAACATACCCTCCATAACATATAAATCCATAAAATAAATCCATAACATACCCTCCATAACATATAAATTCATAACATACCGTCCATAACATATAAATCCATAATACCACTGGCTCTTGCTACCAGCTTTACCACAGCATTGCAATTATTTGCCTGTTCCCTATATAAATCCATAACATACACTCCATAACATATAAATCCATAACATATAATACAACAGTTAGGCGATTCAGACACCCAGATTATTTATCCCGTAACTAGAAGGAAATTGATGGCTCCTACCTAACAACTAATCCAAAAGTTTCCCTTCCAAGCCTTGCTAGGGTTACAGGAAATCTGGTGAGAGGGACCATATATTTCCACAACAGACAACACATTTTTGAGTAATGTGGTTGGTATCACACCAGGTGACCTTAACTTCCCAGAACATTCTATGGTACCCATTTTTAGAGACTGGTTGAATTCCCGCAGCCTTGTTGGTTTAAAAAAAAAACCTGCCACTTTTAGGAATTAAACATCGATCTTCTATGACCAGGAAGCAAGGACATTAACCACTTAGCCACCAACCCTCTACTAATCCAAAGCACAAGTAAAAATATTTTTAAAAAACTAAATTAATTATGCAGCATAAAAAAAAAATTGCTTATT
This sequence comes from Megaustenia siamemsis, assembly GCA_032433765.1. Taxonomy (NCBI): domain Eukaryota; kingdom Metazoa; phylum Mollusca; class Gastropoda; order Stylommatophora; family Ariophantidae; genus Megaustenia; species Megaustenia siamemsis. The sequence continues at coordinate 24,279,520 of JAVIAB010000156.1, read as the reverse complement.
ATCTGTTCTGACTTAATTTGGCCATTAACAATGCAAAGATGGCCACATACCAAAGGATATACTTTATGGACAACTAGAAGATGGCAAAAGAACTATGTGGTGCCAAAAACTCTGACTTATAGATGTATGTAAACATGACATGAAGACTCTGAACATAAACCCTGCACCCTGGGAAGAAATAGCTGCAGACCACAATCTTTGGAAACACACTTTAAAGCTCCAACAAAGCAAAAAGTAGATAGATTCATAGAAAAAGAGAATACATGGCAAAAGAACATGAAAAATTAATATTTCCTAGGGGTGCTGCAAAATCCATAGTCAACTACGGCTGACAGAGGCTACAACTACTCATCATCATCCTTATGTGCCATACCGGTTGACATAGGCGATCATGTCCTTCCACAATCTTCTATCTGCAGTGCATCGTATCAGTTCTGTTATTCCCTGTTTTCCATGCCATGACATCAAATTATATAGTATTTTCTCTCTTTGTCATCCGTGGTCTCTCTTTCCTTTTATTTTGCTATCTGTAACTAAGTATTTAGTAACCAAGTTCTACTATCTATTGTTCTTTCGAGCCGAAGATGGCACATAGGGCACAACCACAATCTCAAAAATAGAAACCTTGCGTGCCAAAATGGCACATATTGCAGAGATCACGGCTTCTAAAATCTATGCCTCTGTTTCCATAACAATACTTTTTACAATGACAGCTTGTCAAGCCATCGATCAACCTCCTTAGTCGCCTCTTATGACATGCCTGGAAGGTCACAGTGTCACTATTCTTTAAGTTCTACTACTACTGTGCGAAAAAAAAGAGAGTTATAATAATAAAAATTGCTGTATAATTTTAATGTTAACCACACAAACACATAAGTAAACGTAATGAACAGTCTACCTGCTTCCGAACTCTTTCTTCAACACTTTGTACTTGTTGCTCGATTTCTTCTTCTAACCTTCGCAAGTGCTTCATGTGTTCATTTTTCTCTCTACAATAAAAAAAAATGGAAAAATGAAAACTTTAAAACTATAAAATCTGAATTTTGGAGCAATTATTCTTCTGCTGCATTCATTCTACAACTAATCTTCTTCTTGTTGTTTTTCTTCTTCTTGTTGTTTTTCTTCTTCTTGTTGTTTTTCTTCTTCTTGTTGTTTTTCTTCTTCTTGTTTTTCTTATTTTTTTTCTTCTTCTTCCTCTTTTGCTTCTTCATGTTTTTCTACTTCTTCTTGTTTTTGTATTTCTTCTTGTTTTTATACTTCTTGTTTTTCTTCTTATTATTATTTTTATTTTTATTTTTCTTCTTTTCTTCTTGTTTTTCTACTTCTTCTTGTTTTTCTTCTTCTTTTTCTTCTTGCTCTTCTTCCTCTTCTTGCTTTTCTTCTCCTTTTTGTTTTCTACTTCTTTGTGTTGCTTTCCTTCATCTTCAGCTGGCGGTTATTGGTGCACTAGTAACAGACTTCAACAGTCTTCTCCATTTTTCTCTGTGTTCTGTATCATCCAGCCTTAAAGAGACATAAAGTGGACATTGGTGATATGTTGTATTGCTAGTTTACGGCAAGCTGTGGTATCTGTATCTATCTGTTTTGATCTGACCATCTATCTTCAGCAAGGCATTTTAAGTTACTGGATTTATTTCCTCTACAGTCCCTATAGAATTGGTCAGAATGGTTAGTAAGTTTCCAAGGGCACTGCTAGTGGGTAGAGTAGGCTCTGGATCAGCTTTGTTGTTCACCACTCCTGACACATGCAGTCAGCTATGAGTCACCCAGTTGCTGTGTGGGAACTCAATCTGCCAGAAGTATTGAATTAATTACTTTGTTGTATGCCAGTAGAACATTTTTAAAATATAGCAGCAAATGGTGGGACATATAGCCATTTCTATGTGAGACTGTGTCCTCAGATTTGTCAAAATAAAGTTCCAGGACAGAGTACCAGAAACTGAAGTCTTCATGAAGAAAATAAATCAGTTCAAAGTATTTACACAATTTATCATAAACATTGGCTACATCATCATCATCATTGAGTGCCGTCTCCTCATTGAAGGTTGACTACCATGGAGCGCAATTCCACTCTGTCTCTTGCTTTGATGGTGCAGATTGTCATAGGTTGACTTGTCCATCTTTTGATGTTACTCGTACATGTTAGTCTTGGTCTGCCTCTGCCTCTTTTACCTTGTATTTTCCCTTCCAGTATTACTTTTATTAGGCTGTTGTGTCTTTTAACATGCCTCAAAAATTTAATTTGTCTTGTTCTAATTGTGATTACATAAAACAATAGTTAGAATTTCTCTCCATGCCTTTCTCTGGAATGTTACGTGATGAGACTCCAATCTCTTTCACGGTGGTCCACCATATTTGTCTTTCATGTTCTGAATATGCCTCATGTGTACCATACACTTTGCTGTTTTCGCTTTCTAGGCTGTTGATCATTTCTGATTCTTCTGCCCCATCCACCATCACCGACTTTTCACATTCGGGTTGAACATATCCGGCCGGCACCATTGTTTTCAAACTATGTATTTGCCTGTCGAACCGCAAACACACGACACAAAGAAGAATAAATCATATTCCACTTAAATATTGGTAAAGTTCACAGTCCATCCACTCGTCAGAAATGTAGTATTGGCTACATACAGACTGATAAACAGATCCTAAAACTCATGTTGGAATTCAGAAAGGTCTAGGACTAGGAAGTTGGCAGAAGAAATTCTAATAAATCATGCAATTCAGAATTCTCTAGTATCAAAGAGAAAATCTTCTCATGCTTAACTGTTTTTGTGAAACTGGTATTTTTACGAAGCTGGTATTTTTGCGAAACTGGTATTTTTTTGTGAAACTGGTATTTTTGTGAAAATGGTATTTTTGTGAAACTGTTATTTTTTGTGAGACTTGTATTTTTTGTGAAACTGGTATTTTTGTGAAACTGGTATTTTTTGTGAAACTGGTAATTTTGTGAAACTGGTATTTTTGTGAGACTGGTATTTTTTTGTGAGACTAGCATTTTTTGTGAGAGTGGTATTTTTGGGAGCCATATTTTTTGTTATACGGGTATTTTTTTGTGAGAGTGGTATTTTTTGTGAGACTAGCATTTTTTGTGAGACAAAATAATTCAAACAGATGACAGAATATACATGGAAAGAAACCAGTGGAAGAGATTGATCACTTTGTCTATCTTGAAAGTCACATTGATCGGGAAGGGGATACAAATAAAGAAATTAGAATCAGAATAACTAAAGCAGCAATGTCTTTCAGAAGCCTTGAAAAGTTGTGGAAATAAAACTCAGCACAAACACAAAACTTAAATTATTCAAATCAAATGTGCTATCAACCCTTTCGTATGCATGTGAGAGCTGGAAAACAACAAGGGACATAGAAACAAAGCTGAACGCATTCGAAAATAAATGTCTAAGGAAAATACTTCGTATAGGGTGGAACGAATTCAAAACAAACGAGGAAATTTGAGAAATTGCCAACGAACCACTAATATCTTCAGTAATCAAGAAAAGACGATGGTCATATGTTGGACATGTGATGAGAAGAGATAATAACCGAATAACAAAGCAAGCCCTCATGTGGGAAACAACAATTAAGAGGAAAAGAGGCTGACCCAGAAAGACACCGAGAAGAACATTGATAAGAGAGGCAAGAGCAGCAGGAATCGGATCTCTCAATGAAATAAAGTTGTTTGCACAGATCAGAGACAAGTGGCGAGATTTGATAAAAGATCTTTACAAGGATTGAAAACTGCTAGAATAAAAATTTAGATAAGAGAACGAGTATCTGGGTCTATGCCCTATCAGCCAGCTATGGCTCGAAAGGTCAATGCAAAGATAGATTTTTTGTGAGATTGGTATTTTTTGTGAGACATATTTTTTGTGGGACTGGTAATTCCAAGATACTAATAGTTCTTTTTTTTTTTCAGATTCAAAATCCAAAGATTCTAGAAATTGTCTTTTCCAGGACGACATTTTCATAATTCAAATACTACTTTTTCAACAATTAAATGAAAAATATGAGCCAGAACATGACAGCCTAAACAATCTCAGAGAATACGAGCAGAGCAAGATATTCAGACTCGGAACAGATCACTGTGGCCTCAGAGCACAGCTACACAAAACAGGACTCAGTGATTTTGCAACATGCAATTACAGTGTATCAAGACAGACTCTAGAGCATATCCTACAGGACTGCAACACTTTCAACACAGGAGCATACAAACAAACTCCAGAGCATATCCTACAGGACTGCAACACTTTCAACACAGGAGCATCCAGACAAACTCCAGAACATATCCTATAGGACTGCAACATTTTCAACACAGGAGCATCCAGACAAACTCCAGAGTATATCCTACAGGACTGCAACACTTTCAACACAAGAGCATCCAGACAAACTCCAGAGCATATCCTACAGGACTGCAACTCTTTCAACACCCTAAGAATACACAAATATGGCCTATAGAAACAACCTTGCATGACAAACAAAAAGGAATCTGTGAGGACCTCAAACACACTGCTTGTCTTATTTGTGACCTATACTGGTCTAAATGTCTAAATGCATAGTAGTATCTGATCATCGAAGAAGAATGATAGTACCAAGATAAGATATAAATCATTTTTAGTAATAGTATCAGTATACCAGTAATTTTTTAGTGATAGTATCAAGGTAACAACGATTTTTGTTGTGATAGTACCAAGATACCAGTCATTTTTTTTAGTGATAATAAACAAAGAAATATATGCCTGCTTCATAGACTGCACCAAAGCTTTTGATAGAATACACCACAAACAACTTATAGAATGCCTAAAAGAGATACATCTAGATAACATGGACATACAACTAATATGTAATTTATACTGTGAGAAAACAGCAATAATAAAATATAACAAAGAGAACTCTACACCCATTCATATAACAAGAGAAGTAAGACAGGGATGCATCCTATCATCAAGTTTGTTCAATCTATACACTGAGCAAATCTTTAAAAACATCACAGAGATGCCAGGCCTAAACATTAATGGAAAGATAATCAATAACCTAAGATATGCTGACGATACTGTACTACTAGCAGAAAATTCTAAAGATCTACAATAATTACTTATTGAAATAAACATGACAAGCAAAAAATATGGACTAGATATGAATATCAAAAAGACTAAAACTATGATCATAAACAAAGAAAATACTCAAAACCCACAATTGGATATCGAAATTGAAGGAATAGACCTGGAGACAGTTCAGAACTACAATTACTTTGGACATACTATAACCAGTGATAGAAAATGTACAACTAAAATAAACAAAAGAATAGGAATAGAAAAAAGTAATTTTAATGTCATGAAAAATATCCTAACATCAAAACAAATAAAACCAGGGCTAAAACTAAGAATAGCAAAATGTTATATCTTCTCAACATTCCTATATGGTGCAGAAACATGGACATTAGACAAGAAAACAGAACAGAGAATTGAAGCCTTTGAAATGTGGATATATAGAAGAATAAGTAGAATTGGATAGAAAGAAAAAAAAAGAAATAATGAAGTCTTAAAACAACTAAAAATGAAAAGAGAACTACTAAAAACACAATTCAAACAAGACAAATGCGATTTTTGGGCCATGATAAAAGACAAAAACCTACTAAAAGTAATCTTAGAGGGGAAAATACAATGTAAAAGAGGCAGGGGTAGACCAAGACTAACATGGACGAGTAACATCAAAAGATTGACAAATCAGCCTATGACAACCTGCACCATCAAAGCAAGAGACAAAGCAGAATGGCGCTCCATGGTAGCCAACCTTCGTTGCGGAGATGGCAGTCGATGATGAGAAGTGATCCTTTAGTGACATCAACATGATACTATACCAATGCTTTATGTTATTGCAGTGTGATAATTCCAAGCAACACCTGCAATCTTTATCGACAACTACAAACTCGATGTCGGGCAGTAGTATAGCTACCTGGGGTCCATCATCAACAACAAACTACCTTCTGATACAGAAATTGACACCCGCTTTGGTATAGATCTACCACCTTTGCCTGTCTTTGTTTTAGCAAAACAGCAAACTGACAATTACAACAAATGACAATTACAATTCCTGCATCATTAGTATCCTGCATGACAGCAAATCATGGGAAACTTAAGTAAAACGAAAGCTAAATGCATTCCATATGTGATGTCTGCGCCGTTTTCTTGGTATCATCTGAAGGGACAAAGTGAAAAACGTGTAGGTCATCACTCGCACAGGCATTACGAACATCTACACGCTGCTCAAACAACATATGTTATGCTGCTTGGCTATGTACGTCGTATGAAAGATGGTCACATACCAAAGGATATACTCTATAGACAACCAGCAGAAGATTGAAGAACTAGGTGGCGCCCAAAACTTTGATTTGTAGACGTGTGTAAAAGCGACATGAAGACTCTGAAAATAAACCCTGCAGCCTTGGAAGAAATAGCTGCAGACCACAATCTTTGGAAACACACTCTAAAGCTCTAACTCAAACACGAAGCAGACAGATTCATAGAAAAAGAATACACTGCGAAAAAAAATTTAAAAAAATAGCATTTCTAGGGGTGCTCTAAAATCAATAATCAACTATGACTGACAGAAGCTAACTACTAACTAATACCAAGTTACTAGTGATACTTTTTTTTTTAGATAATTCCAAGATTCATTCCTTCACCTGATACACTATTTTTTGTTTGTTATAAAACTACTTTAGTTCCGCTTCCTTTTATTATGCATTTCACTTTTTTCTTTTTTTTTTTACTTTAAGGGAAGTAATTTATGTTCAGTTTTAATGCAAATGTGTGCTTTCTCTTTTATTTAAAAAAGTAATGTTTTGTATTGACATTAACAATGAATGTACTTTCGTCTTACCTTCTGTAGCTCTTCTCCAGTCTCTCATTCTCCAGTTGATACTGACGAACGTCGTTGATAATATTCAACAACATATTCTCAAACTGGTCTACAAGCTCAGGCTTATCAACATGGTGTAGATTTTGGTAAAGTTGACACACTTCTTCTTGGCTGGAGAAATAAACGAAGAGGAATTATCATTGGATCTGTCATGATTTTATCTTGGAAAGATAAGATTTTGAAAAGATTAAGTAATAGAGGAAAGATAATAGTTAATTGACATTTAGACTAAATTGTTATTCCTTATAAATAACAAATTATGAGAAACTATTAGCCAGAACACATTATATATATTAGCCACAGCCAATAAATTTAGCTTTACTGAGGCCTGCCGGCTGAAAGAGTTTTACCGAAATCACCCAAAGCTTGTGACATCCCAGCTATGCGAGCTATAGACAGCTGACACCATTTAACCCATAACAGCCCATGCTCTTCTTCTCTCTCTTCTACCTTTTTACTCCCAGTGGAGCATAGGTCTTCAATCAAACACTTTCCAAGTCATTCTGTTTTTTGCCATTCTTTTAAGATCATTCCATGTCTTCCCCATCATCTTCATCTCTGCTTCTATCTGTCTTCTCCAAGAATTCCATGGTTTTCCTCTTTGTCTTTTCCCCTGGGGATTTCAAAAAAGGGCATGGTGTGTAATACTCTCAGTTGGCTTCCGTAGTGTGAGTCCTATCCAGTGCCATCGTCTTCGTTGTATCTTTTTATCCACTGGTATGTGACTGATACATTTCCATAATTCTATGTTAGTGATTTTGTCCTGCCATTTCCATCCTTTTATTCTGCTTAAGCATCCATTAATGAAAGTCTGTATCTTCATGATTGTCTATTTTGTTGTTCTCTATGTTTCACAGCCATATAATAGGACCGACTTAACATTTGAGTTGAAAAATTTTATTTTTGTATTTAACCTAATTTTATTGGATTTCCGTATGTTTCCCAGTGCAATGAAAGCTCCTCTTGCTTTTGATATCCGTATTTTGGTATCATTTTCTGTTCCTCCCTCTTTATCTATATTACTGCCCAGATATATGTAAGATTGTACGTCTAGTAGACGTATTTCTCCTAGTTTTATTTGTTTATTGCCAACTGTATTAATTCTCATAATGTTGGTCTTTTCTCTATTAATCTTCAGTCCTAGCTGTTGTGATCTCTCATCAAGTATGCTCATTTTATTTCATGCACCTTATCAGCCCATGCTCGCAACACTGAAAATGTCATAATTTTTGGTTGATTTCTTTCAATACGCGGGAGTTAGTAAAACTATAGTGGATGAGAAAGATGCAGTCATCTATACAGACGGATCTGTAATATGACACAAAAGGAGTGCATGGACATTTACAGCATGCTCGGCAGACAGAATAGTCAAAGACAGTGGTGCATACGTAGCATGATGATGGAGGTGAGGGCAGTGGCCAGGGCATTCATCTGGTTAGAATCACAAGACTACACCCACGCCTGTATACTGAGTGATTCGATGAACTTGATAAGAAAAGTGGAGGCAGGCTCTGTACGCATGCAATGGGTAGAGTCATTGCAGAAGTCAAAAATACGTAAGGTCATCTTTGTCTACGTCCCTGGACATGCGGCAGTTCGGGGAAATAAAAGACAGGACAGGTTGACTAGCTGCGCTGTCGTTGAAGACGGTCAACCAATGTATCGAACGGACATCATCAATACCCTTCGAGATGTTGGAAGGATATAGGACTTAGACAACCATGAGTTCACGTCACTCCTTCGGATGAAAGAGATGGGAGTTAAGATGGGCACGGCCTGAAATGAGAAACTTAGTTTCTTAAAAAAGACTTATCAACCCTCACAGAACTGGAGTCGCTGGAGACGGCAAGACTTGCTGAGGAGGGGACCTGAGCACCTATGGACATGTTCTGAGTGCAGTGTTGATGACCCGAAAATAACTCAATATAGTTGGCTGTGTAATATTAAACTGAAAGTGATCTTAGAAGGAGACGTGTGGATAGAAAGAAACAAAGGCCAACTTCTGTATCTTTCTAGCTTTCACCCAACCACTTTTTTAAAAAAAAGTAATATTCTCTTCATCATCTGCGCTTAAAGGGGAGTTAATTAGGCATAGGTGTGTTGTGCTGTCGCTTGTTACTAGGTCGTCATATTTATGCCTTTCGACCCAACGCATCCAACAGTTCTTTGAGCACTGCATTGCCTTCCCTCTTCTATCCCCACTTGCTTGGCCAGACTAGATAGTATTTTCCCAGGAGCATAACAAGAAGGTGGAGCAAGGTTTGGATTTCCAGGAGTACAGCAAGGAGGTGGGGCAAGGTTGGGATCTCCAGGAGTACAGCAAGGAGGTGGAGCAAGGTTGGGATTTCCAGGAGTGAAGCAAGGTTGGGATTTCCAGGAGTACAGCAAGGAGGTGGAGCAAGGTTGGGGTCTCCAGGAGTACAGCAAGGAGGTGGAGCAAGGTTGGGGTCTCCAGGAGTACTGCAAGGAGGTGGAGCAAGGTTGGGGTCTCCAGGAGTACAGCAAGTAGGTGGAGCAAGATCTGGATCAGCTCTGCTGTTCGCCTATCCTGATACATACAGTCAGCTGTGGCCACACTCATCACAGTTGCTGTGTGATCTCCAAAAGACAACAACCTTGATGTTTCACTTTCGCATACAAGACAACACCAAACAAAGAACCAACGTTTTAACTCAAAGACCTACAATCAGGACAAAATATGTTGTGATTTACTAATTTCGTACCTGTTGAAACCTTTTCGTAGAAACGTTAGTTATTTGTTTAGTCCTGTCTTTTTGCAAAACCGAAACATCCTATTTGTTGTCTTTTAGTGTACAGTTTTATATTTATTTGTCCACGTTTCTCCCAGCAGGTGTAAAACCTGCCTCGCACGATGTTATCTGTTTACGTCTAACCATGCAATTTCTTGCACTCGTTGACTTTACATATTCAAGTTCGACATGACAAAAAGAAATATATTAATTGTTTTTTTTCCTACACACACACACACACCGTTTCCACTCTTTATTTTTTCCAGAACCAGCTAGGCTGAGAAGTTTGTTTCTATGACTACCGTTTCCATGTGAACCGGGAATTGTTGGGCTCCGATTCGCCAACTCTGATGTATTCGATACTCCCGTCATATATGCTTTCACCAGATGACTAAAGGATAGGTAGACCACTTAGATACAGAGTGTATAATGAAGGCAAGGGTGCACCGTAGAACTGCTCTCCACTGTAACCAACATTTGTCGCGGAGACGACACTTGTTATGTTGCTGATGATAGCGTATTAAAGGCAGAAAATCCAGAAGACTTATAACAACTAGTGAACAAAATTAACGAGACAAGCAAAAAATATGGTTTGGATATAAATATAAACAATGCTAAAACTATGTTTATTAACAGAGAAAAGACACATAATATACAAGAAGATATCAAAGTAGATCTAAAGAGCATAGACAGAGTTCAAGAATATAGCTATTTTGGACATACTACAATACATGATGGAAAATGTAAGACAGAAATAAACATAAGTATAGGAATGGCAGATATCAATTTTAATAACATGAAAAATATACTCACATAAAAACCAATAAAGTAAAAAAAAAAACGCCAAGTGGCGTACAGGGAATATGGTGTTAGTGACCATAAATTTTACAGACCTTCAGCACATGATTTTTGGGGTAATGTGGTCGGTATTACGCCCGTGCCGCTTTACTTTCCCAGAAAAAAATCCGGTACCCAATGAATGAATGACGTTCCATGGTAGCCAACCTATGATGTGGAGATGATACCCAAAGAATAAATGGCGTTCCATGGTAGCCAACATTCGATGTGGAGATGATACCCAAAGAATAAATGGCGTTCCATGGTAGCCAACATTCGATGTGGAGATGATACCCAAAGAATGAATGACGTTCCATGGTAGCCAACTTTCGATGTGAAGATGGTACCCAATGAATGAATGGCGTTCCATGGTAGCCAACATTCGATGTGAAGATGGTACCCAATGAATGAATGACGTTCCATGGTAGCCAACCTTCGATGTGAAGATGGTACCCAATGAATGAATGACGTTCCATGGTAGCCAACCTTCGATGTGAAGATGGTACCCAATGAATGAATGACGTTCCATGGTAGCCAACATTCGATGTGGAGATGGTACTCAAAGGATGAATGACGTTCCATGGTAGCCAACCTTCGATGTGAAGATGGTACCCAATGAATGAATGACGTTCCATGGTAGCCAACCTTCGATGTGAAGATGGTACCCAATGAATGAATGACGTTCCATGGTAGCCAACCTTCGATGTGAAGATGGTACCCAATGAATGAATGACGTTCCATGGTAGCCAACCTTCGATGTGAAGATGGTACCCAATGAATGAATGACGTCCCATGGTAGCCAACCTTCGATGTGAAGATGGTACCTAATGAATGAATGACGTTCCATGGTAGCCAACTTTCGATGTGGAAATGGTACCCAATGAATGAATGGCGTTCCATGGTAGCCAACCTTCGATGTGGAGATGGTACCCAATGAATGAAAGGCGTTCCATGGTAGCCAACCTTCGATGTGGAGATGGTACCCAATGAATGAATGGCGTTCCATGGTAGCCAACCTTCGATGTGGAGATGGTACCTAATGAATGAATGACGTTCCATGGTAGCCTACCTTCGGTGTGGAAATGGTAACCAATGAATGAATGGCGTTCCATGGTAGCCAACCTTCGATGTGGAGATGGTACCCAATGAATGAAAGACGTTCCATGGTAGCCAACCTTCGATGTGGAAATGGTACCCAATGAATGAATGAATGACGTTCCATGGTAGCCAACCTTCGATGTGAAGATGGTACCCAATGAATGAATGATGTTCCATGGTAGCCAACCTTCGATGTTGAAATGGTACCCAATGAATGAATGAACACTACTCTGTCGCCGCCCATTAAAGAATGCCAAGTAGGCATAAAGAGACCATGTATTGTCAATCAAAGCCCTTTAGACCCCTCAGTGGAGCATAGGCCAAAAACTACGAATCACCAACCATCCCTATACGTGGACATTTTCATTACTCTTCCAAGTCTGGGCCAATGATCTTGAAGATTCTATAACTTCTCTTCTCTATGTCTTCCTAAACTTCCCTGGTTTTCTCATTCCCTGTGGGTTCCATGACGATGCATGTCCTGCTGGCATCGAGTTTTCTTAATGTGCCTACAATCCATCCCCATGTTCTATTCATAATCTATCGCTCGATTGGTCCTTATTTGATTCTTTCCCAGATATCTTTATTTCTGATATTGTCAAACCATTAGATGTTCACAATTTTCCTCAGACAGTTATGATGATGGTCTGCACCAAAGTTTTGTCACTTTCGGCCGAACGTATCCGACTTCCGCATGGCGTTTGTAAGTTCCAGATTACCTTTCCTCTCGTTCCCTACTCACTTTATCAGACAGATTAGTCTGTTCCTATGGGCACCGCGAAGTGGTGGAGTGAGTTGCATTTGGATAGTTATAGTTCACCGATTCTAGCGCGGAAACATTCAGCTATGAGTCACAAACCGCTTTAAGCCCTGACGTGCGCCCTCACGCCCTGATGTCATAATCAATTGTTACAGATTAAGTAGCAGATTGCTATATTTAACTTCACACAAAAGATGCAGCAATAATTTGTAAGCCCCCACAGGTGAGCTGCTTTATACTCAGAGCACGGCTGTTTACTTTCAGCTCAAAGCTGCATTTTAGTTCTAACCTTAGGAATGTTGCATCGTTCATGAATGAAGATATCCTGAATCTATTGGATTCCTCTCATTCTTAAAGCTGATATTTTATGTTCAATTTGTGACACCACACACACACGCTCACACAAATAGAATGTTTAGCTGAAGTCAATATTTATGTATGAGTTATATTTTAATTGTTAATGCTTGTAAGATCAAATTTTGGCAAATCTGATAATTTATGTGGATAAAATATTAATATTGATGGCGCTGGTTAGGACACACATTGCGGAAGCCAACTGAGAGTATTACACAATAGGTCCTTTTTTGGAATCCCCAGGGGAAAAGACAAAGAGGAAGACCAAGGAATTCTTGGAGAAGACAGATAGAAGCAGAGATGAAGATGATGGGGAAGACATGGAATGATCTTTAAAGAATGGCAAGAAACAGAACGACTTGGAAAGTGTTTGTCGAAGACCTATGCTCCACTGGGAGCTGAAAGGTAGAAGAAGAATATTAATATTCAGTTTTAAAGCAAAACAGTTTTTACATTTTAAAATACAGCTTCTTCAAATCACTTAATATGAAATAGAAGAAGTGTGCTTATTTTAACTTCCAGGAAAGACACTAAAGAATGCATTAACTAAAGTGTTAGTAACAAACAGCTGTGCTAGATGTGCCATGACATGCACATCTGAAATTTGTTGAAAATATAATTCGGGTTATTAGAATTGCATATCATAATTATAAACATTTGTTTGAGGAAATGAAAGAGCGGACAGGTTGGCTAGCTGCGCTGTCGTTGAGGACGGGCAACCAATGGATCGGGCGGACATCATCAATGCCCTCCAAGAAGTGGGAAGAGCACAGAACTTCGACAAACACAGATCCACGTCACTTCTTCGGATGATGGAAATGGGAGTTAAGATGGGCACAGCCAGAAATGAGAAACTTAGTGGCCGTATAAGAAGACTTATCAACCAACATAGAACTGGAGTCGTCAGTCGCTGGACACTGCGGGAATTGCTGAGGAGTGGATCTGAGCACCGATGGACATGTTCGTAGTGCAATGATGATGACCCGCAAATAACTCAATAACTCAATTTGTTTGTAATAAGAGGCGGAGAACTTATCCCACTTTTGTGTGTGTGTGTGTGTGTGTGTGTGTCTCGCTTTTGAACTGCTAAACAGTGCAGAAATTACTTATAACTGTACCATTGATTTTCCGGCAGCCTCGTTTTGGAATTGTGCAAATTACACAGAGATAACATGTTTTTCTAGCACTGGAAAAATCCACAAACAACAACAGAAAGCACAGAGAATAGGCATAACTAAGCATGAACCAAAAAGGCAATGACCAAGAAGGCCAAAGTGACCTCGTATGACCTAAACAAATATGTAGAAACGTAATCCCAGAAAACAGTTGCACACACGAGACAGACATGTCAATTACACGAGAACCAAAGGAAATAATTTCCATTAAAATTGTAGATGATGATTGCGGTCTAACATAACCTGAAAGACTTAGTCTGAGTTGACAAACAGATCAAGCCTCGCCAAGAAGTAGGCATAACCTAGAGACGAACGAACGAACAAAGTAAACCAAAAATAGTTCGGTATGTCTATTCTATTGTTCTCTGTTTTCTATTTGTCTTTGTGGATTTTTCTAATGGGTGTTAAAATACTCTTGTCTCTGTGTATTTTGTCCGTCTCTCGCCTCGGAAATGTCCATTCGTAATAAATATTCATATATTAATTAAATAGGGGACTGTTGGTCTCCAGGCAAGACGCCGGTCTCGAGATAGAGAGGTTGTGAGTCAAATCCCGGCCGTACCAGCTGGGATTTCTATTTATGATTTCTCACTGCGGCAACTACCCCTGGTCTCAGCAGCAAGGTCCGGTTTGAAACGTCAATTACTCATGGACGGAAAAAATATGAGTACCTCATAAGACGGAGTTATCTGCCTGTGCGGCGAGGGATCCCTGTACACACGGCTGTCAGGGAAAAACGGATTAACATGCAAAGTTCAGTTCCTAGTCTCTAGGGACTTCATCATCATCATCATGTGCCATACCGGTTGGCGTAGGCGATCATGTCCCTCCACAATCTTCTATCTACAGTGCATCGTATCAGTTCTGTTGTTGACTGTTTTCCATGCCATGACACCAAGCTATCCAGTATTTTCTCTCTTTGTCGTCCGCGATCTCTCTTTCCTTTTAATTTGCCAGTTGTAACCAAGTATTCCAACTTTCCTCTTCTCATGATGTGCCCGAAAAATGTTGATTGCTTCTTTCTGATCTTTTTTTAAGAGCTCTTAATTGTTGCTATTCGGAGTAGCACAGCCTGCCTGAAGCGCCTCCCTGCTGATCACTGTCATTTTGCCTAAAGATACCCACAAATACGGATTGTGCTCGTGGTCGTTAAGCGTCCAGTAAGTGTGAGTCCACACAGGATAGCTGGCAGATGTGTTGCTTCACTCTGCAGGAGAGAGTGTTTAGTGCTAAAACCATTATAGAAATGACGGGTTCCGTGACAAGTGGGACACCCTATATATATTTCTATGTAATTCTCCGCCTCGTCCCCCACATCCGTGCACGTCATGACCATAAACAAGTTTGTTCATTTATTGTTTATTCTCGTTAACACTCACTCGCATAAGCTGGATACTCTCCCCTCTCCGACACCTCGGAATGAACTCAGTAGGAGATGTATTAACTCCCCTTGGACTTAGCTCAACATTTTATTGATTATCTGGTCGGTTCCCCCATCTGGTGTTGTTATGCCTCCAAACATTGCTGCTTCTAGGTCCTGATTAGGAACAGCGATTCGCTGTTGTTAGTGCACTCACCTCCTGTCCTGAAGGTTCGGGGTTCACATGTTCGTTGAGGCAACATGTGTTCCCATCTAAAACGGGAACATGTCCAGTCCTTTGAAATTGGCAACAGAGATATTCTTTTTTGAAAGGAACATCCGCGAAAAACAGAATTGGCTACCCCGCCTCATGAATCTGGGGCTTAATGCAATAAAGTTAATACCACTTCATTACCCAACCACATTTCTTTGAGACTACCTTTTATTTTTAAAATATGTGCAACAGAGAGAAGTGTGTATACATGAGGTTTTAATAAAAGAGCATTCAGGAGAGTCTAACAAATATTGTGTTTGTTTGTCGATGGATGTCAGAAAATTAAACAAAAATATTGTCACATCATGACTCATGTGTGGTGTGCGGGAGGTATATGGGGAGATAACACATCTGTGACTTAAGGTCGCAACAGCAGGATCAGCAGCCCATTAGTTGACCAAAACTTCATCCGACTTACAAATCGGTGTAGGGGAAAAGCCTGCGTTAACACAGGCTTGCTAATAGAGACAACGATCTCAGTGTTCTCCGTAGTAATATAATTTACCAAATATAGAAGACCTACTGTTACAGCACCATCAGATGGGACAGTCTACTTCATGATCTTCATGCAGTAAAAGCTAGGAATTCATGAAACCCTTTACAGCGCGCAACATTCCATCTATAGTTTATGAACGTGCACTCCAATCAACCAGCAACATTCCATCTTTGGCCTAAGAACGTGCACTCATATCAACCAGCAACATTCCATCTTTGGTCTAAGAACGTGCACTTCAATCAACCAGCAACATTCCATCTTTGATCTAAGAACGTGCACTCATATCAACCAGCAACATTCCATCTTTGGTCTAAGAACGTGCACTTCAATCAACCAGCAACATTCCATCTTTGGTCTAAGAACGTGCACTCATATCAACCAGCAACATTCCATCTTTGATCTAAGAACGTGCATTCCAATGAACCAGCAACATTCCTTCTTTGATCTAAGAACGTCCACTCCAATCAACCAGCAACATTCCATCTTTAGTCTAAGAACGTGCACTCATATCAACCAGCAACATTCCATCTTTGGTCTAAGAACGTCTACTCCAATCAATTTGCAATATTCCATCTTTGATCTAAGAATGTGCACTCCAATCAACTCGCAACATTCCATCTTTGATCTAAGAACGCCCACTCCAATCAAACAGCAACATTTCATTTTTGATTTACGAACGTGCACCCCAATCAAGTTAGCGGGGTAGAGTTCTGTAATGGTAAGCGGGGTAGAGTTCTGCCCTACCAAAGGAGAAGTAAGACGTCTCCTTTCCTCCGCTAGTCTTCAGGACACCCCTGGGCAAGGTGGAGCTCCCGTTTAGCCCCCCTATCAGGGTTATGTGAAGCCATTGGAGCAGGTGGTGGATGGTGTTGTGGGAGCAGCCGACAAGTAGTACCGGTTATGGTCCCCACACCGCGATGGCAGGCAGAGGATCTCATGTATAGAGACAATGGCTGCGATCTCCGACTAGTACAGTCACTGCCAAGAAGGAAAGGAATGGCAAATTACCTTCTTAAATTGCCTGGAATAATCATGACAAATCACAACCTTCTATTTACAGCTAACGACGTTAATGGGGACTTGACAGCCACCTCGTCCGGTAGGGAGCATCATGTGCTACAGGTGACACCCGATCGTCATCAAGCAACTGTATGCAAGATCAAAAATAAAGAAACACTAGCAATAGGAACTTGGAACATTAGATCAGCATTCCAGGTTGGAAAACTAGAAAACATCAGCCAAGAAATGAAGAGAATGAAATTGAACATCTTGGGACTATGTGAAATGAGATAGACATGGCAGGATTATTACAACGCGACAGTGGAAATGTAATTTACTCTGGGGGAACCACACACGAAAGAGGAGTAAGCATCATATTAGATAGAGAAAGAAGCAAAACAGTGAACGAATTTTGGCCAGTATCAGACAGAATTCTGCTAGCAAAATTGAGAGGCAGACCAATGGATATTAACATAATTCAAGTTTATGCACCATTAAGTAATAGCGAAGAAGAAGACATTGACACTTTTTACGAGGAGCTAGAGGCAACCATGGAACAGTGTAAACCCCAAGAAATAACTATTATATTAGGGGATTTCAATGCAAAGGTAGGAACAGCTAAAGTGCAAAATGTGACTGGGGGGCATGGCCTTGGAGAGACGAATGACAGAGGGGATAGATTGATAGATTGGGCAAAGACACATGAAATGATTATAGGTAACACCTGGTTCAAACAACACCCTAGGCGACTATGGACATGGCAAAGCCCAGACAAAAAAGTACACAATCAAATTGATTTTATACTGGTACAGAGAAGATTATGGGAGCCGCGATAGCTCAGTGGTTAGTGAACTGGACTACCACGGACAAGGGGTAGGGTTCGATCCCAACCGACGGCTTCCGGGTTCACCCAACCTTAAATGGGTACCGGATTTTTTTCTGGGAAAGTAAAGCAGCACGGGCGTAATACTGACCACATTACCCCAAAAATCATGTGCTGAAGGTCTGTAAAATATAGGGTCACTAACACCATATTTCCCTATACGCCACTTGGCGTGACGGGGGTACTTTACTTTTTACAGAGAAGATTCAGGAATGGGCTAACATCTGTTAAAACAAGGCCAGGAGCAGATTGCAATAGTGACCATGTACCAGTAGTTGGAAACTTAAGAATAAAACTGCGGAAGGCACATAAATCACCAAGAAATATAAAATTAGAACTAGATATGCTAAGAGTAGATAAACAGATGAGTGATAAGTACAGCACGATAGTACAAAATAGATATAATGCTATTGCGAAAATACAGGACATCCAGGAGCAGTGGGAAATGCTCAAAAAATCGATTCAACAAACATCAAAAGAAGTAATACCAGTGACTAAAAGAATCAACAAAAAGAAATGGATGATAGAAGAAATATTACAACTAATGGACGAAAGAAGAAAACATAAGAAAGAAGAACGGACATACACAATATTGCACAAAGAGATCCAAAACAAGTGCAGTGAAACAAAGGAAGGATGGTTAAAACAGAAATGTGAAGAAATGGGAAAACAACAAAAGAAAGACTCAAAATGTATGCACAATCAGTTAAATGAATTAACAGGAAGAAAGGAAGTCAAAGTCTCAGGATGTGTGAAATCAAAGAAAGGAAATATAATAATGGGACAGGAGAAGACAATGGAAAGATGGACAGAATATATCAGTCAACTCTATGATGATGAAAGACCAGAATTAAACAATTCAAATGAAGACATAGGACCACCAATAATGCAGAGTGAAGTGGAGGACGCAATTCAACACATGAAAAGAGACAAAGCTCCAGGTCCTGACAATATAACAATCGAAGAGATAAATGCATTAGGAGAGCTGGGAGTACAAGTCATAACAAAATTACTCAATGACATACATAACACTGGACACACCCGAAGATCTACTAAAATCTATCTTTGTAGCCATACCGAAGAAGTCAGGCGCCACTGATTGTAAAGACCATCGCACTATTAGTCTCATGCGCCAAATGACTAAAATATTACTAAGAATAATCATGAGACGTGTAAGGAACAAAATAAAACCAGAAATAAGTGAGGAACAATGTGGATTTGTGGAAGGAAAGGGCACCAATAATGCAATATACATCTTAAGAACATTGGTAGAAAGATCTATAGAGGTAAAGAAAGATCTATATGTGTGCTTTATAGACTACACGAAAGCATTTGACAAAGTAAAGCATGTGGAAATAATCAACATGCTGGAGAAATTAAACATTGATGGCAAGGATCTGCGAATCATAAAAAAACATGTACTGGCAACAAACAGCAGCTTTACGAATTAGCAACCAAACAGGACAATTCCAATATATAAAGCAAGGAATCAGACAAGGCTGTGTTCTGTCGCCATATTTGTTTTCACTTTACAGCGAATATATTATAAGATCAATAGTAGACAAAAAAGGAATTGAAGTCAACGGTCACAACATAAATAATTTACGATATGCGGATGGCACAGTCTTAATAGCAGAGACAGAGAATGAACTACAATAAATGATAGACATAATAGTAAAAGAAAGCAACAAGAAAGGTCTCAGTCTGAATGGTAAGAAAACAGAAGTAATGGTTATATCGAAGAAACAATCACCACCATCATGCAGCATAAAAATAAACGAGACAAATCTAAAACAAGTGCAACGTTTCAAATACTTGGGCACAATAATAACATCAGATGGGAGAAGCACCTCAGAAATAAAAAGCAGAATAGCTCAGGCCAAAATGGCATTTCAGAAAATGAAAAATATCTTATGCAATAAATCTATGTCAATAAAAATGAGAAAGAGAGTTCATCGGTGCTATATAGAACCAATTCTGACCTATGGAAGCGAATCATGGACAATAGACAAACAAATGAAAAGACGATTAGAGGCCACAGAGATGGGATTTATCAGAAGAATGTTGAAAGTTCCCTGGACAGCTAAAAAGACCAATGAGGAAGTTCTCAAAGAGGCCAACACAAAAAGGGAGCTCTTAAAAAAACATCAGAAAGAAGCAATCAACATTTTTCGGGCACATCATGAGATAAGGAAAGTTGGAATACTTGGTTACAACTGGCAAAATTAAAGGAAAGAGAGATCGCGGGCGACAAAGAGAGAAAATACCTGGATAGCTTAGTGTCATGTCATGGAAAACAGTCAACAACAGAACTGATACGATGCACTGTAGATAGAAGATTGTAGAGGGACATGATCACCTACGCCAACCGGTATGGCACATGATGATGATGACCCCAATCAACCCACAACATTAATTCAAGACAATGAAGTATTTTGTTGGTACCCACATCTTTATGAATATTCGCACACACTTGAACAATGTGATCCGTTAGATCGTCTTTATTTCCCAAGCAACATATCTGGTATCCAATTAAGACAGGGCGATCCTTAGAAGCAATCATTCGAGACCAAACCCGATCTGTTGCCTTCAGCACACCTCTAAACCGCAGCAGCTCCCATTATACAGGGTGTCCCCAAAGACTGTACACAGGCAAAAATACATATTTTCAAGAAGTGAAATCTATTGAAACAAGACATAAGTGGAATCCACACAGAAATAAAGAGAATGACTAAAAATAAAAATAAAAAAGGCACAGAAGGTGGATGGATGCATTGCAGACAAAAAAGGAAAAATGTTAACAGACAATTAGGATATTATAAATATATATATATATATATATATATATATATATATATATATATATATATATATGGCCCTTTTCGTCTTGTCAGACGGTCTAGTGGAGGCTATTGCGTATTTTTTTGAGGTATTGTTTTTGCCGAACAGCTTCTCTCGTGGCTAATTCTACCAATGTTTGACAAACACACGCGGTCACATAATGAACAGGTCAGGCTCGCTGGTCCACAGGGTTTACCATCCTTTTTCATGAGTCTCTTCTCTTCTAAGTCCTGTCTTAGCACAGTCTCAAATGTTGTTATACCGTTCCTTATACATGCTCTCCATGATGTGCGATCACTTGCCAGATGTTGCCAGTCGTTTTCACAGATGGAGAAGCCTTTCAGAGATGATTTGCAGATATCTCTATATCGTAGTTTAGGTCTGCCGATTTGTCTTTTTCCGTGTTTTAGCTCACCATATAGTATTTGCCTAGGAATGCGTTTTTCTTCCATCCGTTGGACATGCCCCAGCCATCTTAGCCTTCGACTTCTGAGCATCGACATGATTGTTAGGGTCTTAGCACGTTGCAGGACAGTTAAGTTGGTTATTTTGTCTTGCCATTTGATGTGCATTATTTTGCGGAGACATCGTATGTGGAAGACATTTAGTCTTTTTTCCTGGTTTGAGTATGTTGTCCAGGTTTCGGATCCATATAGTAGTGTGCTAAGCACACATTGTTCTAATTTGTCCTTCTTTCAGTGTGCTTGTTTTAGTAAGTCCAGGGCACATGGTCCTTACGTTCCATGTGCCAAGTTTAAACATTGGTAATTTCTTCCTCATTTCACTTTGCCTACTCTGCCTGGGCACGGAATATGGAGATAGTGCTTTACCCAGTCGCACTATCCCCCTCTCGACTTCGTTTCAAGGATTTCCGAAGGAGGGACAAAGTCCATACGTTCGGAATTGAAAGAAGGTGCAGGGGATGCCAGAAAGACGATTAACGCCGATTATAAATAGATGGCAGGAATATATAACAGAACTATTTCATGATCAAAGGGACAAGAAACCAGTTATAAAATATACATCAGGCTATAAAATCTTAAAATCTGAGGTGGAAAAAGCTATAAAAACAATGAAGAAGGGAAAAAGCAGCAGACATGAAAGTATACAGATAGAGATGATACAGGCACTGGAAGATTTTGGCATTGAAGTGATTACAGACATATGCAACGACATATACCATACAGGATACATACCAAATGAACTAAAAACATCAACTTTCATTGCATTGCCTAAAAAGAATGGTGAAGTTGAATGCAGTGACGTTGAGCAATAAGCCTAATGAGCCATATTACAAAAATCTTGCTAAAAGTTATACAAGGAAGGATTCAGAATAAAATCAATACTGAATTAGATGAGCAGCAATTTGGATTTAGGAAAAATAGCGGGACAAAAGAAGTCATATTCTGCATGAGAACATTAATCGTAAAATACACAGTAGTAAACAAACCATTACATGCCTGCTTCATAGACTACACCAAAGCTTTTGATAGAGTACACCACAAACAACTTGTAGAATGCCTAAAAGAGATACATCTAGAAGACATGGACATACGACTAATATGTAATCTATACTGGGAGCAAACAGTAATAATAAAATATAAGAAAGAGAACTCTACACCCATTGACATAAAAAGAGGAGTAAGACAGGGATCACCAAGCTTGTTCAATCTATACACTGAGCAAATCTTTAAAAACATCATAGAGATACCAGGCCTACAAATTAATGGAAAGATAATCAATAACCTAAGATATGCTGACGATACTGTACTACTAGCAGAAAATCCTAAAGATCTACAACAATTACTTAATGAAATAAACATGACAAGCAAAAAATATGGACTAGATATGAATATCAAAAAGACTAAAAAACTATGATCATAAACAAAGAAAATACTCAAAACCCACAAGTGGATATCAAAATTGAAGGAATAGACCTGGAGACAGTTCAGAACTACAACTACCTTGGACACACTATAACCAGTGATGGAAAATGTACAACTGAAATAAACAAAAGAATAGGAATGGCAAAAAGTAATTTTAATGTCATGAAGAACATATTAACTTCAAAACAAATAACACCAGGGCTAAAACTAAGAATAGCAAAATGTTACATCTTCTCAATATTCCTATATGGTGCTGAAACATGGACATTAGAGAAGAAAACAGAACAGAGAATTGAAGTCTTTGAAATGTGGATATGTAGAAGAACAGGTAGAATTGGACGGAGGGAAAAGAAAACAAACGATGAAGTCTTAAAACAACTACAAATGAAAAGAGAACTACTAAACACAATTCAAACAAGACAAATGCGATTTTTGGGCCATGTTAAAAGACACAACAGCCTACTAAAAGTAATCCTGGAGGGGAAAATACAAGTTAAAAGAGGTAGAGGCAGACCAATACTAACATGGACGAGTAACATCAAAAGATTGACAAATCAGCCTATGACAACCTGCACCATCAAAGCAAGAGACAGAGCAGAATGGCGCTCCGTGGTAGCCAACCTTCGTTGCGGAGACGGTACTCGATGATTATGACGAAATCTATTAAAATATTGTAGTCAACTGGAATATTAAATAACGTCTTGTGAATGATTTTCTTCATTTTCGATGCAAAGGTTGATGCGCTTTTCAAAATTCACAGGAACTCGACGTCATAAATTCACATTGCCGTCAATGTTAGCACATTCACTCTGCATTCAATCAAGTGCGTTAGAGCTGGGATTTTCATTGAGTCCACCTTCACCTTTAGCATGTCCCGGAAAAGAAAGTCAAGGGGCTTAAGTCAGGCGAATGAAGAGACGACTCCACATGACCACACCTTCCAGTGCAGGTAAGGAAGTTGTGCATTCAGCCAATCTCTATGTATTTTTGTCTGCGTCGAGACTTTTGGGACACCGTGTAGTACAGGGAGGCAGCAATAATGGGATTAATGTTTCTCAATACAAAGTAAATTTTTTAAAAATATATAAGGACGTTGCAGCTTTACGAAAAAGACATGACCAACAAAAATTAATCGACGTTTCGATCAAAGTGTCTTCAACTGAAACGAAAACAAACAAAACAAATTTTAAATCTTTAAAAAAAAAATAAACAGAAGCAATCTCAGAAATATCAGAAAAGTGATAAAAACGGTATCACGGGAAGGCACACAAAATGTGACGCCATGTAAGAAAATAAACTCCATGCTTAGTGCACTGGAAAGAGTGAGGCAGAGATAACCTTCATACTGAGAGTACTTGAAGGCATTACTCACGCCCTTTAGGAGGGCATAGTTGGAGAAAGCAGCCAGAGAGACGGACGGACAGACATAGATAGACGGACAGATAGACGGACGGACAGACAGACGGACAGACTGACGGACGGACGGACAAATAGACGAACAGACTGACGGACGGACAGGTAGACAGACAGACGAACAAATAGACGGGCGGACAGACAGAAGGACGGATGGACAACTGAAACAAGTGACTGGCGAACAGACGGACGGATAGACAGATAGAGAGACAGGCGGACGGACAGACTGACGGACGAACGGGTATATGGATGGATTGATGGACAGACATACAGACAGATATATGGATAGATGGATATGTATATGGATATATAGATGGATGGATGGATTCAACAAAAAAGGCAACTCACCATGATAACGCTTTGAGACCCTCATCCAGTCCCCTAGCGTACGCCTCTGGACTGTTGATATACTCCTCCTCGTCCATTAAGTTCTCCTCTGACTTAACGCTGGCCAGATGCTGTCGAATCAGTTGTCTTTTTCTGGTTTCTTTGGTCATTACAATTTCTCTGTTGACAAAGATAAAGGTAATCCAATAACATACAATATCCCAGAAACGCAAGAATTTTAGCATACCAGACCTAATTCTTCTTCTTCTATCCTTTCTCCATTGCCCTTGGCGTCGAGGGGAGATACAATCTGCGATTCTTTGCTCTTCTGTTGTTATCCCTTCTAGTGACTCTAGTATTCCCTTTATCCATCTCTTCTCGGTCTTCCTCTTAATCTGGCGTTTTCGTAGCGTTTGTTTATGGCTTTTTGAGTCATTGTTAGTTCTTTTTGTCTTGTATGTGGCCGAATCAATTTATCTGTTGTTTCTTTATGTACTCGATGGCTGGTTCAATTTCGAGTTTCTTCCTCAGGTCAGTGTTTCTTACCCTGTCCCTTAAGCTGTTTCCTTTCATTCTTCTGGCACATTTCATTTCGGTGGTCGTTATCTTTCTTATTGTTCTAGAGTCCAGCGTCCAATTCTGGCACTGATAGCACAGAGTTGGTAGAAAAATTGATTTGTATATTGCCCTTTTTTCTTCCGTAGTTATTTCTTTGTTTTTCAATAGTGTTGATACTTGGCCTATAACTTGGCATGCTTTGTTACACCTTATATCTATCTCTGTCTCTTGATTCTAACGTTTGGAGATAAAACAAATGTCTGTTCTCTTTCTCGTTGTTATTTCCTTTTCAACATTGCCAGTGAGACGCTCATTTTTAACAACAGGAATTGATCAATAAATATCCGGGAGAGAATGTAGTTGTTTGTCACTGAAACTTTAATTGATCATCTCATTCATGTCTCTCCAGTAAGAAAAAAATTCACTTGTTTCTTAGTCTACATTTAATGTGATTAGAGTCTTAAAAGTACTTTTTTTCTGGTTAAAAATATAATATTGCACCAACTGAAACTCTTAGATTTGCCAATCTGATACTTTTCTTACAAGCATTAGCTACTAAAGTATCATTCATAAATAAATATTTACATGAGTTAGAAATTTCACGTTTTATGTCTGGTGGCAAAAATTGAAACCACTCACACAAAATATCAATTTTAAGAATGAGTGGAATGTACTAGGCGAAGGGCATCTTCATCTTTAGATGCTACAAAACTTACAACATTGGAACTGAGATGTCATTTTTAGATCAAAACAAATAGCTGTGAGAAATAATCAACGATCATCATCGAGTGCCATCTCTGCAACGAAGGTTGGCTACCATGGAGCGCCATTCTGCTCTGTCTCTTGATTTGATGGTGCAGGTTGTCATAGGCTGGTTTGTCTATCTTTAGATGTTACTCGTCCATGTTAGTCTTGGTCTGCCTCTACCTGTATTACCTTGCATTTTCCCCTCCAAGATTACTTTTAGTAGGTTATTGTGTCTTTTAACATGACCCACAAATCGCATTTGTCTTGTTTGAATTGTGTTTAGTAGTTTTCTTTTCATTTTTAGTTGTTTTAAGACTTCATTGTTTGTTTTCTTTTCTTTACATCCAATTCTTCCTATTCTTCTATATATCCACATTTCAAAGGCTTCAATTTTCTGTTCTGTTTTCTTCTCTAATGTCCATGTTTCAGCACCATATAGGAATATTGAGAAGATGTAACATTTTGCTATTCTTAGTTTTAGCCCTGGTGTTATTTGTTTTGATCTTAGTATATTTTTCATGGCATTAAAATTAAATTTTTCTATTCCTATTCTTTTATTTAGAAGGTTGTGATTTGTCATGATTATTCCAGACAATTTAAGAAGGTAGTTTGCCATTCCTTTCCTTCTTGGCAGTGACTGTACTAGTCAGAGATCGCAGCCAATGTCTCTATACATGAGATCCTCTGCCTGCCATCGCGGTGTGGGGACCATAACCGGCACTACTTATCGGCTGTTCCCACAACACCATCCACCACCTGCTCCAATGGCTTCACATAACCCTGATAGGGGGGCTAAACGGGAGTTCCACTTTGCCCAGGGGTGTTTATTTCATTAAGAGACAAAGCAGAATGGCGCTCCATGGTAGCCAACCTTCTATGCGGAGACTGCACTCAATGATGATGACGATGAAGCAGGTCTGAGTCGACAGGATACCTCCTTACAATAATAAAAGACAAAACATTTTATTGATATAAACTTGTTGCCTAGTCAGAATCATCTTAGAGGGAACAGTGAGAGATGAAAGGCGTAGATGAGAAGAAAATAAATTAATGATAAAACAAGAAATGGAAAAGATTTAAGAAGTCAGGAAACTGGCACATAAAAGGAAAGAGTGGATAACGATCTTCAACAATTTATCATGTTGGCATAACAAAAAAGTAAAGTACCCCCGTCACGCCAAGTGACGTACAGGGCATATGGTGTTAGTGACCATAAATTTTACAGACATTTCGGCACATGATTTTTGGGGTAATGTGGTCGGTATTACGCTCATTCCGCTTTACTTTCCCAGAAAAAAAAATCCGGTACCCATTAAAGGCTTGGTGAACCGGAAGCCGTCGGTTGGGATCGAACCCTACCTCTTTTCCCTTGTAGTCCATCATGTTGGCATGAAGCGGCATAAAGGTCTTCCTCCACCATGAGTTGGTCGTGTCTTTAAGTGCTTTTTTATCTATTCCCTTTTGTAGTTATTGAAGCCTCGGTGGCTGAGTGGTTTGAATGCTCGATTACTGACCATAAGGGTCCGTGATCAATCCCCAGCAGTGGCGGATTTTTTCGGACCGATAAGGCTCCGGGGTTCACCCAGTCTGTGGAAAAGGGTATCTGAGATTTTTATAGGAAGCAAAGGCGGTCTGGAGTGATACCGACCACATCACCAAAAAATGTGCCGTGGTCATAGAAAAATCTGGTCACTAACAGCATATTCTCCATAAGCCTAGAAAGACGTGGAGGGAACGTTTACTTTTGTAGCTATTCAGTAGAATTAATTTGTTTGCCGCTGCAATTAATACGTGCTGTATTGAAATGTTTGTAAAGCTTTTCTCTCATTTTTTATTTTGTTTCAGTTGTTTATTTATTTGTTTCTATTCAGATAATGTTCTCATGTTCCTTTTCAGCCAACGATTGTAAATGTGTTCTTTGTCATCGGTAGACAAACGTTGTGTTGTTCGTCATCTCTTCCAAAATGAGGTATAATTTCTTAGATGCTAATTTGATTCTTCCCATGCCCGTCCATCTGTTTCCACTGAATCTAAATACATTGACCTTCTTTTCATTTTGCGTGGTTGTACTTGTTTCAATTTTCCTACTTTATTGATTTTTCTGACATTCAGAAACCCAGTTGGTGTTTTTTCCGGCCTCGATACAGAGAGGTTGTGGGTTCAAATCCGGGCTACACCGGTTGGGATTTTTATTTATGATTTCTCTCTGTGGCAACCACCCTTGGTCTCAGCAGCGAGGCCCAGCTTGAAACGTCAATTACTCATGGATGGAAAAAATATAAGTACCTCCGAAGTCGCAGTTATCTGCCTGTGCGTCGAGGGACCCCTGTGCACACGGCTGCCCGGCAAAAATGGATTAACACGCAAAATTCAGTTCCTAGTCTCTAGGGACTTCGTCAGAGGTAAAAGCTGGCGAACGAAAAAAAAAATTGGTGTTTTATAGTTTGAGCTTTTGGATTAGTTCAGTCAATGGCTTCCTTTTGGCTCACATCGCTGCCAGTCATACAAGCTCCAAGCTCTGGATGTCCACTCTGTAGCATAATGTGTGGTTGCTGTAACAAATGTCCCTTTTATTATTTCCGTAGAGAGGATTGTCAAATTAATGTTACCACCTGCCCCAGGGTGTCTCATGTCTCACCTCTACCCGCACAATAGTTATTGAGTTATTAGCGGGTCATCATCATTGCACTCCGAACATGTCCATAGGTGCTCAGATCCCCTCCTCAGCAAGTCTCGAAGCGTCCAGCGACTGACGACTCCAGTTCTGTGTTGGTTGATAAGTCTTCTTACACGCCCACTAAGTTTCTCGTTTCTGGCTGTGCTCATCTTAACTCCCATCGCTTTCATCCGAAGGAGTGACGTGGACTCATAAACCCCGCACAATAGAGCGCACTTCAGTTAAATCTGCTACTGGTAAAACTTCAGTTAGCATAGCTTTAACAGGTTAAAGAGTATTAATCGAATAGTGGAGAGAGAGAGATACAACAGGCTGGGTGCAACATAAAGACTCAAGAAAAGAGAAGAGAAACAATGAGGTGATAATAAAAACAGGAGCGTACCGTGAAAGCTGTATTAAGGAATAGAGGGGTGTTGGTGTCTGCACAAGGTTTCAGTTAGAAAACAAACGCTTAAAAGAAACTGAGACGTGTCTAAATCAAATCATTTTAAATAATGAAAAAAAGAGATCAAGTGTAGTGAACGTTGTCACACACAAATAAATATATAAATAAAAGTATGCATGTCAAAAAGTACATAGCTACTTCACACACAACAAATTCTAGGTTCGCCTCAGGGAAATGGGAAACTGATTTACCAGAACTCAGGAAAAGAATATTACAAAACCTCGCCCTAAAAAAATGAAATAAACATTTACGATAATGATAGTTTTCTACGAAATAAATTCTATAGGAGAGAATAAGTGCGTCATTAAAGCATGGATATCATGTAAAAGCATGAACTCAGTAACAAAGAGCAATTTTTGTTTTAAATTAAGAAAAAGAGTTGTTTAGAAAATTCATTCTCTTTTCTTTGAATATCGCTTATTTGAACATAATTCATTTATAAGGAACCGTTTATATATGTCCAGCATAAGACATTTTAAATACAAAAATAAAAATTGTCAACTCCAATGGTCAGTCAGTATTACTATATGTCTGTGAAACATGGGGAATAACAAAAATGACAATTATGAAGATACAGACTTTCATTAATGGATGCTTACGCAGAATAAAAGGATGGAAATGGCAGGACAAAATCACTAACATAGAATTATGGAAATGTACCAGTCAAATACCAATGGATAAAGAGACACAGCGAAGACAATGGCGCTGGATAGGCCACACACTACGAAAACCAACTGAGAGTATTACACAACAGACCCTTTTTTGGAATCCCCAGGGGGAAAAGACAAAGAGGAAAACCAAAGAATTCTTGGAGAAGACAGATAGAAGCAGAGATGAAGATGATGGGGAAGGCATGGAATGATCTTAAAAGAATGGCAAAAAACAGAACGACGTGGACAGTTTTTGTTGAATATCTATGCTCCACTGGGAGCTAAAAAAAATAGATGATGATGATGATGATGATGAACCTAATTCCTAGTCATCTGCAAGGCTTTTTTGTTTGAGTACATAAAGTATGTAGCGCTAAACTATTGCCTTGTGGCCCTGCAGATCTGATTTCTGTCGTATTTCTCGAGGAGATTGCATTTCCAAGTTCTCGTACATGACGTCAATTATAGCTTCTTCTATTTATTTGTTTTAGTCTTCAGTATCTTTTCTTCTTTGTGTGAGCCATTATCGTTATAAAATAATATATTTTCACTAGACAGTAATCAGCTAACTATTGCGAATAAACTCAGTATAGGAATCATGCTCTTATCGGGT
Source organism: Megaustenia siamemsis (assembly GCA_032433765.1). NCBI lineage: Eukaryota > Metazoa > Mollusca > Gastropoda > Stylommatophora > Ariophantidae > Megaustenia > Megaustenia siamemsis. The sequence continues at coordinate 24,249,453 of JAVIAB010000156.1, read as the reverse complement.
GATTTTTTAATAAATATATTTTGGGCTTGGCTCATAACTGAACAAAGAATAAATAGATAAAATATGTAGCACCACTGACGAATGGGGAGCATACATGTTGTGATAATGTCTACGACCATCGCTACATTTGATTGGTCAGCACTATGCCGATCCGCTTTACTTTCCTCAGTCTTGACTCTTGTCAAAGACAAAGAATGATTAAGCTGAAAGATCAACAAAAGTAACATAAAAATGTCTGTAAAGAAAGAATGTTCAAATGCTGAATAAAATAGAGTCACAAAGACGTCGTGAACGAAGCCAGTGCAAAAAAAGATCTTCGCATCGCATTAGAAAGGAAAAAAAACAGGAACCCTTCCTCGCCTATGTAAAGAACAGAGAAAATCTTGAAATATAAAAGTGCATGATTTAAAGAAATAGAATTGAGATGGAATAAATGAATTATAATACTAGTTTTACCATCTGCAATGGAAATAGATAAACAGTAAAAATTATTAAGTACCAGTGGGCCGAATACTTGTATATAACAGGAGGCATTACGTCACTAGGCGTGGCTCTTGATGATAATGGAGACACTGATAGTACCAGCGTCGTCATATTCAATAATCTTTGTCACATGTACAATTGGACGAATCACCTTCGGGGCCACCATAAGTACTGGAGATCGGGCCAACGAATAAACCGATTAAGGAAATTACACAGAAAAAATGTTAGAAAGAGAGGAATTACAATCGACATTGTCAAGCTGGAGATAGCCTGAGCAATATTGCATGGAGTCTGAGAACAAAGTGACAAGTGACATGGAGCCTAATTCAATGTCTGAGTCTGTTGTTTGATGTCATCATGAAGTGTTGTCACCTAGTCGAAGGTTGGCTACCATGGAGCGCCATTTCGCTCTGTCTCTTGCTTTGAGGGTGCAGATTATCATAGGCTGACTTGTCCATCTTTTGATGTTACTCGTCCATGTTAGTTTTGGTTTGTCTCTGCTCCTTTTACCTCATATTTTCTCTTCCAATATTACATTTAGTAGGTTGTTGTGTCTTTTAACATGCCCCAAAAATTTCATTTGTATGCTATAATTGTGTTTGCTAGTTATCTTTTAATGTTTAGTTGTTTTAAGACTTCATCGTTTGTTTTCTTTTCTTTCCATCCAATACTTCATATTCTTCTATAAATCCACAATTTAAAGGCTTCAATTTTCTGTACTGTTTTCTTGTCTAATGTTCATCTTTCTGCACCATACAGGAATATTGAGAAGACATAACATTTTGCTATTCTTAGTTTTAGCCTTGGTGTTATTTGTTTTGATGCTAGTATATTTTTCATGACATTACAATTACTTTTTTGCCATTCCTATTCTTTTGTTTATTTCATTTCTACATTTTCTTTCGATCATGTGCTGAAGGTCTGTAAAATATAGGGTCACTGACACCATATTTCCCTATACGCCACTTGGCGTGATGGGGGTACTTTACTTTTTTTTAATTTTCCTTCGCTGGTTATAGTATGTCCAAGGTAGTTGTAGCACTGAACTGTCTCCAGGTCTATTCCTTCAACTTTGATATTCACTAATAGGTTTTTAGTATTATCTTATTTTATGATCTTAGTTTTGGGGAGCCGCGATACCTCAGTGGTTAGTGAACTGGACAACAAAGGACAAGGGGTAGGGTTCGATCCTGACCGACGGCTTCCGGGTTCACCCAACATTAAATGGGTACCGGGTTTTTTTCTGGGAAAGTAAAGCAGCACGGGCGTAATACCGACCACATTTCCCCAAAAATCATGTGCTGAAGGTCTGTAAAATATAGGGTCACTAACACCATATTTGCCATATATAACGCCATATATTATATACGCCACTTGGCGTGACGGGGGTACTTTACTTACTTTTTTTTTTTTACTATGATTTTAGTTTTAGTCTTTTTTATATTCAAATCTAATCCATATTTTTGCTTGTTATGTTTATTTCATTAAGTAATTGTTGTAGATCTTTAGGATTTTCTGCTATTAATACAGTATCATCAGCATATCTTAGGTTATTGATTATCTTTCCATTAATGTTTAGGCCTGGCATCTCTGTGATGTTTTTAATGATTTGCTCAGTGTATAGATTGAACACATTTGGTGATAGGATGTATCCCTGTCTTACTCATCTTTTGATTTGATGAGGTTTGATATATGTATGGCCCCTTTCCGTCTTGTCAGACGGTCTAGTGAAGGCTATTGTGCATTTTTTTGAGGATTTTTGTTGTTGAAAATCTTCTCTCGTGGCTAATTCTACCAATGTTTGACAAATACACACGGCCACAGAATGAACAAGTCAGGCCCACTGGTCCATAGGATTTTCCATCATTTTTCATGAGCCTTTTCTCTTCTAAGTTGTGCCTAAGCACAGTCTCAAATGATGTTATGGCATTCCTTATACATGCTCTCCATGATGTGCGATCACTTGCCAGATGTTCCCAGTAACTTTCACAGACGGAAGTCTTTCAGAGATGATTTACAGATATCTCTATATCGTACTCTAGGTCTGCCGACTTGTCTTTTTCCGTGTATTAGTTTTATATACAGTATAGGTGTGTATAGGTTTGATAGCAGACTATATAATCCGGGACTTCAGTGCTTTATAGCAAATGAGGACTCTATCGAGCTTTAATGTGTTTGTCTCTCTAAAAGCTGAGTGATCACCGTCAAGCTACAAAAGTCCTGCTATACTGCAATGCTAAAGAGCTGGGGCTCCAGCATTACGAGGTGAAATATTAAATGGTAGAGAATCCCAGCTTTTTATGTGGCCACTGAGTGGTGAAAGGAAACAAGGGAGACCAAAATAAATTATAAAAATCTATTAATAGAGAGGGTTCAACTAAGAATCCAGCGGCCATCGAGCTGACACCATTTTGTCAAAGGACTCAAATGTCATCATCATGTGCCATACCCGTTGGCGTAGACGATCATGTCCTTCCACAATTTTCAATCTACAGTGCATCGTATCAGTTCTGTTGTTGGCTGTTTTCCATGCCATGACACCAAGCTATCCAGTATTTTCTCTCTTTGTCGTCCGCTATCTCTCTTTCCTTCCATTTTGCCAGTTGTAACCAAGTATTCCAACCTTCCTCTTCTCATGATGTGCCCGAAAAATGCTGATTGTTGCTTTCTGATGTTTTTTAGGAGCTCCCTTTTTGTGTTGGCCTCTTTGAGAACTTCCCCATTGGTCTTTTTTAGCTGCCCAGGGAACTTTCAACCTCAATTGTAGACTCAAAAACAAAAGAAGACCTGCAATAACTAACAGTGAAGCGTCAGACATAAAGAGTTATGATTTCTGCTCTATGTGTTAAACAAAGAAGTCCTGCAATAACTAGCAGTGAAGCGTCAGTTCAAGAGTTATGATTTCTGCTCTATGTGTTAAACAAAGAAGACCTGCAATAACTAGCAGTGTAGCGTCAGTTCAAGAGTTATGATTTCTGCTTTATGTGTTATCTTCGATATACGAGGAACGAACTAAAACCCCAAGCATTATAAAGTGAAACATTAAATGGTAGGGTCAGCCTCAACCGTAAAGGGTGAAATACAAAACTGTTGAGAAAACTTTGTATATCAGATCAAAATAAAACGAAACTAGTCCAGTTTGATTTGACCAATACCTGAATCCCTCGGCAAATTCCTCTACACTAATCCTTCCATCGCCATCTGTGTCCAGTTGTTTAAACACGCCACAGAAATCATCGAGGGAGAGCTCTCTACAGATGGAAGTGATCTCGCCTTGGCTATCTGACCCATCGAGGTCGAGGTCGCGTGTATGGAAGAGCTGGCCGAGGTCGCTGGCCTGATCAAAAGCGGACATCGTGACGTAACCGATGTATTACTCAGAACAAAGCGCCAGAATAAATGTGATGGCGTCACTGTGAAAACAAAAATGTGCAACAAAATATTCAAAATGGTGGAGATGTGAGTGTCCAAAAGCATAAGGAGGTTGTGTGATTAGGTGTAGGTGGCAACTGTGAACAAATATAAGCGGTGTATGTGCGAATGACTAAGCAGTGTGTGTAAACATATGTAAGCGGTGTGTGTAAACATATGTAAGCGGTGTGTGTAAACATATGTAAGCAGTGTGTGTAAACATATGTAAGCGGTGTGTGTAAACAAATTCTTCTTCTTCTTCTGCGATCATGGTTCATTCAGGCTAGGATTCCGGACTCTCTTATGAAGGCAGCTGTCTGTTTAAGTGATTCGGTTGCCCTGTATAGTTTCTCTTCCAGGGAGGTGGGTGTGGACCACATTGTCCTTCTCGGGTCTGGGTACTGGGGGCAATCCTGTAGAACATGTTTTGTTGTCAAGTTGTCCGGTGTACAGTGGCAATGGCTGTAGTTCCTATTTTGAGTTTGGTGAACATGTGGTTTCTCATTCTGTCATGTACTTAGTGTAAACAAATGTAAGCGGTGTATGTGTGAACAAATGTAAGCGGTGTATGTGTGAACAAATGCAAGCGGTGTATGTGTGAACAAATGTAAGCGGTGTATGTGTGAACAAATGTAAGCGATGTATGTGTGAACAAATGTAAGCGATGTATGTGTGCGAATAAGTATATGCGGATTGTTTGTGAGCGAGTACTAGTGACATAGGTGTGAACAAGTGGCATGTACGTAAATAAATATAAGTGCAATATGCGTAAACATATGTTAGGGTGTGTGTGTGTGAAAATACGGTAGATGTTAACAAGTCTATACTACGTGTGTGAACAAATGTGAGAGGTATATGTGAAGAAGCATGTGTGTGAAAGAGTGTAAGCGGAAAGTGTGATCGAATGCAAGCTGTTATGTAAATGAATGTAAGTGGATTCGAGTGTGAATAGGCAAAAGCGACGTGTGTTAACACGTGTAAATTGCACGTGTAGGCAAGTGTAAGAAGCGAATGTGAACAATTGTAAGCGGTATGTGTGGATACATTTAAAGCAGTGCATCTATGTCCTGTCTGTGAACACATATAAATAGCTCGTGTGTAATTGTGAACAAGTCTACACTGTTTGTATGTAGCTAGTGTGTTACTGTGAACAAATCTAAACTGTTTGTGTGTAGCTTATGTGTTACTGTGAACAAATCTTAACTGTTTGTGTGTAGCTAATGTGTTACTGTGAACAAATCTAAGCTGTTTGTGTGTAGCTAGTGTGTTACTGTGAACAAATCTAAACTGTTTGTGTGTAGCTTATGTGTTACTGTGAACAAAACTTAACTGTTTGTGTGTAGCTAATGTGTTATTGTGAACAAATCTTAACTGTTTGTGTGTAGCTAATGTGTTATTGTGAACAAAACTTAACTGTTTGTGTGTAGCTAATGTGTTATTGTGAACAAATCTTAACTGTTTGTGTGTAGCTAATGTGTTACTATGAACAAATATAAACTGCTTGTGTGTAGCTAGTGTGTTACTGTGAACATATGTAAACTGTTTGTGTGTAGCTAGTGTGTTACTGTGAACACATGTAAACTGTTTGTGTGTATAGCTAATGTGATACTGTGAACAAATCTAAACTGTTTGTGTGTAGCTAGTGCCTTACTGTGAACAAATCTAAACTGTTTGTGTGTAGCTAATGTGTTACTGTGAACAAATCTAAACTGTTTGTGTGTAGCTAGTGTGTTACTGTGAACACATGTAAACTGTTTATGTGTAGCTAATGTGATACTGTGAACAAATCTAAACTGTTTGTGTGTAGCTAATGTGTTACTGTGAACAAATCTAAACTGTTTGTGTGTAGCTAATGTGTTACTGTGAACAAATCTAAACTGTTTGTGTGTAGCTAGTGTGTTTCTGTGAACAAATCTAAACTGTTTGTGTATAGCTAGTGTGTTACTGTGAACACATGTAAACTGTTTGTGTGTAGCTAATGTGTTACTGTGAACAGATATAAACTGCGTGTGTGTAGCTAGTGTTTCTTTAATGTGGTCGCATTCAAATATAGACACCAGACCTCCTGTTTATTTTCATTATCCGAGAGGGCTAGACGTTGGATCTCACTATCAAAGATATCAGGGGAGGGTAACGAATAAACGTAAGCACAATATGTGTAGCCAAATGTAAGAAATAAAAATGTGTGAGAAAGTGTAAACAGCAAATGTGTGAACAGCAAATGTGTGAATAGCAAATGTGCAAGCAACGTGAAAAGAAAAGCGTAAATAGCGTTATAACTGAAAAAGAAAATAAATGGCCAAACAGCAAAGACACAAGTGCAAACATAATTTATAATTTAATATAAATACCAAATATGTTAAAAAGTGGATGCAAAATGCAAAAAAAAGGGCAAACAGAATAAGCAAAGGTACGATAAACATATATAAATGCACACATACACACACATGCACAGCATAATTACAAAAGAATAAACAGAAAAGGAAGACTTTTTACCTTTGAACAGGTACGTGTTTCTTCTCTTATATTTACCACCCTATGTTATCATCCTTCCACCTCTTTGGGATATCATTTTATTAGTTATCACACGTAGTCGATCTCTCAAACTTCACTTTGATATATTTATATATATATATATATATATATATATATATATATATATATATACATTTATTTTATTTATTATATTTTATATATATTGTATACATATTTGTTCGTGTAAATAAAAACATAAATCCGAACAAGAAAACAAGAAACGTCGTGCAAAAGAACAGGAGAGAAGTTGAAGCGATGCATTGTGACGAAAATCTGAGGTAATCATGGAAAAGGCAGAGATAATCAACCCGCATGTTGGAAACAACAAAAATTGAAATTTCTAGACTGATTCCAAACAGCCTGCTTGGGGAAAATTATCAAAGTTAAGTGGCGAAATAAAATCAGTACGAGGATTAGCTCAAAAGGTAGAACCAGGATAAAATGCGTCTAGAAATAAGAGGCACTTAATGAAGATGCAAAAGGTCATGTTCTCAGAAGAGATACAGCAACACTTACACGAACAGTGGAAATAGATATCAATCGTGTGGGCCTGACACGGGGCACATTAAAAATGGCGAACTTTGCTTTTGCTGGACAACGCGCCACAAGGGGAACCAGTTACTGAATGGTTTGTCGGTCTGTATTTACGGGTATAGAGGGGGAGACAATTAATCAAACGTTGAGCACTTTGAGGAGGATGGCAGCACTTCAAGCAAGGTGGATTAATGTTGTTGCTGCTCCAGTAAACGCTACTGCTTGTATCTGGGGTCTAACAATCTTTACGTGTTCACGGCCACAAATAAAAGAAAGACTCCTCAAACATAACGCATTTAATGAGTTATCACTTGTAGTCTCACAGTGACATTCAAATATAAATCACAGACGTTACAGCATATTATGTGTGAAGACGCTCTGAAGTCATCTACATGTCCCATTGGTGGTTCCAATTCGTGAAACCACGCAAAAAAAATTACATTTCTAACCAATGTATGCATTAGCAATATGTTAGTACATTAGTCATTTGATAAGAAACATGCTAAACACCGACTAATTCTTTTAACGTTCTGGTGTGAAATACTGTTCTTCTTATGTAGCGTTCATCCGTTAGGTGGGCGTTGAGATGTTGTGTCCTTAGTTTTGAGGCAATTACGGATAGCTGCGCCTTTCGGCCCGACACATCCGCCTTTGATGCATGCAGATTTTACAATTGTTGTCCCTGCAGATGTAACATATTGTCCGTCTCTATTTTTTGCTTTTAACTGCTAAGGGTTCTCTAACGTTCGTGGAGTAAACACGTCACGTCCTGTTTTTTTCACTTTTGTTAACAATTGCTAGGTGTCGGGTGTCAGACCCAGAGGTCAAGGGAGGGTAAAGCCGCAAAGAAACCACGGATTTGAAGAAAACACATCGCACCGTCTTTTGGAGGCGAAGGCGGACCTCACAGCAGCAGAGCTGGAAGCTGTTAGCGACCCACAGCTGATGGCTTGTGCCAGGATCGGTGAACCACAACCATCCAGACCCTGCTACACCTCTCCGCGGTGCCTCTAGTAACAGACTAACCTGTCTAGTCTGGGCAAGCGAGTAGGGATCGAAGAGGGAAGACAACCCGGTACTCAAAAATGTCGTGCTGAAGTCGGATGTTGGGCCGAAAGGCGCAAATATCACAGTTATACTGCAAACCACAACACAACGCAGACACACCCACTTAACGTCCTTTTAAGGGCGGATGATGAAGAGGAATTATATAGTCTACTAGAATACTCTAGAAACTTTAGTCATCGGGCGAACGCAAGCAAGCCACCGTTTTTGTTCAGATTGGAACCCAGAACTTTCCTGACCAGAGCCCCATGTCTTACCTCTAAGCCACCAATTTCCAACAGTGAATTATGTCATTTTCTATCACTACCTTTATGATAATGTAAATTACATCTTCCACTCATAGTTTTTAATGTTCCATAAAGTAACAATACATGTATTATTATTCTAAAATGATCAAATTGACAAAATAAAAGCAAACAAAACAAGTAAAATCTCATTGATAAACAAATGTGAAAAACACAGCACATATTTCTGAAATGTTATCAATTTTTAAGCGCAAACAGAAATACGTGTTTACTGTGTTTACGCGTTAACATCGTAAACAGAATGATATAAAAGTGCTAAAACAAATCTAAAAGTAGAGAAGATATATTTAACAATAAATAAAACACCTTGACAGCTGGGTTAGTCACTACACATTAAACGCTTGCGTATTTCGTTTATATTTGATAAACCGGAAGATATGCAAATACATGTGTTCATAACTTAATTCAAGGTTCGCTGTGTAAAGGAAGCACAGAGTTAACTTCTCGATATTAACTCTTTCAGTGCGGAAGGTTTTTATTAATTTAGCGATAGAGATTTCAGAGAGAAAATTGTTATTGTTTTTAAATTTTAAATTATATTTGTTTATATTTATCTAACGCTTAACATATTATATATGCATTTTTAGATAATTAAACAAGGAATTATATTTCACCAATACCGAGATGGTACAAGGTATATTAAAAAAATATGGGTTAATGGCAGTTTACACTAATCAAATTGAGAGTGACGCACTGTGCGGCTAAACGTACATGACCGAAATCGACATGGCGCATTGTGCGTCGAAACGTACGGAAAGAGTTAAAGAACCCGTTAGTTCGACTGATTTGTTTACTGTGATTCATGATATGAAAGTAATTGATAAACTCGAAAGAGAAATAATGGGAAAACTGTGACGACCTTAAGAGCAATGTCCAGTTTGACGTCACTGCCGATCTAGACGTATAGAAGAATGTTTCTCAATGAAGAAGAGTAAGAAAAGATGTAGGTTTGGCAACCTGGTCAGAATGAATCCTTACCAATCACCATCAAAGGCGTTCTTCTCGAGAATGCAGGGAAAAAGACCAAGAGGAAGACCCAGAAGAAGATGGATAGATGCAGTGACAGAGACATGTAACAACAAAGGAAAATCACTAATTCAGACAATTCGAGCAGCGCAAGAACGACAATTGATATTGATAACCACAACACCTTTTCGGTACCAGTGAGAAAGAGAAAATAAAGGAAAAGAAGAAGAAGAAAAGATGTAAGAAACGGACTGCGGCGGACATTAAGTTGAGGCAACTGAGGTTTCGACTCATATTGTAACTGTAATATTTGATCAGCATACATAACACAAAGGGAGCCGCGATAGCTCAGTGGTTAGTGAACTGGACTACAAAGGACAAGGGATAGGGTTCGATCTCAACCGACGGCTTCTGGGTTCACCCAGCCTTAAATGGGTACCCGATTTTTTTCTGGGAAAATAATGCAGCACGGGCGTAATACCGACCACATTTGCCCAAAAATCATGTGCTAAAGGTCTGTAAAATATAGGGTCACTAACACCATATTTCTATATACGCCACTTGGCGTGACGGGGGTACTTTACTTTTTTTTAATATACATAACACAATCACATTCAAGCTCAATGAGTTTAGTGTGAGTGTACAGCCAGCTACCGTATCCCTTAATATAGCAGTGAAATTGTTGAAATAACTCAAGCTGTTACTAATAGACTTAACTAATATAGACAAACATAGTTACATGTCTATGGAGGTCAAACTTATTACAACCCGTCTCTCAGCATTTATCGGTCTCGCAATGTTTATGTGTTATTGCTATTGTTATGAAAGTCTCCGGTATAACTGCAAACGAATTAAAATCCATAATTGCTCAACCGCCCGTGCCAGTGGAATCATCCGAATTACTAACTCATCTCCAAAACAAAGAAAAATAGCTGTAGATCCCATCATATCAGTATCAACACACGCCAAAAGGCATAAGGCGAAACCGCACAGAAAGGAAACACAGCCAACTGCTCCTTGTCATACGATATCATCATTCATCGTAAACAATCGGAATATCGAAACATGATCAAAACGGATGAAACACACAGCTCACGGTGTGCACAGAGCACTTAACTCAGTTGCTCCTGCAACAAGCAGAATAGGCGTATAGGGAATATGGTGTTAGTGACCATAAATTTTACAGACCTTCAGCCTACAGACTTTCAGACAACTGCCTACTAAAAGTAATCCTGGGATAGAAAATACAAGGTAAAAGAGGCAGAGGCAGACCAAGACAACATGGACGAGTAACATCAAAAGATGGACAAACCAGCCTATGACAACCTGCACCATCAAAGCAAGAGACAGAGCAGAATGGCGCTCCATGGTAGCCAACCTTCGTTGCGGGGATGGCACACGATGATGATGAAAACGTCGATATCAATTCTGGACTACTCAATTGTCAAGATCACCGTCCGCCGCTGAAAGCGAAATAGAAAGATGATTATGCGATCAAGCATATAATCTTATGAAGACGGGTTGTATGATAAGGAAACCTTAAACAGAGCTCAACAACAGGAGGCAATCTGATCAGAGTTAGGCCAATCAGGCAAGCGTTTCGGCTCTTTAGCATCTTGAAACACTATAACTTTCACCTACGTCTTGACCCCCAAGCGGTGGTCTTCTGCTACGCACGAACCTGATAGCTCACAATATGTGAAGTATATGATGAAAAAGACTCTAGTCTACACAATATATGAAGTATATGATAGAAAAGACTCTAGTCTACACAATATATAAAGTATATGATGTAAAAGACGCTAGTCTACACAATATATTAAGTATATGATATAAAAGACTCTAGTCTACACAATATGTGAAGTATATGATAGAAAATATTATTATTATTGTTATTGAAATATTTACGGGTCATCATCATAGCACTACGAACATGTCCATAGGTGCTCAGATACCCTCCTCATCAAGTCCCGCAGTGTCCAGCGACTGACGACTCCAGTTCTGTGTTGGTTGATAAGTCTTCTTACACGCCCACTAAGTTTCTCGTTTCTGGCATGCTAGTCTTAACTTCCACTTCTTTCATCTGAAGGAATGACGTAGACTCATCGTTGTCCATGCCCCGTGCCCTTCCCCACATCTCAGAGGGCATTGATGATGCCCGCCCGATCCATTGGTTGATCGTTTTCAACGACAGCGCAGCTAGCCAACCTGCCCGCTCTTTTATTTTCCCGTACTCCCGCATGTCCAGGGACAGACAAAAGTAATCATACGTATTTTTGATTTCTTCAATGACTTTACTCATCGCCTGCGTACAGAGCCGGCCTCCACTTTTTTTTACCATGCTCATCGAATCACTTAGTATGCAGACTAGTTCGAATATGGTTTTGGCTGTATATTGTCTTTTATGGTTTTTTATTTTTTGTTTGTGTGTCTGTTTGTTTATTGATTTTTCCGACTTTCTTATACACTATTTGTGTTCCTGTGTCATTTATATGTAGCTCTAACATCGGAGTTTTTCCTATAATACATTTTTATTTATTATTGTCTTCAGTCTAGAATCTTTGAGGCCACTGATTCAAATACAGCATTAATCACTACCTGGGATTATTTGGATCTGTTAGTCTGACAGATTGAATATGTGATATTATATACTACCTAGGTAAAGTCAAGGTAAAGTACGACACTTGAATCGGCACGCGATTAGCACGCGAGTTTCCACCCATATCTGCTCGGCCGCCTATCCAGAAGTGTTCGGGGACTTTTGGATAGTGTCGCTTCAAGCATCGAAATTCACGATGCGAGGCGGCATTGCTTATATTCCCAGAGTACTACCCTGTTACCCATTTCTGCCAACGGCTGGGGCGACCGCGGGGGTAATTTTTTTTTCCCAACCACGAGTACAATTCACACTGATTCCAACGGGAATCGAACACGGGTTATACGAACATTGGTACCTAGTCGGGTGGTTTTCCTAACTAGGCTACCGAGGCCACCTTATACTACCTTCAAAAAGTAAATGATGTTATCACATATTGACTTAGTGGCTAGGCACTGTGTCCTTATTAGCAGTTTATATACCTTCGTCATATATTTTCTCTCTTCACATATTTGATTATTTTTTATTACATCGCACACTAACGGCTACTTACAAGAAAACACATTCATATCTATGTAAGCGTAGCATGAAATGGTTTGGCCACTTATTTCGATCACACGGCCAAGCAAGCACAATTATGGAAGGAGCTGTGAAAGGAGGGCAAAAGAGGGCAAAGGAGGGTAAAGGAGAGATAGACAGAGAAAGAAATGGGAAGTTAACCAGAAAAATTTATAGGCCTCGACATCGCAGAATCTCAAAGAATGACTTAAGATAAAAATAAATAGAGAAGGCAGACGAGGTCTGAGGGAGGTGCCCCAAACTGCCGTCGGAGTTACGAGATAATGAAGATGGGAAGAAGAATAAGAAAAAAGAAAAAAGGAGAAGAGGAGAGGAGTGGGAGAACGAAGTGTCCTAAAAGGAAGAAAAAAATGAGCAGGAGAATGAGAGGAAGAAGAGAGAGAAATAAAATGAATAAGAAATAAAGAAGGAAATAAAGAAGGAAAGAAAGAAAAAAGAAAGAAAGAAGAAAAGAAAGAAGGTAAGCATCATATCTCCCGTTTTGTAAGATTGTAAAATGCCGAAACTTATTTTTTTTAAAACTTATTCAGGGCTGTCAAACTTGATTACCACGGAATTTGCTGTTTTCTTTTTCTACGTTCAAGCTGCTGTCATGCGAATCAGACCGGATATCCTGTCTTCAAGATGCTGGCCGCAGTTTGTTTTCATGTGTCAGCAAACATCATGCTATGATACATTATGTTACAGTTTCAATAACAATTTCGGCAAATCTGTAATCATGATGACGTTAAAAGAGTGAACGTTAGCTGGAAGCCTCCGTGGTGGATTGGTTAGTTATAGCTGTAGTTTTAGTTATTCGAAGACCACTGTATCACAGCAAACGAATGAAAATCTATGATTGCTCAATCACATGTGCTAGTGGAATCATCCGAATTAACATTTCATCGAATATTCGAATAAAGAAAGGCAGCTGCAGTCCCCATCATAGCAAACACAGCACACGTCGAAAGACATAAAGCGTAACCGCACCGATAGTGAACGCAGCTGAACTGTCCTTCGTCATACAATATCATCATTCACAGCAAGCGATCTGAATAGAGAAACACCATCCGGTCGAAAAGCACAGCTCACGGTGTGCACAGAGCACTAAACTCAGTAGCTCTGGTAGGAAGCCGGACTTGGAGTATGAGAAACCTGTAACAATGAACACTTTTGAGACAGTGCCTCAGTTGTTCATGCCACACATCATACATTGACTGGAAGTTCAATTGGTTAGTTCAGTCAACTAACGGCGACATTACTAGATGTGACCATTTTTTGTTCGGACCCATGCTGTTTAGGGTTCACGTAGCTACTTATGCTTCTTCATATCCGTCCATTGAAAAAAAATATAAAAGATTTTAAGTTGGAGTAGACTTGTTTTGCAGCATGTTAATGGCATGTCGAAATATCTGCACATTTCGGCCCGAAGCATCCGTCTTCGGTATGCGGTATGCATACGTCTCTTGAAAAGTGTAGAAGTGATTATCTCCGGCGGCGTATGTCAGACTTCTGTGTGATACTGACCAAGTGAACCAGAAACACGACTCTTGTAATAAAAAAGTATGGACATCATAGTCTCTGTATGTCATAAAGCACGATCGTTGACCTTTTTTTACACTTTATAATGGAAGAGCTTCACTGCAGGTGAGGTATTCCCATATCTGCTGAGCAACAGTTCAAGCAACCAACAATGTATTTGTCCTGACCGTTGATACTGTTCTAGTGAACGCGTTGTGTTTTGGGGGAAAAAAAGGCGCCCAGCTCATGAAGCACACTCCTGGGTAGCTGTAACGGCCGTCGCAGGCAGCACAATCTCCATGCGTCTAGAGCCACATCCGTGTAGACTTAAAGATCAGCGAAGGCGCCACAAGAAACGCTGTCCCCAACAAATGAAGTCAGCCCTCCACTTTGGCGAGATACTCGATCCGACCGTAGACCAGCTGGTGGTAAGTTGCAGCCGAGCAAAGATCACCCATTCCGCCCCTAGGCAAAGCCTTGACTTGATACCGTTCCAATTCACTCAACGGCCAGTCCTCTCAGCACGCGGACGAAATAACCATCTTGGCTTTGTGGTCAGGTGAATGCGACCGGACTACCGCTGCCTCCGCAAATGAAAATCAAGACCAGAAAGAATCGAATTGAAACTTATTATTTTAGCTTAATTAATTGCTGTCAAAGAAAATATGCGGTCTCGGGTCATTGTTTGATAGCATTCCGTGACGTATTGATGTTGGTGTCAATGCTAGTAAATCATAGTTGACCAAGACCATATAACACACGAAAAGATGAAAAGAGAGAACCCTGTCATGTCACATGTGGGCACATAGGAAATATGGTGTTAGTCTCATTATTTAAGACCTTCGGCCAAATGTTATTTTAGGCAATATGGTCATTATCATGTCAGCTTCTTTCCCATAAAAATCCGATATTGATTTAAGGCTGGGTGAATCCGTTCTCAATAATCCAGTGAACTAACCAGTGATCTACTGCTTCTACCCGCATCTATATGGCTTTTGCGAAAACAAAATACTCCTCCGCTTGACAGAATGTGTAGAGACGAAATAGGAGAAGTAAATATATCTATCTGGTGTCCTTTCGAGCCGAAGATGCAACAGACATTTTTTGGAATTTCTAAGTTCGACGATCTTTGTTAGGAACTGTCAGACCTTGCACAGAACCCGCATTGTTTCTCGCTACACGTACGTCCCTGTTCAGTGCAAATATTTCAATCTAGGCAGGGGAGCTGATACCTGCTGTCGCTGTCTCTCTCCTCAAAGTTCTTCCTGGTGCATCTCAAGGTCAGTCTCTTTTTTTTTTATTCTCTGATTCCCATTTAAGGTCTTGCTTTGATATTCTCTTGTATCTTTAATCAAACGGCCTATATATAGCCACCTTCTTCTCTTGATTATAGACGGCATTTTTTGGATTTTCTGTTATTTCTCTTATTTCTGCATTAGTCTTGAATTTATTCCATGATATACGAAGTATTATTTGAGTCATTTTTTCAAATGCATCAAGTTAATTTTCTATTTCTTTAGCTGTTTTCCAGCTCTCGCATGCATTAGTAAGGGCGGATAATGCATTTAGTTAAAATCCAGAGCTTTGTAGAAAAGGTAAATACACTGTAACAATATAATGAAGTCGGATGTAGCGAACCGAAATATAATATTATAGCAACTTGGTTCAAGACTGATACACAACACATACACGCTGTTTTCAGATTAAACGATGACAAACCAGAGAAAAGAGAGATGAAGTAAAAGAAAAAATATGACAGAAAGATAAGTAAAGTAGAAGAGGAAAGAAAGATGAAAGAGTCGAAAAATAGGGAGAAAAAAGATGAATTAAAATGAGAAGTTGAAAGAAACATGATGAAGTAAAAGATAACGAACCACTTATACAAAGTTGAAGAGTACCTCGTTCATAGAATGTACTTTCAAACAAATGATGGTTGGATGGTTGGTTGGTTGGTTGGTTGCGTTCGCCTGATGACTAAAGTATTCTAGAGTATCATGGTTGACTATAATTTGTAATAACAAATAATAAATTAAATATAAATTGTAATTTCTTATGGAGAACTTAATGAGCTTCCTACCTCAAAGAAAGCACTTATTCTTCTAGTGGTAACAGATGGTAGGTAAAACACACGCATAACTATAGATTTGTAGGCAGGAACGTAATAGCTGGATATAGTCGATACATTACAAGGATAATAGGAAAGTAATGGCGTAACAAAAAATGTGAGTCCTGTGTCCTGTTAAAAGGTAAAATTATAGCGAGTAGCATATTATTTCGTACAAAAACAAAGCTAAAGATTTTCAAATTGAGTGTATTACCCACCCTTACTTATGCCTGTATGAGTTAGAAAACAGCTAAAGATACAGAGAATACATTCGACGCATTTGAAAAAAAAATGTCTCAGCAACATATTTCGTACACCATTGAATAAATTTAAGACTAGAGCAGAAATAAAAGAAGTAACGAAGTACCCAAAATATAATCTGTATATAATATCTGCAGCTATACATTTTATATATATATTTATTTATTTATTTACAAGCGCTATACATTTTTTTTTTTTTTGCAGCGAAACATTTTATATAGAGAATTCAGTTCCTAGTCTCTAGGGGACTTATCAGAGTTGAAAGCTGGCGAACGCAACAACAACAGCAATATATATACACATACAAGCGCTATACATAAAAGATAAAAATATGGCGATCATCATTTTCAGGAGAACGTGAACTTCCGGTCAATATGGTGGATAGGCGGCAGGAACCATTAAAGGCTATGTTGGAAAAGTGTTCCTTGTTGCAATTTCCTCGTGTTCCAAGTCCGGCTTGTTGCAAGAGCTACTAAGTTATGTGCTCTGTGCACGATGTAAACTGTGCGTTTCATCTGTTTTGATCATGTTTAAATATTCCGATTGTTTACGATGAACGATGATATCGTATGATGGAGAACAGATGGCGGTGTTCACATTCTGTGTAGTTTCGCCTTATTTCTTTTAGCCTTATGTTGAGACTGCTATGATGGGGACTACAGCTACATTTCTTTGTTTGGGAGATGAGATAGTAATTCGAATGATTCCACTGGCACGGGCGGTTGAGCAATTATGGATTTTAATTCGTTTGCAGTGATACCGGGGCCTACCATAACCATAATCTATAATCAAGAGTAGAATGTAGATATATGTTGGCCATGCGATGAGAGGAGACAAAAAGATAATCTCAAAGCAAGCCCTCAAATGGTAACCAGTGGGTAAAAGAAAAAGAGGTTGATCTAGAGAAACACTAGGAAGAACATTAAGGCGAGAGGCAGCAACAGCAGATATCAGCCCCCTTGTATATATTGAGAAGCTCGGACAGAAGAGGAACGTGTGGCGAGATACAATTTCGAAATAATGTGGACTAGTATGATGAGTTTGTACACGGTTGCTTCTGTGATATGAGATTCCTTAGGTCTTGTTAGTCGACGGGTCTCTTTAGCTTGTCATGTTATCTCTTGTGGCGTGTAGCATTGGTTGGCGGCATTGACGTAGTCGCATCTACGCCTACTTAACGCCCTTTTAGGGCGGAGGATGAAGAAGTGTGGTCCAAGGATTAATGTATGGAAAGAAGACATAATCAAGATTTACCTAATCTCCTGACAGGTTTCCATGTTACCGGGATCGCTGAGTTCTTGTATAGTGAATGCTCTTTGTAGCTCACGATAGCATTTCAAAAAATGAAAAAAAATTCTTGTGCAAGAAGTCTACGTCAGTGGAAGTGAGAAAGAGAGTTCATCCGTGTTAATATAGTGCCAATTCCGATCTATGGACTAAAGTGTTCCATGGACAACAGACAAATAAATGAAACGACGAATAGCTAAATAGGGCAACTAAGATAAATGATGCAACTTCCCTGGACAGCTAAAATGACCAACGAGGAAATAATCAAAGAGGCTAACACACACAAAAACCCCACTGAAGAACACCAGAAAGAAACAATTTACATTTTTTGGCACATTATGAGAAGAAGAAAGTTGGAATACTTAATTACAATTGGCAAATACAGGGAAGAAAGAACGCGCAAGACGAAGAGCGAAAATACTAGATAGCTTGGTGTAGTTGCATGGAAAACAGTCAAGAAGAGAGTACAATTCATCATCATCATCATGTGCCATACCGGTTGGCGTAGGCGATCATGTCCTCCCACAATCTTCAGTCAATCTACAGTGCATCGTATCAGTTCTGTTGTTGACTGCTTTCCATGTCATGACACCAAGCCATCCAGTATTATTACACAACTCACTATAAACAAATATTTGTGCAAGGACATGATCGCCTACTCCAACCGATATGTCACATGATTAGAAATATGAAAATCTCTCTATTTAGTTCACCATATATAGCTGGGATTACATAATAATGACTATAAAAATCTCTATTTAGTTTACCACATATAGCTGGGACTGCATACTAATGAATATGAAAATCTATATTTAGTTCAACACATATATATAGGACTACATTATAATGAATATCAAAATCTCTTTATTTAGTTCACCACACATATATATGGAACTACATTATAATGAATATCAAAATCTCTTTATTAGTTCACCACAGATATTTGGGACTACATGACGACAAATATGAAAATCTCTGTATTTAGTTCACCAAAATAAAATTGGGACAACACGTTACATTAAGATTGGATATTTCAGCATTTACGTTTATGAATATATTATTTGTAATAACAGATCTCCGGTTGTGAGATTAAAATGTAATAACAACACCTGTAGCAAGTAATGGACTTAATGGTTCGTTACTGAAGTTAGGTTTTTATTTTTTTTAATAAATGACCTGTGCTGCACATATTATATATGATGTCACGAGTGTATATCTTTCAATATGGGATTAATTTGATACGTATATAATATTTAAAAATACATATCCCTATATCATAATCCCTATATCCCTTATGGGTATAAAATATGAGTTTCCTGAAAAATAACAAAACAATGTAACTATATTAATTGAATTATAATAATAAAACATATTGTGTATGTACAGTGAGAATATTTGTGTATGTAAGAAAAAGAGTTCTTAAATGTTATGAAGAGTCAGTCTTAACATATGGATGGGAATCATGGACAATAGGACAACAAACAAGAAAATCACTGGAGTCTGTAGAAATGTGGTTTTACAGAAGAATATTGAGAATACCATGGACAGCTAAGAAGAATAATGAAAACGTTCTGAAAGAGGCCAAAGCAAAAAGAGAGCTAATTTCCAATATTAGGAAGAAACAATCATCATTTTTTGGCCATGTAATGAGAAGACAACAGATGGAATATATTGTAACAACTGGGAAAAATGAAGGACGAAGAGATAGAGGAAAGCAAAGAGCAAAAATACCAGACAGCTTAAGAGAATTGCTTGGCATAAGGTCAACAACAGAAATGATAAATAACTGTTGAGATCGAAAATTGTGGAGAGACATAATCACCTACGCCAGCAGGCCCGGTACTTGATGATGATGTATAGTGAGAAGATGTGCTGTCTATTGAAAACGATAAGATTTTCTTTCTGATTGAATGGGAAGATGAAGTCAATTTTACTGTCTATTTACAAAGACAAGTAATACTGTATATTTATAATGACAAGTTATACTGTCTATATATAATGACAAGTTATACTGTCTGTTTATAATGAAAACATATTTTCCGTTTCGTATATTAGTATACTAACACAAACTGAGTCAGGATTAATTATATCTGAGTCAGGATTAAATATAACAAACTGAGTCCGGATTAATTATAGCTGAGTCAGGATTAAATATAACAAACTGAGTCAGGATTAATTATAGCACACTGAGTCAGGATTAAATATAACAAACTGAGTCAGGATTAATTATAGCTGAGTCAGGATTAAATATGACAAACTGAATCCGAATTAAATATAACATACTGAGTCAGGATTATTTATAGCAAACTGAGTCATGATTAATTATAGCAAACTGAGTCAAGATTAATTATAGTAAATTGAGTCAAGATTAATTATAGTAAACAGAATCAGGATTAATCATAGCAAATTGAGTCAGAATTAATTATAGTAAATTGAGTCATGATTAATTATAGTAAATTGAGTCAGGATTAATTATAGCAAATTGAGTCAGAATTAATTATAGTAAACAGAATCAGGATTAATTATAGCAAATTGAGTCAGGATTAAATATAGTAGACAGAATCAGGATTAATTATAGCAAATTGAGTCAGAATTAATTATAGTAAACAGAATCAGGATTAATTATAGCAAATTGTGTCAGGATTAATTATAGTAGACAGAATCAGGATTAATTATAGCAAATTGAGTGTGCTTGAAATATAATAAAACGAGCCAGTTTGGCAATAAATAAATGAAAGTTGATTGAATTTTAATTTAAAAAAATTGTACACAAAGGGAGATAACATGTCACAGTTCAACGCCGCGTTTATCAACGACCTGTTTTGTTGTCATGCCAGTCCTGGACCCTAAATGCAAGAACAACAAGAATAATAACCTCTACTGAGTTGAAATGTGTTAGACGGATGGCAGGAAACAGCCTAAGAGACAAGATCAGGAATGAAGAACTGAGGGAAAAAAGCTAGGAATAACCCTCGCCATGGCATGTATAAAGAAACAACAGATACATTGGTTTGGGCAAGTGGCAAGACAGAGTGATTAAAACACAACATAGCGAGCCTTCAATAAAAGTTGCTAGAAAACACCAGACCCAAGGGTCCAACACGAAAAGATGGATTGACGGAATATTACAAACACTAGGAAACATAATAGCAGCAGAGGCGAACAGAAAAGCAAACAACTGCAAATTATATCTCCCCTCGACGCTGAAAGACACTTGAGGAAGGAAAGAAGAAGAAGAAGCTACTTTGATCACACACCAGCAGTGACGTCAATGTCACGCTAAATTCCCTCCGTTTCTGCCTCGTTAACTTCTCTGACATTCTATACTTGACATGGCATGGTCAATAACGTGGAGAAATTAGGTCCAGGATTCAGACAGATTTAAATAGAAAAAAAGGACACAAAATATTCAGTAACAGGCAGCAGTGCCATAGGGATCGTAGTACTTTTTTAGGGGGGGGGAGGGAGGAGATGAATTAGCAGAGTTCGTTAACACACTTTTTGTGAGAATATGTCGTACCGGAAGTGTACGAGTTCGACCTTCAATGGGATTATCTAATATGGCATATTGTCGCTTTTTTTTAAAGATTTTGCTAAAGTGCTGACAAAGGACATTGTTCCTTTGCTGTTTACGTTTGTCTTTAGCCTCGTAGTTTCCCTCTAATAAAACATATTCGTTTTCTGTTTTATTATTATTATTATGTTAAATGAAAAGACGATTAGAGGCCACATAGATGGTATTTCTCAGAAGAATGTTGAAAGTTCCCTGGACAGCTAAAAAGACCAATGAAGAAATTCTCAAAGAGGCCAACACAAAAAGGAAGCTCCTAAAAAAAAAACATCAGAAAGAAACAATTAACATTTTTTGGGCACATCATGAGAAGAGGAAAGTTGGAATACTTGGTTACAACTGGCAAAATAAAAGGGAAGAGAGATCGCGGACGACAAGGAACAAAATACTGGATAGATAGGTTTCACGGCATGGAAAACAATCAACAACAGAACTGATACGATGTAATGTAGATAGAAGATTGTGGAAGGACATGATCGCCTACGCCAGCCGGTATGGCACATGATGATGATTATTATGTTCCAATTAAAAAGATTAATGATCTTTACAGAACTTTGCAGTTTTTCTTAATATCATCTTGTTTCCTTTCATCATTTTATTTTCTACCCATTCGGGTCCCCGGAGATACACATTTCTGGTTCTCGCCCTTTTGTAGTTTCAACCATTGCCAATAGATGTTACTTTAGCGCTTCTTTGATGTTGTCCGTCCATTGTCTCTTAGCCTGCCTCTTGTTCTTCTTCCTTCTCTTCATTTAACATATGCCTTGTATGGTAATGAATTGCGCGGAATTTCTTTCTAGATGAGCAAACCAATTTATGTGTTGTTTCTGTATGTAATCTAGGATTGTTTCAATGCCTACTCTTTCTCTTATGACATTATTTCTTATTCTGTCGCTTCTGGTCACTCAAAGTGCTTTTTTTCCCTATCCTTGGCCCCACTCCAACTTCTAAAAAAACAACATATATTTTGCTCTGTCAATGATGGCATTTTCTGAGGGTCTCCACAGGTCTGCGAGATAACGTTTCGTCACCGGAAGTTGTTTCATGTGGGGCAGACATTGAGATGCTTTTTTCACCTCTCCAGTGTGAGAGGAACCGACCTGCGGTTGTTACGAAACTCTAGATAGGTGACCTGCGGTTGTTACAGCTGAGTCAGCGACTCGTAGCTGATCAAGACCATATTTCGCCTCTAAACTCGTCCCCCTGTACAAGTTCAGATAAAATGGCTTTTCGAAACAAACGCTATGTAAAAATCCGTAATACAGCTTGGATGATAATGAAAAAGATCAATGAAGAAATATTAAAATATATAAACATTGATAAGAACTTGCTTATAGACATCTTACAGGGGAAATTAAAATACTATTGCCACGTCAAGACACAGTGGGCTGGGGGAAAAAAAAACAATAATAGAAGACTTGAAGGAAGACACGACTAAGAAGACTTGACTTGAAGGTGAGATGTAGAATAGCTCTGGCAAAAGCAGCATTCCAAAAAAGGAAGATACTATGCAATCCATTTATGACAATAGAAACAAGATAAAGAGTTCATAAATGTTATCATGTCTTTAAATATGGATGTGAATCATGGACAATAGGAAGACAGGCTAGAAAATAATTGGAGGCTGTAGAAATGTGGTTCTACAGAAGAATGATGAGAATATCATGGACAACTAAGAAGAGTAATGGAAACGTTCTGCAAGAGGAGTAAGATGAGGGTTAATTTCCAATATTAGGAAGAAACAATCATTATTTTTTGGCCATTAAATGAGAAGATAACAACTGGAATATATTGTAACAACTGGACAAATTGAGGGATGAAGAGATAGAGGGAAGCAAAGAGAAAATATACCAGACAGCTTAAGAGAATGGCTTGGCAGAAGGTCAACAACAGAAATGATAAATAACTGTCGAGATCGAAAGTTGTGGAGAGACATGATCACCTACGTCAGCAGGCACGGTACTTGATGATGATCGATCTAAATATAGTGAGCTGTGGATGTGTAAACTTGTGACAGTTAATGGACCAACATAACTACAGGGTACAACTGATCAATGTTTCAAAATAATGAAACGACCTTGACCTGAATGTACATTCACAGGGGACGACGATATCAGCTAGTCACGTGTTAATGACGTAATGCTGCAAGTATTTGTGTGTGATATTGTAACCACAATGTACTTGACTAGTACCTACGAGAAGTTGTAGCAGCCAGGTAAGAAATCAAATGAAATAACAGTGCAAGTTAACAACATCAAAAGAAGGTGTTAAACAAAATAAAGAAATTATAATTTGTTGTCACAACTGTTTGTCATTGATAGTTTCACTGTTTTTCTCACTTGATTATTTCAGACAATAACATCATCATCATCATGTGCCATACCGGTTGGCGTGGGCGATCATGTCCTTCCACAATCTTCTATCTACAGTGCATCGTATCAGTTCTGTTGTTGACTGTTTTCCATGCCATGACACAAAGCTATCCAGTATTTTCTATCTTTGTCGTCCGCGATCTCTCTTTCCTTTTATTTTGCCAGTTGTAACCAAGTATTCCAACTTTCCTCTTCTCATGATGTGCCAAAAAAATGCTGATTGCTTTTTTCTGATGTTTTTTAAGAGCTCCCTTTTTGTGTTGGCCTCTTTGAGAACTTCCTCATTGGTCTTTTTAGCTGTCCAGGAAACTGTTAACATTCTTCTGAGAAATCCCATCTCTGTTGCCTCTAATCGTCTTTTCATTTGTTTGCCTACTGTCCATGACTCGCCTCCGTAGGTCAGAATTGGTTCTATATAGCACCGATTAACTCTGTTTCTCATTTCTATTGACATAGATTTTTGCATAAGATATTTTTCATTTTCTGAAATGCTATTTTGGTCTGAGCTATTCTGCTTTTTTATTTCCGTGGTGCATCTTCCATCCGATGTCATTATTTTGCCCAAGTATTTGACACGTTGCACTTGTTTCAGATTTGTCCTGTTTATTTTTATGCTGCATACTGGTGATGATTGTTTCTTCGATATGGCCATTACTCCTGTTTTCTTACTATTCAAACTGATACCTTTCTTGATGCTTTCTTTTACTATTATGTCTATCATTTCTTGTAGTTCATTCTCTGTCTCTGCTATTAAGACTGTGTCATCCGCATATCGCAAATTATTTATGTTGTGACCATTGACTTCAATTCCTTTTTTGTCTACTATTGATCTCATAATATGTTCGCTGTAAAGTGAAAACAAATCCAGCGACAGAATACAGCCTTGTCTGACTAGCGCGGGTGATCGTCTCTCTCCACAACTTTATATTTCTACAACTGCTTTAGGTGATCATGTCTCTCCACTACTTTCTATTTCTACAACTAGTCTAGGTGATCATGTCTCTCCACAACTTTCTATTTCTACAACTGGTCTAGGTGATCATGTCTCTCCACAACGTTATATTTCTACAACTAGTCTAGGTGATCGTGTCTCTCCACAACTTTATATCTCTATGCAATATCTTTTCTTGCTTGGATTTTTCCAGTTGTGGCAAAATATTCGAATTTTTCCCTTCTCATTCATCATGTGCCACACCGGTTGTCATTGGCGATCATGTCCTTCCACAACCTTCTATCCACAGTGCATCGTATCAGTTCTATTGTTGACTGTTTTGTATGCCATGACACTCAACTATATCGTATCTTCTCTCTGTATTGTTGGCGATCTCTCTTCCCTTGTATTTTGCCAGTTATAATAACTTAGTATTTCAACTTTCCTCTTCTTTTTTTTTATCTTCACCTTCTTATTACGTAGCCAAAAAAGAACATGATTTGTCTTCTTTCTGGCGTTGGACCTTTCTTTTTGTTACAGCCTGCACATCCTCATTTCAGCTCTTCGTGGTATTTTCAACATTCTTCAATAAAACAATGTAAAATAAATATAAATTGCATGGAGCATCTAAAATAATAGCAAGACATTTTGCTATTTCTGAGGTTTTCCGCTGGTCCAATGCAGTAGCAACGAGGTGTTCAGGTTTTTGTTTTCATTTCACCCAGAACAGAAAAGAACTTGTGACCCTACCACAATTCGAACCTGCTTTTTCCTAGTCTAGAGCATGATAAGTTATCGATTCAGCACCTTCTTTTCAAGTCGATTCATCATCATCATCAACAACTACCGGGCCTGCTGGCGTAGGTTATTTTGTCTCTCCACAACTTTCGATCACAACAGTTATTTATAATTTCTGTTGTTGACCTTCTGCCACGCCATTCTCAAGCTGTCTGGTATCTTTTCTCTTTGCTTCCCTCTATCTCTTCGTCCCTCAATTTTCCCATTTGTTACAATATATTCCAGTTGTTCTCTTCTCATTACATGGCCAAAAAATAATGATTGTTTCTTCCTAATATTGGAAATTAGTTCTCTTTTTGCTTTGACCTCTTTCAGAACGTTTTCATTACTCTTCTTAGTTGTCCATGGTATTCTCATCATTCTTCTGTAGAACCACATTTCTACAGACTCCAGTGATTTTCTTGTCTGTTGTCGTATTGTCCACGATTCACATCCATATGTTAAGTCTTGCTCTACATAACATTTAAGAATTCAAGTCGATTATGCGAAGCTAACACTTTTACATTGTAAAGCATTGCTAGCAAAAAACTGGATACCAGAAGCTGTGAAATTTACACCTCTTGCTCGTCTCCCTTCTTCTCTTTTAATATATACTTTGTTTGACAAGGAATTGCACGACATTCTTTCTAGATAGCAAGCCAGTAAAGTAGATGTTTCTGTATGTGGCTTAAGATTGGTTCAATGCCTACTCTTTTGTTGTTCGTTATCCCGATGAGAAAAAACTTTTACAATATTTTATTCATAAGAATGAGCTGAACTTGCTATATTCTGGACATCTGCACCTAGATATGTTGTACATTATCTAGGGCAATACTTAAGTGCTACTGTTCGTTAATAAATAACAGCTGTGCATGTATGTTTATCTAGAAGGAAGTTGCTGTGGGGTAGTTGTGTTAACTTCAGGTGTTTGACTTGCGTTCAAAAGTGTTCAGTTCAGATTCCATGTGCAGTGATCAGGCTTTCTTTGCATGGGACCTTCATGTGACCTTGATGGGACCTTTATGTGATCTTCATGTGACCTTCATGAGACCATGGGACCTTCATGTGACCTCCGCTTAAATCGATTAGTCGTAAATTTAACCTCTGCCCGGGGACAAATTGTCAACACAAACCTGACCTCACCGTGGATCCCAGGCGTGCTACGGAGTTCGTGCACATGTGAGAATGAGAGAAAGTGTCAATCAGCCCCGAACTGGCACAATTAGTCGTTGTGTACTGAAGAACATTTTGAGGAGAGGAAAGGAGAAGATAGAAGAAGATAGGAGAGAATAGGAGAAGATAGGAGAGGATAAGAAAAATACAGAAGAAGATAGGAGAGGATAGGAAAAGATAGGAGAGAATGCGAGAAAATAGGAGAGAATAGGAGAAGATAGGAGAGGATAGGAGAAGATAGGAGAGGATAGGAGAAGATAAGAGAAAATAGGAGAAGATAGGAGAGGAGAGGATAGAAGAAGATAGGAGAGAATAGAAGAAGATAGGAGAGGATAGGAGAAGATTGGAGAGAATAAGAGAATATTGGAGAGGATATGAGAAGATAGAAGAAGATAGGAGAGAATAGGAGAGAATAGGAGAGAATAGGAGAGAATAGGAGAAGATAGGTGAAAATAGGAGAGAATAGGAGAAGATAGGAGAGAATAGGAGAAGATAGGAGAAGATAAAAGAGGATAGGAGAAGATTGGAGAGAATAGGAGAAGATAGGAGAAGATAGGAGAAGATAGGAGAGGATAGGTGAAGATAGGAGAAGACAGGAGAAGATAGGAGAGGATAGGAGAAGATATGAAAAGATTGGAGAAGATAGGAGAGGATAGGAGAAGATAGGACAGGATAGGAGAAGATATGAGAAGATAAGAGTGGATAGGAGAAGATAATATAAGATAGGAGATGATGGGAGAAGATAGGACAGGATAGGAGAAGATATGAGAAGATAGGAGAGGAAGGGGAAGATAGGGGATGAGAGGATAGGAGAAGATAGGAGAAGATAGGAGGGGATAGGAGAATATAGGAGAGAATATGAGAAGACAGGAGAATAGGAGAGGATATGAGATAATAGGAGAGAATAGGAAAAGATAGGAGAAGATAAGAGAAGATAGGAGATGATGGGAGAAGATAGGAGATGATGGGAGAGGATAGGAGAAGATAGGAGATGATGGGAGAGGAAGGAGAAGATAGGAGAGGAAGGAGAAGATAGGAGATGATGGCAGAGGATAGGATAAGATAGGAGAAGATATGAGAGGGAGGAGAAGATAGGAGATGATGGGCGAGGATAGGAGAAGATAGAAGAAGACAGGAGAAGATAGGAGAGGAAGGAGAAGATAGGAGATGATGGGAGAGGATAGAAGAAGATAGGAGAAGATGGGAGAGGATAGGACAAGATAGGAGAAGAAGGAGATGATAGGAGATGATGGGAGAAGATAGGAGAGAATAGGAGAGGATAGAAGAGGATAGTAGAAGATAGGAGAAGATATGAGAGAATAGGAGAAGATAGGAGAAGACAGGAGAGGATAGGAGAAGATAGGAGAAGATACATAGAAATATAGAAGTGAGAAAGAGGGTTCATCGGTGCTATTTAGAGCCAATTTTGACCTATGAAAGCGAATCATGGACAGTAAAGAAACAAAGGAGAAAAAAAGGTTAGAGGCCACGGAGACGGGATGTATGAGAAGAATGTTAAAAGTTTCCTGGATAGCTAAAAAGACTAACAAGAAAATTCTCAGAGGCCAACACAAAAAGGGAGCTCATAAGAAACATAATAAAGAAACAATCAACATTTTTTTCTGGTACATCATGAGAAGAAGAAACTTGGAATACTTGGTTACAACTGTCAAAATACAGGGAAAGAGAGATCGTGGACGAAAAAGAGAGAAAATAGTGGATAACTTTGTGTCATGGCATGGAAAACGGTGAACAACAGAATTGATACGATGCACTGTGGATAGAATGGAGCCGAGATAGCTCAGTGGTTAGTGAAGTGGACTACAAAGGACAAGAGGTGGGGTTCGATCCCAATCGACGACTTCCGGGTTCACCCAGTATTAAATGGGTACCGGTTTACTGGGAAAGTAAAGCGGCACGCGCGTAATACCGACCACGTTACCCCAAAAATCATGTGCCGAAGGTCTGTAAAATGTATGGTCACTAACACCATATTCCCTATACGCCACTTGGCGTGACGGGGCTCTTTACTTTTTTTTTTTTTTAACTGTGGATAGAGAATTGTTAAAAGAACTTTCCGCAGAGACATCTGACAAGCAGAAAATGAAACCAACTGTAAAGATAAACACGGTTCAGATGATAATACGCAAGTCCTGGGCAAAAGGAATAGTCAAACTTGAGACAGATGATAATACTTAAGTACTAGACTAAATGTATAGTTAAACTTGAGACAGATGATAATACTTAAGTACTAGACTAAATGTATAGTTTAACTTGAGACAGATGATAATACTTAAGTACTGGACTAAATGTATAGTTAAACTTGAGACAGATGATAATACATAAGTACTAGACTAAATGTATAGTTAAACTTGAGACAGATGATAATACTTAAGTACTAGACTAAATGTATAGTATAACTTGAGACAGATGATAATACTTAAGTACTAGACTAAATGTATAGTTAAACTTGAGACATGATAATACTTAAGTACTAGACTAAATGTGTAGTTTAACTTGAGACAGATGATAATACTTAAGTACTAGACTAAATGGGAGCCGCGATTGCTCAGTGGTTAGTGAACTGGACTACAAAGGACAAGGGGTAGGGTTCGATCCCAACCGACGGCTTTCGGGTTCACCCAGCCTTAAATGGGTACCGGATTTTTTCTGGGAAAGTGAAGCGGCACGGGCGTAATACCGACCACATTACCCCAAAAATCATGTGCCGAAGGTCTGTAAAATGTATGGTCACTAACACCATATTCCCTATACGCCACTTGGCGTGACAGGGGTACTTTACTTTTTTTTACTTACTAGACTAAATGTATAGTTAAACGTACTAGACTAAATGTGTAGTTTAACTTGAGACAGATGATAATACTTAAGTACTAGACTAAATGTATAGTTAAACTTGAGACAGATGATAATACTTAAGTACTAGACTAAATGTATAGTTTAACTTGAGACAGATGATGACTCGCAAGCCCTATATTCAAACTGAGCCCATAATGAAAACATTTATAAATTATACTCAGCTGTTCTTACATAATTTTTTAAAGTAACATGTCTATTCGTATTACAAGTTATGTTCAACAAAGCTGGCACGGACCCTCGCCAGTGCGGCAGAGTTCAGAAATTGTCCAATGTAGAAACGTAAAACATTATAGCCTTGATGGATAATGCTCAAATAAATCTATGATACGTCTAAATATACAACCTAAAACAAATACCTATTACGATGTGAAGCTCGGCGTCATGGTTTATGACCCTCACCAATTGGCTCGTTATTAATATTTTTCTCCAGAGATTTCCATACACCAGGTGGCGCTGTAATTAGTTCAGGATGTACTCAAGCGCAGAGTAAACGGTAATTTGGTTGGTTGTCTGAGCCGTTACCGCATGAGAGACATTACGTAAGCCGTAACAAATATTGCAATAACAGTAGTTATTGTTAATAATTGGTGTCCAATAAAAAAAGAATAGAGAAATACACTTGTATTATACATTTTAAAAAAAAAACGATATTAACCTGAAATAAGTGTAAGTAATAATCCTAAAATTACAAACCAAAATAAATCAATGTATCCGTATTGAGCAACCTACTCAACACATATGAACTAACCAAACGTACAAAATATTTATTTCACTTGCTCGTGAAACAACTAATGCACACTTTTCATAACCCCAGAAACGTTTATCGAACTTCCCTCCTTTTCCCTCATCTACTCCTAACTTTTCATTAGTTTACTCAGTTGGTAATAACTAACGTATAATGTAATGTAAGAATAGGTATGGCAAAAAGTGATTTTAATGCCATGAAAAGTATACTAACATCAAAACAATAACACCAGGGCTAAAACTAAGAATATCGAAATGTTATATCTTCTCAATATTCCTGTATGGTGCAGAAACATGGACATTAGACAAGAAAACAGCACAGAAAATTGAAGCCTTTGAAATGTGGATTTATAGTAGAATATATAGAATTGGATGGAAGGAAAAGAACACAAACAATGCAGTTTTAAAACAACTAAAAATGAAAAGTGAACTACTAAACACAATTTAAACAAGACAAATTAGATTTTTGGGCCATGTTAAAAGACACAACAGCCTACTAAAAGTAATATTGGAATGGAAAATACAAGGTAAAAGAGGCATAGGCAGACCAAGACTAACATGGACGAGTAACATCAAAAGATGGACAGGTCAACCTATGACAACCTGCACCATCAAAGCAAAAGACAGAGCGGAATGGCGCTCCAGGGCAGCCAACCTTCGATGCGGAGACGGCACTCAATGATGATGAATGTATAATGTGGGTTATGTCACAATTTCTTGCACTATTTTATTTCTTATCCGGTCAGTTTCCTGTAGCCAGCATATTAATTATACATAATGAAGATTTGCCTTAATTAATCCAACAGTCAGCTAGAGGTCTTCTTGTGTGTCTTGGTGTCTTGTACCTTTCTGTCAACCACTTGAAACAGTGTCATATTTCGATTTCTAACTCTTTGCACAATTCACCAGTTTCTGATAGCCGTTCTAGCATGTTAAACTTCTAATGCAGGCTATGGTCTTCATAATAACACCCTCATGTATCATGTATATGATAATCCGTCCCGTACGATCAATGAGCAATTTCATTGGTTTCTTTGAAGCTCACTAGATGGCAGCAGCTACTGATTCACCGTCATTACGGAGTAAACATCGTTCTGCTCTGTAACGACTCGGTTCTCTTGTGAAGAAATGTGACTAATTAGCAGTACATTACATCCTGCTGATGATGGTAACAATGCTTGTTTTTGCTTTGGAGAAGCAATTCAGAGGAAGAGGTATGTTTACAGCACTCGGAAAAAAATGACAAATAATCAACAACAGAAAAAAATATGGACCACAGCAGGATCGAACCCGTACTCGGTGGCACAGCGTCTTGCCACGAAAAGCCAAACGTTAGGGAACACGGCCACTCAGCTAACTGTTAGTTTTAGTTAGCTGAGTGGCAGTGTTCCCTAGCGTTTGGCTTTCCCTTAGCGTTCGATCCTGCTGTGGTCCATATTTTTTTCTGTTGTTGATTATTTGTCATTTTTTCCGAGTGCTGTAAACATACCTCTTCCTCTGAATTGATTCACTGATTATCGTCTCGGAAGTTTCCCTCTATAATAATATTCATTTATTATTATTTGTCTCCTTTTTGTTTGTACTTTTCCAGAAAGTTCTCCTTACTGCCTTGAACTGTCATTATTGAACTTAAACCACAATAAAGAACAGATTAGAACTATTCGGCTCCACGAAACAGATGATTCATTTAGAGAAATAGATATTACCACAAAAACAAACGATTCATTTAGAGAAATAGATATTACCACAAAAACAAACGATTCATTTAGAGAAATAGATATTACCACAAAAACAAACGATTCATTTAGAGAAATAGATATTACCACAAAAACAAACGATTCATTTATAGAAATAGATATTACCGCAAAAACAAACGATTCATTTAGAGAAATAGATATTACCACAAAAACAAACGATTCAGATTCGAAAACAGCAGCTTCCCAGAACGTTTCACGGCATGTGAGTCTTTTACTTCTCCTTTTTCGACTTCATCAGCGATCAACACTTTGCTGTACATATCTGTCTATCTATCTATTGACCTTTCGAGCCGTGACCGGCTCATAGGGCATAGATCATGATACTCTTACTCGTTTTCTAAATTTCCTTTCTAACAGTCTCAATCCTTACAAACAAACATTTATTAAATCTCGCCATTTGATTTTGCTCTGTGCAAGCATCTCCATCTCAGTGAGGGAACCGATTCCTGCTGCCTTTGCCATCTTGATCAATGTTCCTCTCAGTGTTTCTTTGGGTCGATCTCGTTTCCTCCTACCTGTTGTTTCCCACATGAGGGCTTGCTTTGTTATTCGGTTATTATCTCTTCTCATTACATGTCCAACATATGACCATCGTATTTTCTTGATTACTGAAGATATTAGTGATTGATTGGCGATTTCTCTAATTTCCTTGTTAGTTTCGAATTCGTTCCACGCTACACCATGTATTTTCCTTAGACATTTATTTGATTGACGTCATGGGACGCGCCAAGATGGACGCTTGTTTGCGTTTGAGTTCAGAGATTGTTCGGCCTTTTGTGGTATTGTATTTGTCAGCTGTGCTTTTCTTTTCAAACTTGCACAATTTGATAAATCGAGCACATCAAGAATCTGGTATTTAATGGCTGTGAGAGTTCGACAAGCGCCATTTACCAGCTGCATTGAATCGGAATGTCTGTTGTTTGATGTGTGATGGTCTGATGACCAGCTGTATTACAAATGTTCGGATAATATCTACATCAATCTCGGTCAGATGGTGCTCGTAAACCTGGGAGGGCCGATCATCTAAGGGCAGAATCCCCCTACAGAAAAGACAATCTGCTGCCTTGCAGGAAGATTGGGGACAATCAAAGGCTAAGGAAAGAAAACCTAAATAAAATGCTGGCAGAAATCGGATGCACTGGGCCACTGGCGCAGAACACAGTGCAACGTTCTAACAGGTATTCAATCAGAATGAATCTAACAGACTCTAATTCTGGTGTTCTGTCTGTGGAGTCCCAAAGGCAGGTGGAATGCTGTGCCACACGCCACGAAGGGGTCCACCCCAAGACAACGTGGTCCACACCCACCTCTCTGGAAGAGAAACTATATGGGGCAATCAAATCACTTACACTGACAGCTGAGTTCATAAGAGAGTCTGGAATCCTACTCTGATTGAGACTTGATCGTAGAGAGAGAGAGAGAGAGAGAGAGTGAGAGAGAGATATATATATATTTATTTTAAAATGTGTTCAGCTTTATTTCTGTGTCTCTTGTTGTTTTCCAGCTCTCAAATGCATAAGTAAGGGTTAATAGTACGTAAACATAGACACTAATGATGTGATTGAGGTTTTCTCTGCCTTCGAATATTTATGTAAGGACATAACAAAGAAAGATTTGGCAACGTTTCAAGTGGTCCGCTGGGACCTCATGTATAGCAAAATCTTGGGATATAAGTGAACAGTTAGCTGAGATTATTAATCTGGCCGTTTGCTCCTCAGATGGATATCATTTCATTTCTCCGTAGGGTCAACATATTTATTTACCGAGAGTGAAAACACGGCACGACATATGGCAAGGGACTAATATAGCAGTAAAATATGTGTTGCTAAGATCCGGTATTTTCACTTAACACCATATGGCGGTGAAATGTGGACTATCGACGGATCTACTAAAAAGACACTACAGCATTCGAAAACATGTGTTACAGAAGAATACTCAGAATACCATTGGCTTCTTTTTCTTCCTCATTTACCTTTAAGCGTAGAGGGGAGGGTGTCCGGTTAGCGCAATCGATAGGCGGTTGGCTTACCACGGCAACAGCCGGGGTTCGTACCCTGGCGAGGACACCTGGGTTTTACTAATTCCCTGAAAATTAGTGGGAGCCGCGATAGCTCAGTGGTTAGTGAACTGGACTACTACGGACAAGGGGTAGGGTTCGATCCCAACCGACGGCTCCGGGTTCACCCAGCCTTAAATGGGTACCGGATTTTTTCTGGGAAAGTAAAGCAGCACGGGCGTAATACCGACCACATTACCCCAAAAATCATGTGCTGAAGGTCTGTAAAATATAGGGTCACTAACACCATATTTCCCTATACGCCACTTGGCGTGACGGGGGGTACTTTACTTTACTTTTTACGTAGAGGGGAGATATAATTTGTGGTCTTTTTCTCTTCCATTGGCTTAACCTGCTGCTATTTTTCCTGTTTCTAAAATTCCATCAATACGTCATTTCCGTGCACCGCCCTTGAGTCTGGTGTTCTCGCAAACATTGTTTTGTATTTTGGTTTTTCTGTAATATACAAAAAGGCAGCTCCTAAAAAACATCAGAAAGAAACAATCAACGTTTTTCGGGCACATCATGAGAAGAGGAAAGTTGGAATACTTGGTTACTACTGACAATTGCCAAGAAGGAAAGAGAGATCGCGGACGACAAAGAGAGAAAATACTGGATAGCTTGGTGTCATGGCATGGAAAACAGTCAACAACAGAATTGATACGATGCACTGTAGATATAAGATTGTGGAAGGACATGATCGCCTACGCCATCCGGTATGGCACATGATGATGATGATGTACTATCACTTGGCCAATCCATTTTATCTGTTGTTACTTCATGTATTCTATGGCGGGAATTATTCCTAGCTTTTTTTTCTCAGTTGGGAGCCGCGATAGCTCAGTGGTTAGTGAACTGGACTACAAAGGACAAGGGGTAGGGTTCGATCCCAACCGACGGCTTCCGGGTACCAGCCTTTAATGGGTATCGGATTTTGTTCTGGGAAAGTGAAGCGGCACGGGCGTAATACCAACCACATTACCCCAAAAATCATGTGCCGGAAATCCGTAAAATGTATGGTCACTAACACCATATTCCCTATACGCCACTTTGCGTGACGGGGGTACTCTACTTTTTTTTTTTTCTTAGTTCGTTTCTGATATTATCTCTGAGGCTGTTTCCTGTCATAACACGTTTCATCTCGGTAGTGGTTATTATTCTTATTTTTATTGAGTCCAGAGTAATTGGTAGCACTACTTTGATATAAAGATTGTGTTTTAGAGTGACCGTTGTGCCTCTCTTATTTCTGTTGCTTTTGAATTGTTCTTTGTAACTAGACTTACTTGATATTTAAATTCATCCGCTAGTTGGATTGCATTACTTTGCTACAGCACTGGCCACGCGCCTTTAAAATTCCCATCAATTGATCGAAACAAACTCCGGGGGTGGGATAATGCAATAATATATGGTTGATCGATCTATACACTGAAGCAGATTACGTGGGACGGATACATTTTGCAATCATCAAATAGCGATAAAGGTGGTTTTCCTATGACGTATTAATACGCAACTTGGTTGTTGATGTTTCCTGTATGTTGAAAGCTTTTTTCTCATCAATAAACACATTTACAAACAGTCTTTTCTCGATATTCGCTCTAAATGTATAGAAGTGGTTTTCAACATGTGCACACTTAGACAACAATTCGATATTATATTTTGTGTATTTATATCATGATAAGAAGAGTAATGAAAACGTTTTGAAAGAGCCCAAAGCAAAAAGAGAGCTAATATCCAATACTAGGAAGAAACCATTGTTTGGCCATGTAATGAGAAGAGTTGAAATGAGTTAGAAGAAATGTTAGACATTATAGTGAAAGAAAGCAAAAATGAAGGACTCAGCCTTAATAGCAAAAAGACAGAAGTAATGGTAACAACAAAGAAAAAGACATCACCTCAGTGCACAATAAAGACAAGTGGAACAATATTAAAACAGGTAAATGAATTTAAATATTTGAGAATTTTGTTAACCTTAGACGGTAGATGTAAAACAGAGGTGAGATGCAGAATGGCTCAGGCAAAATTGCCGCTTTCCAAACAATGAGGAAGATACTGTGCAATCCATTTTTGGTAATAGAAACAATAAAAAAAAGTTCTTAAATGTTATGTAGAGCCATTCTTAACATATGGATGTGAATCACGGACAACAGGACAACCGACAAGAAAATCACTGGAGTTTGTAGAAATGTGCTTTTACAGAAGAATGTGGTTGAGAATACCATGGACATCTAAGAAGAGTAATGAAAATGTTCTGAAAGAGGCCAAAGCAAAAAGAGAACTAATTTCAAATATTAGGAAGAGACAATCATCAATATTTGCCATGTAATGAGAAGGGAACATCTGGAATTTATTGTAACAACTGGGAAAATTGAGGGACGAAGAGATAGAGGAAAGCAACGAGAAAAGATACCAGACAGCATAAGAGAATGACTTGCCAGAGGGTCGACAACAGAAATGATAAATAACTGCCGAGATCGAAAGTTGTGAAGAGACATGTTAACCTATGCCTGCTGGCACGGTACTTGATGATGATGATGACATCGTAATATTCACATGTTTTGTCAATAATTATTAATTATTGTTGGTCAAGTCTAATCTGTTTTAACAGCTGAAATGATGTCAGTGGGTGGATAAAAGGTATATTGTCTTATAACCCCCAACATGAATTAGAAATTTACAGCGAACGTAATTCAGACTTTAATAGCCAACGTAAGCTAGAATTTACAACCCACATATAACAATAACAATAAAACGGCAAATTTAATTGTTTATTCTGATTTTACAAATGTTATTAAATCAATACATAACGTATGAGCTGAATTTATTGCTTTTTAAAAGAACATAAAACAAAGGAAAATGTAATTAACGTCACATAAATTACAAGAACCCTTGCAACTCTGGTTAGAAAATAAATTGT
The DNA here is from genome assembly GCA_032433765.1 of Megaustenia siamemsis. Classification (NCBI taxonomy): domain Eukaryota; kingdom Metazoa; phylum Mollusca; class Gastropoda; order Stylommatophora; family Ariophantidae; genus Megaustenia; species Megaustenia siamemsis. The sequence continues at coordinate 24,212,655 of JAVIAB010000156.1, read as the reverse complement.
TGTTGAAGATATATTGTTATACATAACAGAAATATATAACAGTAGATCCTCTGCAGCTAGGTTTTAAATAACTCTATCGTTACAGATTATAACAATTTATAACAATTTATAAAAATAAAACATAAAGCAAAGCTATTTTCAAGAGCTTTGAGAAAATGTTCCGTATCAAATAAATAGTGTTTTGAATATTCAGCTCAAATATATTATCTATTCTTACTTTCGAGCGTGAAAAAGAAACAATGAATGACAGAAATAACAAAATAATTCAATTAGAAACAAGTGCCAAAGGAAACTACTTTATATACAATAGAATAACTTTAAGAAGAGCAGAAATAGGAGAAATGCCATGCAACGAGTATAATAAATATGTAATCAAGAATAGGGAACCGCGATAGTTCAATGGTTAGTGAACTGGACTACAAAGGACAAGGGGTAGGATTCGATCCCAACCGACGGCTTCCGGGTTCACCCAGCCTTAAATGGGTACCGGATTTTTTTTCTGGGAAAGTAAAGCGGCAGGGGCGTAATACCGACCACATTACCCAAGAAATCATGTGCCGAAGGTATGTAAAATGTATGGTCCCTAACACCATATTCTCTATACGCCACTTGGCGTGACGGGGGTAATTTACTTTTTTTTTTTAATCAAGAATAGTTTAGTTTAGTTTAGTTTAAGTTTAAGTTTAAGTTTAAGTTTCAGTTTTTTAGTTTTAGTTTTAGTTTTTTAGTTTTAGTTTTAGTTTTAGTTGTAGTTCAGTTCAGTTTAGTTTAGTTTAGTTTAGTTTAGTTTAGTTTAGTTTAGTTTAGTCGACAGATTATCTTCATTGTAGAAAGCTCAACTCCAAAGTGTCTAAATCTCCTAGCCAGCTTCTATTACTCGCAGCACAGTCGCTATACGCTACCGAAAGCACTGTGGATAGTTTCAACACACATACAAGAAACTACGTAACATCAGGGAAAAGATTTAAATGGTGGAGTGGGGGAGCTCTGTGGTAGATGTTTCCGGTAACAATTTGTTGACCTCACAGCGGCCATATTTGACCAAATCTTTTCGTTTTTGTAACTATCAATTGTTCTTTAAAATGCGAAGAGTGTACACAGGACCTCCTGTTTTCACTTCAATTTTAGAAGGCTAGACTTGGGATTAACCTGCCGATGGGTTGTAGGGCTAATGAGAAACCAACGACTCGAATTACAAAATTCCTACCGCTTGAGGCTGGATTCGAACCTGATGTCGAATAGCCGATGTCTTACAGCAGGGAAACACATCTCTACACGAAAGAAAGGCAGGCGAACTGATGCTGGCCATGTGAAGAGAAGAAGAGACAGGAGAGTCACAGAGTAAGTAACTGTAAACAAGAGGAAAATAAAAAGATGGTGACTACTAGACACTAAGAAGACCACTGATCAGAGAGGCAAGAACAGCAAGCATAGACTCCCAAAAAGTGATTGAGAAGCACGTACAGAACAGGGAGTTATGGTGAGGTGTGGTGATTGGCAGTAATGGAAGTACGATGATGATGATGATGATATAAATACAATGATTATAACTGAAATATGATGATAATATATTACATATGATGATAATATATGAAATATGATGATAAATTAAATATGATGATAACTGAAATGTGACGATGATGATGATGATGAAGATAAATTCAATGTGATGATGATAACAATAGATCGTCCCCTGCTAGGTCTCAACAAACCCTATTGTTAAAGATAACACTAGTTGTCAACTGTCATGTCTTAATGAGCAGATTGAGCTGGAATGATCACACAGTGAAAAGAGGTTCAAAGAACAGGGCAAGAAATCTTTATTTTCCAGGTAATTAACTTTCACTATTTTGTCTCTAATAAAATAGAATATCCACCCTTTATTATGCATGCGAGAGCTGGAAAACAACTACAGAAATAAAAAATAAAGTGCATTTATTTTTCCGTGCGCCAGCTTTTTTTGCAAAGTCCCTAGAGACTGGGAACTGAATTTTGCGTGCTAATCCGTTTTTCCCTGGCATCCGTGTCCGCATGAGTCCCTCGCCGCACAGGCAGATAACTCCGTCTTCGGAGGTACTAATATTTTTTCCGTCGATGAGTAATTGATGTTTCAAGCCGGGCCTTTTGATTGTAGCCACAACCCTGAAAGAGACAACTTTTGATTGTAGCCACAACCCTGAAAGAGTAACAATTTTTTATTACAACAAAATTCTGAAAGAGAAAACAACTTTTGATTACAACAAAACACTGAAAGAGAAAAAAAACCTTTTGATTACAACAAAACACTGAAAGAGAAAACAACTTTTGATTACAACAAAACCCTGAAAGAGAAAACAACTTTTGATTACAACAAAACCCTGAAAGAGAAAACAACTTTTGATTACAACAAAACCCTGAAAGAGAAAACAACTTTTGATTACAACAAAACCCTGAAAGAGAAAACAACTTTTGATTACAGCAAAACCCTGAAAGAGAAAACAACTTTTGATTACAACAAAACCCTGAAAGAGAAAACAACTTTTGATTACAACAAAACCCTGAAAGAGAAAACAACTTTTGATTACAACAAAACCCTGAAAGAGAAAACAACTTTTGATTACAACAAAACCCTAAAAGACTTCATTAAAAGAATTCAGAATCCCAGTCTGAATAACGTCATAATCACAGAATTGTATTTACACCAACTTGTAAATGGCTATACGAATTAACAACCAAACAGGACAATTTCAATTTATAAAACAAGGAGTCAGACAAGGCTGTGTTCTGTCGCCGGATTTGTTTTCACTTTACAGCGAACATATTATGAGATCAATAGTTGACAAAAAAGGAAGTGAAGTCAACGGTCACACCATAAATAATTTACGATATGCGGATGACACAGTCTTAACTCAATCGAACCGATGGACCGAAGCAGGATCAAACCCGTACTCAGTGGCACAGCGCCTTGCCACGAAAAGCCAAACGCTAGGGAACACTGCCACTCAGCTAACTGTTCTTTGTTTTTTTGTTTTTTTGTTGTTGTAGATTATTTGTCATTTTTTCCGAGTGCTGTAAATATACCTCTTCTTCTGAATTGATTCGCTGATTATCGCCTCGGAAGTTTCCCTCTATAATAATATTCATTTATTATTAATTGTCTCTAGTCTAAACCACTGGAAAATACTATTCGTGCTGTTTCGTCCTAAATGTTTGTCTGCAACACAAGTATTCAGCCCTACCCTAAACGGGAGATACTTGCCTTAATAGGAAAAAATACAGATACACAACGTATTTCCGAGCTGTGATCGCAGCCTTATGCTATAGTCACGAGAACACCTGTGTGAAAGTCATTGTCCACGATAGCTAATTTTTAAGTTAGGTGAGTGGCAGTGTTCCCTAGAGTTTGGCTTTTCGTGGCAAGGCGCTGTGCCACTGAGTACGGGTTTGATCCTGCTTCGGTCCATATATTGTTCTTTATTTTTTTCTGTTGTTGATTATTTGTCATTTTTTTCGAGTGCTGTAAACATACCTCTTCCTCTGAATTGATTCGAACCCGTACTCCTTGGCACAGCGCCTTGCCACGAGAAACCAAACGCTAGAACACACGGCCAACTCAGATATCTAAAATTATCCTGTCTCTGGAGTCTGTCGGGGGATCTACAGGATTTGAGAATAAGGGTCGCTTGTCCAATGCAGTCGTCACAAGGTTTTCGGATCTAAATCATTATTTCACCCAAAAAATGTCATAAGTAGCTTAAGGCCACTGCTTTAGCGGAAGCTGAATTTGTAAAATCTTCTTCCTTTTTCTATCTTGATCAAGAACGGACACGGGTAATGATTAGTAAAGCCTTCAAATGTCAATAATAACTTTTTTCAGAAGATTTGCTATTTATTATTTGATTTATTTTGCCTTTTCTGTATCCAGCTGTTTGAAGTAATGTGACATATTGATTATATTGATTATATTGTATAGACATATTGATTATTCGAAATAGCGTGACGCAAATATAAGACGTTAAGGGTCATCTCGAAATAATCAACCATATTTTTTTTTACTTCTTTGCTATGCTATAATGATATAATGCTATAATGCTATAACAGAACATTTTAAAAATAAAATATCTATTAGAGTATTTTTTTTTGGCCATTGATCGATAGCTCGATTTATGATTTATGTATTTATTCATGTCATGTTTACAATAGGCCTCTCCAGCTTATTCTGGATTTCGCAATAGATTTTACATAGCTTGGTTGGTATCACAAAATATAGGCGTGGTAACTTGTTTCTTGATTTTCCTTCCCATATAATCTTTTTTTTTTATTAAAAATGGTTTTCTGTATGCTCAAGTTGTGTTATGTTTATTCAGCTGTTTCTCTCATTTTTCTTGGTAGTTTAAATAATATTTCTTTTCAGATCGTCTTTTTTTTTTCTCTCTCTCTCCTTTTTTTTTCTTGTGCATGTTTCCAACGACTACTATTCTCCATCGTCCGTCTTGAGAGAAATTTACCTATCCTCGGTTGGAGTCTCTCAGGTCGTCAGGTTGACAATACTGTTTTTTTTTTTTTAAGCCTGGACACGGGGATATAAGAGATAATGAACCATCCCAACGATTTAGCAAATACAATTACCGCTGAGAATGGGCAGCGCCGATATCCTAGATTCTCTCATGGAGGCTGGACGAGTGAGCGATTCAAGACGAACAGCAAGTTAGAAAGGAAAACTCCAGGCACAAGCGCTGAACAGTGAGCCACACAGACTTGTAAACCAAACTAGATTTGGAGTCGACGCTCGTAACACACTGCGAGATGTACTGAAAGGGATTCTGGTCATATATTGTTTAATTCAACAAGCAATGAGGATATAATAAGGACTACGAAACAGGATAAGACGTGCACGTGTAAAAAACAGTTAAGAGCCCCCGTCACGCCAAGTGGCGTATAGGGAATATGGTGTTAGTGACCTTACATTTTCATAGACCTTCAGCACATGATTTTTGGGGTAATGCAGTCGGTATTACGCCCGTGCTGCTTTACTTTCCTAGAAAAAATCCGGCACCCATTTAAGGCTGGGTGAACTCGGAAGCCGTCGAGTGAGATCGAACCCTACCTCTTGTACTTTGTAGTCCAGTTCACTAACCACTGAGCTATCGCGGCTCCCGACTTGCACGTGTGTTAATTGTTTTTTAATTTATTTTATTCATTTTGTAAACAGTAAGCTGCAATATGTGCAGTCTTTCGGCCCGACACATTCGGCGGTTGTATCGCATTTTTGGGTAACGAATTGTATTTCCTCTACTCGCTTGGTCAAACTACTTCAAAGTTTACAAAAGGAGTTGGGCTAGATAGGATGTTAATGAAGTCTGGTTCACTGAGCCTGACGCAAGCTGTAAGTCTATTCACTAACCGATTGCAGCCCGTATCGTTGAACGTATTGGGGGCTCCTAGCATTTGTACAGCAGTTCCATATTACTGTCTTGTGCTGTAAGTACTTTAGTCCCGTCCCTTTTGCTCAAAAAAACTCATTGTTTCTTTTCTTGTTAGCAAATTTATTTCATGCTACCTCAAGTCATTCGTACATATCATTTACATATCTACAGATACGGTACTAGAAGGTCCTCTCTCATCCCCATGTTTTACTTCATCCCTCACACTCCACACCGCCCCCCCCCCAACACAGACACACACACTTACCTAATTGGAGGCCCTATAATCAGTTTTGTTTTTGCCAAAGTCTCACAATGAAACAATGAGTAATACCGTAATACCTGTAAAAATATATTCACCTTTTAACTAGGGGATTATTTAGTTGATTCTGTGAGAGCTTCCTGACTGCAAACTCTGAACGGTGTCATCTGCGTATGAGATGTTCCCTCAAATAACAATTTATCGGGCTATAAATCCAACTAATGAGAAATTTGAGTGAAAAACAAAGTTAATGAAGTATAACAATATATCAACACTTTCCAGTTGTCAACATCGTTGCTCTGGGGTAAGCCCAAGAATATATTTAATGAGATGTTATGTAATGTTTTGTTACGTTATGTTACGTTATGTTATGTTAAGTTTAGGATCATCATGACAGCATTCGGGACACATCCACAGGCGCTCCTATCTTCTCCTCGAAATGCTCATCAGCGCACAACGACTAATTGCGCCAGTTCGGTCTTGGTTGACAAACTCCTCTCGTTCATCCAGAATATCACTCGGTTCTGACAAAACAGCTCTTCACTCCCAGTTCACAGTCTAGTGAGCCATGTATTTGTACTTCTGTCTAAGTCTTTTGCCCAATAAAAACCTCGTGAGTTGTTAGTGATATCTGCCCGATCTATTGATTGTCCATCATCTAATATTGCCGAACTAGCCAGTCTGTCCGCTCTGTATATTGCCCTAAATATCAACATTGTCCAGGACATAAAATACGGCGACACTGCAAATCTTGAAACTCTTTATTGATCCCAGCCATTGTCAACGACTTAAGCCTGTCTCTGCTATACGGATCATGTCTATAGAGTCACTGAGCACGCACACAAACACAAGAGTACATCTTTGAGTCCCTATCCAATCAAAAACCCTCGCTACTACCATTATACAAAGATCATTATGTAATGAGAAGAGAACAACTGGAATATATTGTAACAACTGGAAATATTGAGGGACGAAGAGATAGAGGGAAGTAAAGAGAAAATATACCAGACAGCTTAAGAGAATGGCTTGGCAGAAGGTCAACAACAGAAATTATAAATAACTGTCGAGATTGAAAGTTGTGGAGAGACATGATCACCTACCCCAGCAGGCCCGGTAATTGATCATGATGATGACCACCATTATTATAATCATGAAACTACCGGTCGTCATTAAATTATCTTTGCAAAGCTTTTCTTGTGAATAATTCTGTCAGTGGTTCAGGTAATGAATGCCGCTCCGTTGATGACGTACCACAGAACCATCTGTGTAGACTAGCGCGCCCATATCCCCGCAGTTTTCACAAATGAGTGCATTCATTAAATATAATCAGATTCTGTTCTCTGCATCCTCTTCTAATGTGGCAATGGCAGAGAAGGTGGTTCCTAAGTTCTAGAGGTACAGCTCCCCATTTTCCCCAGAAATAATTTTAGATTAGACAGCTCGCTGATGTATTTGACAATATCAACAACCCGGTCTATCAGTAATTAATCGAGTGCCCTTATTTAACGATATATCAAACGCCATAAAAATTACCAACAATTGATCGATGCTAAAAACAGTACTTTCTCTCCCTCTTTCCAACTCTCTGTCTGTGATAAAAAGCCGACACAGAGGAAAGAGAGAAGACGAAAGCAGTTATACTTAAAATAAGATTTTATTTTCATTACATCCAACAAGTGGTACTTTGTATTTTAAAATGACAGCTGTCAAGCACAGCGACAACAGCTTGAGTATTTCCGTGTTTTGTGCATATGAGACTGCACAGTAAAGCCTGTGCTGGAAAACCCCGACCGAATATAGAACATGTGCGACTAAAATTGGAAACACGAGCGGTGAGATAAATTACATTTTTTTTCACACTGACGTCATGTTTTCTTGTTACATCTGTTCGTCTTTTCTTATCGATCCCTACTCGCTTGGAATTTGTTCAAGGGACATTATTCAGAGATGATGCAAGATTTTCATCAGTTAATGGTTCAGTGACACAAGCAACCAACTTGGAGTCTGGTTGGTTGCGTTCGCCCGATGACTAAAGTATTCTACAGTATCGTAGTAGACTAGAATATTCCTCTTCATCATCCGCCCTTACAAGGACGTAGTGGACGTGTCTGCGTTGTGTTGTGGTTTGCAGTATAACTGTTATATTTGCGCCTTTCGGCCCAACACTTCCGACTTCAGCACGACATTTTTGAGTACCGGGTTGTCTTCCCTCTTCGATCCCTGCAAGCTTGGCCAGACTAGACAGGTTAGTCTGTTACTGGAGGCACCACGGAGAGGTGGAGCAGGGTCTGGATGGTTTTGGTTCACCGATCCTGACGCAAGCCATCAGCTGTGGGTCGCTGACAACTTCCAGCTCTGGTGCTGGGAGGCGCGCTAGTCTTTATTTTTCATATAAATTATACTCTTATTTTTTTCTATGGTTATTTCTTCACAATTTTTTCTAACGTATTTCACAGACATAGGTCTCATCTGTTTGTCATTTCGCATGTAAATTCCTTTGCTTGTGGTTTTATGAACACAATTCTGGCGTTTCGTAATGCTATTGTGTTGCTACGTAGTCTTATATTTCATTGAGCATATATTTTTCCTTCAGTAGATAAGTTACTGATACTTCATGCGAGCTATATGTTGCTATCAATAGCTAAGATACTTTATAACAACATATAGGTTTCTATCAATAGCTAGTTACGTATACTTCATGGGAGCGTATAGACTTTCATCAGTAACTAAGTTACTTATACTTCATAACAACGTACAGGTTTCCTTCAGTAACTAAGTTACTTATACTTCATAACAGCGTATAGGTTTCCTTCAGTAACTAAATTACTTATACTTCATAACAGCGTATAGGTTTCCATCAGTAACTAAATTACTTATACTTCATAACAGCGTATAGGTTTCCTTCAGTAATTAAGTTACTTATACTTCATAACAGCGTATAGGTTTCCATCAGTAACTAAATTACTTATACTTCATAACAGCGTACAGGTTTCCTTCAGTAACTAAATTACTTATACTTCATAACAGCGTATAGGTTTCCTTCAGTAACTATGTTACTTATACTTCATAACAGCGTATAGGTTTCCTACAGTAACTAAGTTACTTATACTTCATAACAGCGTATAGGTTTCCATCAGTAACTAAATTACTTATACTTCATAACAGCGTGCAGGTTTCCTTCAGTAACTAAATTACTTATACTTCATAACAGCGTACAGGTTTCCATCAGTAACTAAATTACTTATATTTCATAACAGCGTATAGGTTTCCATCAGTAACTAAATTATTTATACTTCATAACAGCGTATAGGATTCCTTCAGTAACTAAATTACTTATACTTCATAACAACGTACAGGTTTCCTTCAGTAACTAAGTTACTTATACTTCATAACAGCGTACAGGTTTCCTTCAGTAACTAAGTTACTTATACTTCATAACAGCGTATAGGATTCCTTCAGTAACTAAATTACTTATACTTCATAACATCGTACAGGTTTCCTTCAGTAACTAAGTTACTTTTCATAACAACGTACAGGTTTCCATCAGCCCCTGACCTGACTTCCGCCGGAAGACCTGGCTATTGTTTGTCTGAACTGCGTTCTATCTCATGACGTTTTCAAGTTTTAAAACAGGTCATCACACTTTGTGTTTGCTCATTGTTTATTCATCGAGTAGCCTATATTTTTCTCTATTCCAAAATAATCCACAATAGTTTATTCTTTGATTCTACCTTTTTATTAGAGCTCATTCCAAATCCTATTCTTCCATATCCTAATCATTCCAAATCCTAGTCTTTCCATATCCTAATCATTCCAAATCCTACTCTTCTACATCGCAATCCTTCCAAATCCTTGTCTTTCCATATCCTAAACTTTTCAAATCGTAGTCTTCCATATCCTAATATTTCCAAATCCCTGTCTTTCCAAGTCATAGTCTTCCATATCCCAATTTTCCAAATCCTAATCTTCTCCTATCCTAATCTTTCCAAATCCTAATCTTCTCCTATCCTAATCTTTCCAAATCCTAATCTTCTCCTATCCTAATCTTTCCAAATCCTAATCTTCTCCTATCCTAATCATTCCAAATCCTAGTTTTTCCATATCCTAATATTTCCAAATCTTAAATATCCAGGAGACTGTGGTGCTTGATAAAGGAGTCAATCCCGCAGTTATATAATTAAATAGGATGTCTTTGTTTTGGATCCTTCAATGGGATGAGATGTTAACTCGGATGATTTAAGTGGCACGGGCAGTTGAGCAATTATGGATTTTAATTCGTTTGCAGTGAAACCGAGGCCTTCGACTAACTACAACTATAACAACTACAACTATAACAACTACAACTATAACAACTACAACTATAACAACAACTACAACTATAACAACTACAACTATAACAACAACTACAACTATAACAACTACAACTATAACAACAACTATAACAACTACTACAACTATAACAACTACAACTATAACAACTACAACTATAACAACTACAACTATAACAACAACTACAACTATAACAACTACAACTATAACAACTACAACTATAACAACAACTACAACTATAACAACTACAACTATAACAACAACTACAACTATAACAACAACTACAACTATAACAACTACAACTATAACAACTACAACTATAACAACTACAACTATAACAACTACAACTATTAAAGAACCTTTGGCAGTTAAAACTCAACAAGACAAGGTCAACAATAGCCGCAGACCGAACACAAACTGTAAAAATCTACCCATACCGTAGACAGAGATATATGGGGCCGAAAGGCGCAGACATCGCTAATACCGTAAATTAGCGACACAATGCATTTACACCCACTTAACGGGTAAAAGCTAAAGAAGAAGAAGAGGGAACATGACATACAAAGCCGTTGACATGGACGGTGAATAAATGAATCAAAAAAGGTGTTTGATCCTGGCAAACTTCTAGTACAAGCCACAGCTGCATCCGTCACAGAACACACATAGAAATATTTGAAAGAGAAAAAGGTAATGTTAAACAGGCACAGACATCTTAGTTGCTATTTCATTATGTCAACGTGCTCTGTGTTTTTCTTCATGTAAATAAGTGGTGAGTTTCAGTTATTTTTCACTGTTAAAAAAAAAAAAAAAAAAGTAAAGTACCCCCGTCACGCCAAGTGGCGTATAGGGAAATATGGTGTTAGTGACCCTATATTTTACACACCTTCAGCACATGATTTTTGGGGTAATGTGGTCGGTATTACGCCCGTGCTGTTTATTTTCCCAGAAAAAATCCGGTACCCATTTAAGGCTAGGTGAACCCGGAAGCCGTCGGTTGGTATCGAACCCTACCCCCTTGTCCATTGTAGTCCAGTTCACTAACCACTGAGCTATCGCGGCTCCCTCATTTTTCCATGTAGCCAATCATATTCTTCTTTCATACATCAATGATGTGCCAATTTTTTGCAGTGTTGCATTTCATCCGTCCATCGTCTATTATCTCTCATCTAAACGTCCGCTATTTTAAGAAAAAATCACTTAATCTTAATCTAGACCGAGCATTAAAGATACATTTTCCCATTAGGATTTCTTCATGTGTCATTAAAAAAAATATTGTGTGTCTAGCCATCTATCATCATGTGCCTTACCGGTTGGCGTAGGCGATCATGTCCTTCAACAATTTTCCTCACAGTGCATTGTATCCATTCTTTTGTTGGCAGTTTACTGTGCCGTGACACCAAGTTATCCAGCATCGTCTCTCTTTGCCGCCCGTGATTTCTCTTTCCCTGTATTTTGCCAGTTGTAACCAAGTATTCCAACTTTCTACTTCTCATCATGTGCCCGAAAAGTGTCGACTGATTCTTACCAATGTTATTATTAGTTCCCTTTTTTTGCTGGCAACAGAGAATTTCATCGCCGTATTTTTTAACTGTCTATGAAACTCTCAATATTCTTCTGCGAAATTTCATCTCTGCAGTCTCTAATCACATGAACGACATTTTAAAAGGTAGTTGGTTGGCCTATGACCTCCAAATTATCTTCAACCAAATCAGAGACAATGTTAAAAGTTGTTATTAGTTGCAGATGTGTAGCAAAGATGGTCTACTTTGTCATGAATTAAATTAAATTTCTTACAACCTGCCCTTTTAGAATTCTCAGATAGGGAAATTGGTGGTCTAGAACAAGGCGCCTTCTTAAATATGTTTTTGCTTCGAAATAATGGATTCTTCACTTCGTGGTTTTCCCCTCCCCTGGTATAATGAGATCCCGTGTCTAGCCTTCTCGGGTAAAAACTGAAGGTCCCGTGTCAATTCTAGCACGTTAAAGAACCTTTGGCATTTAAAATCGGGAAGAGTAGGACAAAAATGACTACCGCTCGGGCAAAATTGTTCAACAAAATTGCACCCATGTCAAAGCGGATGTGTTGGTCCGAAAGGCGATACTACGCACCTGCATTCACTTAACGGGTGAACGGTTATAAGAGAAATCCGGTGTCCCTAACACAAACTCTCAACTTCAGTCTCACATAAATAAACATTTTCTCAGTATTTTCTGGTCACTAATTTGGGTACAGTCAACAATTTGGGCACATACGACAATTTGGGTACAGTCAACAATTTGGGCACATACGACAATTTGGGTACAGTCAACAATTTGGGCACATACGACAATTTGAGTACAGACAATAATTTGGGCACAGACGACAATTTGGGTACAGGCAGCAATTTGGGTACAGACAGCAATTTGGGTACAGGCAACAATTTGGGTACAGGCAACAATTTGGGTACAGACAACAATTTGGGTACAGGCAACAATTTGGGTGCAGACAGCAATTTGGGTACAGACAACAATTTGGGTACAGACAACAATTTGGGTACAGACAACAATTTGGGTACAGACGACAATTTGGGTACAGACAACAATTTGGGCAAAGACAACAATTTGGGCAAAGACAACAATTTGGGTACATACAACAATTTGGGTACAGACAACAATTTGGGTACAGACAACAATTTGGGTACAGACAACAATTTGGGTACAGACAACAATTTGGGTACAGACGACAATTTGGGCAAAGACAACAATTTGGGCAAAGACAACAATTTGGGTACATACAACAATTTGGGCACATACGACAATTTGGGTACGGGCAACAATTTGGGTACGGGCAACAATTCCCTTCACTAGAAAGTGAATTTTCGATCCTCGCTTCACACTAGTTCTGTTCTTCGTTTCACACCACTTAAATTATTGTAGGATCAAGAAAATAATTCACGCTTGTCGACCTACAGATATCCACTTCTCAAAGTCACTCTTTTAAAAAAGCACGTAATGAAGTCAGTTCTATATTTCAGTCAAATATAGGAGCAAAAGCATCAAGATGCACCAAGATACATAGGGATGTGAAGTTGATGTAAAGCTGATGATGATAATAATGATAATTTAAAAAACGGAGAAGTAAAGTGGTATGGTAACAGCTTTACATAGGCGAGTAACGAAACAAAAGACGAACTTTCGGCCAAATAGTTCTTCAGCTGGAACAAACAGTAACATAAATATATATATATATATATATATATATATATAAGGATATATACATAACTGTATATGTACTTAGATTTGTGTATATATCCTTATATATTTTTTTTCTTGTTGTTTGCTGTTCAAGATGAAGGCCTACTTGGCCGAAGCGTCGATTTTTGTTTTGTTACTTGCCTACATAAAGATGTTACCATACCACTTTTTTCTCCTTATCAATTCAATTATAACTCAGTGATTGCTCAGTCATCGATACGTAGTAGCGTAACATAAATGAAAACGAAAATTTGGTAACAAACTCAATATAAATATCGATTTACTGAAGAAACAAAAAATACTCCAGTCCGTGCTATCCTCGAATGCTCATCACTAAGCATGCACAGATAAGCACAGATGCACATACCAAGGGGAGGTCAACCTCACTTAATCACATCAATATATTTTTTTTCTTATTGCAAACCAAGGTATTTGACTGAAAATACGAAAGTTACAGCTATCCCTTTGAAGTATCATATCGCAAACAAATAAATGCAGGCGTTCTGATTCATATACCACGTGATTGCTTATAATCAATTCCATATTTTTTTGTTTTATTTCAGATGGTTTTGTAATAAATAACATAAACAAGAGTGGATTTTTCTTTTTACATGCCGCAGTATGTTGTTATATATATATGGCCCTTTTCGTCTTGTCAGACGGTCTAGTGGAGGCTATTGCGTATTTTTTTGAGGTATTGTTTTTGCCGAACAGCTTCTCTCGTGGCTAATTCTACCAATGTTTGACAAACACACGCGGTCACATAATGAACAGGTCAGGCTCGCTGGTCCACAGGGTTTACCATCCTTTTTCATGAGTCTCTTCTCTTCTAAGTCCTGTCTTAGAACAGTCTCAAATGTTGTTATACCGTTCCTTATACGTGCTCTCCATGATGTGCGATCACTTGCCAGATGTTGCCAGTCGTTTTCACAGATGGAGAAGTCTTTCAGAGATGATTTGCAGATATCTCTATATCGTAGTTTAGGTCTGCCGATTTGTCGTTTTCCGTGTTTTAGCTCGCCATATAGTATTTGCCTAGGAATGCGTTTTTCTTCCATCCGTTGGACATGCCCCAGCCATCTTAGCCTTCGACTTCTGAACATCGACATGATTGTTAGGGTCTTAGCACGTTGCAGGACAGTTAAGTTGGTTATTTTGTCCTGCCATTTGATGTGCATTATTTTGCTGTTGTTCTAATTTGTCCTTCTTTCAGTGTGCTTGTTTTAATAAGTCCAGGGCACATGGTCCTTACGTTCCATGTGCCAAGTTTAAACATTGGTGCTTTCTTCCTCATTTCACTTTGCCTACTCTGCCTGGGCACAGGATATGGAGATAGTGCTTTACCCAGTCGCACTATCCCCCTCTCGACTTCGTTTCAAAATGTTGTTGTGTTATGTTGTTAGTGATTTAACCAATAATCCTCTTTAATGACTAAACTGTACCTAGACATGATTGAACAAAAAAAAAAACTGTTTACTACATCATCATCAAATACCGGGCCTGCTGGCGTAGGTGATCATGTCTCTCCACAATTTCGGTCTCGACAGTTTGTTATCATTTCTGTTGTTGACCTTCTGCCAAGCCATTATCTTAAGCTGTCTGGTATTTTTTCTCTTTGCTTTCCTCTATTTCTTTGTCCCTCAATTTTCCCAGTTGTTACAATATATTCCAGTTGTTCTCTTCTCATTACATGGCCAAAAAAATGATGATTGTTTCTTCCTAATATTGGAAATGAGCTCACTTTTTTATTTTACCTCTTTCAGAACATTTTCATTACTCTTCTTAGCTGTCCATGGTATTCTCAACATTCTTCTGTAAAACCACATTTCTACAGACTCCAGTGATTTTCGTGTCTGTTGTCCTATTGTCGATGACTCGCATCCATATGTTAAGACTGGCTCTACATAACATTTAAGAACTCTCTTTCTTGTTTCTATTGTCAAAAATGGATTTGATAGTATCCTCCTCATTTTTTGGAAAGCTGCTTTTGCATGAGCCATTCTGCATCTCACCTCTTTTGTACATCTTCCGTCTGAGATTAACAAAGTTCCCAAATATTTAAATTCATTTACCTGCTTTAATATTGTTCCACTAGTCTTTATTTTGCACTGAGGTGATGTCTTTTTCTTTGTTACCATTAGTTTACTACATAGCTCAAAATAAATAATTGTTTCAGTTATTGAGATGAGTAACAATTTTTTTTATCCGGTCCAATAACTAGAAATAATAACACGTTTGTAAAAAAGTTCGTCTCGATTAATAAAAGTGACAAAGCAAATACAATACATTTGGTTATGGAAGGCCCCGGTATCACTGCAAACGAATTAAAATCCATAATTGCTCAACCGCCGTGCCAGCGTAATCATCCGAATCTCATCTCCCAAACAAAGAAAGGCAACTGTAATCCCCACCACAGCAGTCTCAGCACACGCCAAAAGACATAAGGCGAAACCGCGCAGAAAGTGAACACAGCCAACTATTCCCTGTCATACGATATCATGATTCATCGAACGCAATTGGAATATCGAAACATGATCAAGACGGATGAGACACACAGCTCACGATGTGCACAGAGCACCTAACTCAGTAGCTCCTGCAACAAGCTGGACTTGGAATATGAGGAAACTGCAACAAGGAACACTTTTCATGCATAGCCTTCAATTGTTCCCGCCGCCTATCCACCATATGCCGGGAGTTCACGTCCTCTTGAAAATGATGATCGTCATATTTTTAAAAAATATAGAGCGCTTGATGATGTTAAGCCATCGTTGTTGACTCCAATTCCGAACATATAGACACACAGTTAGTCGTCAGATTATCCCCATCGAACATCAAACAACCGACCGTAAGATTATCGTACGGCCAGTCTGGAGTCTAGGGATATACGATGAACCATGATGATGACGTAGCACACAAAAAAAGACGTACACACAATTTCGCTCCCCCTCAACCTTCGATTACTCCAGCAAAAGCAGCCCAAGACGAACAAAACACAACGCAAATTCCGTAAAGAGATAAAACTGTGGCTGATGAAGCAGTTCACATTGACAAGCAACATGGAAACAACCTGCGTCAAGGAATTCCAACAACGGCGATGAACAGCACCAATGTGACGCAAAGCGCAGATCTAGTCTAGACGATGGAAGGCCGCACTCACAACACCCGATTTGTCAAAAAGGGACCGCCGCCGGCGCACAACATCGCCCCAGCGGCGCAGATACAACAAGATCACCACCATTACTTTAACACAGAAAAGCACAACGGAGAGCCGAAAGCAATCAGATTCCGAATGCACTTACTGCAGCGATCAAGAGAACGTGACCTAGATCTAACATCTTTACACCGGAAGTCTCATACAATACATAACTGTGGATAACTAGACTCGACAACGAACATTAAGAGAACAGCGCAATTTATTAGATTTTCTTACATTTTTTATTATCTTATTTGCTACTCCTCTAATTCCTCGACTTGACTAAATATATATTTGTTACAACTACTCTAATTCCTCGACTTGACTAAATATATATTTGTTACAACTACTCTAATTCCTCGACTTGACTAAAGATATATTTGTTACAACTACTCTAATTACTTGACTTGACTAAAGATATATTTGTTACAACTGCCCTAATTACTTGACTTGACTAACGATATATTTGTTACAACTGCCCTAATTACTGGACTTGACTAAAGATATATTTGTTACAACTGCCCTAATTACTGGACTTGACTAAAGATATATTTGTTACAACTGCCCTAATTACTGGACTTGACTAAAGATATATTTGTTACAACTGCCCTAATTACTGGACTTGACTAAAGATATATTTGTTACAACTGCCCTAATTACTGGACTTGACTAACGATACAAACAAAAACAGCAAACTTTAGCTTAACATTATAACTCATTTCACTAATGGATTTAACTCAAGACATAAAAACAACACGTATTATTATAGTCTACATCACGACAATTTAGGAGTTATTCTTGAACCAAAATATGGTCATAAATAAAGACAAATAGTCGATAAAGTATGGGACAATCATGCTGCTCAACAACGATGGGATAGAAACAATTCATCATTGTGTACGATTTTTGTTGTCTTGTGGGATTTTTCCTAATTTTTTTAGCGAAGCACCTAAGACTATATTCAATCTAAGACTATGTTTTCTGGGTTATATTATACTGCAATTGCCATCAAAAAATGATAGTGAAAACCACATTGTGTAAGGTCACTCCTGTGAGAGACATCGAGTTGGAGTTGTCGTTAAGAAACACTTAGACTTGAACATGAATGCCCAGATAGTTAATCATGTGTCAATTCGGCTTTAATAAGCAGCTAATTTAATAACAAACTGGGAGAAGTTGGCTGCAGATCGAAGCACATGGAGAACAACAATTTTAAAAAAATGTGCACAGCAACTTTCGAGGAAGTAAAAAAAATAAAGGTTCCCTCTACGCCTTGCTAGCATATGGTGGGATATGGTGTTAATGACTGTATTTCTCTATGACCACGGCATATTTTTGGGTCATATGGTTGGCATCACGCCAAGCCGCCTTCAGCTCCTAGAAAATTCTTTGGTACCCATTTGTAGAGAGTGGGTGAAACCCAGAACCTTATCAGTCTGAAAAAAAATCCGCCACTACCGGGGATGGAATCGAACCCTTCTGGTCAGAAAGCGAGCACAGGTAGGTAGTGCTGATATCAAATTCAGAAAACAAAAGACGCACGAGACAGGGGACGAGGCCAGGCATCACGAATACATCTTGTTCATTTTGCGAGCTGATCTGTTGATCCAACATTGGCAGATTCAGCCACGAGAGAAGCTGTTCAGCAATGCAGAATCCAGGGTATGACACTGACATTTTTACAAAACTGCTGAATTATCATGATTGCTTGCTACCAACCGTCTGTCAAGACCACAAAAACCATATACATAATTTAATATCGTAATTAACATCAACAAAACAGAAGTCTTGAATGTCGCCAAAAAAGGAACAGAACACCAACATAACTATAGAAGGCAGGAAACTAAAACAAGTAGAGGAATTCAAATGCCTAGGAAGTTTAGTGACAAACGATAATTCATAAACAGCAGAGATAGACTCAAGATGTATCAAAGCTTGTCAAATCATTGGGCAGTTATCACCACTATTGTCCAACAAGGAAATAACTCTAGAGGCAAAACTGGCTCTCAACAATGCAATCTTCATCCCAACGTTGTGCTACCAATGCCAGTCCTGGACCCTAGATGCAAGAACAATACGAAAAATAACCTCTACTGGGATGAAATATGTCAGACGAATGACAGGAAACAGTCTGAGAGATAAGATAAGAAATGAAGAACTGAGAAAAAAGCTAGGAATAGCCCCGCCATAGAATATAAAAAGAAACAACAGATAAAATGGTTTGGCCATGTGACAAGGCAGAAAGAACAAAACACAACACAATAGGGCCCTCAATAAAGGTTGCGAGAAAACCAGACCCAAGGGTCGACCACCAAAAAATTGGATCGATGGAGTATTTGAAGCACTAGGAAACATAGCAGCAGAGGTGAACAGAAGAGCAAAAGACTGCAAATTATATCTCCCCTCGACGCTGAAAGGCAAATGAGGAAGGAAAGAAGAATATCATAATTGTATAACTAAGCTTCTTCAGTGATGTGTCTTGTCTTAGTGCCATGTGTTAATACAAGTTCCAGAACTTAAACTCAAGATGGTATGTGACGGGATGTAATGACTTTCTTGAATGTCCAGATTTTACTGGAGAAGTTGAGATCTTGTCCTGACTAGAGGTGCTGTAGTTCTGGGTCTATGTGATATTTCTTGAAACTTTCCCATATTATATTTTGTTTGTTTTATATAACTATTATGTCAGCAAACACCCTGCTGTGTCTGAAGTAAGAAATGGCTGCCCATAATCGTGTATATAGACTCTAGTGAAAAAAGAAATACCACACACGGTCGACCAAGCCGTTGGCAGAAATGGGTACCAGGGTATTACCCTGAGAAGGTGAGGATTGTCGCCTCGCATCTGAGTTTCGATGCTTGAGGCGACACTATACAGAAATCTCCGAACATTTCTGGATAGGCGGCCGTGCACATATGGGTGTAAACTCGCGTGCTAAGACGCCGGTTCAAGTCTCGTACTTTACCTTTATAGCAATGTTTACAGGACTTCATTGACTAAATTCTCTATCAGCGAAAGAAATTGGGAAAGCCTTGCATCAGATTGGAGAACATGGGGAAAAAAAAGACAACAGTATTCGAGAAAGTGATTATGTCAAAATCAGAAGACTAAAGGCGCAGGAGAAACGAGATGCGGCCAGTCACAACAAATACATCTTGTTCATTCTGTGGCCGGATATGTCTATCCAATGCTGGCAGATTCAGTCGCGAGAGAAGCTATTCAGTAAAACAGCATCCAGCATAAGATACTAATATATTTATCTAGACTACTGACTAAACATTATTGCTTACTACCAACCGTCTGTCAAGACGTCGCAGGCTATATATATATAGTTTACTGTAAGCTTTTCTTCAGAACGTAAACCATCGTAACTCCGAGACAGCCTGCAGTAATAAAAGTGCAACTTTGCAACAGAAGGCAGCCTACAATCTACAAGCGGTAATATAAAATCACGTTTCATTCAGGACCGGATATAAAAATACGTTTGCGGCAATTGAAAACATTTCAACGAACTAATTAAATATAACAAAACCCAACGTGAACACGCATTATGTAACAGGTTTGTTCCATCAATGGTCGAGCTAAAGATTTGCTCACACACAACAATGCTAATTCGTTTGTATTAAAACCAGGTTCAAGCAATTAGTCCAACCTTTCTATGAAAATGTGGATCGATCAAAACGTCCTCTCCTTCTATCGTTAATAAGATGAATCACTCAGTCCTCTCCTTTTATCGTTAACAAGATGAATCACTCAGTCCTCTCCTTTTATCGTTAACAAGATGAATCACTCAGTCCTCTCCTTTTATCGTTAACAAGATGAATCACTCAGTCCTCTCCTTTTATCGTTAACAAGATGAATCACTCAGTCCTCTCCTTTTATCGTTAATAAGATGAATCACTCAGTCCTCTCCTTCTATCGTTAATAAGATGAATCACTCAGTCCTCTCATTCTATCGTTAACAAGATGAATCACTCAGTCCTCTCATTCTATCGTTAACAAGATGAATCACTCAGTCCTCTCCTTCTATCGTTAATAAGATGAATCACTCAGTCCTCTCATTCTATCGTTAACAAGATGAATCACTCAGTCCTCTCCTTCTATCGTTAATAAGATGAATCACTCAGTCCTCTCCTTTTATCGTTAATAAGATGAATCACTCAGTCCTCTCCTTCTATCGTTAATAAGATGAATCACTCAGTCCTCTCCTTTTATCGTTAACAAGATGAATCACTCAGTCCTCTCCTTTTATCGTTAACAAGATGAACCACTCAGTCCTCTCATTCTATCGTTAACAAGATGAATCACTCAGTCCTCTCCTTTTATCGTTAACAAGATGAATCACTCAGTCCTCTCCTTTTATCGTTAACAAGATGAACCACTCAGTCCTCTCATTCTATCGTTAACAAGATGAATCACTCAGTCCTCTCCTTCTACCGTTAATAAGATGAACCACTCAGTCCTCTCCTTCTACCGTTAATAAGATGAACCACTCAGTCCTCTCCTTCTACCGTTAACAAGATGAATCACTCAGTCCTCTCCTTCTACCGTTAATAAGATGAATCACTCAGTCCTCTCCTTTTATCGTTAATAAGATGAATCACTCAGTCCTCTCATTTTATTGTTAATAAAATGAATCACCCAGTCCTCTCCTTTTATCGTTAATAAGGTGAATCACTCAGTCCTCTCCTTTTATCGTTAATAAGATGAATCACTCAGTCCTCTCCTTTTATCGTTAACAAGATGAATCACTCAGTCCTCTCCTTTTATCGTTAATAAGATGAATCACTCAGTCCTCTCCTTTTATCGTTAACAAGATGAATCACTCAGTCCTCTCCTTCTATCGTTAACAAGATGAATCACTCAGTCCTCTCATTCTATCGTTAACAAGATAAATCACTCAGTCCTCTCCTTCTACCGTTAACAAGATGAATCACTCAGTCCTCGGGTGTCCGGTTAGCGCAATCGATAGGCGGTTGGCTTACCACGGCAACAGCCGGGGTTCGTACCCTGGCGAGGACACCTGGGTTTTACTAATTCCCTAAAAATTAGTGGGAGCCGCGATAGCTCAGTGGTTAGTGAACTGGACTACTACGGACAAGAGGTAGGGTTCGATCCCAACCGACGGCTCCGGGTTCACCCAGCCTTAAATGGGTACCGGATTTTTTCTGGGAAAGTAAAGCAGCACGGGCGTAATACCGACCACATTACCCCAAAAATCATGTGCTGAAGGTCTGTAAAATATAGGGTCACTAACACCATATTTCCCTATACGCCGCCACTTGGCGTGACGGGGGGTACTTTACTACACTTTTACTCAGTCCTCTCCTTCTACCGTTAATAAGATGAATCACTCAGTCCTCTCCTTCTACCGTTAATAAGATGAATCACTCAGTCCTCTCCTTCTACCGTTAATAAGATGAATCACTCAGTCCTCTCCTTCTACCGTTAATAAGATGAATCACTCAGCCCTCTCCTTCTATCGATAACAAGATGACTCACCCAGTCCTCTCCTTCTATCGATTACAATAATCAATCAGTCTCTCCTTCTATCGATAACAAGAACAATCAATCATTCCTCTCCTCCATCAATTACAAGATCAATCAATCAGTCCTTTCCTTCTATCGACAGCAAGATCAATCAATCAGTTATATTTTTTCTATGGAAGCCTGAATTAAATAATCAGTTTCTGCCACTGTCATATTACGCGACCAATAGGGAACACAACTGTTGTCTCCCCTTAGCCGATCTCTCATGCTCCGCTCAGGTCAAGTTATTATTTTAAACATTACTACACAGGATTCTTCTGCTTCAAAATTCGTTTGATCTTTGCTAATCGCTGGTGCACCGCTGACAGACTTGGTCAACTTTATCCGTTTGTGTACGCCATCTTGATATCTCTAGGGAAGGATCTCACTATTTTATCGTCGAGAGTTTTGATGTTTTGGGATAGATTTTTCTCTATCAAATGTTGCTCAGACAGCGGCCATTTCTTGTATACTTTTTTCGATTTCCAACTGCCAAGGGTTCATTAACGTGCGCAGAATGCACACAGGACATCCTGTTGTACAATGTTATCCGAGAGGGCTAGATATCGGACCTGACTACCTGGATGCCAGAGGAAGATAAAGCCACTAGAATCCACAGATTATATTTTAGAAAAAAATCCCACCGCCACATCATGGTGGTTATTTTGTGCCGAACATAAGGTTAGGTTAGTTAAACTATTTTCGAAAGGTTTGTGTATTAAGTTTAGTTATTTTGTGCCGAACATAAGGTTAGGTTAGTTAAACTATTTTCGAAAGTTGTGTGTATTAAGTTTAGTTATTTTGTGCCGAACATAAGGTTAGGTTAGTTAAACTATTTTCGAAAGGTTTGTGTATTAAGTTTAGTTATTTTGTGCCGAACATAAGGTTTAAGCCTTAGAGGCAATGCAGCAGGAGGTCGACGCCTGGGAGTCATGACCCAGGCGGGCCCACCTTCCCTAGAGTGTCAAGAAGCTAAAAGGGCCGAAACACTTGCTCGACGGGGTCTCCTTCTGATGATCAGATTACCTCCTGCTCCGAAGCTCTGTACAAAGAGTTTCCTACTACTGGTGTGACTCGAACCCAATAGACCACACAGTCCTCATTTCTCTGCATCTTCAGTAGTTCTTTTGGACTTTTTTGGCCTGTCCATTTTTTTAATGCTATCTTCAGATCTTGTTCTTTGCTGATCTATTCTTCTCGCTCCTACACAGTTCCTTGAAGAATGCTCTTTGCTGGGCCAGACGATGCAGAAACATGGCTAAACCATTTCATACAGGATTTATAATAAATTATTCATCGGATTTTTAAGAATTGTATTTTACAAAGTCGTCATCATCAAGTACCGAACCTACTGGCGTAGGTGAACATGTCTCACCACAACTTTCGATCTCGACAGTTATTTATAATTTCTGTTGTTGACCTTCTTCTGCCAAGCCACTCTCTTAAGCTGTCTATTTTTTTTCTCTTTGCTTCCCTCTATCTCTTCGTCCCTCAATTTTTCCAGTTGTTACAATATATTCCAGTTGTTCTCTTCTCATTACATGGCCAAAAAAATGATGATTGTTTCTTCCTAATATTGGAAATTATTTTTTATTTTACCTCTTTCAGAACATTTTCATTACTCTTCTTATATGTCCATGGTACTCTCAACATTCTTCTGTAAAACCACATTTCTACAGACTCCAGTGATTTTCGTGTCTGTTGTCCTATTGTCGATGACTCGCATCCATATGTTAAGACTGGCTCTACATAACATTTAAGAACTCTCTTTCTTGTTTCTATTGTCAAAAAAGGATTTGATAGTATCCTCCTCATTTTTTGGAAAGCTGCTTTTGCATGAGCCATTCTGCATCTCACCTCTTTTGTACATCTTCCGTCTCAGGTTAACAAAGCTCCCACATATTTAAATTCATTTACCTGTTTTAATATTGTTCCACTTGTCTTTATTTTGCACTGAGGTGATGTCTTTTTCTTTGTTGTTACCATTATTTCTGTCTTTTTGCTATTAAGGCTGCGTCCTTTATTTTTGCTTTCCTTCACTACAATGTCCAACATTTCTTGTAACTCATTTATTACTTTATTTTACAAAGTAATGATAATTTTAAAAAAAATTAAAGCTATATGAAAAGGCCAATGAGGAGATTCTCAAAGAGACCAACATAAAAAGGAAACTCTTAAAGAAAACATTAGTAAAGAAACAATATAAATTTTTGGGAACATCATAAGAAGATGAAAGTCAGATACTTGGTTACAACTGGCAAAATACAGGAAAGAGATACCTCGGACGACAAAGAGAGAAGATACTAGATAGCTTGTTGTCTTGGCATGGAAAACATTCAACAACAGAATTGATACGACGCACTGCGTAAAGTAAACTGTGGAGGGCATGATCACCTACGCCAAATGGCACGGCACTTGATGTTGATATGAAAAGAAATAAAAGTTATCCAGGTTTTAATCAAGGTCACAGACTGTTTGTTTAAAAGTCGGAGCAACGGACAGCCACGTATTTCTACCGAAACAAACCACAACACCATACTTTTTTTTATGATCGAAAATGATATTATGATGATATTATCAACACTCTAAGGACAAGAACCTCTAATGTTTAGTTTAGTCGACAGATCATCGTCATTGCATAACGAACAAGTGCATAGTGCTCAGATCCCCTCCTCAACAGATCCACTGGTATCAAGCACGCCCGTTTAACACCAGAGAAAGAACGGAAAATAGCTTTAGTTCAGATGTACGAGCTCTAGCAGTTACATTCATAGCAGATGGCAGTGGCTCTATTCTAGTTAGTCGAAGGCCCCGGTATCACTGCAAACGAATTAAAATCCACAATTGCTCAACCACCCGTGACAGTGGAATCACCTCATTGAAGAGTCCCATCAAAGAAAGCCAGCTGCAGTTCCTATCATAGCAGCCACAACACACGCCAAAAACCACAAAGGGGCACCAAAAGTGAACGCAGTTGAAATGTCCTTCGTCATACGATATCATCATTCATCATAAGCAATCAGAATATCGTAACATGATACGGATGAAAACCACAGCTCACGGCGTGCACAGAGCTCTAAACTCAGTAGCTCCGGCAGCAAGCCGAACTTGGAATATGAGGAAACTGCAACAAGGAACACTTTTCAGACACAGCCTCAGCGGTTCCTGTCGCTTATCCGCCATATTGACCTGAAGTCAATTCTTTTCTATCCTAACCTTAGTCAGAACTCTGCACACGGGCACACGTGATTGTGTCAGTAAAACTGCTGCAATCTTCCTCAACATGTGATGATAAGGATATCATGGTCATACCCCTGTATCCTATCCAGAAAAGCTGTATGGAATATTAATAGTCTTGATGCCTTTGTGCAAATCTTTACCAATGCTTTATTTGAACTTTTTAAGACTGGCATCTAAAGTAGCGCGAAGAAGAAGATGAAGAGGAAGATGATGAAGAAGAAAATGATGAAGAAGAAGAATGAATAAGAAATTATGGACGTGGAAACCAACTAATAAATCTGGTCAGCGTGTGCAAATTTATTAGGGGAAAGCAAATTCGATACTCAAAAGATATCGTGCTGAAGTCGGATGTGTTAGGTCGAAAGGTGGAGATAAAAGTAATTTTCTGTAAATCACAACACAACGCATTTATAAACACTTCACGCCACTTAAGGGCCGATGACTTAGAAGAATAATCACAGGGCTATCACTGATGAAGAAAGTAAATGTGTATCTAAATATGATCTTGAATTGTTTACAATTAACTGACAATAGCAGTGACAATAGCAGCAATACAGATGTATAGAGAGATGGATACACGACCCAATGGTCTGAAATTGTTTGCAAATAACTGACAATAATAATAATAGTGACAAACAGACAGACAGACAGACAAACAGACGGACGGACGGACAGACAGATAGACAGAGTGATCCATTGGTCCTAATGTGTATGTAAAATAGATCATAATAACCGGAGCACAATGACAGAGCGATGAAAACACGACGCAACGATCATAATTTGTATGCGAGAAAATAGAAATAACGCTTTGTTTCGTGCATGGAGATGCGACGCTCGTGTTTGTTCATTCTTTTCTTAACGACAACTTATATTGAAATGATGAGGTAATATATATATATATATATATAAAGGTCGCATGTCCTTTGCAGAACGTTGAGATCATTACCACATTCTGTCTAAAACAATCTCTGTATCTAGATCTCTCACTTTTTCTGTTGTCATGTTAAAGGTCTCCTTGACGTTTTGAAACAACCTTCTTCTTGGTCTGCCCATGAAGCGTCGCCCAGGAACCACGCCTTCAATTATTGTTCTTTCCAGCCCGCTGTGTATTTTTGACGTGGCCATGGTACCCCCTGGGTGTCCGGTTAGCGCAATCGATAGGCGGTTGGCTTACCACGGCAACAGTCGGGGTTCGTACCCTGGCGAGGACACCTGGGTTTTACTAATTCCCTAAAATAATTATATAGCTTTTAATAATTCCCTAAGTGGGAGCCGCGATAGCTCAGTGGTTAGTGAACTGGACTACTACGGACAAGGGGTAGGGTTCGATCCCAACCGACGGCTCCGGGTTCACCCAGCCTTAAATGGGTACCGGATTTTTTCTGGGAAAGTAAAGCAGCACGGGCGTAATACCGACCACATTACCCCAAAAATCATGTGCTGAAGGTCTGTAAAATATAGGGTCACTAACACCATATTTCCCTATACGCCACTTGGCGTGACGGGGGGTACTTTACTTTACTTTACTTACATGGTACCCCCTGTGTCTTTTTGACGTGGCCATGGTACCCCCTGTGTCTTTCTGACGTGGCCATTTCCTCTGTAAAATTATGTTTATAAGCCAGTTCTTTGTAATGTTTAAATCTGATAATATGTCTTCATTGCTTTTTCATTACCTAATGTACCTTAAGGATTTTTGGGTAGCATTTAGTTTCGAATGAATCAACTTTCTTCCTTGCTGTTTGCGAGATAACCCATTATTCACAACCATATCTTGTATGTTGCTATCGCGAACGGAAATATACGTATAATCCTACCTGGCACAGTTGGAGAATGAAACAAATAAGAGGGGTAAATGCGATAAAAATAAATTACAGCTAGAACGTTTCAGCTTTGAGAACAAGGCAAGATTAAACAAAGAACCCACGTTTCAACCAAATGACAATCAACTGCAACGAAAACAAACAAAAGCAGAATACAAATCATTAAAAATCAAAAGGAATCTAAACCATGGCAAAGTTATCTGACATAATTATTAAAATACACAGACAAAATCATGTACACATCTTGCCAGAATCTACAGCTGAGTACCCTGCTGCATTCTTACGACAAAATATACTATGATGCAACATATATACATACAAATTCATATGTATATATATAATATCATGCATCATAAATATGATACATTATAGTATGCATACATTTATATACCTGTCATTTCTCATTTATGTTTATCATTGGCACTGAATTTGCTTTCTATATGGTGACGTCGATTTTATTATTCTACTTGCCAGTTTTCATTACATCTGTCTACATTTGGCTGTTATACAAAGAAAATAATTTGAAGGACTATTTTCTTCAATATTTCATAATCATTAAACGTGACTTAGAAACTGACTTACCTTAGTTCATAGTCGATTTTCTGATAATCCAAAAATCTTATCACCTGCTTTGTTTGAAGAAAGATCACTTCGCTACCTGTGGGTGACAGATCCAAGATATTTGTTTTCGAAATTTCGGCCTAAGGTCGCTGCGTTGACAACCTTTAAGACGTGAAAACTCGTCAAGTGGTTGGAGGATAACGAACACGTATTAAGTAGTGGCACTTCTGGTTTATTGAGCTTGTCAGGTTCGTTAAAATGAAACGAGGAAGAGTTCTTTTGAGCGTGAAGGTTGATATGGCTTCTGCCGTTTGAAATTGATAACGAAGAATGCACGAAATATACAATACTTGCAAAGGTTGGCAGCGTTGAAATGAACTTGTCTACATGTAGACGGTGCTAGATCAATATTGTGTAAACAACAGCTGTGTGTGTCACGTGAGTTGTCGAGGGTTGGTGTGTACAAGGAGAAGGCTAGCTTGCACGTTCGACTTGTGGTAATGCTCTGTGGTGTTGTTGTGTGAGTTCGAATCCCGGTCAAGGTTGTCGTTCATGTTCTGTCTTCTCTGCTTTTTACATTTTTGTTTTGTTTTGTAAATTGAGTGGCGATATGAAAAGCATGTGGTAAATTATGTAAAGAAGAGAGATATTGACCGTGTTTTTGCGTTTGTACTGAGAAGAGATATTGATGACTCATAGACTCGTAATCATCCTGACCATACACTCATATTCGTGGAGGGGGGGATTTGATAAAGAGTTGACGAGCATTCAAATATTTGCTGGACGGGTGGTAGAAAGAGAGGTTTGACGTGTGTTTATAACTGATGGATGACTGACGAAAAGGGAGATTTGATGGATGACTGACGATGCTGACAGGAAAAGGGATTTGATGGATGACTGACGGAAAAGGGGATTTGATGGAGAGTTTGCGTTTTGAAGAAAGGAGAAGAGTCGTGGTTCTGATGGAGTGAAGATCTTTTTTGGAAGTGTTGGTAATGTTGATGGGAAGCACGATTTGATGAAGTGTTAATGATGTGAGAAAATGAGAGATTTGATGAAGTGTTAGTGATGTGAGGAAATGAGAGATTTGATGAAGTGTTAATGACACGAGAAAATGAGAGATTCGATTAAGTGTTAGGGATGTGGGAAAATGAGAAATTTAATTAAGTGTTAATGACACGAGAAAATGAGAGATTTTATGAAGTGTTAGTGATGTGGGAAAATGAGAGATTTGATGAAGTGTTAGTGATGTGGGAAAATGAGAGATTTGATAAAGTGTATGTGATGTGGCAAAATGAGAGATTTGATAAAGTGTTAGTGATGTGATGAAATGAGAGATTTCATGAAGTGTTAGTGATGTGAGAAAATGAGAGATTTGATAAAGTGTTGGTGATACGAGAAAATGATAGATTTGATGAAGTGTTAGTGATGTGAGAAAATGAGAGATTTGATAAAGTGTTGGTGATACGAGAAAATGAGAGATTTGATGAAGTGTTAGTGATACGATAGAGATTTGATAAAGTGTTAGTGATGTGGGAAAATTAGAGATTTGATAAAGTGTTAGTGATGTGAGGAAAATTAGAGATTTGATAAAGTGTTAGTGATGTGAGGAAATGAGAGATTTGATGAAGTGCTAGTGATGTGAGAAAATGAGAGATTTGATGAAGCAGGATTAGTGGTGTGAGAAAAGTAGATATGATTATTGGTTGAAGGATTAATTGAAAGGAGAGATTTGATGGAGGGTTAATGGTATGAGAAGAGGAGAGATTTGATGGAGGGTTGATGGTATGAGAAGAGGAGAGATTTGATGGAAGGCTGATTATATGAGAAGAGGAGAGATTTGATTGAGGGCTAATGGTATGAGAAGAGGAGAGATTTGATGGAGGTTATTGATTGTAAGAGAACTTTGACGGATAGTTAGTGTATATTTAAATCTTGTGGAGGCAAGGTATGTAGTGAGAAATATGAAAGATTTGATGGAAAGTTGATGAGTAAGAAAAAAGAAGGAAATACTTTATGCAGAAAGCATAAAATGGGAAGTTAATGGAGAGTTCATTGGTACTGAAGAAAGGAAGCTGCGGTAAGAGATAAGTAGTCGTCCATCAATCCTTCAACAAATCTTTATGTCCATCAATACCCATAATGCCTTTCTCAAATCTTCCCTTCAGTTGGTTGGTTGGTTGGTTGGTTGGTTGGTTGGTTGGTTGGTTGGTTGGTTGGTTGGTTGGTTGGTTGGTTGGTTGGTTGGTTGGTTGGTTGCGTTCACCCGATGACTAAAGTATTCTAGAGTATCGTGGTAGACTAGAATATTCCTCTTCATCATCCGCCCTTACAAGGACGTGTCTGCGTTGTGTTGTAGTTTGCAGTATAACTGTTATATTTGTGCCTTTCGGCCCAACACATCCGACTTCACCACGACATTCTTGAGTACCGGGTTGTCTTCCCTCTTCGATCCCTGCACACTTGGCCAGACTAGACAGGTTAGTCTGTTACTGGAGGCACCACGGAGAGGTGGAGCAGGGTCTGGAAGGTTTTGGTTCACCGATCCTGACGCAAGCAATCAGCTGTGGGTCGCTGACAACACTCTGGTGCTGGGAGACGCGCCATTCGCCTTCAATTAATACACACAAATACTTCATCAAATCTTTCCTTTCATGAATACCCAAAAATCCTTCATAAAATCTTCCCCTCCATCAAAACACACAAATCAGATGTGAATGTTTGTTGGAACTATACGGCTTTGTAGTTCACTTAGCCACTGAAAATTGTTAGTTTTGGGAGATAAATACAAAGACCTGTCGTGTTACCAACCACATAGCCTATAAAATACGTGCAGTTGATTATAAAAAAATCCAGGCACTAACAGCGTGTTTCCATTTACGACATAGTGTGACGGGAACACTTGTTTCCATTACCGAATTTGAAGAAACTGAGGCTTGATGGTGGAAACTGAAGAATAGATATATTTTGATGTTTCTATCTATCTGTTGACCTTTCGAGCCGTAGCTGACCCATAGGGCGTAGACCAAGATACTCCACCTCTTATCTTAATTTTTATTCTAGCAGTTTTAAATTCTTTTAAAGATATTTTATCAAATCTCGCCACTTGTCTCTGCTCTGTGCAAGCAGTTCTATCTCATTGAGGAAGCCGATTCCTGTTGCTCTTGCCTCTCTCATCAATGTTCTTCTCAGAGTCTTTCTGGGTCTTCCTCTTTTCCTCTTACCTGATGTTTCCCACTTGAGGGTTTGCTTTGCTATTCGGTTATTATCTCTTCTCATCACATGTCCAACATATGACCATTGTCCATTTTGATGTTTACTTAATTCAAAAATGAGAGATTTGGAAAGGTACTTTTTAATTGTACTTTTTCTTGTAATTGAAATTGTACTTGTGAAAGTCAAGACTGAATGAACGTTAGTTGGTGACTAAGTTATTTCGTTTCTTTGAGTTCTCTAGATTTTAATCTCCAGTGAAGTCTATGTAATCCTGTATGGTTTTATTTCAGGGTCCAAATTTGTGCGTGAATTATTTTTGTTTTTTCCACCATACACCAAGAGCCCGATACCGTTGTGGTTAGGGCACTTGTCTGTCAACCTGAAGGTTCAGGGTTCAAATGCTTGATTAGGCAAATGTATTTGTCGACTTAAAAACTTATTAAAACAGGTAAATACATTTAAATATCTGGGAACAATGTTACTCACAGATGGTAGGTGTACAACAGAGGTGAGATGCAGAATGGCTCAGGCAAAAACAGATATCCAAAACATGAGGAAGATACTATGCAATCCATTTTTGACAATAGAAACAAAAAAAGAGTTCTTAAATGTTATGTAGAGCCAGTCTTAACATATGGATATAAATCATGGACATTAGGACAACAGACAAGATAATCACTGGAGGTTTTAGAAATGTGGTTTTACAGAAGAATGTTGACAATACCATAGACAGCTAAGAAGAGTAATTAAAACGTCCTGAAAGAGACCAAAGCAAAAAGAGAGCCAATTTCCAATATTAGGAAGAAACAATCATCATTTTTTTGGCGATGTAATGAGAAGAGAACAACTGGAATATATTGTAACAATTGGGAAAACTGAGGGACGAAGAGATAGTGGGAAGCAAAGAGAAAAGATACCAGACAACTTAAGAGAATGACTTGACAGAAGGCCATAAATAGAAATGATAAATAACTGTCGAGATCGAAAGTTGTGGAGAGACATGATCACCTACGCCAGCAGGCCCGGTACTTGATGATGATGATATGTCGACTTAAAGAGCTCTCTCCCAGCCTAT
Organism: Megaustenia siamemsis; assembly: GCA_032433765.1. NCBI lineage: Eukaryota > Metazoa > Mollusca > Gastropoda > Stylommatophora > Ariophantidae > Megaustenia > Megaustenia siamemsis. The sequence continues at coordinate 24,180,790 of JAVIAB010000156.1, read as the reverse complement.
TCAGGTTGGATATTTTCTGGGTCGGAAAAGCTGAGAGGAAGGAAATCGGCCACACCAGCTTATGAAGATGAAATATAGCATAATGAATTCACTAACACTTCTCACCAAACAGCAATTGCTATGAGATTACCTTTTAACACTGGCGTTCTCAGCTGAGTTTGGTCTATATTTTAGAGTGCGTTCCTTGCCATACAAGGGATGTCTCAAGTACCTATAGCGACTATACTACCAGAGAGCACACAAACTGATATGTAATGATGGATATTCGTGATAGCATGGGGAATAAGACAAAATAACAACACGCATAACAATATAATTAATCAAATTGAGAACAACAATTGTGAAATTGAGAATTAAATTTTTATATTTCTTCTTTCCTTCCTCATTTGCCTTTCAGCGTCGAGGGGAGATATAATTTGCGGTCTTTTGCTCTTCTCTTCGCCTCTGCTGCTATGTTTCCTAGTGCTTCTAATATTCCATCGATCCACTTCTCCGTGGTCGACCCTTGGGTCTGGTATTCCCACGTTTATTGAAGGTTCCTTTTGTTGTGTTTTTAACTTTCTGCCTTGTCGCGTGGCCAAACCATTTTATCTGTTATTTCTTTATATATTCTATGGCGGGGGCTATTCCTAGCTTTTTTTCTCTGGTATTCATTTCTGATCTTATCTCTCAGGCTGTTTCCTGCCATTCGTCTGACACATTTAATCTCAGTATATGTTATTTTTCTTATTGCTCTTCCATCTGGGGTACAGGACTGGCGTTGGTAGTACAACGTTGGGATGAAGATTGTATTGTATAATGCTCGTTTTGACTCTAGAGTTATTTCCTTGTTGGACAATAGTGGTGTTAACTGTCCAATGATTTAAAAATATTGCAAATTTAAATAATATACTAATTATTTTTCTTGCATTAACAATAGTTAGTTCGTCTAAGATATACATACGACATTGGACTTCAGTTCCAAGATGGTGGAACTAGTTGACGTTCTAGTTGACGATCTCTGCAGAAAATGCATTTGGGGTCTGATTAATTTCGACTCTCCGCTGCACCTTTCTGCTTTAAAGTAAAAATGATGTTCTACTTTACACCTCTGTGCCGATGAAGCGGAGTTGTACGAACGGCAATATTCCTTTTTGACAAATCAAGTGTTGTGAATGTGATCTTCCACCGTCTAGAGCTGATTTGCGCTTTACGTCACATTGAGTACTGTTCATGACCGTTGTTGGAATTGCTTGACGCAAGTTATTTACATGTTACAACTCAATAATGTGAACTGCTTCGTCAAGTCAGCCGCAGTTTTATATCTTTAGGCAATTTGCACCGTGTTTCGTTCGTTGTAGGCTGCATTCACTAGAGTAATCAGGAATCTAAGAGCGCTGCCATTGTTGTGTGTGCTACGTCATCATAATGGCTCATCCTTTATCCCAAGACCGGCCATACGCTAATCTTACGGTCTGTAGTTTGATGTGCGACGGGGATAATTTGACGACTAACTGTGTTTTATATGTCCGGATTTGGAGTAAAAAACGATGTCTTAACATCATCAAGCGCTATACATTTTAAAAATATGACGATCATCACTTTCAGGTGGACGTGAGCTTCTTGTCAATATGGTGAATAGGCGGCAGGAACTATTGAAGGCTTTGTATGACAGTGTTCCTTGTTGCAGTTTCCTCATTTTTTGAAGTCCGGCTTGTTGCAGGAACTACTGAGTTAGGTGATCTGTGCATACCGTGAGCTGTGTATTTCATCCGTTTTGATAATGTTTCAATCTTCCAATTGTTTACGGTGAATGATGATATCGTATGACAGGGAACAGTTGGCTGTGTTCACTTTCTGTGCGGTTTCGCCTTATGTTTTTTGGCGTGTGCTGAGACTGCTATGATGGGTATTACAGCTACCTTTCTTTGTTTGGAAAATGAGATAGTAATTCGGATGATTCTACTGGCACGGGCGGTTGAGCAGTTATTGATTTTAATTTGTTTGCAGTGATACCTGGGCCTTCCATAACCATAACCATAACCATACATACGAAAGAAATTATAACTGAAGAACACTGATAGGGCTTGTTTTGTTCTTTACTCCATCCATCCATCCCTATCAATTAATTTCTGTTAACTGCTGGATAGAAAATTGTGGAAACACGATCGCCTACGCCAACCGGTATGGCACATGATGATTAATTGATGTATGTAAAATATATTATTTTAGCCGTTCTTGTTTTCTTCTGCCGCCCATTGTTCACATGAACGCCTAACGTGAAAGTCTTCTTGCATCCATTCTGAGCACATGACGCATTCATAAATTGGAAAACATCTTGTGCAACAGGTCTATGTCAATAGAAGTAAGAAAGAGAGTTCATCGGCGCTATTATATATATAGCCAATTTTGATCTATAGAAACAAATCATGGACAGTAGACAAACAAATTAAAAGATTATTAGAGGCCATGAAATGTTGAATTCAGGCCATGAATTCCCTGGACAGCTGAAAAAGATCAACCAGCACATTTTCAGCGAGGCCAAGACATAAAGAAGACTCCTAAAACACATCAGAAAGAAACAATGGACATTTTATTCGGGCACGTCGTGAGAAAGGAAACATTTGAATATTTGGTTACCGCTGACATAATACAGGAAAGAGAAATCGCGGACGACAAAGAGAGAAGATATAGATAGTTTGGTGTCATGACACTGTAAGTAAGTAAAATGCCTCGTCACGCCAAGTGTCGTATAGGGAATATGGTGTTAGCGAAAATAAGTTTATATAGACTTTCAACACATGATTTTTGGGGTAATGTGGTCGGTATTACGCCTGTGCCGCTATACTTTCCCAGAAAAAAAAATCCGGTACCCATTTAAGGCTGGGTGAACTAAGAAGCCGTCGATCAGAATCGAAACCGAGCTCATGTCTTTTGTAGTTCAGTTCACTAACCACTGAGCTATCGCGGCTCTCTTGACACTGTAAACAGCGCACAAAAGAATTGATACGACACACTGAGGATAGAGAGAACTGTGCAAGAACACGATCGCCTACACCAACCGGTATGGTACATGATTGATGCACTTCCAGCGACTTTTTACATATTATTGATTGTCGTATTTGTCAACGTCTAATATCATCATCATCATCAAGTACTGGGCCTGCTGGCGTAGGTGATCATGTCTCTTCACAACTTTCGATCTCGGCAGCTATTTATCATTTCTGTTGTTGACCTTCTGCTAAGCTATTCTCTTAAGCTGTCTGTTATTTATTCTCTTTGCTTCCCTCTATCTCTTCGACCCTCAATTTTCCCAGTTGTTACAATATATTCCAGTTGTTCTCTTCTCATTACATGGCCAAAAAATGATGATTGTCTTTAGTAGTATGTAAATGTTCCCTACGTACCTATGGCGATTTTATATGGATTATATAAGAAAAATAGGGTGGTGGAGAGTGGTGGAGACTGGTGGAAACTGGTGGAGACTGGTGTAACGGTGAACTGCTATATAGGGAATAAAAATAGACTGGTGAAGGGAATCACCTCTCTCTCTCTCTCTCACACACACACACACACACACACACAACAAAAACAAAACAAAAAACAATAACACATAACAGGGTGTACTAAATTTATAAAATATGTATATATAATTAATGCCAAATGAAAAATATACATCAAATATTGTCCACTCGAAGAATAATATAAGTAGTACAATACAATAGGCAAACGTCTATAAGTTAGTAATAAACCAATATATGGATCTAAAAACTACAGTATACATATCCTTAAGGAAATCTAGTAATATCTATATGCTATAACTCGGGGAAGTAACAAGTGTCCTCACTGAGAGGTCCATCACCTCTGAAAGTGGTGTTGAGTGGACAATAGGGGTTATAGGAGCTGTAGGAGTTATATCAACAGACATATCTATAGGAGCTGTGGGAACTGAAATGGAGGAGACAGACATAGGTGTATGTCGTCTACACCGGCGTCTATTATACCGTAGAACCCGGCGACGTATCCGACCTATTGCTAACTCGACAAGCTCATCGTACGAGATTGTCTGTGTTATCACGTCGTGAATATTATAATTCACCAAATCCTCAAAATTATCTGGTGAACAACTGTGGGCTAACTGGCTGGGATTATTGGCCAGACACCCGCTGCAAAATACCCGGATATCACACGTTAAAGCTTTCCAAACCTTTTTGGTTACCATCTTTCGGGCTGATATATATATATATGGATGATAGATAGATGGATACAGAGGAATTAGAACTGTGACCCGACCTAATCCGGGGTTATATAGCATATCCAGACTTGTAAATATATAAACTGAGCACACGTGACTTAATTAGCCATGGTGTGATTAGTCGATATACAATCCGATCATTGACGTATTGTCTCGTAGATGAGGTGAAAGGCATTAGGACCCTTTGCAATGATCCACCTCTAGTTTTAATCAATATAAAATACACAGAGTACAGGCCGCACGTGTTACTGAGCAGGTGTTGCAACTGGCGAGAGTTGTAGAGGAGGGGGTTGCTCGAATTCCTCTTGATAAATTCAATTATATCGTCGTATACAGGAGGTAGACCAAATGAGTCAAAATACTCAAAGTGACCCACACCATTATAATAAAGGGCGACCCAATGGGTACCTGGTCTGTTGCTGCGATCCGTATTGATCACGAAGGCTGCAGTCTGTGTTGAATCTATAAATTTAGGCAAGTGATCGCGAGCTACGACTCTGACTAGATGTACTCGCCTCACATAAACATCAGAATGCAAGAGATTGGATATGTCGTTGGTATTCATCCCCGATTAAGAATCCGTTATAACCTGTCGGGTCTTGGATATCTCTATTACTGAGTCTGTTTCGGCGTAAACGATAACTTGTAAGGGTTCTGTAGTGGTCGTGGAGAATTTAAGATCGATTGAAAGAGGGGCTGATCGCGCCATCTCAAACTGGTCACCATCGAGAAGCGAAGGGCTGAGATCGAATCCATACAGAACAAAACCGTTCTTGAAATCATTATACTCGAGGTTCATCCCGGCATCTTTTCCAACCAAACTCATAGCCAACTTTGTCCCAAAGAAGGCCCTGACGTACTGATTGTGAGCATAGTCCATAGCGAGTGGTTTTCCTGTTACGGAACGACCCTCAACGCTAACGTTGAGGTACGTCAGGCCAAAATTTTGGAAATTGAATGGATTAGACTTGTAAGCTCCGTTAAAGGCCGTTGAGGTAACTAGTCCAATAACTATCCGAGTGGGTGTTTGAGTGAGAAAAAGGTTATCTCGATTGTATGAGAGCATATCCTTTGGAACGGTGAACGTTCTAAGTATCACACGTTTAAGTGGGTATTTTGCAGTAGCTTTTAAAAGAGCTTTTTCGTGGGCCAGAGAGATGGCTGGATTTAACTTGGCTTTTCTCACTACTAAGGCAGCGTATGTTATAATTGATTTATACCCGACTGCTGGGTCGTGTGCCATCAAATTGAAAACATCCTTTGATGGTGTCAACTTGACCTTGATATCAACGCCGTTTAACAGGTAACGATCCTGAGCAAATATGTCCGCATGCAGTCGCCCCATCATGTCCATTTCTTGACTGTTGCTGGCTAGAGTACGACGATTTTTAAGCCCTTGGTTGGAGTCGCCCTGAGTATCGTCCAAAAAATTTGGCGTGTCCTTGTAAAACAGAGCGGCTGTCAGGTGCCCCTTTTTGGCCTCCTCGCCGTAGTTTAGAGTGGCCTCAATATATGCTCTATAAGGGTACGTGTTCTCACTGGAGGTAATCAACGTATCGTTCAGGGACACGTCTACTTGCGAGAATAAGCTATGTAGATAGTAATTTACAGGAGACACATCTGTGTTAGGTGTTAGTTTGTCACCATTTGTTAAAGAGATTTTACTTCTCACGTGCAAAAATGTGTTAAACAGATCTATATACTCCTCACTGTTTCCAGATATGGCAAATTCTATGGGTGCTCCGGGGGCCAAGGCTGCCAGTGGGTGCACCTCCACAAACTGTCCGTCCTCAACAGCTGTTTGAGTTGGAGGCACGCTAAATAAATCTAGTCCAGAGTGTAGACATTCGCAGGAGCTGGGATGAACGAGCGCCATTATCCAAAAATATCTGAGTACCTCTTCCTCTTTGTCGACCTCTTCTTTGCTGAGTGAGAATGTTTACGGTCTGATGTTAGTTTTATCCTTTTGCGGAGTGGCTCGCCAGGGGGAGCTGCTGCTCTTCGTCTCTTTCTTCTCGTGCCGCTTCCTGATTGGGTGCCTGCCAGATGATCAACTGCTCCTCGTAGCAATCGCTGACCAGCTTCCTTAGCGTGTTCTTTAAAGGATTCTCCTATATTCCTACCGGCTAATGCATCTTGGGCCACCTGTAAACCCGTACCAACCCCCTCTCTCAAAAGTGCCTTGGCTCCCGTTTTTAACCATGGTAGAACTGCTCTGCCCAATCCACCAAAGAAACTTCCAAGACCACGTCCTCTTTGACTTCTCCCGCCAATAAAAATGGGAAGCCCGTGACCGGCCTGCTGACAGTAAAAGTCTTCATAGGCTTTGGCATTTCTTCGCAGTGGAACGTGTCTCACCATTTTTTTCTCTACTCCAGATCAAAATGTTTGCGTGTCCGAAAGTGTAACGTCACCACAGAGGTCCCAGACGTAAATGGAATGTACTGTCCCCTATCGTTGGTTAAAAGGATTTCCACCGTGTCGAATGAAAATCGACTCAGCGGCACATAGTGTGGCTTGTCATAAATGCGGAACACGGAAGCCGATGCCCTATCTAATACTGGAACGGTTCTCAATAAAGGTACCATTACATCCCCGACAGGTCTCGAGGCAACTAAGTCGCAGTAGACGTATATGTTTTTCATACCAGTATCTAGATCTACCACATCCTCTCCTTGCTGTACCTGATTAGTATCTGTCATGTGACTCGAAGTCATTCCTAAGATATTTTTCAGGACCTCACTAATTTTAACGTTAGCCTCTTTTTCATGTAGTTTGATGACGGCCTTCTTCGAATTCTTGTTATAATGGATTCGTAGTTGAGGTGACTGTTTCTTTTCACCGATCTCCTTTTGCACAATCACCCGATTAATCTCGTCAATAAATTTGTCGGGATCATTGTATAGACCGGGTGGTAAATTTATTAGTACGGGTGGTATAGTGTCACCGCTTTCTGCCTGTGGAGAGTAATGTATCCACACGTCATTTTCTAGAACGTTGTAGTAACTATTGGGAATTTGAATCTCAGCCAGTCCGACTTCGTATTGTAAAGCTACGTCGATAGTCTGAGGCAATTTCACGAAAAAGTGCCCAGGGTTATTGTCCTGGTATAGATGCATAGAGGCATTGCTCGGCAGTGTCACATAAAAACTCATCCTGTGTATTAATGTTTTGTCTCTACCTTCGGGTTAGGTAACATGTACCCAAGACAGCTGCTCAGTAATGCAATCCAGAGCTTTCCGTCGTGTGGATCGGTTCGTTCGCGTGTTAGATTGAACAGGGACACAGCGATGACGACGTATATAACCACCATCTGACACAAAAAAACAATTTCTGGGCGTGGAAGTAATTTACCAAAAAAGGGCCACAGCGATGCTCTCTCCGCTTCTCCCTCCTTCTGACTCTTGTTCAAGTGGCCGAAGTACCGGATCTTCCATATTTTCTTCTACTTCCATCTCTACATCAGTCTTTGTATCTCGATATGTGCTTGGCGGATACCCAGCTATTGAATGACGAATTATATCCGAACCATTTAACTAAATACTCTGTAGCTCCACCTACTCCTAATCGTTCTCGTAGAATACTTTCTATTCGATACACCTGTTTATCGCCGACTTTTTGTAGTTCCTCGTTGTAAAACGAACCTTTCAGCTCCTCACCCGCATCGTCTTTAAGCACATACGTTACCGGTATGGTTTTCTTTATACGACTGACTGTAAACAGTTCTTCTGTCCACGATGGAGTATACCCCTTTTTAAAATTAGTTTTGGATTGAGCTATCCTAACTCTATCACCCTCTTTAACCACCGGATAACTTTTGTTCGTCTCAGACTGAGGTACTTTATTATACAACGTGTTCCACACTTGCTGTTGATTTTCTACATTAACTTGGGCAGGTGCCATTTTAATACTTCTATGATAAGAATAATTGTAGTTTCGCATCAGCAGCGGCAGAGTTTCAATAAATCTCAGAGAGTTAGACTTAGTAAAAAATCTCCACATTTTCTCCTTTAATGTACGGTTGAACCGTTCCACGACGGCTGCCTTTATATCCTCGTTCTCCGTAGTAAAAAAGTGCACATTTTCGTCCCGGAGATATTTTAAGAAGATTTTGTTGACGAATTCGGATCCTTTGTCTGTTTGAAAGTTTATCGGCTTCCTGGTGGCAAATATTTTACTAACCGCCTCCACTAGATTTTTTCCACTTTTTGACCGTATCGGAACTCACCAAGCAAACTTCGAAAAAACATCGATACACGTGACGAGATACGAGTACCCATCGTTGTATCTTCTTAGTTGTCTTAGATCAATCAGATCAGCCTGATATTGATGGTTCATACCACCGACGATGATAGGGCGTCTCTTAAAACGTCGACGGATCGGTTTGTGCAGTGTATACGTATCCTGGTGACTCAGCCACTCTTTAATCTTTGCAGAGTTTAGTTTTGTGCTGCGCTGCAAACCATCCACACCACCGTAAGCACCCGGTCGCTGCGGGTTGTAATAACGGCTTCTTAGCATCTTATCTACTCTTTTTGCCATGTCTCCCAGTTTGGTGTCGGAATTTTACTTTTCCTTCTTTTCCTGAGTTTGTACGTGCCCACAGATTCTTTATAGGTGACGACTTTCTTTTTCGGCCTAGACGCGTTGGGCGCTGACTGAGGACTTTTTTCATCGATTTCATCTTTAAGTACCTTGGTTGGTGGTGTTGTAAGCGAGTCGGAGAGTTGAGAAGATGGTGGATGGGGTGCCTGCTTGATGTCCACTACACCTATAGGTTTGTGTCTGTACTGATCGAGACGTTTCAGATACCGTTGCAACGTTTGCTGATACAGTCTGGCTTTGTCGTGTGGTAAAATGTCCTCTCTTTCCAGAACTTGTTGCATTTGTATATCCAGATCTCCTAGGCTGTCCTTTAGTGACTCGGGTGGTGTATACGGCGCTTGTTGTCGTTGGTGATTTACAGACTCTAGCAGACGAGGATCGATCAAAATCATTTTCTTGGCCATAGTTACGAGCCCAGGATACCGCTCAAGATACCTAGAACCGGTTTAATCAACGCACCTATGAAACCACCCTTCTGTAATATCTGTTTTCTCCTTTTCACAGTTGTCTTTTTTCGAGCGAGAATCCGTAGGTTATGTTTATGGCGCTGTAACCGTCTCTTCTGAGCCGGTGTGAGTCGAACGTTACCTTTTAACACGTTATGGCAGCATTCGCATAGAGTTCTTATGAGATCAGGAGATGCTGTTTTCATCACGGCCTTTACCGCTGCTGGTTTAGCAGAGGATAGAAAATGCAACATCTCACCGTGGCTTTTCACTGATTCAACCATGTTCGTTACTTTGGGATGTAGACTGCTTGGTGATCTTCAGGAAAAATATTGGTGCGTAATCTTAGGTTGTCTGGTGTTTCCTGTCTGAGGTCAAACAGTAAATAACCATAAGGAGAGGCGGTCGCATCTTTAAAACTTTCTTGGACATAAGCAACACGCCCAGGATACATTTGCTTGGCTAGATTTGTAATCTGAGACCCGTCTCTTGGGTTTTTAAAAATGACTATATAATGAGAGTTGAGACTGATTGTTCTCTGTTCCTTATTTTTGCTAAAAAGGTTTTGTACAATGAACATGACACTCAGATTCCTGTGATGGCTTCCCTTGGTAAACAGTCTGGTGACCCGCTCATCAGATTCATTCATTAAATCATCTATAACCACCAAACGTGTTTTATCCCCTCTCCATTGTTCTATGTCGGGAAGCCCTTCGATAAATTGAACACCCTTCATTGTTTCAAAAATTGGTTGCCATTCGCCGTAACAGTACACAACTTCATCTGGTGGTTGGATGACCATATCTGCCAAATGTTGCACGAACTTGCGCACAAACATGGTCTTCCCACAACCTGTAGGTCCTGCAATCAACGCTGTAAAAGGATGTGTCCAGCGAGGGTCCATACCGACAACTGATCGAGTATATATATATGATGTTATTTTAAACTTTAAATATCTAATACATACTTATAAACATGCACATATGTCGACGCCTACCATAACAAGCCGAGTTCTTTAAGAACGGTAACGTTTGGAGAATGTCTCTGAACAGACAAATTTATCAAATCATCTGGTACTTTTGGAAGAGCTATCTGTCCCAACCCAGATTTAATGAACTCATATAAAGGTGTTATGAATTGATAGCAATCACTTATATCATCCCATGCCAGCTCAGCTATATCAAAAATACTCTGTTTGTTTGAGACATAACAGTATAATATTCCAGCGCTCAAAAGTCGGATGCTAAATCGGCTGGACTCTACATGTACGATCACCAGATCAGCCAGACAAAACATTTTTATTTTTGATGTGTGTGTAAGATTGGCATGACCTAAAGCTTCTACATATAAGTTTAAATAAGTCAGAATTGTTGGTACAGTAACGATAAAATCAAGAGTTTTTAAAATATATCGTTCTGTCTGTAGAAAATCTTTAGAAGAATAGTCCGAATTACTTAAATGCATCAAGTTTCTCATTCTTAATGGTGAAATTTCCTCTACCTTTGTTGCCAACCAAAGAATTGTGATTCCCACTAGTTGTATTGTATTTTTGGTTGTTGGTAGTTTCTCTTTACTTATAAATGTATCAAAAATAAGTACACTTTGATGGAATGTTAGTGTTTGAAACTCATACACAATACAAACATCGGCAATATATTCTATTAAGCGAGCTCGCATATAAGATGTTATATAAGGATGTTTTCTATATAAAGTGGTAGCGATTTTCGTGATTAAAGTTTCTGGCTTATGTAAATTTTCAATAATATCTCTTAAAATAGGATCACTTATTAAACTCTCTTTTTTTTTCTACCATTTGTTTTTGTTATTGACATGGATGACATCTTTTTCGTCTCTTTTTTTTAGTCATTTGTAGCCAACATGATGGACCTACTACTCAATATGTATTTTCTCTCTGCGCTGCATAGTGATTATTAAAACTGCTATAAATATTCCCAAATAGCCCCCATCATACTATAATGATAGACCCTTATTGTCTTTCTATCTATATCATCGTTTAGTGGTAAATACGCCATAGACTTATTACAACATTTTGCCATTACTTACTTCTACTTACAACGATATAAAAAAAATGTGAACCTACTGATCAATATCTGTTCAGACAATTTGCACACAAGTCTAGACTGTGAAATCAAGAAAAAGACAAAGTTAGGCTGAGTCCGGGTCTGTTTTAGTCTACGTTTCGGCGATGAAATTTATAGCGATATGTTAGTGGACTCAAATATTAAATTATGTAATTATCTAGTTTTTTGTTGTTGCCCCAACTGGACACATACCTCCTCCCTTCCCAACCACCCCGAAAAAAAATAAGATACAAATTTTCGTCAAATTACACATAATTCTAAATGAGAGGGTGGCAGTTTAACAATATGTCAACAATGTACGTCTTTGACATTGATTTAGTCGTATTAAAATAATTGCGAATGTTCACCCGCTCAAGTTCACGTGTCAGAGTAATTTTAGTTTTCACATCGAGTAATTTTCTTTCACTTTCAAATTTGCAAATAGATTATTGCCATTTTAAAGAGATACGAACCAAAACATGTTCCTTGTCTGTGCTCGATCAATAAAAAAAAAAAAAAAAAAAAAAAAAAATTGGTCCTCGAACGGAAGAGAAATCACTGTAAGTATCTAATTAAACCCCTCAGGTAGATTCCGTTAAACTGACACTCAGAATCTTACTTTGTCAAATAATCATTCTTATCTTTTCTGCCCGGAATTATTGAAGTCGTTATTTTGCTTTCATCAAGCGCCATACGTAGTTTTATTTTTCTCCACCACCAATTAGTGGGAATTTTCTAGATGTACATACAGTCTGTATCTCTATTTTTGTGAGTCATCTAATTCAACCAGCACTCTTCCCATTCAACCATTGATCAGCGCGGCTGGCTAAAACTGTCATAAAAGATACTGTTAGCATCTTCATTCACAGTCAGCGACAAGAGGGTTCCCAATACAAACACAGGCTAACAATAACAAAGTTTAGATTATAACCTCAGTCTAACAGGTTGCTGTTGTAAGACAGAGCTAACATATATCACACAGTCCCCGGCAGACAGACAGACAGCGAAAAATAAAAAATAAAAAAAAGGTAAATTGTTATCTTATTAATAGTAATAATGTAATCTAATATAATGAAAAACGAACACACATTAATGCATAATCTTCTTTATTAGATAGTTCGCACTATTAGAAACAACTGACTTGACATAAAAGTACTTGTAAGATTAAAATAGCCAGGATTCTGCGCATTAAATTAAGGAGAAACCCCTCATGTCCGTACAGCTGGTTAAATGTTTTCCATCCCCCGTTTTTATAAAGCCAGGGAGACATTTTGATAGCAATAATTCGAGAAATGGAGCTGGATAAGTACATTTCTATAGCCTGTACATCCACATCTGAATTATACAAACGTTGGATATGGGAAGAGATTAATACCTTTCCGAATGCATAAAGGACAATTAAGCGCCCGTAATTATACTGATCATCTGCAAACACCTCATGAATTATGCTAGAAAATGCTTCACAAATATCAGCATGTGTCTCCTCGATGTTATTACAAAGACTTGTGAAGAGTGCCTGATTCTGATGTAAAATCTTTTCCACCAAACTTGATACAGTTTTAGAATGTTTTGCTGGTAAAGATTTTTTGTAATCACATAGCAATTCCACTCCAATTTTAAATGACTCTTGTGTAACATCGTTCATTTGTTTGCAGTCCCTAACGTAAGATTTACGAAATGCATGTTCCATTGTAGTGAGGTAATTTTAAATGAAATGTATGTACTATTTATACCGATTTAATTAAAATCACAAAGCAAAAATTCAGAAAAAAAAAATTCAGACAAAATGATTCAGTAAAATAAAGACAAATTTATAAACAAATATATCGAATTTAGACTCTAATTAATTGGCATGAAACAGCGAACACATCTGGCTTCTAGAAAGCAACGCGTAATTCTCGCATATTAAATTAGAAGCATAATAATAGAGCCGTTAAATTAGAAATTCTCAAACAATAATTATTAAATTAATTTAAAGACAAAACAGTTTATAAAGAAATATATGTCGAATTAGGACTTAAATTAATTGTCGTGAAACAACGAAGACATCTGGCTACAAATAAATAATTCAATAATTACGATTTGTAAATTAGAAGTGCAAAACAATAGCACAGCTAGAATTAGTCATTTTTAGAAAAAAATATATTAAATAAAAAAGACAACTCACTTATTTGCAAAGAAATATATATCGAATTTAGACTCAAATTAATTGGCTTGAAAAAACAAAGACAAGTAGATATAAATCTACATCTCATTAGTAATGGTTAATAAATTAAACGCGTAAACAATAATTTCTTACTAGTATTTAAACGCCAGTGCGTGGCTTTCTATTTAATTGGCGGATGCTATTGAATTCGGCCGGTAGCGTCTAGCGAGCCCTTGCTTTTGTGCTTGAGAACGCCTGGCACTTGACTCTCCTATTGTGCTACGTTTCACAGTTCTGGTGGGACATTTCTTCCATAGTTTAGGCTAGTTTTTGTTTTACGCGTTTAATTAATTATGCGTGAATATTATGCTGTAGATTTATAGCTAGTTCTCTTAGTTTTTTCATACCAATTAATTTAAGTGTAAATTCGACATATATTTCTTTGGAAACCAGTGATTTGTCTTTTGTTTAATATAATATCTATTTCTGAGAATTTCAAAAGTTAAATGCGCCATTGTTTTCCACTTCTAATTTACTATTCGTAATTATTACATTGTTTGTTTGTAGCCAGATGTCTTCGGTGTTTCATTCCAATTAATTTGAGCCTAAACTCGACACATATTTGTTTGTAAGCTGCTGAATTGTCTCTTATATAATTTATTTATTTTGTTTGCAATAAACAAATTCGACTGAGCTATTTTTTTTCGGTTTTAATTAACTATGCGTGAATAGTGCGTTTCATTTTTTTTTTGCAGCAAGATATTAATTGTTTATGTCTAAAAAAAATGTATAATTATAACTGAGTTATTGTTTTGGGCTTTTAATTAGTTGTGTAAATTACTATATTTAATAGAGCATCTTATAATTTTTTTTTTCCATTCCCATTAATTTGGGTTGCATAACTCCATATAGTCTTTTGAAACATTTAATTTAACAGTTATTTTTATCTGATATTTTAAATTTTAAGCTGGACCATTATTCTGCATGTGTAATTAACAATGTATAACTATGGTTGTCGGTTTCAGTAGGAGCCTTTTTTATCTTTAATTACTCCACAGATGGCTTCTAGTAATTACTTGTCAAGTGGGTCTCGTCATCTATGTGAGTCGTGTGGTAAAAGTTTTACCAGGAGAGATGCGCTAGAGAGACACACCCATACTGCACATGGTATACAGAGATATCAGTGTCCTACATGTGGGTGTCTGTTTACAAGAATCTACAATCTAAATAAACATGTAACCAACAAACATCCGGCACATCCACCAGCTACAACATCAGCTACAGCAACAACTCAAACAGAATCCTCTGCCGTAAAACGTAATCGAAGAGACACATCATGTCAGAACCATCGTGTTCCTAAAATACCTATATTAGGAAACTTAACTGGAGCTGATAATCAACTCTCATCTAAATATTCATTCACAGAGTGTGGACAGCCTTTTACGTGGCAAGCGAGTTTACACAGACATGACGAAGGTGCTCAAAGCACTCATTTACACAAGGGCTGTGGATGTAGTGATGTAAATAAAGGAGACAGTAACTTATCCAAACACATAGATAATACACATCCATCTTCTTCAGTACTGTCTGCGATAGCATCAGCAACATCTACAGTGTCATCAACACCAGCTGCATCATCACCACCAGCAGCAGTTTTTAAAAATAAAAGGAAGAACACATCTTTCAAAGAGAAACAACACATCAAGAAATTACGCAAAGAAACAGAGTTAGATAGCATATCAGCCTTACCCTGTGCTGTAAAAGACATTTATTTAAAAAACTGGTCCTCTATCAAAACACATACTAGTGTCAACCGGCATCTGTCAGTGCACACGGTGTTTCACAGACCAAACAGTACATTCTCCCCTAATTGGTCTAGTCTACTCACTCCGCTTTTTAACGCACAAACACGAAGGTTTAAATTAAATTACTCCCATAACTTTATCCTGAGGAATAAGGAGAATAATGATTTAAAATATTTTCATGGTAGCGTCAATAATTCTTGCATTTTAGACAAAGCAATCCTTATCAACAACAGATCAGACTTTGATAGGTTCTTAACACAGTTACACGAGAGTGACCCTTTAAATCATGCTAACTATGCACGACCAAGTAGCAAATTTTCATTGGAGACAATCACATCTACGACTTTCTATCTTTTTCACTTTGTCGAGTATCCGATTGGTTGCCTAACATCTGAAATCCCATCCTATATTACAAACAATAAATTTATTTACACGTTACAAAAGAACAGAAAGGGTCCAGCCTATAACGATAATCTCTGTTTCTTTAGGTGCGTAGCGTTACACATGGGGGCTACTCTTAATAACTTATGCAGACCCACTAAAGCTCTCTTAAAACAGTGGAAATGTAATCAGGGGTTAGATTTAGATAGTGAGTTTCAGGGAGTAACTTTAGTTCAAATTCCTTGACTAGAGCAGTGTTTTGGTATTAATATAGACATATTTAAGTATGATAATGAACATGCCTTGTCCCCAATATTAAGAGGTAGTGATAGTTATAGTGAGACTTTACGAGTCTTGTACTACGAAGATCATTTTATGTACATTGTAAATATAGATAAGGCGGCCAGGGCGTTCTCTTGTCCTAAATGTGGAAAATTATGGCCAAAATTTAAATTTATGACCAGGCATGAGCAAAATTGTAAGGGGGATAAAAGAAAAGATAAATACTTAGGCGGAATTTACAAACCTCAAGAGACTATTTGGGAGGCGATAGCTAGTCATGGTATAGATGTTCCCGATGCTTATGTATACCCATATAGATGCACGTATGATTGGGAGTGTATGATGGAGAATTCACCGGCCACAAAAGGGAATAACACCGAATATATTGCCAAACATATACCACTGAGCTGCTCCATTGCCAGTAATATTCCTGGTCATGAAAAGCCAGTATGTTTTGTAAGCGAAGGTAATCCCCAGGATTTAGTTAGTAGAATGATAAATTACCTAGAAAACCTAGCAACAGTGGCTTATACACTACTATTTGAAAGATTTAATTATATATTTGACGAACTGATAAAATTGGGTGACGGTAGTGCTCTCATTGGAAAATTCAAAACATACTTACGACAACTCCCGGTTATCGGTTTCAACTCGGGGAAGTACGATATTAATGTTATTAAACCATATTTAATGAACCATTTCATATCTGAACCGTTCAATGATGAGTTGGACCGTGAAGAAGACGATGCGAGCGATGCGGATTCTCTGATCGACGAGGACTCGCTTGATGATGAAGAAGCAGTTATAAGCAACAAAACTAAAAAATCACCATTTAATTTTATTGTTAAACGAAATAACAATTTTATGTGCATATCAACGAACAAGCTTAAAATTTTGGACATTTTAAACTATCTCGCCCCAGGCGTTAGTTATAGTCGGTATCTAGAAGCATTTAAAATAAAGGAGACTAAAGGGATATTTTGTTATGAATACATCTCCAACCTTAAAAAGTTAGACGAGACATCTTTACCTCCGCACTCGGCCTTCTTTTCGTCTTTGAAAAACACAAATGTTTCAATAGATGAGTACAATCAGTGTCAAAAGGTATGGATAGACAATAACATGTCCACACTCAGAGATTTTTTAGTGTGGTACAATAACAAGGACGTGGTACCATTTTTAGAAGCGTTGAACTTGCAAGTTCAGTTGTATGCCAATCTTGGTGTAGATATGTTCAAAGACGCTATATCCCTCCCCGGTGTGACACTGCTTTATCTATTTAAAAACCTTCCCCGTGACATAGTTTTTTCCCTATGTAGTAATAGGGAGCGGATCTCCATAAAACACTTAGAGAAAACATAGTAGGTGGGCCTTCCGTTATTTTTCATCGCCATCATGAAAAGGGAGAGACGTGTATTAGAGCGAATAAGCCCGTAGCTTGTGTAAAAGGATACGACGCTAACGCATTATATTTGTGGGCGCTAATGCAGAAAATGCCCACTGGTTTTCCCATCATAAGAAATATGGAGGACGGGTTTAAACAGCGGAAGGTAAATTACTACACTGTCCAATGTAGAGAGTGGTTAACTTGGGTAGCCCATACATATAATATTGAACTGAGGACACAATTTAATGGACGTGAGATGCCATTGGGGCCGCGCAGGATTAGAGTAGATGGCTGGCACGGAGCCTCGCGTACAGCGTGGAACTTTCAAGGCTGCTTTTTTCATGGGCATAGGTGCAGACTTACTCATGGTTACGATATCAACCCCGTGAGCAAAGTACCTTTGACTGATCTATATGTCAGGACTCGAGAGATTAACGATCATTTAGTTAATGATGTCAAAGTTAAGTTGATAGAAATGTGGGAGTGCGAGTGGCAGACACTTAAAAAGACGAACGAGTCTATTAACAAATTTCTTAGACACACCCTACCCAGATCCACACCTTCTTATACCGGTCACGGATACCCCCTGACAGAGAAACATATTTTAGATTCTGTCTTAGACAAAACCCTTTTCGGTTTGGTAAAGTGCGATATCCACGTCCCCGACTACTTGAAAAATCATTTTTCGGAGATGACCCCAATTTTCAAAAATATCGATGTCTCTAGAGACGACATTGGGTCTTTCATGCGTGACTATGCAGTTAAAAACAAACTATTGACAACTCCCCGGCGCACGCTAATCGGGAGCTACATAGGCGAAAAAATCTTGCTGGCCACACCACTATTGCGGTGGTATTTGCTAAATGGTCTAGAGGTGACTAACATCTACCAGGTAGTCGAGTATGAAGGGGTGAACTGCTTTAAACAGTTTGGGGACATGGTATCTGATGCCAGACGACAGGGCGATGTAGATGAGAACCAGTCAGTTACTAGCGAGACTATGAAATTATTAGGAAACGCCGCCTACGGAAAAACTCTTACAAATAAGGCGAGACACACATCCTTCACGTATTCTAGGGGTGATGATGCATCCAAACTTGTTAACAGCCCATTTTTTAAACATATGACGAGTCTAGGGGTAGGGGACATTTTCGAGATCGAAATGATTAAAAAGACAACAATGTGGGATTTACCGTTACAGATAGGATTTTTTGTTTATCAGTACGCCAAGTTACGTATGTTAGAGTTTTACTACGACTTTATAGATATATTTTTGGACAGATCCGATTTTCAACTTTGCGAAATGGATAAAGACAGTTTATATCTAGCATTAAGCTCTCCCAACATATCTGACATTGTTAAACCTCATTTGTTTGACGTCTATTATAAAGAATATGATCAATGGTTCCCCTCAGAATCGTGTAGCACTCATCGGGAGGATTTTATTAAGAGTAGGGGGAGTGTTAGACAGGATTGTCCTAATTGCCGAGCTAGCAAATTGTACCATAAAAGGACCCCGGGGTTATTTAAGTTAGAGTACGAAGGGGACGGCATGGTTTCGTTATGTAGCAAGACCTACCATTGCTTTGGGAAATATGATAAGCAAGCACAAAAGGCTTAAGCAAACAACACAATAGTTTAGATAAAAACACATTCTTAGATGTTCTCAAAACACAACAGACACAAGGGGGGACAAACATGGGTTTCAAGATATACAAGTCTGGGGTATACACGTATACACAGTACAGAAACTCATTATCATACTTTTATATAAAACGCCGTGTGCATGAGGACAGTGTGACCACATCCCCACTGTATATCTAATACATAATCTAATATATAATGTTCTACGTATATATTGTTGCGATAATCTTATACTGACATTACTCGGTGTTGTATTATCTAATTTGTGCAATAAATTTTGTCATATACATATATTGGGATACTCTGTTTTTTTTATGTTACGTCTTCTCTGTTGTCTATAGAAAGAGAGAAATAGAGAGATTGTTTATGAAATAAAGAGAGAGAGAGAGAGAGAGGGAGAGAGAGAGAGAGGCGATTCCCTTCACCAGTCTATTGTTATTATATATTCCCTATATAGCGGTTCACCATTACGCCAGTCTCCACCAGTTTCCACCACTCTCCACCAGTCTCCACCACCCTATTTTTCTTATATAATCCCTATAAAATCGCCATAGGTACGTAGGGAACATTTACATACTACTGTCTTTTCCTAATATTGGAAATTAGCTCTCTTTTTGCTTTGACCTCTCTCAGAACATTTTCGTTACTCTTCTTAGCTATCCATGGTAATCTCAACGTCTAATATAAATAGTAAAAAACAAAGAAAAGTAAAGTACCCCCCCCCCCCCCCCGTCACGCCAAGTGGCGTATAGGGAATATGATGTTAGTGACCATACATTTTACAGACCTTCGGCACATGATTTTTGGGGTATTGTGGTCGGTATTACGCCCGTGTCGCTTTACTTTCCCAGAGAAAAATCCGGTACCCATTAAAGGCTGGGTGAACCGGAAGCCGTCGATTGGGATCGAACTCTACCTCTTGTCTTTTGTAGTCCAGTTCACTAAACACTGAGCTATCGCGGCTCCCATATATAAATAGTAAGACTTAGATATTATAGTTATAATTAGTTGAAGGCCTCGGTATCACTGCAAACGAATTAAAATCCATAATTGCTCAACCGCCCGTGCCAGTGGAATCATCCGAATTAACATATTATCGCATTGAAGGATCCAAACAAAGAAAGGCAGCTGCAATCCCCATCATAGCAGTCACAGCACACGTCAAAATTCATAAGGCATAGCCGCACCGAAAGTTAACGCGACTGGAGATTTTTGCTTCATAACACACCAAAATGGTTAACATAGTTCCCATAAACGGTAATGACAGTATATTGAATGAAACCAGGGTTCTTCTACATTTCAGCTCCCTGTGTAGCATAGGTCTTCAACAAACACTTTCCAAGTCATTCTGGTTTTTGCCATTCTTTGAAGATCATTCCATGTCCTCCCCATCATCTTCATCTCTTTTTCCATCTGTCTTCTCCAAGAATACATTGGTCTTCCTCTTAATACCAGGGTTTGGTTTGAAAAAAAAGTGCAAAAAAAAAAAAAAACGTTTTTTTTTCCTATTAGAGGACATGATCGTATTTTCCACCGCTCGATTGGTTGAAACCCTTTGCATTATGGGATTGGCTTTATTTGGGTTAATACAACCACAGTCTGGTATTTGTGCATGTGCTTTAAAGCCTGATCCACGTTTTAATTCTCGCAGCCAAGACTTGGCAACAGATGTTCCAGTCAAAGATCAATAGGTTATAGAATCTGCGGGTCAAATACAGTACAAACAAAATCTTGGGGAAATGGATTTGCTGTTTGGTTTTTGAGAATTACTTTGTGCATATCGTTGACTGGTAAGTTATTGAAAGTGATGATCGATTGTCGTGAGGTCCACACAAGTCAACGGGTCTTAGACCTTGCATATGTATGAGGCGATTGAAATGGCTTTCTTGGTTTCCCAGGTTCTGCTGGATCTAGTCTGTTCTAGAGGTAATGCAATACTAGATCTATATCTATAGACACTACCACAATGAAGGCAATGAGATTCACCTTATTTAATGAGACAAAAATTAGGTGGTCTTGGTCAGCTGTGAGCTTGCAGTGGCACCCCACTCCTAGCGCCTCTTCCCCACAGAATGTTTCAATAATTTGAGGGCGTCAGTGCTCGTTTCGTGTTTCTACTGCTTCTAATTCTATGAATCAGGTACTATTCTTGCTGCTGGGTCTTGTAGGCCACTCCTCCATCGGCACGTTTAGTACGAAAATGGAGAATATGAAACATTAAGTCATGGGAGATTGAGAGGAGGGAGATCGACAAGGATAATATAACATTTTTTAGTCATGGGGGAGTGAGAGGAGAGAGATCGATAAGGAGAATATAAAAATATTTAGTCATCAGAGAGTGAGAGGAGGGAGGTCAACAAGAAGAATATAAAGACATTTAGTCATCAGAGAGTGAGAGGAGGGAGATCGACACGGAGAATATAAAAACATTTAGTCATCAGAGAGTGAGAGGAGGGAGATCAACAATGAGATTATGAAACATTAAGTCATGAGAGAGTGAGAGGAGGGAAATCAACAAGGAGATTATGAAACATTAAGTCACGGGAGAGTGAGAGGAGGGAAATCAACAAGGAGATTATAAAACATTAAGTCATGGGAGAGTGAGAGGATGGAAATCAACAAGGAGATTATAAAACATTAAGTCATGGGAGAGTGAGAGGATGAAGATCAATAAGGAGATTATGAAACATTTAGTTATGTGAGAGTGAGAGGAGGGAGATCGACAAGGAGATTATGAAACATTTAGTTATGTGAGAGTGAGAGGATGGAGATCAACAAGGAGATTATGAAACATTTAGTTATGTGAGAGTGAGAGGATGGAGATCAACAAGGAGATTATGAAACATTTAGTTATGTGAGAGTGAGAGGAGGGAGATCGACAAGGAGATTATGAAACATTTAGTTATGTGAGAGTGAGAGGAGGGAGATCAAAAAGGAGATTATGAATGTGAGAGTGAGAGGTGGGAGATCAACAAGGACATTATGAAACATTTAGTTATGTGATAGTGAAAGGAGGGAGATCGACAAGGAGAATAATCTGACTCGAGCATCCAGAAGACACACAATGAAAACAGAACTCATCATCATCATCATCGAGTGCTGTCTCCGCATCGAAGGTTGACTACCATGGAGCGCCATTCCCCTCTGTCTCTTGCTTTTATGGTGCAGGTTCTCATAGGCTGACTTGTGCATGTTAGTCTTGGTTTATTTCTTTTACCTTGTACCCTTCTAAGATGACTTTTAGTAGGATGCTGTGTCTTTTAATGTGCCCTAAAAATATCATTTCTCTTGTTTGAATTAGAGAGAAAAAGAGAGAGAGAGGGGGAGAGAGATAGAGAAAGAGAGTGAGAACAGAATTAATCAGATAAATAATGGACAGAGAAAGGTGACGAATGATCACAAATATGGCATAACGCTAAATGACGGATCGATTTATATTTCCTTCTGTTTTGACTTCACCCAACTATTAAGGAATTAATAGTCCCTTTTGTTGTCGCCCCTAGGGAGCCGCGATAGCTCAGTGGTTAGTGAACTGGACTACAAAGGACATGAGCGAGGATTCGATCCCAACCGATGGCTGCCGGGTTCACCCAGCCTTAAATGGGTACCGGATTTTTTTCTCTGGGAAAGTAAAGCGGCACGGGAGTAATACCGACCACATTACCCAAAAAATCATGTGCTGAATGTCTGTAAAATTTATGGTCACTAATACCATATTAGGTGTTATATTAGGGAATCCCCAGGGGAAAATACAAAGAGGAAGACCAAGGAATTCTTGGAGAAGACAGATAGAAGCAGAGATGAAGATGCTGGGGAAGACATGGAATGATCTTACAAGAATGACAAAAAACAGAACGACTTGGAAAGTGTTTCTTGAAGACCTATGCTCCACTGGGAGCTAAAAAAGGTAGAAGAGGAAGAATACCATATTCCCTATACGCCACTTGGCATGACGGGGACTTTTTACTTTACTTTGCTGTTGTCCTTAAAAGAGCAATTAGTGGGCGTGGATGCATTGTTTTGTGGTTTACGGTAAAACTTTATTTGCAGACACATCCGACTTCAGCATGATTTTTTTGAGTACCGGGTTGATCCACACTCACTTCACCTGCCTGTTTTTAAGAGCATCACATGGAGATGAGATGGGATCTTGATCAGCTGTTCTGGTGCTAATGTATGCATTCAACTATGGGCCACAGACCACTCTCATGCATTCAACTATGGGCCACAGACCACTCTCATGCATTTAACTATGGGCCACAGACCACTCTCATGCATTCAACTCTGGGCCACATACCACTCTCATGCATTCAACTATGGGCCACAGACCACTCTCATGCATTCAACTATGGGCCACAGAACACTCATGCATTCAACTATGGGCCACAGACCACTCTCATGCATTCAACTCTGGGCCACAGAACACTCTCATGCATTCAACTATGGGCCACAGACCACTCTCATGCATTCAACTCTGGGCCACTGACCACTCTCATGCATTCAACTCTGTGCCACAGACCACTCTCATGCATTCAACTATGGGCCACAGACCACTCTCATGCATTCAACTATGGGCCACAGACCACTCTCATGCATTCAACTATGGGCCACAGACCACTCTCATGCATTCAACTATGGGCCACAGACCACTCTCATGCATTCAACTCTGGGCGACAGACCACTCTCATGCATTCAACTATGGACCACAGACCACTCTCATGCATTCAACTCTGGGCCACAGACCACTCTCATGCATTTAACTATGGGCCACAGACCACTCTCATGCATTCAACTCTGGGCCACAGACCACTCTCATGCATTCAACTATGGGCCACAGACCACTCTCATGCATTCAACTCTGGGCCACAGACCACTCTCATGCATTCAACTCTGGGCCACAGACCACTCTCATGCATTCAACTCTGGGCCACAGACCACTCTCATGCATTCAACTCTGGGCCACAGACCACTCTCATGCATTCAACTCTGTGCCACATACCACTCTCATACATTCATCTCTGGGCCACAGACCACTCTCATACATTCAACTCTGTGCCACAGACCACTCTCATGCATTCAACTCTGGGCCACAGATCACTCTCATGCATTCAACTATGGGCCACACACCACTCTCATGCATTCAACTATGGGCCACACACCACTCTCATACGTTCAACTCTGTGCCACAAATCAATGTTATGCATTCAATTCTGGGCCACAGACCACTCCCATGAATTCAACTCTGGGCCACAAACCACTCTCACACAATCAACTCTTAGCCACAGACCACTCTCACACATTCAACTCTGGGCCACAAATCAATGTTATGCATTCAATTCTGGGCCACAGACCACTCTCAGCTCAGTTGCTATTGGGAATCTTGACCCCTGATCGATCAGAATAAAACTTTCGTCCCTGAGAACAGCAAAAACTAGAACTTTTGTTTCCATTGACACCCAGAGGTGCAAAGAATGAAGTGTAGGAGACAGTTGATATTTAAAAACTTCTAATACTATAATTATAAGAAGCTGTCTTGACCACATTTTCACTCTACGACTTATACTGGAGGAACACATTGAAAAGCAAAAACCTTTGATACTTAACTTCACCGATTTCAAAAAAGCATTTGATAGTATTCATAGAGATTCTTTGTTGAAAATTATGAAGCAATATGGCTTACCATCAAAAATCATAAATATTATCAAAGACATGTATGATGGTTACACATGTGCAGTTCGAACAGAGGAAGGACTGAGCGAATGTTTCCCAATAGAAACTGGGGTTAAACAAGGATGTATTTTATAACTTCATATATATGACTTCATAATGAAGAAATGCTGCACTGGTAATAAAGGCATCGAATGGATACAAGGAGACCATTTGGAGGACCTTGACTTTGCTGATGACATAGTCCTCATCAGCAATCAGATGAAAATGATGCAGGAAAACACAAATGAACTATCAGCAATAGCCAGCAAAATTGGGCTTGAGATCAATCATAAAAAGACTAAAGTCATGAAAAGTTTAATTCCAACAGATGACAAAATATACATGGAAAACAAACCAGTAGAAGAGATCGATCACTTTATTTATCTTGGAAGTCACATTGATCGAGAAGGGGATACAAGTAAAGAAATTAGAATCAGAATAGCTAAAGCAGCAATGTCTTTCAGAAGCCTTGAAAAGTTGTGGAAATCAAAACTCATCAGCACAAACACAAAACTTAGACTATTCAAATAAAATGTATTATCAACCGTTACGTATGCGTGTGAAAGCTGGAAAACAACAAGAGATATAGAAACAAAGTTGAACGCATTTGAAAATAAATGTCTAAGGAAAATACTTGGTATAGCGTGGAACGAATTCAAAACAAACGAGGAAATTAGAGAAATCGCCAATCAACCACTAATATCTTCAGTAATAAAGAAAAGACGATGGTCACATGTTGGACATGTGATGAGAAGAGATAATAACCGAATAGCAAAGCAGGCCCTCATATGGGAAACAACAGGTAAGAGAAAAAGAGGAAGACCCAGGGAGACACTGAGAAGAACATTGATGAGAGAGGCAAGAGCAACAGGATTCGGCTCCCTCAATGAGATAGAGCTGCTTGCACAGAACAGAGACAAATGGCGAGATTTGATAAAAAATCTTTAAAAGAAAACTGCTAGAACAAAAATTCAGATATGAGAAGGTGTATCTTGGTCTACGCCCTATGAGCCGGCAATGGCTCGAAAGGTCAATAGATAGATAGAATATTATAATTGATATAGCTCTCCTATCACACAGACATCAACAGATGCAGGATAAAATGAGCATACTTGATGAGAGATCACAACAGCTAGGACTGAAAATTAATAGAGATAAGACCAACATTATGAGAATTAATGCAGTTGGCAATAACCAAATAAAATTAGGAGAAACACATCTAGTAGACGTACAATCCTACATATAGTAGTAGCCTCCATCAGTCATAGTTAACTATGGATTTTTCGGCGCCCCTAGAAATGTTATTTTTTCTTTTCTTTTCTTTCATCATGTATTCTCTTTCTCTATGAATCTGTCTGCTTCTTGTTTGAGTGTGTTTCCAGAGTTTGCAGCTATGTCTTCCCATGCTGCAGGGTTTATGTTCAAAGTCTTCATGTCGTGTTTACACACATCTACAAATCCAAGTTTTGGGCGCCCCCTAGACCTTTTACCATCTGCCAGCTGTCCGTAGAGTATATCTTTTGGTATGCTGCCATCTTTCATACGGTGTACATGGCCAAGCCAGCATAACCTATGTTGTTTGAGCAGCGTGTAGATATTCGGGAGTCTTGTGCAAGTCATTGACCTCCACATTTGTCACTTTATCCTTCCAGGTGATACCAAGAATACGGCGTAGACATCGCATATGGAATGCATTTAGCCTCCTCTTCTGCTTTACATAGTTTGTCCAAGATTCGCTGCCATACAGGAGGATACTAATTATGCAGGCATTGTACAGTGCGGTTTTTGTTCTAATTGTCAGTTTGCTGTTTTGCCAGACACGCCTAGAAAGACGGGCAAAGGTGGTAGCAGCTTTACCAATACGAGTGTCAATTTCTGTATCTAAAGATAGTCTGTCGCTGATGATGGACCCCAGGTAGTTATACTGCCGCACGATATCAAGTTTATAGTTGTCAATAGAAATCTTACATATAACTGGGC
This sequence comes from Megaustenia siamemsis, assembly GCA_032433765.1. Lineage (NCBI taxonomy): Eukaryota > Metazoa > Mollusca > Gastropoda > Stylommatophora > Ariophantidae > Megaustenia > Megaustenia siamemsis. The sequence goes on along the minus strand of JAVIAB010000156.1, from coordinate 24,154,090 downwards.
AGTAATATAGATAAAGAGGGAGGAACAGAAAATGAGACCAAAATAAGGATATCAAAAGCAAGAGGAGCTTTCATTGCACTGGGAAACATGGAAATCCAAAGAAATTAGGTTAAATACAAAAATAAAAATGTTAAATTCCAATGTTAAGTCAGTCCTATCAAATGGCTGTCAAACATGGAGAACAAAATTGACAATTATGAAGATACAGACTTTCATTAATGGATGCTTATGCAGAATAAAAGGATGGAGATGGCAGGACAAAATCACTAACATAGAATTATGGACATGTACCAGTGGATAAAGAGATACAGCGAAGACGAAGCCAACTGAGAGTATTACACAACAGGACCTTTTTTTGGAATCCCCAGGGGAAAAGACAGAGGAAGACCAAGAAATTCTTAGAGAAGACAGACAGAAGCAGAGATGAAGATGATGTGGAAGACATGGAATGATCTCTCTCTCTGTCTGCGATCAAGTCTCAATCAGAGTAGGATTCCAGACTCTCTTATCAAGTCAGCTGTCTGTTTAAGCGAGAATGATCATAAAAGAATGGCAAGAAACAGAACGACTTGGAAAGTGTTTGTTGAAGACCTATGCTCTGCAGGGAGCTGAAATGTAGAAGATTACTTCAACTGTTCAAGATCAACTGCGGTCTAATTGAAACTAGAAGTCATCCTCAGAAGTATATTGGGCCTCACTATAAGGGGAACAACCCAAGGTTGATGACTATCTGACAAATCAATGGATCTTGATCCTTAAACCAGCTCGTAACCACAAAACAACCTCCATCTTTGTTGGTCATCACTTGCTAGACATTTCATCATCTTCATGGGCCATACCAGTTGGCGTAGGTGATCATGTCCTTCTACAATCTTCTATCTACAGTGCATCGAATCCTTTCTGTTTTTGACTGTTTTCCATACCATAACACCAAGCTGTCTAGTATTTTCTCTCTTTGTCGTCCCCAATCTCTCTTTCCCTGTATTTTGCCAGTTGTAACCAAGTATTCCAACTTTCCTCTTTCTCATGACGTGCCTGAAAAATGTTGATTGTTTCTTTCTGATGTTTCTTAGGAGCTCTCTTTTTTGGTATGGCCTCTTTGAGAATTTTCTTGTTGGTCTTTTTAGCTGTCCAGGGAACTTTCAACATTCTTCTGAGAAATCCCACCTCTGTGGCCTCTAATCGTCTTTTCATTTGTTTGTTTATTGTCCTTGATTTGCTTCCATAGGTAAAAATTCGCTCTATATAGCACAGATACACTTTCTTTCTCACTTCTATTGACATAGATTTGTTGCATAAGATCATCATCATCTAGTGCCGTCTCCGCAATGAAGGTTGGCTACCATGGATCGCCATTCCACTCTATTTCTTGCTTTGATGGTGCAGGTTGTCATAGATTGACTTGTCCATCTTTTGATGTTACTCGCCCATGTTAGCCTTGGTCTGCCTCTGCTTATTTTACCTTGTATTTTCCATTCCAATATTACTCTTAGTAGGCTGTTGTGTCTTTTAACATGCCCTGAAAATTTCATTTGTTTTGTCTTAATTGTGTTTAGTAGTTCTCTTTTTATTTTTAGTTGTATTAAAACTTCATCGTTTGTTTTCTTTTCCCTCCATCCAATACCACCTACTCTTCTATAAATCCACATCTCAAAGGCTTGCATAAGATATTTTTCATTTTTCTGAAATGATATTTTGGCCTGAGCTATTCTGCTTTTTATTTCTGGGGTACATCTTCCATCTGATGTTATTACTGTGCCCAAGAATTTGACACGTTTCAAATTTGTTCTGTTTATTTTTATGCTGCATGATAGTGATGACTGTTTCTTTGATTCGATATAACCATTACTTCTGTTTTCTTACTATTCAGACTGAGACCTCTCTTGTTGCTAGATATGTAGACTCTGATAAAACTACCTCATCTTCAATAACCGTCATCTAATATACACCTGGACTGGCAACAATCATGTACAGGCAATATGCTTGAGATCTTCTCTCGTTCCTTACAGTTTGTTGTGCAGGCTTCCTTCTATGGGCCAAACTCTCATTATCTGGATATTGAGGCAGGTGCTGTCTTGTAGCACATGCATGGGCATTCTGTTGTTGCAAGTTTCAATTTCTCAGACCTATTCTGTAAAGGTGGACTGAGACCACAATGCCTTGTTCTAAATATGAAGGTCTTGATCTGTTCATGTCTTTTGACCCAGTACACTGTCTTGTTCTGGCTAATATTTTATATTAGGTTCTTTCAATTTCATTTTCAATGCTTGTTTTAGAATCATCCTCACTTCTTTGGAGCTGCTCTGCAATGGTCTAGGTTTCTTTCTATCTTTGCAAGTTCATCTGCCTTCATTACCAGTTAGTTGGTTATTCAACACTAGATCAGTACTGTTGTCCCAAATTCAAAACTACTAACACAATCAAGCCACAGTGAGAAACACTAGGATGAAAGACAAGCATTGGGGGGCCTCAGTAGCCTAGTTAGGAAAACCACCCGACTAGGCTGCCAACGTTCAGACAACCCATGTTTGATTCCCACTGGAAGCAGTATGAATTGTAGTTATGGTTGTATAAAAAATAAAAATACCCCCGTGCTCAACCCAGCCACTGGCAGAAATAGGTACCAGGGAAGTACTCAGGGAAGGTGAGGAATGCCGCATTGTGAGTTTCGATGCTTGAAGTGACACTATCCAGAAGTCTCCGGACACTTCTGGATAGGTGGCTGAGCAGATTTGGGTGAAAACTCACATTCTAAGTAAGACACAGATTCCAGTCTCATACATGACCTTTACTTTACTTTACCATACCTTTACTTTACTTGACCTTTTCATTATCTATCTATCTATTGTCCTTTCGAGCCGAAGACGGCACATAGGGCAGAACCACAATCTCAAAAACAGAAACCTTGCGTGCCAAAGTGGCACATATTAAAGAGATCACTGCTCTAAAATATATGGCACTGTTTCTATAACAATACTTTTTACAATGACAGCTTGTCAAGCCATCGATCAACCTCCTTAGTCGCCTCTTACGACATGCCTGGAAGGTCAGAGTGTCACTATTCTTTACTTCCCTCATAATGAGGCCCCGGTAACACACAGGAACATCCTTACCTTTACTTTAGACAAAGATAACAATTATCTTTTGAAATTTGAATAAACAGACAAATTCTTTGTTACTTTTTTAAACAGAATAAACATCAAAAAATTTACTAAGATTGTAGAGAAAAAAATTAGCAGAACTCAAAGCCATAACATGCTCAATTTGAGTCACAGATATGTCACTGTTTAATTAATGTTGAGTGGAATCACACATATAATGAATCATAACAAAAATATACAATGTATATAAATATTGTTAGTACAGACTTGTAATACATTCACAGCCATTTATTCTCTTATTTATAAATAATAAAGAAGGTTATTACCAGATTATCAGATAATTACAAACTCAAGATAGGGGACACAATTATGGAGAGTTTTCTCAAAGAAACAGAATGTCTAGTTTGTACACACTTCATGAGAGTTGCATTGAGCAAGTCTCATGTACTCTCACTCTGAGAGGCCCACAAATGGGACCAGGGAACAATATGGATAATGTAATCAAGTTGATAATGTAATCAAAATAATAGTTATGGCAAAAAGTAATTTCAATGCCATGAAAAATATACTAACATCAAAACAAATAACACCAGGGCTAAAATTAAGAATAGCAAAATGTTACATCTTCTCAATATTCCTGTATGGTGCAGAAACATGGACATTAGACCAGAAAACAGAACAGAAAATTGAAGCCTTTGAAATGTGGATCTATAGAAGAATAGGTAGAATTGGATGGAAAGAAAAGAAAACAAACGAGGAAGTTTTAAACAAACTAAAAATGAAAAAAGAACTACTAAACACAATTAAAGCAAGACACAATTTTTTGGTCATGTTAAAAGACACAACAGTCTAATAAAAATGATATTGGAAGGGATATTACAAGGTAAAAGAGGCAGAGGCAGACCAAGACTAACATGGACGAGTAACATCAAAAGATGGACAAGTCAGCCTATGACAATCTGCACCATCAAAGCAAGACATAGAGTGGAATGGTGCTCCACGGTAGCCAACCTTCGATGCGGAGACGGCACTCAATGATGATGATGATGAATCAAGTTGATATATGTTGTTGTTCACACACACTGAAAGAATAAGACCTCCTTTCTGACTAGTAATCTCAATCATTTATTCCAAATAAGAACACTATAAGTGAGGAAACCAACCAAGTCAAACTATACAACACAGGGAGAAGATTCTGGAAGCCCATTGGTCATATGCTCAGAATAGAAGACTTCCATGTTAGTCCTTCATGCAGACACCAGATGGTTAAAGAAAACAAAAAAAAAGACAAAAAGAAACTCTACATAAAGCGAATAACAGAGGGGGTGTTACACAGGATTTTAGAAGACTTAGAAGTGAATCATCAGGCTTGGAGAGTCATGACTCCTGTGCTACTTTAGGCACACAAGGAAATAACTGAATTAACTAACTCACAATGTGAAGTTAGCAATATATAATTTTCATCTAAATTTGAAGGCAATGGACAAGAAGGATATTCACCTAACACCAGCAAATCATTCAAAATAAAATATAAGATAATTCATCTTTAAAACTGATAGCCCGGGAAACCATTTTTATCAAAGCAATCAAGATAAGACACTCAAAAAGACAAAAACAAACAATAACTGATATTGGTATATAGTAACTGACATTGGTATTTAAAATTAAAATTACATGAATAAGAATAAGTAATTAAACCTCAGTAACAAAATTACATGTCATCAAAATATTACTAACACATCAAATTTTAATACAATAAAGATATAAAATATAAAAGATTATTCTACCAAGTGCAACAAATTCAACTTAAGGTACACATATCATATATAGAAAAGATGTAATGTAGTGGTCTGGATTTATGTAGGAAGAAAATGAAATCACATTAAAAAAACTGAGCTATCTTAGATGCAGAACAAAGACACACCTGTAACAACTGTGTCAATCAAAGTGCCTGGCAGGTCGATTGAAAGATGCAGATTAGAAAATAAAGAAAAGAATTTCTATCACAAGGAAGGGGTGCTTTACCATCATAATAATAAAGGAAATAGTCTGGAAACTGTTGTAGTATTGAGGTAGGGAGCTTGCTCATAACTAGAAGATACCTAATTGAAACCACCACACCTGGAATGACCAGTACCGCCTGCCCTTTCCAAGTGACCCCTGGAAATTTAAAAAGAAAAGAAGAGGTCCCATGTTCAAGTTTAATCATATAAAAGAACCATTTCAGAGGAAAAGGTAAGTTTACAGCACTTGGAAAAAATGACAATCAACAACAGAAAAAAAAAAGAACAATATATAATCCGAAGCAGGATCGAATCCGTACACCTTGACACAGCGCATTGCCACGAAAAGCCAAATGCTAGGGAACACTGCCAAATTAGCTAACTAAAAAAAATTAGCCATCATTGGCGATGTCTTTCACACAGGTGTTCTCATGACTATAACATAAGGCTGCGATCACAACTCGGGAATAAATTATTTATCTGTATTTTTCCTATTAAGATATAAGAGAATATAAAAGAACCCTTGGCAAGTGGCAATTTAAATCTAAAAAGAGTAGTCTGTCTGTCACAATGTTTCAAAAAGAACGATAACATTTCTACTGCTACTTTGGGTGCCCTTGGCAGTGCTATGACATATGTACATTGCAACCTTCCTGTATTATGAGGAAAGAGATTGGAATGCTGACATATGTGGCTCTAATACAAATCAGTAACAAACCACAGAACTTGAAGGTTATAAGTGGGAGTGTTCTGTCTGCTCAGGCATGTAACCATAGCCATGAAGGCAAGCACACACAACTCAAATGCTCTTTATTTTCATGGATTTTAGTTATAAAGTAGTTAGATTATATTTCCCTTGTGCGTCCATTTGTTGTTGTTTTCTTAGGAAGGTCGCATGTAGACAGAAACATCAATAGTTTTGTATTGTTCTCCCAAGGAAAGCTGTCACCATACACTTTGTTCAACTCATTACCTGCACACCAGCTTTACTGCACTGAAGTTATTTGCTTTTTCCTCCTCTCAAAGCTTTTCCCATGTTCTTACACTCAGGAAACATCTGTGTTTACTGCTTCAGAAGTCAAGCTACAGTTGAAGAAATGATGGACACAGTACACTCTTTGAAAGTCAACTACAAACATTCCCAGATGGGATCTCACCTTGAACCCGCAGAGAAAACCTGGGAAGACAAGGAGATGAAACCTTGAGACAGAGATCACACAAAAAAATTACACCTGGAAATAATTCTATCTATCTATTGACCTTTCGAGCCGTAACCAGCCCATAGGGCGTAGACCAAGATACACCTTCTCCTATATGGATTTTTTGTTCTAGCAGTTTTCTTTTAAAGATATTTTATCAAATCTCGCCATCTGTCTCTGTTCTGTGCAAGCAGTTCTATCTCATTGAGGGAGCCGACTCCTGCTGCTCTTGCCTCTCTCATCAATGTTCTTCTCAGTGTCTCCCTGGGTCTTCCTCTTTTTCTTTTACCTGTTGTTTCCCATATGAGGGCTTGCTTTGCTATTCGGTTATTATCTCTTCTCATCACATGTCCAACGTATGACCATCGTCTTTTCTTTATTACTGAAGATATTAGTGGTTGATTGGCGATTTCTCTAATTTCCTCATTTGTTTTGAATTCGTTCCATGCTATACCAAGTATTTTCCTTAGACATTTATTTTCGAATGCGTTCAACTTTGTTTCTATATCTCTTGTTGTTTTCCAGCTTTCACACGCATACGTAAGGGTTGATAGTACATTTGATTTGAATAGCCTAAGTTTTGTGTTTGTGCTGATAAGTTTTGATTTCCACAACTTTTCAAGGCTTCTGAAAGACATTGCTGCTTTAGCTATTCTGATTTTAATTTCTTTGCTCGTATCCCCTTCTCGATCAATGTGACTTCCAAGATAGATAAAGTGATCGATCTCTTCTACTGGTTTGTTTTCCATGTATATTTTGTCATCTGTTGGAATTAAACTAGTCATGACTTTAGTCTTTTCATGATTGATCTCAAGCCCAATTTTGCTGGCTATTGATGATAGTTCATTTGTGTTTTCCTGCATCGTTTTTATCTGACTGCTGATGAGAACTATGTCATCAGCAAAGTCGAGGTCCTCCAAATGGTCTCCTTGTATCCATTCGATGCCTTTATTACCAGTGCAGCATTTCTTCATTATGAAGTCCATAACAATTCCAAATAACAAGGGCGATAAAATACATCCTTGTTTAACCCCAGTTTCTATTGGGAAACATTCGCTCAGTCCTTCCTCTGTTCGAACTGCACATGTGTAACCATCATACATGTCTTTGATAATATTTATGATTTTTGATGGTAAACCATATTGCTTCAGAATTTTCCACAAAGAATCTCTATGAATACTATCAAATGCTTTTTTGAAGTCGATGAAGTTAAGTACAAAAGGTTTTTGCTTTTCAATGTGTTCCTCCAATATAAGTCGTAGAGTGAAAATGTGGTCAATACAGCTTCTCCCTTTTCTTAACCCAGCCTGTTCTTCACGCATTACTGTATCTATAGAATCCTGTATTCTATTTAGGATGATTTTGCAGAATAACTTTGAGGCAACTGACAAAAGTGTCACGCCTCTCCAGTTGTTACAATCTCTAAGATTGCCCTAAATAATTAGAGATAGCAAAGTATAGAAAGGATCACCAACAGTCACTGTGGCAATCCTTACCTCGTGAGTCATCCTATTTTAATGCAAAACTGTTACTGGGTAGATCAAATGAGAGATAGAACAGGCAACTCCATGCTTCAGAAAAAACTGAACAATACATCTTCAGCAATACATGAAATAATGGTTTATTGAAAAACTACTCCACAAATAAATGCAAACGATGATAATAGAGCACTACAGTAGCTGAGTAAGGTTAAGGACAAAAGGTCAGATTCTCATTTACAACTACTAGGTTTCCCAGCATTAAATAGGTAGGGAATTTTTCTGGGAAAGTAGATTGTATATCCCTGATGCTCTAAAACAAGAAGATGAAGATTTCAATGATATTCAAGATTAATCTGCAACTTGGGTGCAACCACTGAGTCAAAAGAGATGTCTAAATTGAAACTAAATTCGCTACAGTAGAAATGGGGGAGAACTCCAATCTCCCAATCGTTAAACACTGCTGGATTTGTTCAAGAGGCAATCTGAGTACTTATATATATATTTTTGATGAGGATAATCTGTTGACTAAACTATCTGGGAATTTAGGGTGGTCTAGCATGAACTGACCATATCACTCAAACAATGTGCCATTAATCACTGAAAAACATGGGTACTAGCACCATATTCCCCATACGACTTTAGTTGTATGTGGAAGATGTGCAGGAAGCTTTTTTTATTCCCGTTAATGATGGTCTAAAATAACTGTTCAGATACAAGCTCAAGAATGTTTACCAGTAGGATACAGTTTGTTGATTATCAGAGAAAAAATGTAAATTATGGGATTAACTAAGAAAAGAGGAAGTCATAAAAAATAGCATCAGCATTTCAGTGATCTCAAAAGATGAACTCAACAAATGGCTTCCTCTCACCATAAGTAAGAAGAATGCTTATAACTCTTTGCCAATTTCCAGTCTCTACAACTATCCTGATTTGTTGAAGATAAATCATGTAACAGATCACTTATTTTACAACACAAAACAATCATCTGTCATTCAGCACAAACAACAAGAAAAGTTATATTTTGAAATATGAAGATCAACATCTGTACAAAAACAAGATGGAATGCAAAAATGCTCATGTATCAGTCCTGACAGGTACAAAATAAGACCAAAATAACTAATCACTTACAGAATACTGTTAATTGTTACAATCAAAATCTGGAGTTAATAAATTCCATTAAAGGATACAAGCAAGGAATATGTAAAAACATGTGACTAATCTAGATAAAATATTTTGAATGAAAAAGATATTCATCGTTCCATCACCCACTGATAATTGATGTAAAATATCAACTACATTCTCTAGAAATAGATTGTGTAAGAAATTTGCATACAAGAAGTTGACACAGTTCACATAAGTTCAAAAATATAGATAGCACTTTCTGACAAAGATATTTTCTTCTCAATGAAAAATGACATAACTTTGTGAATGATATGGAAACACCAGTAACTAATAGAAGAATGAAACAAAGTGTGATACACAATTGATGTTGCAAAGTAAACCAGGTGATTGGACAGTTGGCTCCGGCATGACAGAACAAATGTGTTATGTTAGTTATAAACTAAGCACAAATTAACACAGTGTTACTAACAAACATGTAACATTAGATACAAAACAGAGCACAAGCTAACACAGTGTTACTAACAAACATGTAACATTAGATACAAACAGAGCACAGGCTAACACAGTGTTACTAACAAACATGTAATATTAGAAACAAACAGAGCACAGGCTAATACAGTGTTATTCCCAATACACTGCTGCCAATAAATAAACTTAAACATTAACAGCTACAGAAAAAATACAACAGAAATTAAATGCCTGGGAAGAACAGTGAAAATGACAAGAACATAGAGAATTAAAAAAATGAATACATAAAGTAAAGAGTTGGGGTTGTGCAAGCGATAGATTACATCATGAGATGCAGAAATCAAAGTCTGAACATTAGCACAGCCCTAGCCAGGCAGCACCAACTAGAGAGCATTTGGGAGACAATGGATCATGAGGAACTTCATTAACCCTGGATTACGATCACATCATGAAAATGACAATCTCAAAATACAAATTCTTAGAATGTGGCAGTTTGCTGTGCGTGAAATCTCTTTCAAGCCAGGTTCTTCCTGTTTCTGCTGGTGATCCTAGTGAGCCATTGTGACCAGATGGTTTATAAAAGACTGTATCATAATAGTGTGGGAGATTTTTATTAATGGTAAGTGCAGTTGTTTTTTTTTGTTTGAGTTTTGTTTGTCCTAATAATGTTTTATTTCCTCGTCACTTGGAGAGAAAAGCACTTTTTACCTTAGCGTAGAAAAATCTCAACAACTTCCCAAACTTTGTGGTCTTTGATGGAGATCTCCATCAAGCCTTTTCAACAACAGGATAGACTATCCCTACACTGAAGGAAAGCATGATACGGGCACAATACCAGCTTGACTGATAAAGCCATGAGTTAACTGGTGAGAAAAATAGTGCCATGCAAACGTGGAGCCAGATAGTAACCCCACAAAGATAAATGTACATCATTCGCTTACTTGCGAGAGAATTTAGTTGTTTTTCTCACAAACAGTTTGTGCCCTGTGTCCCTCCAAAGTCAGAAAAATACAACTAGAGCTTGTATTTTTTTTTATAAAAAGGCTATTTGTCAGGGACATAATGCTAACATTTATTTCGGCCGTGCCCCTTAATTGTTTCAATTATTTTCAATTTATGTTTCTTCCAAAGTACCATTGATCCAAAGATTTGTAACAAAATATCAATAACAATATTACACAAGTTTTCTTGTGAGCAACAAATTTTACTTTTGCGAGTGTCGTAAAAATGTTACTTACCGACAGTTATCGTAATCTAGAGCTAATGATACACATCAAAGAACAATGATTCAATCCATTTTACTGCAACACAGAAAAGTAGTAGGTAAAGAAAAGTAAAGTAGGTCACCAGTATATGAGAATGAAAACATAAGTGATGAGTGTAGTGAAGACCTTTATATTGGTTGGAATATACATTTAAAAAAAAACAGAAAAGCTCAAAAAATTGGATGGTGTGTTTGTTGTGCTCTCAACAACAAGAAAGGTACAGGTGATGACCAATAATCAAATAAAGGATATAAAAATATAAAAGATGTAGTTGGGGAAGAAAGTTTTAAAAAAATTCAGCAAAGAATTGAAGTAAATGATGATACAGATACCAAACCACACTCAGACATGACTATTCTCTCTGAAATATGTTACGACAAATGACTGACTGAGCAAGAATCATAAAATGCTGACTCTGCAAGATTGGTCATGTGAATAGATGTCATAATTTTAAGCACTTCAGTAGCTATCACGAGGCGTAACGTTGATCATCTCAGCAGATCTGGGGAAATAGAAAAACATGGGCGGGATAAATAAAAGACAAAATGGAATTTGGTAGGTATAATTTTTGGTTTCAAGCATAAACATGAACCTGTTTGCTTCAAATAAAAACATCAATAATAAAATGTACAAATATCATCATCATTGAGTGCTATCTCCACATCAAAGATTGGCTACCATGGAGCACCATTTTACTCTGTCTTTTGTCTTGATGGTTCATGTTATCATAGATTCACCTATTCATCATTTGATATTGTCAGTCCACTTTAGTCTTGGTCTGCCACTCCCTGGTCCACTCTAGTCTTGGTCTGCCACTCCCTGGTCCACTCTAGCCTTGGTCTGCCACTCCCTGGTCCACTTTAGTCTTGGTCTGACAATGCCTGGTCTACTTTAGTCTTGGTCTGACAATGCCTGGTCCACTTTAATCTCGATCTGCCACTCCCTGGTCCACTTTAATCTCGATCTGCCACTCCCTGGTCCACTCTAGCCTTGGTCTGCCACTCCCTGGTCCACTTTAGTCTCGGTCTGCCACTGCCTAGTCCACTCTAGTCTTGGTCTGCCACTTCCTGGTCTACTTTAGTCTTGGACTGCCACTGCCTGGTCTACTTTAGTGTTGATCTGCCACTGCCTATCCACTCTAGTCTTGGTCTGCCACTGCCTGGTCTACTTTAGTGTTGATCTGCCACTGCCTATCCACTCTAGTCTTGGTCTGCCACTGCCTGGTCTACTTTAGTGTTGATCTGCCACTGCCTGATTTACCTCATACATTGCCTTCCAAGATGACTGTTAGTGGGGTAAGGCGTCTCTTCACATGCATCACAAATTTCACTTGTCTTTTCTGAATTATGTTAAGTAGTTTTTTTTTTCACTTTCAGCTGATTTAGAACTGCCTTGTTTGCCTTTTTTTTCCTTCAACCCAATTCTCCCCATTTTTCTAGATGCACATTTCATAGGCTTCAATTTGCTGCTCTGGTTTGTTATTTAATGTCCATGTTTCTGCACCATACAGAAATGTTGAGTAAATACAACATTTTACAATTTGTAAACGGATGAAAGAGATGGGAGTTAAGAAGGGCACAGCCAAAAATGAGAAACTTAGTTGGCATGTAAGAAGACTAACATAGAACTGGACTCATCAGTCGCTGGACAATGCAAGACTTGCTGAGAAGGGGATCTGAGCACCTATGGACATGTTCAGAGTGCAGTGATGATGACCCGCTAATAACTCAATATTTTGTGAGTTTTCTCTGCTTATAATAATAGTTTTAGTCTTTGAAATATTTATATCAAAACCATATTCTTTGCTTGCCTTGTTTAATCTGTTAACTAGTTGTTATAGGTCTTCTGGATTTTCTGCCATTTACTACAGTATTATCAGCATATCATAGATTATTGATGATATATCTATTAATGTTTAGGCCTGGTATAACCCACAATGTATTTATAGATCTGCTCAGAATACAAGCTGAATAAACATGGTGATAAAATGCAGCCCTGACTTACACCTCTTTTTATGTCTATATGTGCAGAGTTCCCATTGTTGTATTTTATTATTACTGTTAGTTCTAAGTACAGATTACATATCAGTCTTATGTCAGCATCATCTAGATGTATATCTTTCAGGCATTTTATTAGTTGTTTATTTAGCATTCTATAAAAAGCTTTGTTGTAGTCTATGAAGCAGGCATGAATATTCTCATGAAGAAGATGATTTCTCTTCTCTTGTCCCTGTGTTCTTTATAAATCCAAATTGTTGTTGAATTTCTTCCCTCTATAACTTTAAGCAAGATTTCTGTTATATGGCCCATTAATTTATTGTTCTAAAGTTACTGCACTACACAGCACTGGTCTTCTTTGGCAAGGCAATAAATATTGATGTTACTAGTTCATATGGTCTAAATCATGTACAAATATAGTTTGAAGTAATATTTTTCTAGAATGTCTTCTCTACTGAAGGACACAAGGGACAGCAATTAGAACTCAGCATAGTTATTTACTATTCACAGATTTCTCAGATCTATCAATAGACCTAAGTAAAATATTTTACCTATGATCTCTTATGAGACTTAATTAACAGTCAGGTTTTTTTCATTCCTTAAAACAGCAGCTAGTGAAGTTTTCTATGATCTTCAATGCTGTATACAGATTTATATCTTCCTCTTCTACCTTTCAGCTTCCTGTGGAGCATAGGTCTTCAAACAAACACTTTTCAAGTCGTTCTGTTTCTTGCCATTCTTTTAAGATCATTCTATGTCTTCCCCATCATCTTCATCTCTGCTTCTATCTGTCATCTCAGGTTTATATGACGAACTATAAATCTCAGAATGACACTTGATGGACAGTGAAATATCTGGTACTAGTGTTTTAAATTATCACTGTGGTTAGGACTTGCAGACGAGGGAGAGAAAAAAATGTATGAAGATAAACTATATATGTTTATGAGTGTAGACAGTGAAGATGAATAAAGACAACTATATATTTGCTGTGGGAAAAGAAAATGGAGAACAATAAACTACAGATCATATGAGAAATGTAGATGAATAAAATGTGCCAGCATCACTAAAAAAAAAAGAAAATGGAGAACAATAAACTACAGATTATATGAGAAATGTAGATGAATAAAATGTGCCAGCATCACTAAAAAAAAAAGAAAATGGAGAACAATAAACTACAGATCATATGAGAAATGTAGATGAATAAAATGTGCCAGCATCACTAAAAAAAAAAAGAAAATGGAGAACAATAAACTACAGATCATATGAGAAATGTAGATGAATAAAATGTGCCAGCATCACTTAAAAAAAAGAAAATGGCATAGGAAGTTATGTCTGAAAAAAAAGTGATACAACTACCTTTAAGATAAAATAACAACCTGAAAACTGACAACAAATGTTGTCCCTAGAATACAAAGTGTGAATACTGAATTCTACAAAACAGTTCTGCAATGCCCCTATTATAGTGTGCCCGTAAAAAAAACCGTCAGGAATGGGACAGCAGCTGGATTCTGCCCCATAATATCCATGCTCACAGGCGACTCCATATTAGAATGTTTGGCATATTCTATTGATCCAATACCCTCCATACTTCCAGCCTTGATGAGAGTGACTTCTGCTTGTTTGAACCATTGAAGCAAGCAATGAAATGCCATAAATTCAAGAAAACTGAAGACATAAATTAAGCTTATTTTAAAAAAAAATAACTGACAAGCTAGTGGTGCTTTTGTCACTAATAGAATGTTTAGAATAAGTACATAAAAGCAAGGGACACTACTCTGAAAGAATGAAACCAACTAGCCAGTAATAAAATGTAATACTGGTATTTTTTTCTGAAACAGCCTACGTATAAAAAGATAGCAGGCAATGTTCTCTGTTCTGTTGTTCTCCAACTTTGATATTCACACAAATTCAGGGTACACAAGTCTCTAATATAATTAAGTTTGACTTTCAGTGTTCTGGAAACAGAACCATAGATTTTAGAAGCAGTGATCTTTGCAATATGCGCCACTTTGGCACGCAAGGTTTCTGTTTTTGAGATTGTAGTTCTGCCCTATGTGCCATCTTCGGCTCGAAAGGATGATAGTTAGTTAGTAGTTCAGTGTTCTACTATTATTTCTTCTTCTACTACATTTTGATGATGAACCCCTTGTCAATGTCCATCCATAAGTGATCACTGATGTGTTGTCTTTTAACATTTAGTTTAACAAATTGCTATTTTGATTTACATTTTGTCTGCTGATGACGTTGCAGAATCTCCAATACTCACACTCTACAGATACAAGAGTTATTGGACATAAAACTGACGTGACTTACTTTTTCCCCCAGGAAATATGGATGATCAGGAAGACAATTCCCAGAACAATACACAGGGATCCCACTACAATGTAAGCAATTCCTAGAAATGGATTCTTGCCGCCAAGCCAAGATGTTGTTGAGATGATAATACTTTTGGTCCCATCAAAGGCTATCACTGGGTAATCTGATGATAAAAACACATATGGACAACTGAGCATTATTCTAAGCACACAGATTAAGTATGTTTGTAAATAAAATACCTAGACTTATGAGGGTGTTACTTTCATGAGTACTCATTGCAAAAATTGAAACCGAATGTAGCAAAGGATATCCTACAATATATGCAAATTATGAGCAACCATCATAAAGTAGCTCTTGGTTTTTAAAATATACCTTCTGAGTATCATGCTAGTTCACCCTTCTGAGTATCATACTAGTTCACCCTTCTGAGTATCATGCTAGTTCACCCTTCTGAGTATCATGCTACCTCCTCCTTCTGCATATTCTGTTATCTCACCATTCTGAGTATCATGCTAGTTCCCCTTCTTAGTATCATGCTACCTCTCCCTTCAGAAACCCATGCTAGTTTCCCCTACTTTCCCAGAGTAAACTCTCTGGTAGCAATTTTCAATGTCTGGGGTGAATCTCAAAGTTTTGTTGGTTTAAAAAAAAAATCACACTGGAAGTTCCCCATAGGATCCTTCTAGTACAAACACACTAACTGTAATTATAGTATCTAAGATAGAATGGGAAAGTTGAGAATAGAAACAGTACGTGACTAGTAACATGTTCAGAAATTAGATCGACAACCAAATGTAGGCAGGTTAAATCTGTGAGGTTGCTACCAAGGTCAAAAGTTCAAGGTAGAGTTATCTGGAAACTTCGAAGATTGGGTAGAGTTGAGTAGACAGTTGTGAATATACCAGAGAGAATTTATTCAATTAAGAACATTATTATAGCTAAGTAATGCCACTAACGTATCATGTGTGAGAAATGAAATTACGTACAGTTGTGAATATACCAGAGAGAATTTATTCAATTAAGAACATTATTATAGCTAACCAATGCCACTAACGTATCATGTGTGAGAAATGAAGTTACGTACAGTTGTGAATATACCAGAGAGAATACATCAAGCTAAGACATTGTTATAAATTGAAGATCGTGATCAATATATCATGGACAGAGAAACTGATGTAATAAACTTGATTAAGCTTAAGTTGAGTCGTCTTTAATCGTTGCTTACAACTGTTTGTGATGTTCAGTTTGACACCACCCTAGAATCAACAAGTTCAAGCGGTAGCGTGAGTACAGTTGCTGTGATCTACATGAATGTAATGTGCTTTAAATAGAGAAACTGAATAACTCCAGCACATAGCCATAGAGGCATCACAGCTCCTCCTTTCTAAGGTCAATGTCAATTTCCTGCTCTTATAACCATATGTTGGTGTTAGTGTTATGTAGGAACTTGATAGCTTGAGTTTCATCTATTTGTTCAGTATTCTAAGCTCACAGAGAACTTTGATGGTTAAATGCATTTTAGGCTAAGGGGAGATGGCAGACCTGTTATACAGATAACAATGTTTGTACCTGCAGACCACTGAGCTCATCATCACCAAGTACCAGGCCTACTGGCGTAGGTGATCATGTCTCTCCACAACTTTCAATCTCAACAGTTCTTTATCATTTCTGTTGCTGACCTTCTGCCAAGCCATTCTTTTAAGCTGTCTCTTTTTTCTCTTTACTTGAAAATTTTTTATCTTTGCTTCCCTCTATCTCTTCGTCCCTCAATTTTTCCAGTTGTTCTCTTCTCATTACATGGCCAAAAAATGTTGATTGTTTCTTCCTAATATTGAAAATTTGCACTCTTTTTGCTTTGATCTCTTTCAGAACATTTTCATTACTCTTCTTAAGCTAGACCACTGAGTTAGACAATGCCAAATGCATTTTATGTTTTATTAGGTTATAATTGTGTATAACTGACAACTATGAATAACCATTGGCCAGGTTGCAGCAAAATGTTTCAGAAAATAACCTTTGGTTATGGAAGGCCCCGGTATCACTGCAAACGAATTAAAATCCATAATTGCTCAACCACCTGTGCCAGTGGAATCATCCGAATTACTATCTCATCTCCCAAACAAAGAAAGGTAGCTGTAGTCCCCATCATAGCAGTCTCAGCACATGCCAAAAGACATATGACGAAACCGCACAGAAAGTGAACATAGCCAACTGTTCCCTGTCATACGATATCATCATTCATCGTAAATAATTGAAATATCAAAACATGATCAAAACGGATGAAACACACAGCTCATAGTGTGCACAGAGCACCTAACTCAGTAGCTCCTGCAACAAGCCAGACCTGGAATATGAGGAAACTGCAATAAGGAACACTGTCATACATAACTTTCAATGGTTCCTGCCGCCTATCCACCATATTGACCAGAAGTTCACGTCCTCTTGAAAATGATGCTCGTCATATTTTTAAAATGTATAGCGCTTGATGATGTTAAAGACATAATTTTTGACTCCAAATCCAAACATATAAAACATAGTTAGTCATCAGATTATCCTCGTCGCACATCAAATAATAGACCGTAAGATTAGCGTATGGCCGGTCTTGGGATATACGATGAGCCATTATGATGACGTAGCAGACACAACAATGGCACCGCCATTTAGATTCCTGATTACTCTAGTGAATGCCTACAACGAACGAAACAGGGTTGAGAGAACGTTAACTAGTTCCACCATCATGGAACGGAAGTCCAGAAAATAACCTATATGTGGCAAAATGACTCAAAGAAAATAGATGTTACAACACATCTCTGCTATGGGCATTTTAAGTATAAAACCCAAATGGATACAACAATTACAAAAACAGGTAGGTCTGTTATTCGGAGCTCGTGAGCTTTCACGGCTCATGTTGAAGGTAGAACTGTGAAGGACGATAGTGGTCCTTTTGCATTGACTACAAGTAGTTTGACCACGGAAATAACGACTGTCACTACATCTCTGGCTTGACACAGACATATACACAGTTTTCCTCAATGACTCATGAGTACATTTAAAGTAATTGCAAATGCCTGGGTTCAACAGCAGTGGCTTAGTCTCTAAGGAGGTCCAGTCTAAAAGTCAGCTTTATTTTCGTGCCAGGACACATGGATGTAAGAGATAATGAACGTGCTGACAGACTTGCCAGTTTGGGATATGAAGTGCAGAATGTCAATGAAAGGTACACTACCTTGAACATCCTTGAGAGGTGCTGGACAAAGTATAAACTCAAAAAGAAATGAATGAACAATGAACAGACTGCACAAATATCATGTCAAGGTCAGAGATGCCAGACAGGAGCACTAAACAGGAAGCCAGAAGGCAAACCATCAACACAACACTGGTGCCATTAGTCACTAAAGTTAAAGGGATATACTTATGAGCATATCTGAGCACATATGTACTTGATATGGACTATGCTGATTAAACCAAAGTAAAAATGATACAAAACTAAATAGTTGGGCACAATACATCTTTAAATTATAAGACACATGACTTAGATAAATGCTATGATATAAGATATTTTTTTAAATGATTGGACAAAACATTGAAATAGTTTGACACGTTACAATTAAATTCCACAATATATCAAATAAAACTGTGACATACTATACTCAATGTGAATGGTATAGTTCCCAGCTGGCAGACCATCATCAAATGTAGAAACAGTGTGGTTGACACGACGGTACAACTTGCGGAATGTAGGCAAGGCCGCTGTTCGCATCCACACAATTAGGTCTTCGTTTTCATATCCGTTATTTCCTTCAACATCAAGATCCCAAACTGACTTCTTCCAGTTTGGTGGTTTCACGTAGTTGTTCTGTACTTTTTCTGAAAAAAAATTTAGAAAATTCTCAAAGAAGCAAAAATAATAATAATTAAATTAATAAAATAATAGCTACTTCATTATATAGGAGTGACTGGTGGCACTGTCATTAGTACACTTGCCTAATGGCCTGGTCCAGAGAAAATGTCAGTGGAAGCAAGAAATCTCTGACCCAAAAAGCTACCAGAGAACATCCACATTTTTAAAAATAGGTTTCAGATATTCAATTAGCTCCCTCAGTGAGATAGAGTTGCTTGCACAGAAGAAAGACAAATAGCGAGTTTTGATTAAAAAAAATCTTTACAAGGATTGAAAACTGCTAGAATAAAAATTTAGATAAGAGAAAGAGTATCTGGGTCTATGCCCTATGGGCCGGCTACGGCTCGAAAGGTCAATAGCTTACAATTATAAGATCTATAGAATAGATATTATACTTATAATTGTACTAACCATAGAACATTACTATCAATCTTATATCATGTTATTACTTAGACAAAGTGTGGAGGGAAAAAAAACAACCTTATAAGGTGGAAAAACAGAACAGCACTTTTGCTACAAATCCTAACATTAACCTTTGTAGAGCATCATGATTTTAATTTATTTACAAGCACCAGTATGGTCCTCTCCTTCCCTTAACATTACTGAACCAGTGCTAGTATATTTCAGTTAGTTGTTGCATATTTCGTATCTTCAAAGGCTCGATATATGTTCTGCAGACAGCCCACGAGAATTTAACAGCCGGAAAGGAGAATAATACTTTTCCCGCATCTTTGTGGTCTATGTGGAGAAATTAAAAAATCCAAACATGATGGATAATCAGGGGGTCACTGGAAGGAACAATTACTAAAGTATACAGCAGGAAAACAAATCCGAGTGCAGCAAACTGTTCAATTCCACAAAAAATGTGTTTCAAAGCAGCCATTTTTATGAAGTATTAGTATTCTAGGGAGCCGCGATAGCTCAGTGGTTAGTGAACTGGACTACAAAGGACAAGAGGTAGGGTTCGATCCCAACCGACGGCTTCCTGGTTCACCCAGCCTTAAATGGGTACTGGATTTTTTTCTGGGAAAGTAAAGCGGCACGGGCGTAATACCGACCACATTACCCCAAAAATCATGTGCTGAAGGTCTGTAAAATTTATGGTCTCTAACACCATATTACCTATACGTCACTTGGCGTGACGGGGGCTCTTTACTTTACTTTACTATTAGTATTCTAGGGTTAATATAACAGACATAGAAGTTCTATGGAGCTTCCTATTAAATATCCCACAATTGCAGGGACTCAAAATATTCAGTATCCATTTTACTACATCCAGTTCCACAAGCAGCAAAACGCAGCGCTGGTAACAGATGTCAGAAACCCAGGAGTTGTATTTTGTGGCTTTTAATTTATTGACATTTCCGCTATTCTATTGACTTTTCGAGCTGTAGCCGGCCCATAGGGCGTAGACCAAGATACTCCTTTTCTTATCTAAATCTTTATTCTAGCAGTTTTCAATTCTTTTAAAGATATTTTATCAAATATCGCCATTTGTCTCTGTTCTGTGCAAGCAGCTCTATCTCATTGAGGGAGCCGATTCCTGCTGCTCTTGCCTCTCTCATCAATGTTCTTCTCAGTATCTCTCAGGGTCTTCCTCTTTTCCTCTTACATGTTGTTTCCCACTTGAGGGCTTGCTTTGCTATTTGGTTATTATTTCTTCTCATGTCCAACATGTAACCATCTCCGCTATTATTGCCACTAAAACCCTGTAATTCTCTTACCTTTAGTCTTCCTGAGAAAATTGTCTGGATAAAAAAAAAAGACTGTCTGTTTTAGATCAATTTTCATTTATTTTCTCTGTTATTGCAAAAAAATTTTACATGTCACAAAAACAGCCAGTGTGTTAAATAAAACCCATGGTAGTGAATATGTTAAAGTTGAGTAAACCTTGAAGCCAGTAGTGGTGTATGAACACACTCTCCAGTCATCATTAGACCTATTCACTAACCACTGCTCTACCACAGCTTCATTGGGAGATAATAACTTCCAGATAACATCATTTGTTCCCTTTCTCTCATGACTTGAAGTAAACTCTGCTGCATTATGCTTGAGTTATTTATCACAAAACTTTGAGTTATTTATCACAAAACTTTGAGTTATTTATCACAAAACTTTGAGTTATTTATCACAAAACTTTGAGTTATTTATCACAAAACTTTGAGTTATTTATCACAAAACTTTGAGTTATTTATCACAAAACTTTTGTGTCCCTGCTATCTCCCTTCCAGAGTCATCAGAATTTGTACAAAACCCAGTGTATACTGTATATAGTGTGTATTGCCACAAGCCCCTGTTCTATGCAAGCCTCTAAATCTCAACAAGGGAGCTGATCGCAGCTGTCTTTGCCCCTCTTGACATCATACAACGGTGCATCAGTGATATCTTTATTGCCCTTTTCTGTAAAGTCCTAGCTTAGGAACATTAATTACAGTGATCCCACCTTAGTTGGCATCACAACAAAACCACAGTGGTTCTCAAATTCTAATAATTATCCAAACTTAAAAAAATGTACATCCCCATACAAGGACATTACCCGTTTTTCTTCTGTCCACCTTCTTTGCTACTGTATCTTCTACACTTGCTAGATAACTACTCTTCTTCACACTCTGCCTTTAAAAGGGCATGAAGTTACTTTGATAACAATATGAACAAACTTGTAATATAATAGCTAGATAGCCCTTGGTCCCAGCAAAATAATGACACCTCACTCACATCTGTATGTCAAATATTTAAAAAGTAATGCACTTGTAAATGTCAAATTACAGAATCTGTTAGTTTATTTAGTCACACTCCTTGCACATTTCTGCAACCTAAGCAAAGAGAGTTTGTACCAAACATAACAAGTGAGCCAAATCTAGGTCAGCAAAGCGTCTAAGATTATGGCCATAAATTTTAAAATCCAACCACCATTAATATCCAAACTAATTAACTTTTGGAATCGGTTTTTTTTTCAGAAATAAGTCTTCAATGACAAAGAAATCGTAAACCGTTTTAAAAACGCATACGAATTTTCCTAAAGATTCGCTTGGAGGATAAATTTCAATTAAAAATCTGCCTGCAATCACATCCCAGCTGCACCACAAGGAGGTGGTGTAGGATCTTGTTCAGTTCTAGTTCCTAATGCAAACTGGTCAGCTAGGAGCCACTGATTGCATCGAACCCATGTACTGTGGAGTCTTGAGCTGGATGATATACCTAATATCAAACATTTTAACACATGACCATGGCTTGTTAAAAACATCTCTTTCTTTCCATAGCTGAATTTGTTTACTACTTATGTTCACCCTTTATTACTTCAACTTATTTGTACTCATCATTCACAATTAATTCAGAAAGCTACTTACTGTCAGGGTTCTTAAACTTAACATTCTTGTCAGACACCCAAGCAATTTCTGTCCTTATTAGATCTACTGTGGTGTTTTCTTCATATTTGATTACAAAAGAGTCTGAGGACATAAATTATGAGTTAAAAACTTGAAAAAAAAAAAAAGACAAAGCACAAACTTGATAATAATAAATACATTATTTGATCATTTGGATGGGTAGTCTAAGACATCAGTCTCTGGATAAGTTCTGAGAGTGAATCCTACCACAAGAGATGATAATTTTACTTGTCAATATCATTATTTTTATTTTTCATGGTAACTTCTCAGGGCAGTGAGATCTAATGTCTAGCCCTCACATAACAACAAGAAAAAAACCAAACAAGAGATCTAGTGGCTAGCCCTCATATAACAACAAGAAAAAAACCAAACAAGAGATCTAGTGGCTAGCCCTCATATAACAACAAGAAAAAAACCAAACAAGAGATCTAGTGGCTAGCCCTCATATAACAACAAGAAAAAAACCAAACAAGAGATCTAGTGGCTAGCCCTCATATAACAACAAGAAAAAAACCAAACAAGAGATCTAGTGGCTAGCCCTCATATAACAACAAGAAAAAAACAAAACAAGAGATCTAATGGCTAGCCCTCATATAACAACAAGAAAAAAACCAAACAAGAGATCTAGTGTCTAGCCCTCACATAACAACAAGAAAAAAAAAAAAAACCAAGAGATCTAGTATCTAGCCCTCATATAACAGCAACAAAAAAAACCAAACAAGAGAGTGCCTGTCTAACCCTCATATAACAGCAACAACAAAAACCCAAACAAGAGATCTAGTATCTAGCCCTCATATAACAGCAACAAAAAAAAAAAAACCAAACATGAGATCTAGTATCTAGCCCTCATATAACAGCAACAAAAAAACCAAACAAGAGATCTAGTGTCTAGCCCTCATATAACAGCAACAAAAAAAACACCAAACAAGAGATCTAGTGTCTAGCCCTCATATAACAGCAACAAAAAAAAAACCAAACAAGAGATCTAATGTCTAGCCCTCACAAAACAACAAGAAAAAAAAACCAAACAAAAGATCTACTGTCTAGCCCTCACATAACAAGAAAAAAACAAAACAAGATATCTAGTGTCTAGCCCTCACATAACAACAAGAAAAAAAAACAAACATGAGATCTAGTATCTAGCCATCATATAACAGCAACAAAAAAAACCAAACAAGAGAGTGCCTGTCTAACCCTCATATAACAGCAACAAAAAAAACCAAACAAGAGATCTAGTGTCTAGCCCTCATATAACAGCAACAAAAAAAACCAAACAAGAGATCTAGTATCTAGCCCTCATATAACAGCAACAAAAAAAACCAAACAAGAGATCTAGTGTCTAGCCCTCACATAACAACAAGAAAAAAACAAAACAAGAGATCTAGTGTCTAGCCCTCACATAACAACAAGAAAAAAATCCAAACAAGAGATCTAGTATCTAGCCCTCATATAACAGCAACAAAAAAACCAAACAAGAGATCTAGTGTCTAGCCCTCATATAACAGCAACAAAAAAAACCAAACAAGAGATCTAGTGTCTAGCCCTCATATAACAGCAACAAAAAAAACCAAACAAGAGATCTAATGTCTAGCCCTCACAAAACAACAAGAAAAAAAAACAAACAAGAGATCTAGTGTCTAGCCCTCATATAACAGCAACAAAAAAAAAAACCAAACAAGAGATCTACTGTCTAGCCCTCACAAAACAACAAGAAAAAAAACAAACAAGAGATCTAGTGTCTAGCCCTCATATAACAGCAACAAAAAAAAACCAAACAAGAGATCTAATGTCTAGCCCTCACAAAACAACAAGAAAAAAAACAAACAAGAGATCTAGTGTCTAGCCCTCATATAACAGCAACAAAAAAAAAACCAAACAAGAGATCTAATGTCTAGCCCT
Source organism: Megaustenia siamemsis (assembly GCA_032433765.1). Taxonomy (NCBI): domain Eukaryota; kingdom Metazoa; phylum Mollusca; class Gastropoda; order Stylommatophora; family Ariophantidae; genus Megaustenia; species Megaustenia siamemsis. The sequence goes on along the minus strand of JAVIAB010000156.1, from coordinate 24,129,952 downwards.
CACAAAACAACAAGAAAAAAAACAAACAAGAGATCTAGTGTCTAGCCCTCATATAACAGCAACAAAAAAAAAACCAAACAAGAGATCTAGTGTCTAGCCCTCATATAACAGCAACAAAAAAAAAACCAAACAAGAGATCTAATGTCTAGCCCTCACAAAACAACAAGAAAAAAAAACCAAACAAAAGATCTACTGTCTAGCCCTCACATAACAACAAGAAAAAAACAAAACAAGATATCTAGTGTCTAGCCCTCACATAACAACAAGAAAACAAAAACAAACATGAGATCTATTATCTAGCCATCATATAACAGCAACAAAAAAAACCAAACAAGAGAGTGCCTGTCTAACCCTCATATAACAGCAACAACAAAAACCCAAACAAGAGATCTAGTATCTAGCCCTCATATAACAGCAACAAAAAAAAAAAAACCAAACAAGAGATCTAGTATCTAGCCCTCATATAACAGCAACAAAAAAAAACCAAACAAGAGATCTAGTGTCTAGCCCTCACATAACAACAAGAAAAAAAAACAAACAGATCTAGTATCTAGCCATCACATAACAGCAATAAAAAACCAAACAGATCTAGTATCTAGCCCTCATATAACAGCAACAAAAAAAAAAAACCAAACAAGAGATCTAGTATCTAGCCATCACATAACAGCAAGAAAAAAACCAAACAGATCTAGTATCTAGCCCTCATATAACAGCAACAAAAAAAACCCAAACAAGAGATCTAGTATCTAGCCCTCATATAACAGCAACAAAAAAAAACAAACAAGAGATCTAGTGTCTAACCCTCATATAACAGCAACAACAAAAACCCAAACAAGAGATCTAGTATCTAGCCATCACATAACAGCAAGAAAAAAACCAAACAGATCTAGTATCTAGCCCTCATATAACAGCAACAAAAAAAACCCAAACAAGAGATCTAGTATCTAGCCCTCATATAACAGCAACAAAAAAAAACAAACAAGAGATCTAGTGTCTAACCCTCATATAACAGCAACAAAAAAAACCAAACATGAGATCTAGTGTCTAGCCCTCATATAACAGCAACAAAAAAAAACCAAACAAGAGATCTAGTGTCTAGCCCTAATATAACAGCAACAAAAAAACCAAACAAGAGATCTAGTATCTAGTCCTCACATAACAGCAACAACAAAAACCAAACAAGAGAGATCTAGTATCTAGCCCTCATATAACAGCAACAAAAAAAAAAACCAAACATGAGATCTAGTGTCTAACCCTCATATAACAGCAACAAAAAAAAAACCAAACAAGAGATCTAGTGTCTAACCCTCATATAACAGCAACAAAAAACCAAACAAGAGATCTAGTATCTAGCCCTCAAATAACAGCAACAAAAAACCCAAACAAGAGATCTAGTATCTAGCCCTCATATACAGCAACAAAAAAAACCAAACAAGAGATCTAGTATCTAGCCCTCATATAACAGCAACAAAAGAAACCAAACAAGAGTTCTAGTGTCTAACCCTCATATAACAGCAACAAAAAACCCAAACAAGAGATCTAGTGTCTAACCCTCATATAACAGCAACAAAAAAAACCAAACAAGAGAGTGCCTGTCTAACCCTCATATAACAGCAACAACAAAAAACCAAACAAGAGATCTAGTATCTAGCCCTCATATAACAGCAACAAAAAAAAACCAAACAAGAGATCTAGTATCTAGCCCTCATATAACAGCAACAAAAAAAAACCAAACAAGAGATCTAGTATCTAGCCCTCATATAACAGCAACAAAAAAAACCAAACAAGAGATCTAGTGTCTAGCCCTCACTTAGTTTACTAATCACTGAGCTATTGTTTCTCCCTTCCAGCAAGTGTCTCCAGAGTAATTTCCGAAAACTGATTGATTGTTATGAAAGATGATAGAATTATTTCTTTTCTTTTCTTTCTAATTTGTCCAAGGCTGCAGCACAGAGCCTACTCTCTTCTATTTTCAACTGCCAACCATTTTTTAATCCGATCTTCTTGAAAACAGAATTTTGCGTTTATGGCCATTTCCAATAGGACTGGATACTCAAAACTCATCAACATTGATATTAGTGTCACTAGAAAATACCTGATCACTTAATAAGAAATTTTAATTGGGTACAACCTGGTTCCTATGTGAGCGAGCACCTTACTTCAACACTACAGTGACAGCACAGAATTTATCATTTCAAATAGGCTGCTGGTTTACCTAAGACCTGATGAAGGCTGTTCACTATTTGGTCTGAAAAATGGGTGAAATGGATTCAAATTGTGCATGAAATCATTTGGAGGCGAAGGCGCGCCCCACCCAGCACCAGAGCTGGAAGTCGTCAGTGACTCATAACTGATGGCTTGCGCCAGGATCGGTGAACCAGAACCATCCAGACCCTGCTACACCTCTCCGCGGTGCCTCCAGAAACAGACTAACCTGTCTAGTCTGGCCAAGCGAGCAGGGATCGAAGAGGGAAGACAAACCCGGTACTCAAAAATGTCGGCTGAAGTCGGATGTGTTGGGCCGAAAGGCGCAGATATCACAGTGTTACACTGCAAACCTCAACACAACGTAACTACGTCCACTTAACGTCCTTTTAAGGGCGGATGACGAGGAGGAAGTCTACGGTTCGTATCCGCTAGAATACCTCAAATCATCGGGCGACCGCATCATCATCATCATTTACAAAAGCTTTCATATATATGCCTTTTAGATCTGTTTCTAGGCCCTTTCACATGGTGTAGTTTCTGGGTCAGATCTGATAGCAACAGTGAGCTATTAGTCACGGACTAGTTTAAGTTCATTCAACACGTTTTGAAAACTAAAATTTATGTAAAAATTATACTTCCACAGATATACTAAAGACTTCCATTTGTTTAAATAGTACTTTTGTTCTCATTAAAAGATAGTATGTAAACTCTAATTACATAGAAAGTAGACCTCTAATGTTAAGGCCTACTCTTTTTTTATTTTAACTGCCAAGAGTTCTTTAATGTGCACAAGAGAACACACACGACTTCCTCTTTATTGCCGCTGTCCAAGAGGACTAGACATTGGAAGGGTAAAGTCATGAAGAAAACATGGATTCATTTTTCCTATTATTATTTTGAAAAAATATCACCAAGTGTGATGGGTTTTGAACTGACTTGAGGTCATTCCTGTCCTAAGGCCATTATACCTGTAGACTACCTAGCCCGAGTTACCACTGCCTGTCATGGCAGAAGGCATTTGGCAATAGTACAATGAAACAGCTCCTTTAAATCTATTGTGTTGACACCTCCTTCTGTATCTGCTTTATCTTCTGCCTGGAACTGTGTCTCATAGATAACAAGACCTGTTGATCTTGGAACATTTCCATACCATTCTAATTTTTGTTCTTTTCCATCTGACAGTAAGTCCTTAACTGGTCCTATAAGTCATTAGATTTTGTTGCACACTTCCTCAATGTTGATATTTTCTGTATAAAATATGTGCAAGATCTTTCTGCGCCATCTCATAGTCTGAACCTGCATTCTCCTATCAAGATCATCAGTCAGTAAGTATCCATGCTTCATCCATTTATAGAAATACAGATGTGCCAATACACATGCAATGGGTAGAGTCATTGCAATAGTCAAAAATACATACGGTCACCGTTGTATATGTCCCAGGACACGTGGAAATATAGGGAAATGAATAAGCAGACAGTTTGGCTAGCTGCGCTATTGTTGAGGACAGTCAACCAATGGATCGGGCGGACATCATCAATGCCCTCCGGGAAGGACACAGGACTTCGACAATCATGAGTCCATGTCACTCCTTTGAATGAAAGCGATGGGAGTTAAGATGGGCACAGCCAGAAATGAGAAACTTAGTGGGCGTGTAAGAAGACTAATCAACCAACACAAAACTGGAATTGCCAGTTGCTGGACACTACGAGAACTGCTGAGGAGGGGATCTGAGCACCTATGGACATGTTCAGAGTGCAATGATGATGACCCACAAAACAACTCAATAACAATAACAGATGCACCACTGTTGAGCATGATAATTTTATCTTTGTTCTTAGGGAGATGTTGGTTTTCCTTATATGGTATATATATATGCTCCAGGATCATGTTTCTCATTAATCAAACTTTGTCAGCATTGATCTCCATCCTGTATGCTCTAGATTGTCTATCTATCTATCTATTGTCCTTTCGAGCCGAAGACGACACATAGGGCAGAGATCACTGCTCTAAAATATATGGCACTGTTTCCAAAACAATACTTTTTACAATGACAGCTTGTCAAGCCATTGATCATCCTCCTTAGTCGCCTCTTACATGCCTGGAAGATCACAGTGTCACTTTTCTTGACTTCCCTCATAATGAGGCCCCGGTAACACACAGGAAGAACAGACAAGATTGTCTATACAGGCACTCAATTAGGACTCACTTTGTTAACATGAAAGGCTGGTAATCTTTCATCATTTGATGTTGACAATTCTTGAGTGCTCTTTGATGGTGCCTGTCCAAAAAAAAAACTATCTTTACGGCATTATCCCATTATAGGGGTCTGAATGGGGAACAAATAGGAATGGAGAATAAAGGCCACTTGTTCTGAGTAGTAACCACAAAGTGTAAGGAACTGAGTTTTTATTTAACTCCTAATAGAACAAATGTTCTGGATCCTACCAGGATAATGTTTTACTAGTTTGGAGCATGATGGGTTATCAATTCGACCACCTATATACTAAATAATATTGGAGACAACATCCTTGCTTCTCCATGCTATAGTTCAAATTACTCCAAAAACTTAAATCTGTTGTTAAATAATATGTCCAGTGTTTTCCTATTGAAAATAGTATTCTGTAGCTGACTTCTGGCATGAGGCACATGAACTACAGTTGATCAACAGTTCACTTGATAATTACTCAAACTCAGTGTCAGTCCTTGAAAGAACATGAATTGGACATAGATGAACTGTTGTGCTTTCAAGCAAACCCTGATAGTTTTGCTTTTCAGCCCATCATGGCATTCCTGCATATCAGGTTACTTTCTCTGATCCCTATTCATGGCATTCCTGCCTACCAGGTTACTTTCTCTGATCCCTATTCATGGTATTCCTGCCTACCAGGTTACTTTCTCTGATCCCTATTCATGGTATTCCTGCCTACCAGGTTACTTTCTCTGATCCCTATTCATGGCATTCCTGCGTGCCATGTTACTTTCTCTGATCCCTATTCATGGCATTCCTGCGTACCAAGTTACTTTCTCTGATCCCTATTCATGGCATTCCTGCGTACCAGGTTACCTTCTGTGATCCCTATTCATGGCATTCCTGCATGCCAGGTTACTTTCTGTGATCCCTATTCATGGCATTCCCGCATGCCAGGTTACTTTCTCTGATCACTATTCATGGCATTCCCGCATGCCAGGTTACTTTCTCTGATCCCTATTCATAGCATTCCTGCATGCCAGGTTACTTTCTCTGATCCCTTTTCATGGCATTCCTGCATGCCAGGTTACTTTCTGCGATCCCTATTCATGGCATTCCTGCGTGCCAGTTTACTTTCCCTGACGAAAAATAAAAAAATAAATAAATGGTATGTAAGAAGCTTTACATGATAAGTGGACGACACAGACTAAACAACGTTTCGGCCCAATAGGCCTTCATCAGGAACAAACAAAAAACACACACACAAAACTAATAACGAAACAACCAAAACAAAAAAGATCGAAATGTGTTCAAGAAAACAAAAATAACTATCCTGTCAAAACAAAAGAAAATAGCAACCAAGTGCGGCTGTCGTGAACGTAGAGAAACGTGCCAAAATGTGCGTAAATGCACACAGAACCAGAGGAGTTCACACTGGGGTCAGTGTGCAAACACAAAGGATTGCAATACAATCGAATAGTAGACTAACAGGTGTTCAAAAGTAAGAGTGAGATGTCTGAGAGTGGGGTACAATAAAAACAAATGAGGGGTAAGGAGCACAGGTATAGAGGAGAACACCGAAGTGTCTCATAAGGGACTACAGGAGAAGAACTATAAATAGCATGGCATAGTAAGTAGACCAAAGAACCCAAATATGTGCAGTAGAGAAGGCTGTGTAAAAGGGAAGGGGCAACCAAAAGGAAACTATGCGTATAAGTGTGATACATTCATACCTCTCGGGGTCAGCGAACCATACTGGACTATGAGGCGATTTTCCAAAGTATAGCGGCTGCGGTCGCCAGAGTGACAAAGGACAATACCAGTGACATGGATGTCGTCTTTGCCCTTGTGATCAGGGAAGTTGAAGTGGGAAGACACCGGAGTTCCAGTATTTTGTTGGACATCACGTAGATGTTCACAAAATTTTTCCGCTAATCTTCTCCCAGACTCACCAATATAGGTCATGTGGCATCGTTGGCATAAATAATGTTGCGGGACACACATGTGAAGCTATGCTTAATCTAGAACCATCCATTAGGGAACAAGACCGAGTCAGCAGGGAGCACATAGGCACAGGTGATACAGTTACGACCACAAGGGGCCGTACCGAAGTGTTGAGGGTGGGAGCGAGGGAGATGGCTCCTAACCAAAATATCTCTCAGATTCCTGTCGCGCTTAAAAGCGATCATCGGGGGATCACTAAAAAGTAGACGGGTAGTGGGATCAGAGAGGAGAATGGAACGGTAGCGGTTGAGTATCCTCACAGCAGCTAAGTTGTGAGGATGATATGTGAGGGTGAGTATAGTTCTCTCAAAAGGGAGGTTGGAAGGGGTGAGTGCCTCGGGACGGGAGATAAGGAGGACCCGCTTGAGGGCTGACTGGAGGATATATCCCCTTAATTTCTCTGACCCCTATTCATGGCATTCCTGTGTACCAGGTTACTTTCTCTGATCCCTATTCATGGCATTCCTGCGTACCAGGTTACTTTCTCTGATCCCTATTCATGGCATTCCTGTGTACCAGGTTACTTTCTCTCTCAGATCCCTATTCACTTGGCCAGACTGATTTGTTATCAGTGGCAGAGATGAGAGGTGAGTAATATATCACAATCAGCTGTTGTCAATGACACTGATGCAAGCTGTCAGCTATGAGTCACCGAGCACTTTCAGCCCAAATGCGAGAGGGTGAATTGATATATTTGCTTACCATTGAAAAGACTGTTGGCAATGGCACCACAAGGAGCGTATCCAAACCTGGTACCATTGATAGTGGTAGCTTTATACGGGTCACAGTCATCAATAAGGTCACCTGGGGATACGCTCTCTCCATGCAGCTGGTTGTCATCCCGAGAGCGTACGTAACGACGATGGTTTTGGTAGTAATTGGTGAGACCATAATAAATATAAACAGATTTCTGTAAGATGAAAATTGAGTAAAGCAAATTAATGTTTACTTATGTAAATTAAGAAGAATAATCATCATCATCATGTGCCTTACCAATTGGCGTAGGTGATCATGTCCCTCCACAATCTTCTATCTACAGCGCATCGTATCAGTTCTGTTGTTGACCGTTTTCCATGCCATGACACCAAGCTATCCAGTATTTTCTCTCTTTGTCGTCCGCAATCTCTCTTTCCTTTTATTTTGCCAGTTGTAACCAAGTATTCCAACTTTCCTCTTCTCATGATGTGCCCGAAAAATGTTGATTGCTTCTTTCTGATGTTTTTTAAGAGCTCCCTTTTTGTGTTGGCCTCTTTGAGAACTTCCTCATTGGTCTTTTTAGCTGTCCAGGGAACTTTCAACATTCTTCTGAGAAATCCCATCTCTGTGGCCTCTAATCATTTTTTAATTTGTTTGTCTACTGTCCATGATTCGCTTCCATAGGTCAGAATTGGTTCTATATAGCACCGATGAACTCTCTTTCTCATTTTTAAGAAGAATAATCAGAATGAATAAATCATTTTCATGAAATCTGGCGATTTTTGAAACTTATAACTCGAGTAAAAAATATTACAAACAAATGTGATAACTTCAAACACATGCAGTAAAATATAAAGGAAATTGTGAGACAGACTTAGAACATTGTGTTTCACACACAGATCAAGGTGGATAGATTCTATTTTAATATGCAAGATGTCACAATGTCATGGTCTAGGAAAGCTAACAGAAATAATTATATAATTGTTACCAGCATGTTGGGAGCTGAGATAGCTCAGTGGTTAGTGAACTGGACTACAAAGGACAAGAGGTAGGGTTCGATCCCATCCGACGGCTTCTGGTTCACCCAGGCTTTAGTGGGTATTGGATTTTTTTCTGGGAAATTAAAGCGGCACGGGCGTAATACCAACCACATTACCCCAAAAATCATGTGCCGATGGTCTGTAAAATTTATGGTTACTAACACCATATTCCCTATACAGAACTTGGCGTGACGGGGGTACTTTACTTTTTTTTTTTTTTACACCAGCATGTTAAATAAAAAGAGAAATATTGAAGGTTAGAGTCAAAAAAAGGTTGAATAAAGTTCATGTGTTAAGCAAGGAAGAAAAGGTCAACTTTGGAAATCATGGGAGATCTAGTTTATTAGAACCAGGTTGAGATCGGGGTAGATCTGAAAAAGGAATGAGCATTGACCACCTAGTAAGATGTTACTATAGAGAAGAGACTGTAATGATTAGAAACAGGAGATATTTTGTGTAGGACTTGGTTCATTACAATGAGGCTAATGATTAGATGAAATTCTTTTGTCTACCTGGACTGTGAAGGGACTTGAGTAGTGCTATTTTTTTGTCAGCTTGCAAACAAGAAAGAGAAACTTCCATAATTTTGAGGAATGACTGAATCAATGTTACTGAGATGTGGTAACACAGAAGACTGATCTTTTTTAAATTTAGTATACTATACCTATCTGTAACTCTCCCAATTATGACACCATAGTAAAATTTACTACCACTTAAATGTAACATTAGGTGCTCTAAAAATAGTATTTTCTGTGAGCTTTTGACACACAGCCGTGTGTTTGCACTAGGAAAAACACAGGAACTCAAAATACCTGAACTCAGGCTTATTTATGACCTGTGTCTCACCTCTTGGGCTGGATGTATAACAATGTCTATCACATCTGAACACCTGCTCTTTAAAACCTTTACCTTAGTTTCATGCAGTCAAATACGGAATTCCCTCCAACAAAGTCTGACCAGAATGTTTGTCTAGCCCGCCACTTGTGGAAAAATAAAACCTGGACTATATAATTTATATTGCAGGCCGCTTAATTTACGACATTTAATCTCTCATATTAACATCTGAAATCTAGATTAGTTTGGTTATTGGTTATGGAAGGCCTCGGCATCACAGCAAACGAATTAAAATCCATAATTGCTCAACCGCCCGTGCCAGTGGAATCATCCGAATTACCAACTCATCTCCCAAACAAAGAAAGGTAACTGTAGTCCCCATCGTAGCAGTCTCAGCACACGCCAAAAGACATAAGGCGAAACCGCGCAGAAAGTGAACACAGCCAACTGTTCCCTGTTATACGATATCATCATTTATCGTAAACAAGCGGGATATCGAAGCAGGATCAAAACGGATGAGACACACAGCTCACGGTGTGCACAGAGCACTTAACTCAGTAGCTCCTGCAACAAGCCGGACTTGGAATATGAGGAAACTGCAAGAAGGAACACTTTTCAGACATAGCCTTCAATGGTTCCTGCCGCCTATCCACCATATACCATGGGAGTTCACGTCCTCCCAAAAATGATGATCGTCATAGCACTTGATGATGTTAGGCCGTCATTGATGACTCCAATTCCAAACATATAGACACACAGTGGTGGTAATTTGTCATTTCCATAGATTAGTTTATACTGCCATACAGTTTACTAACTTCTGTGAGTAAAAGTGAAAGTAATAATATTTTTTTTTGTGTGCCAATTTTGTGAAATTTGCATTAGTTGTTGAGATATGTGAAGTTGGGATAATTGTGCCCCTGGTGCCAGAAATTTTGAAAGTCATAAACACTGGGCAATTGTTATTTTAGCAAATTAGTGAGATGAACAGAATCAACAGACACGACAATGTCAGCGGCATTATATAAACAATAATTGTTTTTATAGAGGGAATGCTGGAAGATGTAATGAAAGACTGAATGTTGGTTAGAAACGACAACATTTTTATCAGGAGATGTGGCTCATTTGCATCATATTAGGGCCTAATTTGTGTCAACATTTGGTCCACAACCAAATCAAAGGTCATTTCAGCTAAAGAACATTCCCTGAACAAGCAAGCTACTGGTACAGTCAAGACTGGCCACCTCATAGTGTTATTCGCTGTGCTTCCCAAGTCACAAAGGGTAGTCTCATGTTTGCCAATGACATTTCCCTGTCACAACTAGAAACATAAAACAAGGAACAAATAACAAATCTCTTGAAGAACAATTTTTTTTGCATTAAATGATGTATCTCACAATCTCGAAAAAAAAAAAAAAAACCAACTCTTCCTCTGAATTGATTCGCTGCTTATCGCCTCGGAAGTTTCCCTCTATAATAATATTCATTTATTATTATTTGTTCCCAGTCTAAACCACTGGAAACTACTATTCATGCTGTTTCGTCTTAAATGTTTGTATGTAACACAAGTATTCAGTCCTACCCTATCCAGGACATACTTAATAGGAAAAATGCAGATACACAATGTATTTCCGAGCTGTGATCGCAGCCTTATGCTATAGTCATGAGAACACATGTGCGAAAGACATTGTCCATGATAGCTAATTTTTTAGTTAGCTGAATGGCAGTGTTCCCTAGCGTTTGGCTTTTCCAGGCAAGGCGCTGTGCCACTCAGTACGCTTTCGATCCTGCTTTGGTCCCAATATTGTTCTTTGTTTTTTTTTCTGTTATTGATTATTTGTCATTTTTCCCAAGTGCTGTAAACATACCTCTTCCTTTGAATTGATTCGCTGATAGTATGTTTGATTTGAATAGTCTAAGTTTTGTGTTTGTGCTGATGAGTTTTGATTTCCACAATTTTTACTACAGAATCATAATTTAGGGTTAAAGACTTGACTTAATGCCTTTCAGATGCTTGCTCTTTATAGCCTGTGCCTCCCATACAAAGCTACATGTCTTTCTTACTTATTGTGGTGTGCAAAGAGATGAAACCAAATAAAATAGTTCTGGGAAAAATTTTAAAGAGATGAGAAAAGCAGACAGATAAAGATCAGGGGACAACATAGGGTTAAAAGGAAGAGAACAGAGAATTAAAGGGAAAAAAAAAACAACAGAGGGCTAAAATGAAGTGGATAACATAGGGTTAAATGGTGGTGGATAAGTTCAAGAATTAGGACATGAGGTGGCTGAATGGACTGTTGTTATAAGTCCAGCAGTATGTGAGCTGACATTCTTCCTGAGTTCCATACAAAATGTTCATATATCAGGTGTTGAAAGAACTAAAACCTGTCATTTTCCTAATAAACTGAACAGGTTCTAGCCATACAAGGGTCAAAAGGTTCTTGTTTCCCTACTAGGGACGAAAGAAATACTTTGACCTGAACATCCACACAATGACTACACAGGCCTTGTAGTATTTTATTCTCTGGCTCTGCAAAAAGATCCAGACAGAAACAAGAAATGGAGAAAATGCTGCAACGATAAAGTTTATTTTTTAGTATCATGAAATAAACAAATAGAAAAGTTGTAGGATATAGCACAAAGTAATGAGATAGATGTATTCCCTTCTCTGGAATGCCCAAGGAAAAAGACAAAGAGGAAGACCAAGATATTCTTGGAGATGACAGATGGAAGCAGAGATGAAGATGATGGGGAAGACGCAGAATGAACTTAAAAGAACGGGAAGAAACAGAATGGCTTAGAAAATTTGTTGAAGATCTATCTATACTCCACAGGGAGCTGAGAGGCAGAAGAAGAAGACAGAGATAGATGAGAAAGAAGTCCAGTGAAACCAATCTTCAACAGGAATCTGATGTCAGACATGAAGTTAATGAAATAAAAGTATAAGTTTTACTTACCCCAAATTTCTCCAGTGGTGCATGGATTTGGCACGTACATGGTTGGTCTGTGATATTTGCAATAACATCAGCACATTTCTGGCCCGGAAAATTTGAGCTGATACAATTTGTGTAATCATAAGAGAATTCCTTGATCTAAAAACATAAAAAATGAAACATAAGACAATTCAGTGATGTAAACACATAAAAAATAAAACTGTTAAAAGATAAAGACAATACCATGATCTGAAAACATCAAGAATGAAACATTTAACCTTAGAGTACGATCTATCTATCTATTGACCTTTCGAGCCGTTGCCGGCCCTTAGGGTGTAGACCAAGATACACCTTCTCATATCTGAATTTTTGTTCTAGCTGTTTTTTTTTAAATACAGTCGAACCTGTCTAAGGCGACCATTCACGGGACTTTCAAAAACTGGTCCCATAGGACAGGTGGTCCTGCCTCACAGGTTTCACATAATAAATAGAGCGATAAAAAAAATTGTATCCTAAGCACTATGAAAACTAACCTGCAAATCAGCGTAATCCATGAGTAGAACATAGTGCACATGTCGGTCTACAATAGCCACTGGTTGGACACTTTTCATAAAACACGATAGTTAAACACACAAAAATAAAACACACATACACAGATTCCACTTATACTGTACATGTATCACTTTTGACTTGAAAAAAATCCAATATGGTAGTCTGTTGTTTGACAGATGAAATAAACGATAAGTTCAATTTTTCTCTCAAGTCCATGATAACGTCTAGTATGTCACTCTAAGCGGGCAATGACTAATTCTTTAGTTAATTCCTGTAATTTATACGGGCCACGCAATGGTCTACTCTGGTCTAGACGGAACCGCGAAGTGATGTCACTTCACGAATCATAGATCTGTGTCTGCCGTGTTTCTCACACCAGTATTGACTGATAAACGTAACACGTCCCACTGTAATCTGGGACTCACTAAATACAGGAAAACTTCGACACCTGTAGACACCTGTGTCGATCGTTTATGGTTCCCAGCGAGACGGAGAAGGACTGGCTGGTCAGTGTATCGTTATCTCGGATTACCCGCGTGTCGTAAACGGGATAAATAACATTGGCGGCGGTTAATTAGCCTGGTCTCTGGTCGCGTCATACGGTGAGCGCCGTAATCAGTGTTAGCATATAGTAAAAAACTCGGGGAAATTGTAGACCCGGTCCTATAACCAGGGAAACGCTTTAAACAGGTGGTCCTAAGACCAGGTTCGACTGTATATTTTATCAAATCTCGCCATTTGTCTCTGTTCTGTGCAAGCAGCTCTATCTCATTGAGGGAGCCGAATCCTGTTGCTCTTGCCTCTCTCATCAATGTTCTTCAATGTCTCCCTGGGTCTTCCTCTTTTTCTCTTACCTGTTGTTTCCCATATGAGGGCTTGCTTTGCTATTAGAGTACGATACCATCATAAAAACGACAACCTCAAAGTAAAAATTCTTGGAATTTGATAGTTTGCCATGAGCAAACGTTCTCCTCCGCTGCTCCCCTCCCCCATAACTTTCTAATTACTACTTCCATTGACCCCTGAGTGGATTTGTTTCCTTTGGTGTTGGATCAGACACAAGTGTGTGTGTGTGTGTGTCATAAAATGTACCACCCTATCATAAAAAGGGATCTATTTTTTTTTTCTTCCTATAACTTTGACCAATTTTTCAAGAAATTATTGTTTTGTTTTTTTTTAAATCACAGGGGGAAAGTCCCTCGGCTGTCAGCACAGACATCAAACAAACTTTTGTAACACAGGATAGCCATCAAACAATGCTAAGAGGAAACATATGGCTAGATTGATGAACTGGCGATCGTTGTGTGAATAGACAACCTAACACCACAGTGCCAAGCAGATGAATTTCAGGCCACAAATTGAATGTAAGCCAGGAAATGATTACAGCATCCGATTCCTTTGTCTCCACTAGGGTAAACACACAGCTGTGTAGCAAAGAATTCCAAACAAAATTTTATTTTCCGAACTACAATTGTTACAATTAAGTGGTCCCAATTTTTGAGGTATCGTAAAAACGTGCCCCACTGATAGATATCGTAGTCTAGGGTTAACATAAAAGACAATTCTATGATCTGAAAACCTCAAGAATGATACATCTGAAACAATAAAAAAAATAACTGATAATGTCAGACCAATCAATAATTGTTAATGTACATATGAGCTAATGCAAAATTTCTGTCACCCAAGCTTTTTATTAGTATTTATCATGTCAGCTATCCTAGGTGATAATGATCCTGAGTACTTTACCTCATGATGAAGAAGCATCTATCAGACTTCCCGTCAAAATGGCATATAGGCAACAGGAACTGAGTGAATGCAGCAGTCCCTTTTGTATCAAATATTTTTTGTCAACTCTGTTAATTGTGTTTGAATACAATCCCTTAACAAATGAATGCTTATCTATAATTTTTGTGTCTTGTTTACAAAATAAAAAAATAAATATTTACTTCCATCTGTAAATCATCTATAGTTTTTGTAGCAAGTAATTAATCTGCTTCTTGTGACATGTTTCCTATGTGCAGCAACTTTGTCAGTAAAACATCAATAACTTTTCTAACAATCATTTGTTGGAGTATTGTGACAAGTTTCCTATGCGCAGCAATTTTTTTTAGTAAAACATCACTAACTTTTGTAACAATAATTTGTTGGAGCATTGTGACAAGTTTTCTACGAGAAAATTGACTTACTTCTGAAAATGTAATTTGTTTTTGTCACTAACAATTAAGGTCTTGAAATAATAACAATCTAAATGTTATCACATCTGAAAGTGAGATATGAGGAAAGTACCACAATACAGCAGGTCAATGCAGGAGTTATGACCCAGGCAGGCCAACCTTCCCCAGAGAGTCAAGAAGTTAAAGGGCTAAAGAAACACTTGCTCGACAGTGATCCCCTTCTGATGTTCAGATTGCCTCCTGCTGCAAGGCGCTGTATAAAGAGTTACTTATAATTTATTATAGGCTTAAACTTTACATTAAGTTCTTTTTCTTAAGGATCTAACATTTTTATTACAAGTTAAACATTTTTTTATATTTTGATCACAACTTAACAATCACTTCTTTTTCATCTTTCCATATCCTCATTTGTCTTTCAGCGTCGAGGGGAGATATAGTTTGCGGTCTTTTGCTCTTCTGTTCGCCTCTGCTGCTGCTGTTATGTTTCCTAGTGCTTCTAATATTCCTTCGATCCATCTTTTTCGTGGCCAACCCCATGGCCTGGTGTTCTCGCAACATTTAGTGAAAGCTCATTGTGTTGTGTTTTGATCACTCTGCCTTGTCATGTGGCCAAACCATTTTATCTGTTGTTTCTTTATGTATTCTATGGTGGGGGTTATTCCTAGCTTTTTTTCCTCAGTTCTTCACTTCTGACCTTGTCTCTCACGCTGTTTCCTGTCATTCATCAAATAATTTGTCATTCAACACATTTCATCTGAGTAGAGGTTATTTTTCTTATTGTTCTTGCATCTAGGGTCCAGAACTGGCATTGGAAGCACAACATTGGGCTGAAGATTGTATTGTAAAGTGCCCGTTTTGCCTCTAGAGTTATTTCCTTGTTGGACAATAGTGGTGATAGCTGTCACCTAAGCTTATCATTAGTCATTAACAATCTCAAAGAAATTAAATGTGCTAAGTTTTCTAAAAGCTCACATCATTTGAAGTTATGAGAAGAACAACACCCAATGGTATGAAGGCAAACCCGATGGCAAAGAATGCAGGAAGGACTGTGCTTGCTGTCAAAATAGGTTGCCATGCTGGAAGGTTCTGCTGCTTGAACTTTGTCTCTATTAGAAAAAAAAGAAATACATTATAAAGATACAGAAATTATATGTGTATCAATAAACAAGCAACAACAATAAAATTAGGGAAAAAAATTATATAAATAAAAGAAATAATAATTTGTGAATTCTTTATCTCTGGAGCCTAGCTATTAAAAGATGCTTATCAATTCTTGTTAATTACTTTGAAATAAGATTATGCAATTAACCACGACAACATATTTCAAAATAACAAAACATAATAAGATATATAGGAAATTACCAAAAAATCTGTAAAAAAAACATGAACAGGAAATTCTATTGTCCTTTCGAGCCAAAGACGGCAGATAGGGCAGAACCACAATCTCAAAAGCAGAAACCTTGCGTGCCAAAATGGCACATATTGCAGAGATCACTGCTTCTAAAATCTATGGTCTGTTTCCATAACAATACTTTTTACAATGACAGCTTGTCAAGCCATCGATCAACCTCCTTAGTCGCCTCTTACGACATGCCTGGAAGGTCACAGTGTCACTATTCTTTACTTCCCTCATAATGAGGCCCCGGTAACACACGGGAACAGGAAATTACCCAGCAATAAAATTCACAATAACATCCATAAAAACTGAGGTAATTAATATTTCCAGAGAAAGAGAGAACATAGTGAAACAACTGAAAGATAAATACCACTGAAAATAAATGTGTAAAACATATGACACAAAAGCCTGAAACAAAATTAGATGTGTAAAGAATTAGTGTTTCAGATCACCGCCCATCTCCCCTGTAGTTGAATACATAAATAAATAAATAATTAAATGCTGGTAAAGGTAAAGTACAAGACTTGAACCGGCATCTTAGCACGCGAGTTTCCACCCATATGTGCTCGCCAACTAACCAGAAATGTTTGGAGATTTCTGTATAGTGTTGCCTCAAGCATCGAAACTCAGATGCGAGGCGACATCCCTCACCTTCGCAGGGTAATATTCTGGTACCTATTTCTGCCAATGGATGGGTCGACCGTGGGTGTATTTTTGTTTCCAACCACGAGTACAATTCACACTGCTCCCAGTGGGAATCAAACACGGGTTGTCCAAACGTTGGTAGTCCAGTCGGGTGGTTTTCCCAACTAGGCTAGCGAGGCCTACAAATGCTGGTATAGAGATGCAACAAGATAGAAACAACTACTAATCATAAACACCAAGTGCTATCAACAAATGCTTTAAAAACAATAGACTGAGGATATTCCTGGGGAAAAAAAAATGGACAGATGAAATAGATAAAACTCAGCAACTGATATATGTTTCCCCTTAACACTGGAAAGCTAAAAGTAAATCAGTTAAATGAGGACAGGAACTTGAGAGAAATTTGTAACGGACATCATTTTAGTAAAAAAAAGTAACAAACACAATTGTGACAATATTTTTATAGTTCAATAGACAACGGCCTGATGGGGTGCATAAATGACATGAATTGGAAATAACCATCATTTTTGAATGTTCACCACAAGTAAACTTACAATGTAGTAAAACCTAACTTTCACAAAGTTGACAAAAGTCAATTATCAATAGTCTCAGTCTTAAAAAAAAATGTGACTGTGACTGATCTGACTAATATATGACTTACTATTTATTCATAGTAGCCATAAGTAACAGAGTAAGTTAACATCTAACCAACCTAATTAAAAGTCTCTACATCAACAGAAGTAAAGTAAAGTACCCCCGTCATGCCAAGTGGCATATAGGGAAATATGGTGTTAGTGACCCTATATTTTACAGACCTTCAGCACATGATTTTTGGGGTAATGTGGTCAGTATTACGCCCGTGCTGCTTTACTTTCCCAGAAAAAATCCAGTACCCATTTAAGCCTGGGTGAACCCAGAAGCCGTCGGTTGGGATCGAACCCTACCCCTTGTCCTTTGTAGTCCAGTTCACTAACCACTGAGCTATCGCGGCTCCGCATCAACAGAAGCTGCACAATAAGAACAGCACGGACCACTTCAAAGTTAGATCAGGCGTAAGACTGGGGTGTGTACTATCCCCCACCCTACTGTTTATTACATACATGGACTAAATATGTAAGTTAGCCAACCAACCAGAGACAGAAGAGATCAACAAGCTTCTATTTGCAGGCGATCAGGCACTATAATACATGGAAAAATAGAATACCTACAAGAACACTTAAATAGACTTAAAAGCACAGGTACAAAATACAACATGAAAATCAACATCAACAAAACAGAAGTCATGAATATTGCAAAAGAGAAACAGAACATCAACATAACTATAGACAGCAGAGAACTAAAACAAGTTGAGAAATTTAAATACCTAGTACGTCTAGTGACAAATGACAATTCACAAACAGAAATAGACTCAAGATGCAATAAAGCTTGTTAAATTATTAGACAGATATCACCATTATTGTCCAACAAGGAAATAACTCTAGAGGCAAATCGGGCACTATACAATACAATCTTCATCCCAATGTTGTACTACCAATGTCAGTCCTGGACCCTAGATGTAAGAACAATAAGAAAAATGACTCTACTGAGATTAAATGTGTTAGACAAATGACAGGAATCAGCCTGAGAGATTAGATCAGAAATGAGGTACTGAGAAAAAAGCTACTAATAACCCTCGCCATAGAATGCATAAAGAAACAACAGATAAAATGGGTTGGTCACGTGACACGGCAGAAAGTAGAAAGATCAAAACACAACACAATAAACCATCAATAAACGTTGCAAGAACACCAGACCCAAGGGCCAACCACGAAAAAGAAGGATATTAGAAACGCTATGATATATTATATAACAGCCACAGAGGCAAACAGAACCCCATTGACAGCAAATTATATCTCCCCTCAACGCTGAAAGGCAAATGAGGAAGGAAATAAGAAGTCATATAAGTCAGTGTGACTATTCTTAGTATTCTAATTTCAACTGAGTAGTCTTGTCTGATTCAAATTTATGAAGATAAAACAAAATTAAATATTCTGATCACTTCTACAATATCTACATAATTATTATTATTTTAATCAATATATCAATGATTTTGTCACTTCACAATAACAAGTCACTTGAAGTATTCTCTTCTCTTTACAACTCACTATTGAATCTGAATGATTATATTATGTAGTAAGTATATAATATATTCACATATATATACTGGTAATTTATGAGTTTAGCGTCACTCAGCTTAACTTAGCCTTAGTAAAGTACTCTAACACTTTATTCAGTAATTCTGAGTCTCTACTAAAGTTTCCTGTGTGTTACCGGGGCCTCATTATGAGGAAAGTAAAGAATAGTGACACTGTGACCTTCCAGGCATGTCGTAAGAGGCGACTATGGGGATTGATCGATGGCTTGACAAGCTGTCATTGTAAAAAGTATTGTTATGGAAACAGAACCATAGATTTTAGAAGCAGTGATTCTGCAATATGTGACATTTTGGCACGCAAGGTTTCTGTTTTTGAGCTTGTGGTTCTGCCCTATGTGCCATCTTCGGCTCGAAAGGACAATAGAGATAGATAGACTAAAGTCTAATCTGTCTAAGACCTCTGTTTAGCCTCCTAATCTTAGATTAGTAATCTAAACAATAAACTAGGAAGGAGTCAATACCCCCTACCTAAACTAAACAAACTAAACTTGAAACTAAAATTAAACTAAACCGAAACCTAACCTAACTAAAGCCTAACCTAACCAACCTAAACTACTTTGTTGAACTTCTTCTTCTTTCTTCTTTTCTCTTTTCACTGATACCTAAAAGGTGTCGTGGTTTATATCATTTGTTGTTCTTGTGCTGCTCCAACTTGTTTGAATTAGTAATTCAGACTTTGTTGAACAAAAAATCAAATTACACTTATTAAAAGTAAAAGTCAGGCAGGGATGCTTATTTATTTTATTTAGCAGAGAGAAATAATTTATGAATTAAACTCGCAAATAATAAATTACTACAACTTTTAAATATTTATAATTTATATTTATATCATTATTACATTATATGTGACAGTGACAGTAGTAGTCTAGTTACAAGTATTTCACAACAATAACAGATTAAACAGAGAATCATTTCTGTTCTGACTGATCAATAAAATTTCTAAACTAAACTACTAAACTAAAGTATTGATGAGTAGTTAGTCTAGTCTCGAGTTAGAGTAGGTAGTACACTATGCTGCTGAATAATTATATAACACAAAACAATTAAGAATAGCTGAATATATAACCTTTGGGGCGCTTATTTTTCGGTTTATCCTCTTCTGCTAGGACCGTCTCATCGACTGCTGGTTGCTCGATCGCCATTACAAAAATATGGAGTGCGATGAGAGCGCCACCTACCAATCATCATCATGTGCCATTCCGGTTGGGGGTAGGCGCTCATGTCTTCCACAATCTTCTATCTACAGTGCATCGTATCAGTTCTGTTGTTGACTGTTTTCCATGCCATGACACCAAGCGATCTAGTATTTTCTCTCTTTGTCGTCCGCGATCTCTCTTTACTTTTATTTTGCCAGTCGTAACCAAGTGTTTCTGTTTTTAAGATTGTGGTTCTGCCCTATGTGCCGGCTTCGGCTTGAAAGGACAATAGATAGATAGATATATAAGATAGAACCAAGTGTTCCAACTTTCCTTATCTTATGACGTGTCCGAAAAATGTTGATTGTTTCTTTCTGATGTTTCTTAGGAGCTCACCTTTTCATGTTGTCCTCTTCGAGAATTTCCTCATTGGTCTTTTTAGCTTTTCATGGAATTTTCAATATTATTCTGAGAAATCCCATCTTGACGGCCTCTAATCGTCTTTTAATTTGTTTGTTTACGGTCCATGATTCGCTTCCATAGGACAGAATTGTCTTTGCTTAGCACCTATGAAGTCTCTTTCTCACTTCTATTGACATAGATTTGTTGCATAAAACGATTTTTATTTTATAAAATTAACATTTTATGAAAATGGACATTAGACAAGAAAACAGAACAGAGAATTGAAGCCTTTGACATGTGGATATAGAGAAGAATAAGTAGAATTGAATGGAAGGAAAAGAAAACAAACGATGAAGTCTTAAAACAACTAAAAATGAAAAAAGAACTACTAAACACAATTCAAACAAGACAAATGCGATTTTTGAGCCATGTTAAAAGACACAACAGCCTAATAAAAGTAATCCTGGAGGGGAAAATACAAGGTAAAAGAGGCAGACCAAGACTAACAAGGACGAGTAACATTAAAAGATGGACAAATCAGCCTATGACAACCTGCACCATCAAAGCAAGAGACAGAGCAGAATGGCGCTCCATGGTAGCCAACCTTCGTTGCGGAGACGGCACTCGATGATGATGATTTTATTAAATGCTTTTCTGGCCTGAGCTATTCTGCTTGTTATTATTTCTGTGGTGCATTTTCCATATGATGTTATTATTGTGCTCAAGTATTTGATGCTCTCCACTTGTTTCAGATTTGTCCTGTTCATTTTTATGCTGCATGATGGTGATCATTTCTTCGATACGACTATTATTTCTATTTTCTTACTATTCAGACTGAGACCTTTCTTGTTGCTTTTATTTACTGTTATATCATTTCTTGTAGTTCATTCTCTGTCTCTGCTAGTTTATCTGTGTCATCCGCATATCGCAAATTGTTTATGTTGTAACCGTTGAATTCAATTCCATTATGTCAACTAATTATCTCATAATATGTTCGCTGTAAAGTGAAAACAAATCCGGCGGCAGAACACAGATTTGTCTAACTCCTGAGCTCCTAGGGTCCTGAGTCTTTGTCTGAATTGTTTAGCTCTGGTCTTTCATCATCATCCCTGGTCTAACTCCTTGTTTTATATAATGGAATTGTCCTGTTTGGTATTTTTTAAAAATTATTTCCACACGTTTTACTTTGTCAAATGCTTTTGTGTAGTCTATAAAGCACATATAGATCTTTCTTTACCTCTATAGCTCTTTCTATCAATGTTCTGAGGATGTATATTGCATTATTGGTGCCCTTTCCTTCCACAAATCCCCATTATCCATAATTTATTTCTGGTTTTATTTTATTCCTTACACGTCTCATGATGATTCTTAGTAATATTATCGTCAAATGGCTCATGAGACTAAGAGTACGATGGTCTTCACAATCAGTGGTGCCTGACTTCTTCAGTTTGGCTGCAAAGATAGATTTTAGTACATCTTCATGTATGTGTCCAGTGTTATATATGTCATTAAGTAGTTTTTTTTTTATAATTGGCTTGTACTCCCAGCTCTCCTAATGCACTTATCTCTTCGATTGTTATATTATCGGGGTCTGGAACTATGCCTCTTTTCATGCGTTGAGTTGCCTCCTCCACTTCATTCAGCTTTATTGGTGGTCCTGTATCTTTGTTTGAGTTGTTCAGCTCTGATCTTTCATCATCATATATTTGACTGATATATTCTGCCCATCTTTCCATTATCTTCTATTCCGTTCTTCTATTCATTATATTCCGTTATTATATTTCCTTTGATTTCACACATCCTGAAACTTCGACTTTTTCTCTTCCTGTTAATTTATTTAACTAATTGTGCATAAATTGTAAGTCTCTCTACGTCACTATCTCTTTTTGTTGATTCTTTTAGTCGCTGGTATTACTTCTTTTGATGTTTGTTGAACCGATTGTTTGAGCATTTCCCACTGCTCCACGATGTTCTGTATTTTCTCATTAGGTATTATATCAATTGTTTACTATCGACCTGCACTTATCACTCATCTGTCTATCTACTCTAAGGATATTTAGTTCTAATTTCATATTTCTTGGGGATTTCTGTGCCTCCCGCAGTTTTATTCTTATATTTCCAACTACTGCTACATGTTCACTATTGCAATCTGCTCCTGGCCTTGTTTTAACAGATGTTAGCCCATTCCTGAATCTTCTCTGTACCAGTATAAAATCAATTTGATTGTGTACTTTGTTGCCTGGGCTTTGCCATGTCCATAGTCGCCTAAAGTTGCTTGAACCAGATGTTACCTATAATCATTTCATGTGTATTTGTCAAATCTATCGCCTCTGTCATTCGTCTCTCCGAGGCCATGTCCTCCAGTCACATTTTGCACCTTAGCTGTTTCTAGCTTTGCATTAAAATTTCCTAATGTAATAGTTATTTCTTGGGATTTACACTGTTCCATGGTCATCTCTAGCTCGGTGTAACAAATTACTGATAGTCTGACAAAATTAGGGATTATGGTTATAATTATCTAACCATATGGGATATATTGTGACAACTGGGAAAAATGAGGGACGAAGAGATAGAGGGATGTAAAAAGCGAAACGATACCAGGAAAAATTGAAAAAAAAAAAAAAAATGGTATGTTAGAAGCTTTACGTGATTACGATACCAGACAGCTTAAGAGAATGGCTTGGCAGAAGGTCAATAGAAATGATAAATAACTGTCAAGATCAAAAGTTGTTGAGAAGCAGGACCATCTACGCCACTTGGCATGGTACTTGATGACGACGATGATCCATCAACGAAATAAAACTACAGACAAGATTTATAAAATGTGAAATGAGCAATAAAAGTCATGTCCCATTTATATGAATAACCTTTACTTGTGTAGATATAAACTACATTAAATCATCATCATCATCGAGTGCCGTCTCCGCATCGACGATTGGCTACCAAGAAGCGCCATTCCGCTCTGTTTCTTCCTTTTATGATGCAGGTTATCATAGGCTGACTTGTCCATCTTTTGATGTTATTCGTCCATATTAGGCTTGGTCTGCTTCTGCCTCTTTTAACTTGTATTTTCCCTTCCAAGATTACTTTTAGTAGGCTGTTGTGTCTTTTAACATGGCCCCAAAATCTAATTTGTCTTGTTTAAATTGTGTTTAGTAGCTCTCTTTTCATTTTTAGTTGTTTTAAGACTTCATATCTTGTTTTCTTTTTTTTCCATCTTCATATTCTTCTATAAATCCACATTTCTTAGTAATCTATCTATTAACATTTCGAGCCGTAACCGGCCCATAGGGCGTAGACCAAGATACACCTTCTCCTATCTGAATTTTTGTTCTAGCAGTTTTCTTTTAAAGATATTTTATCAAATCTCGCCATCTGTCTCTGTTCTGTGCACGCAGCTCTATCTCATTGAGAGCCGATTCCTGCTGCTATTGCCTATCTCATCAATGTTCTTCTCAGTTTCTCCCTGTGTCTTCCTCTTTTTCTCTTACCTGTTGTTTCCCACATGAGGGCTTGCTTTGCTATTCGGTTATTATCTCTTCTCATCACATGTCCAACATATGACCATCGTCTTTTCTTTATTACTGAAGATATTAGTGGTTGATTGGCGATTTCTCTAATTTCCTCGTTTGTTTTGAATTCGTTCCACGCTATACCAAGTATTTTCCTTAGACATTTATTTTCGAATGCGTTCAACTTTGTTTCTATATCTCTTGTTGTTTTCCAGCTTTCACACGCATACGTAAGGATTGATAGTACATTTGATTTGAATAGCCTAAGTTTTGTGTTTGTGCTGATGAGTTTTGATTTCCACAACTTTTCAAGGCTTCTGAAAGACATTGCTGCTTTAGCCATTCTGATTCTAATTTCTTTACTTGTATCCCCTTCTCGATCAATGTGACTTCCAAGATAGATAAAGTGATCGATCTCTTCTACTGGTTTGTTTTCCATGTATATTTTGTCACCTGTTGGAATTAAACTTTTCATAACTTTAATCTTTTCATGATTGATCTCAAGCCCAATTTTGCTGACTATTGATGCTAGTTCATTTATGTTTTCCTGCATCGTTTTTATCTGACTGCTGATGAGAATTATGTCATCAGCAAAGTCGAGGTATTCCAAATGGTCTCCTTGTATCCATTCGATGGCTTTATTACCAGTGCAGCATTTCTTCATTATGAAGTCCATAACAATTCCAAATAACAAGGGCGATAAAATACATCCTTGTTTACCCCAGTTTCTATTGGGAAACATTCGCTCAGTCCTTCCTCTGCTCGAACTGCACATGTGTAACCATCATACATGTCTTTGATAATATTTATGATTTTTGATGGTAAGCCATATTGCTTCAGAATTTTCCACAAAGAATCTCTATGAATACTATCAAATGCTTTTTTGAAGTCGATGAAATTAAGTACAAAAGGTTTTTGCTTTTCAATGTGTTCCACCAATATAAGTCGTAGAGTGAAAATGTGGTCAAGGCAGCTTCTCCCTTTTCTAAACCCAGCCTGTTCTTCATGCATTACTGTATCTATTGAATCCTTTATTCTATTTATGATGATTTTGCAGAATAACTTTGAGGCAACTGACAAAAGTGTCACGCCTCTCCAGTTGTTACAATCTCTAAGATTGCCCATTTTTTGGAATCTTAACAATGATTCCTTTTTTCCATTTATGAGGCGTCTTCTCTGTTTTCCAAATGATGTTGAACATTTTTTTGGAGATGTATTAGATTATGGCTATCAATTGCCTTGAGGATCTCAGCTGTTAACTTATCCTCTCCAGCAGCCTTGTTATTGGTCATAAGCTTTAAGGTGGTTTCTATTTCACTCAAGGTGAAGTCATCTAAATTTACATCTAATTCTGCTGCTGGTGTTTCAGCTTCAAAATCTATTAAACTGTGGGGTAGTGGACGGTTAAGAATTTCTTTGAAGTGTTCCGCCCAACGGGCTTTTATGTCTGTACTTGTTGTTAGCATTAATCCAGATTTGTCTAAAATTGGTGTTCCACTGGATGTATAGGTGTTTGTCAGCATCTTTTGTACATAAATCCACAATTGAAAGGTTTTTAATTAAACTTTTCAAAATGAATTAAATACTAAAAACAAAACAAAAATAATTGTATGCAACAGTGAGCACCAAACACCACGACAAAATAAAATGATTGAATAAACAAACATAAAGTATACAATCTTTTTAATTGTGTCTTATCTTTAAGAAATGTCTTTATTATCATCTCCGAGTAAAACATCTTATGATTGTGTCAACGTTTATAGCGTGTATACGTTACAATTTGGTAGCACTTGAAACTGAAAGCGGTTCCAACAAGATGGACGATCAGTGGAACAGTTCAATTCCACCAGCGGGAAGTCAGAACATCATCACCATTAAGTGCCGTCTCCGCATCGAAGGTTGGCTACCATGGAGCGCCATTCCACTCTGTCTCTTGCTTTGATTGTGCAGATTGTCATTGGATGACTTGTCCATCTTTTGATGTTACTCGTCCATGTTAGTCTTGGTCTGCCTCTGCCTCTTTTTACTTTGTATTTTCCCTTCCAATATTACTTTTATTAGGCTGTTGTGTCTTTTAACATGCCCCCCCCCCCCAATTTCATTTGTCTTGTTCTAATTGTGTTTACAAGTTCTCTTTTCATTTTTAGTTGTTTTAAAAGGTCAGCACATACCAAATGTTATTATTTGATTTATCAGGGGTTAAAAGTTTGGAAAAGTTGAGTAGTAGAGCACAATAACATAACGTGTCGTGTTCTAAATTGGACCATAAATATTAGCAAGTATATAGAGGAATGGAGCCGCGATAGCTCAGTGGTTAGTGAACTGGACTACAAAGGACAAGGGGTAGGGTTCGATCCCAACCGACGGCTTCCGGGTTCACCCAGCCTTTAATGGGTACCGGATATTTTTCCTGGGAAAGTAAAGCGGCACGGGCGTAATACCGACCACATTACCCTAAAAATCATGTGCCGAAGGTCTGTAAAATTTATGGTCACTAACACCATATTCCCTATACGCCACGTGGCGTGACGAGGGTACTTTACTTTTTTTTTTACTATGTTCTCAGAGAAAATAAAAAAAAAATAGGACTGGAAGCTTTCCTTTAATAATATTATATTTAAAAGCCTTTAAATTAACAAGGGCACAGAACTGACATTTTTATTAAAAAAGACGAGTCAGATGGGAAATATATCATCATCATCATCATCATCAAGTGCCATGCCTGCTGGCGTAGGTTATCATGTCTCTCCACAACTTTTGATCTCGACAGTTATTTATCATTTCTGTTGTTGACCTTCTGCCAAGCCATTCTCTTAAGTTGTTTGGTATCTTTTCTCTTTGCTTCCCTCTATCCCTTCGTCCCTCAATGTTCCCAGTTGTTACACTATATTCCAGTTGTTATCTTCTCATTATAGGGTAAAAAATGATAATTGTTTCTTCCTAATATTGGTAATTAGCTCTCTTGTTACTTTGACCTCTTTCAGAACATTGTCATTACTCTTTTTAGCTGTCCATGGTATTCTCAACATTCTTCTGTAAAACCACATTTCTACAACCAGTAATGATTTTCTTGTCTGTTGTTCTATTGCCCGTGATTAACATCTATATGTTAAGACTGGCTCTACATAGCAGTTATAGCTTATTTCATAACTCGTGCCCAACTTTTAAAATCGATAGCTTTTTAACCGCTTGTTGTAAGTTGTTCAAAATTTGCATGTAAAGTTATAATGATTAGAACCCAACAGGGAATTAATTTCATTAAAAAAAAAACATTTGGTTATTATTGTTGCTTATTTGATTTATATAAATTTATAACGACCCATTGATGTAGTCAAAACTTAATGTTTACAGTATTTTAAGTTAAAAATAGCGAGTAAAAATCCATACACGGTAAAATTGACGTGTTTGCACGCTTTTACCGTGGTTTTTTTTTTACACAATTAGACACTTGTAAAAAACACGAGAAATTGTGTGTTCCATTTCCGTTCATTCATAGGTGTAGACGTGGAACGATAACATTTATCATGAGTCTTAAAATGAAATTCTGCAGTTTACAAAACATCGCAATAAAAATGTATGACTATTTTTGCAAAGAGGCTAAACGAGGAAGATTATTTCATTCTTTAGAAAACCCTGAGAATAGGACAAGACACATTTTGGATTTATGTAAACGGTCATTTAACACGTGACCGTCAATGTTCAAAATATACAAAATCACAAGGAAGAGAAAAATGTTGGATAATTTCGACAGTGAACTTAATAGAAGTGAAATTCGCAAAATGTTGGGTATGAATGAAACTGTTACAATAAGAAAATTAAAAGTATCGCTGAAAAAGAACAACAGTATTGAAATATCAAAGTCTACATTAGTACTTACAAGTACTTACGTGAAGTAAAAGAGGTGCGCAAGCAAGGTTATGATATTGTGTACTTGGATGAAACATGGATCAATGCTCACCACACTAACCAAAGGGAATGGCAGTCATCAGATGGAAAGATTAAGAGATTAATACCTAGCAGCAAAGGACAGCGCTTGATAATTGCTCATGCAGGTAGTCGACAACATGGACTAATACAGAATGCAGAGCTCATTTTTCTTTCAAAATCCATAGACAATCGGGATTATCACTCTGAGATGAATGGTCACATATTTAGACATTGGATTGAAAATTCTGTTCTCCCATCACTAGATCAACCATCTTGCCTAATAATGGACAATGCAGCGTACCACAACATTGTTGCACTTGAAGATAAAGTCCCGACGTCATCCAGTACAAAAGATGCTATTAAGATATGGCTCACAAAGGAGCACACACAATTTAATAACATGTACTTAAAACCTGAATTACTATCTCTAGTAAAGCAAAAACAAAGGACAAAGATTTTTCAAATAGATAAGATTATCCAACAGCACAGTCATATAAGTTTGAGGCTGCCACCTTACCATGCTCATTTAAATCCAATAGAATTAATCTGGGCAAAATTAAAAGGACAAGTGGCAGATGAAAATACAACATTCAAAATATGCGATGTAAAGACTTGCTAATCTCGCTTTATTAAATATAGACAAAGATTATTGGGCTAAATGTGAAGACCACGTCTTAAAACATGGAGAGGAATATTGGAAAAATGATGGTTTGTGGAATGTTCAACCCCAAACAGTTATTAATCTTTTAGACTCGTCTGATTCAGAATGAAAGTATATAGCCCCCACAATGTTGGCCCCTATATTACCCTAAATTTGTTCAACAAACGGTCCTTATCAGGACCACACAACTATGAAAATTGGACATACAGGTATACCTTGATATTATCGTCCGTCCTCGAACTGAGAAGACAATAATTCTCCTGGTGTTTTGTCTTATTAGGTTATTTCCCCATTACGGCCACGCCTTTACCTAGTGAAAATTAATCATAGACCAGCAACTACGGTAATTTCTATTATTTAGGGGTTCACAATTTACAATTTTGACAAACATCAAAGAAATTCGCCGCTTTAAGAAAACTGCAGCTGCAAGATATTTGTTAAATATACATTTAAAGGGTCTTTTGCATTCTAATAACATTTGGAAAATTTCAACAGTTTTTAACAAACGGTTACTGAGTAATAGCGTTTTGAAGTTGGGCACGTGATTTGAAACGAGCTATAATAACAAATTTAAGTAGTAAAAGCTTGCACGCTTGACCCGTATGACCTAACAAAGACAAAGAGTAGGGATGACCCTACAACGTCCAGTACCCTGTTAGTACAAGAGTTTTATAGTCAAATACCACCACTCTTGCATGGTAGAGAGTGGTGGAACCTGAGAGTGATGCAATATTATATATATATATATATATATATATATATATATATATATATATATATAGGACTTAGAAGAAGTATGGTGGGTTGGTTGAGCTCTCGAAGAGGGTAGTTGGGGAATAATTGAGTAGAATGGGTAATGTGTAATGGACTCTGCGCTTCCCGCCATTTTTGACTCAAATAGGCGCGAATGTATGTTGTCCACCCCATGTAACCACACCCACACCGGAAGCGTTCCCGCTATATAGGGACTAGCGTTACTTCATAGATATTGTGTATATATACTTAAAATAATAATTATTAACTATTTATTATATCCTTGCGGGCGTAAAAGGATCATAATTACGATAAATAGGGCCATATTCAGTGATATATACATTGGCTACACTGGATGCAAGCGCTAGTTCCTGGTTCAATATTCTCCCTTCAGCCAGTCTTTGCGTGAGTAGGACAAGGATAAATGAACATCGCTCGTACAACTAACGATTTCTCCGCGTGGTCTCGTTGCTGGACAACGCTGGCTGGAATTATCAATGTATCACTTAGGTTTAAGAAATACTAAGGTCAAGTTATTTCCACCATGTGACGAGATCGAGAGTTCACCCCAAAGTTCTTAAGAGGAAAGGTAGTAATACACGGCATGGCAGGTTCTAATGTATACAGAAAACATTCAAACCACCATCATAATCTACCAAAAAGAAATTGACGGGACATGGTATATACTTATTCGACAATCAAACCACGTGGTACCCCAAGGGTAATCATTATCACTTTTACTCTTTCTCTTTCTCTCTCAACCTTCTGGCGTAATAATTTTTCTCAGCTATCCGCTATCTTATTCTCTCCTTTGACCATATCCTCCTTTTTTCTCTCCACTAAACCTTTTCTCTCTCTCTCTCTCTCTCTCTGTGTCTCTCTCCCCCCCCCTTTATCTATTTTTAATTTGTGATTTAGCTACACCAACTTTTACTTCTAATAGGAATATTTCTTTTTGGTTTACTCGTTATCAATGTCGGTTCACGTGCGTGCTAACGCTTATCTACACTCACAACAAATACACTTTCTCTCATCTAAATCTATTCACTGTCTTTCCCTTCTATGACTCTATCACACATCTTCTTGTGAGTCTTGCACTGGTTCTATCTGATACGGCTCACACTCTGCTGACATCTCTCTATTTTCAACCTCCCTCTCATACTACTTTCCATTGTTCTCTTCCAACAGTCATCTTTTTTATCTCTGTCCCCCCCTCCTCTCTCTCTCTCTCTCTCTCTCTCTCTCTCTCTCTCTGGATCCACATACAGAACATCCATGAGAAAGTTTTTATGAACACGTTCTACGCGTTTATTTAGCGAGTTGAGCCTGGAGAATACGTGTTCACATCTAGGACAATCGTATCGTTGACCAGCCGTCGTTTTCTTTTAGGCTGCCTCTGCAAAAAAGATAACATAAATATATATATATATAAAGCAACTAACTAGAATAAATCAAAGCAATTCGCTAACGGGGAAGAGTGCTATGGACATTAGTGAACAGATTAGTTTACAAAAAACCGACCACAAGGTTAGCAAGTCCTTTCTTATTCTTCTCTCTAGCGTTTTTCTTTTAGAATATCGTTAAGATGCTCTAACTTTTAAACATTTCATATTACTTTAGGTGACGTTTGCCGAAGAGTTGGTGACAGTCCATCATTTGGATGATCTTACAGAGGATAGATGTTCAACGTGGATGCAGTTTGCCTGTGACAGGCACAGATTTGCGAGAAGAATAGCAACCTTGTCTGTTTTTGTTATACATTACTCTTATCAGGTTAATAAACTTTGTGGGATTCCGTAGTGACTCAGCAACTTCCAAAGCATTCATCTGTCTAAACTATTAAATACCTTTTCGTAATCTATGAATCCAATATAAAGTAATGACTATAGTTCTAAACTTTGTTCAACTATTATACATAGGGCAGTTATTTGATCACCACATGATCTGTTCTTTCTAAAATCTGATTGTGCGTCTCTTAAATGTTTCTCTATAGCCTCTTTTAGTCTCTCCATAATGATTCTGCTTAATATTTTTCCTGGCACTGATAGTAGCATAATTCCCCTATAATTTGTGCACTCCTGTAAACTTTCTTTCTTTGGTAGTTTGATTACATAACCTTCCTTCCAGTCTTTAGGCATTTCTTCCCTCTCCCAAATTTTATCTAATAGAGTATGTAACATCTTGGTAGAGGTGTTAATATCTGCTTTGATGGCATCTGAATGAATTTCACCTGGTCCTGTGGCTTTACCATTTTTTAATAACCTTCTTCCTTGCTTGGTTTTCCACAGTTAATGTGTAACTCTTCTTCTGGTGATAGTATATCTAGAGGGTTATTTGGGCCGGGTCTGTTCAAAAATTTTTCAAGGTGTCTTTCCAATTCTCCATTTGTTCCCTTATATTATTAAGCAGATTTCCTTTCTTATCTTTAATAATGGCATTGATCTGACAGCTGCAAACATACCTCTTCCCCTGAATTTATTCAGTGTTCTATCGCCTTGGTAGTTTCTCTCTATAATAATGGTCATTTAATATTACTTGTCGCCAGTCTAAACCACTGGAAACTACTATTCGTGCTGTTTCGTCCTATAATTGTTTGTCTGCAACTCAAGTATTCAGCCCTAACCGGGTTATACTTGTAAAGTAAGTAAAGTACCCCCGTCACGCCAAGTGGCGTATAGGGAAATAGGGTGTTAGTGACCCTATATTTTACAGACCTTCAGCACATGATTTTTGGGGTAATGTGGTCAGTATTACGCCCGTGCTGCTTTACTTTCCCAGAAAATAATCCGGTACAAATTTAAGGCTGGGTGAACCCGGAAGCCGTCTGTTGGGATCGAACCCTACCCCTTGTCCGTGGTAGTCCAGTTCACTAACCACTGTGCTATCGCGGCTCACAGGTTATACTTATCTTATAGGAAAATACAGATACACAATTTATTCCCGAGTTGTGTTAGTAGTCTTATGTTTTAGCCATGAGTACACATGCCTGAAAGACATCGCCAATGATAGCTACTTTTTTAGGCTGCTTAGTTGGCCGTGTGCTCTAACGTATGTTTCGTGTGTCAAGACACTGTGTCAAGAAGAACGGGTTCGATCCTGCCATGGGCTGTCTATTGTTATTTTTTTCTGTTGATTATTTGTGATTATTTTCCGGTTAATTTTATTTCATTTTGTGTTGCAAATGTACCTCTTCCTATGAAAAGATTCGCAGATAGAGAGAGAGAGAGAGAGAGAGAGAGAGAGAGAGAGAGTAGGGTCGGCGATATGGAGTATTTTAGGGACGTCGGTGGGATTTACAGATATTAGAGGGCCACTAGAGTTAAGGATAATAGATTAAGAGTAGATTTGGGGTATTAGAGGAGTAGTAGGGGTCAAGATGTTGGAGAGACAGTATGGATTATGATATTGGCGAGACCTAGGGATTAGGATATTTGAGAGGCAGTAGTGATTACGATGTTGGACAGAGAGTAGTGATTAAGAAGTTGGAGAGACCAAGGGATTAGAATGTCTGAGAGGCGGTAGATTTTAGGGACCTGATGTTATAACCTTCCAAAATTATCATTCACAAATATTTTCTTCCCTGATGTTATTATCTTCCCCGAAGTTATTCTTCCACACACAGACAAACACAGAAACAAGCACACAAATATGCACACAAACAGATAAACACACACGCAGCCAATGAGTGAGGTATTCATTAATTTTTGTCAGCTGGATCGACTTGAGAGCTTCAAGCTGATTTCGAACGTGAGTTCACTATATTGTCTAGCCAGAGCGCTACCACTATACAGCTGATGCTGTTATAGAAACATCATACACAACACTAATAGTAAAAGTACTAAATGTTGCATTTCAAGGACAAACAACACAGCGACAATGTATTTATTAATGCTAATATAAACAACAGCCATCTATAGTTGATAGAATATATATAAAAAAAAGATAGAAAGATTTGGCCACGTGACAAGGCAGAGAATATGGCCCTATTCGTCTTGTCAGACAGTCTAGTGGAGGCTATTGTGTATTTTTTGGGGGGTTTTGTTTTCGTCGAACAGCTTCTCTCGTGGTTAATTCTACCAATGTTTGACAAATACAGACGAACACAGAATGAACAAGTCAGGTCCACTGATCCACAGGGTATTCCATCCTTTTTCATGAGTCTTTTCACTTCTAAGTTTTGCCTTAGCCCAGTCTCAAATGATGTTATACCATTCCTTATACATGCTCTTCATGATGTGCGACCACTTGCCAGAAGTTCACAGTTATTTTCACAGACGGAGATGAGGCAGAGTGATAATAACACAACACAACGAGCCCTCAATAAACGTAGCGAGAACACCAGACGCAAAGGTCGACCACGAAAGAGATGAATAGACGGAATATTAGAAACACTAAGAGACATAACAGCAGCAGAGGCGAACAGAAGAGTAAAAGACCGCAAATTATATCTCCTCGACGCTGAAAAGCAGATGATGAAGGAAAGAAGAAGAAGAAGAAAGAAAGAAGATTTATAGTTTTAAAAAGGGAACTGCGGACTGAGAAGGAAATCCCGAAATCACCCAAAGATTGTGACGTTTTAAGATATACCAGCTACAGACAGGTGACGTCATTGTTTTACCCACAACCACCTCTGCTCGCAAAACTGACAACGTCACAAATATAGGGTGATTCCTTTCAGTTCGACGGCTTTAGTCAACTTTAAATGGCTGTGTATAAACGACGTCAAGTCTATGTGAACAAATAACATCTCAAAAGTGAAAACAAAACAAGACCGCTCCACAACTACTCACGCCCTATTCGACTGCCTAGTTTTCCCCTTCAGTCGGTCTTGTACAAAGAAGATGAAGAATAAACGCAAGGGAAACACCGCGACCCGCTGAATCAATAACTTATTTTGTAAACAGTGATTCTCAAATTATGTATTGTCACTTTATCGTAAGAATATTAATTCTTCCTTTCACTTCGCACAATGAAAACAAAAACGTTAATGAACCTCGATATGAAGAAGGTGCAAGAAGTGCATTATTTCATATATGTATATACCTTGGTAGCAGTATAGATCAAGAGGGAGAAACAAGAAAAGATATCAAAATAACAAACGCGGCATTCAATTTTTAAAAGTTTGAAAAAAATTAAAAAAAATATAACGGCTAAATGATGCTATAAAGGGATTTTTTTTTTTAAAGGGGATTAATAAATGAAAGTTAAGGTTTGCTAAATGGTTAAAAAAAAAAAATGATTGAGATTGTGAAGAGATGAGAATTATTTGCAAATCGAAACCAAATCTCTAAGAAAAGTGGAACATTAAAAAAGTGCCGAGATCAGCACTGACAGGCTTCTGCTTGTGTTCCTCGCAAGACGTCTGCAATGAGGCGCTGCCAGGTTCACTCGAGCACGTGGCGAGAGATCAGTTGTTGATAACCGGTCCTCCAGCCCCTTGCACTTCTTCTGCGAATACATCGTGACATTGTTTTGGTGGCGCATACGTTCATTTTAGCCCCTCGATCGATCTTCAGGTCCCTCTTATCAGGTATCGTCTTGGTAGCGCCTACGTGTATTGTAAATACAACCAATCAAGTCATCCGCTGGCGGCCCCACAGCGTGTATTATCGCATGATTGTATGCAGGGAGGATCCCCAGGAAATCAGGAGGATAACCGAGGGTACCGTCAACTCGTGGTAAAGAGCTTTGCCTGCTCCGGCACGCGAAGGCGGATAGGCCGTCAGTTGATCCTCATCTCCAACTGCTGACACGCTAAATATCAGAGAAAACAACTTGATTCTTGTAAACATGACGCGGACATCCAAGAAAATGACTCATCTTGTGAAAAGAACGCGAAAGTCCAAAAAATCAACGCGGGCGTCCAGGAAATCACCACGGCCGTCCAAGAAATCAAAGGGAGCTCATGTTCCGTTTGAATTGAAGTTAAGAAATGTCAAACCTCACAAGTTAGGGGCAATTCTGTGGAATGTGGAAAAATATATATACGGTTATAAAAAAAAAGTAAAAAGTAAAGTACTCCCGTCACGCCAAGTGGCGTATAGGGAAATATGGTGTTAGTGACCCTATATTTTACATACCTTCAGCACATGATTTTTGGGGTAATGTGGTCGGTATTACGCCCGTGCTGCTTTACTTTCCCAGAAAAAAATCCGGTACCCATTTAAGGCTGGGTGAACTCGGAAGCCGTCGGTTGGGATCGAACCCTACCCGTTGTCCTTTGTAGTCCAGTTCACTAACCACTGAGCTATCGCGGCTCCCATATACGGTTATTAACATTAAATAATTTAATAATTAATACTAATTAATTATATATTACTTAGGCTATTAAAATCAAATGTACTATCAACCCTTACGTATGCGCGTGAAAGCTGGAAAACAATAAGAGATATAGAAACAAAGTTGAACGCATTCGAAAATAAATGTCTAAGGAAAATACTTGGTATAGCATGGAACGAATTCAAAACAAACGAGGAAATTAGAGAAATCGCCAATCAACCACTATTATCTTCAGTAATAAAGAAAAGACGATGGTCATATGTTGGACATGTGATGAGAAGAGATAATAACCGAATAACAAAGCAAGCCCTCATATGGGAAACAACAGATAAGAGAAAAAGAGGAAGACACAGGGAGACACTGAGAAGAACATTGATGAGAGAGGCAATAGCAGCAGGAATCGGCAACCTCAATGAGATAGAGCTGCTTGCACAGAACAGAGACAGATAGCGAGATTTGATAAAATATCTTTAATAGAAAACAGCTAGAAAAAAAAATCAGATAGGAGAAGGTGTATCTTGGTCTACGCCCTATGGGCCGGCTACGGCTCGAAAGGTCATTAGATAGATAGAGAATTATATATTACTTATTACTGATAATTTGTGATATGCGGATGACACAATCTTAATAGCAGAGACAGAGAATGAACTACAAGAAATGATAGAGATATTAGTAAAAGAAAGCAACAAGAAAGGTCTAAGTCTAAATAGTAAGAGAACAGAAGTAATGGTCATATTGAAGAAACAATCATCAACATCATGCAGCATAAAAATAATCAGGACAAATCTGAAACAAGTGCAACGCGTCAAATACTTGGGCACAATAATAACATCAGACGGAAGATGCACCACGGAAATAAAAAGCTGAATAGCTCATGCCAAAATAGCATTTCAGAAAATGAAAAACATCTTATGCAATAAGTCTATGTCAATAGAAGGGAGAAAGAGAGTTCATCGGTGCTATATAGAACCAATTCTGACCTATGGAAGCGAATCATGGAGAGTAGACAAACAAATGAAAAGACGATTAGAGGCCACAGAGATGGGATTTCTCAGAAAAATATTGGAAGTTCCCCGGACAAATAAAAAGACCAATGAAGAATTTCTCAAAGAGGCCAACACAAAAAGGGAGCTCCTAAAAAACATCAGAATGAAACAATCAACATTTTTCGGGCACATCATGAGAAGAGGAAAGTTGGAATACTTGGTTACAGCTGGCAAAATAAAAGGAAAGAGAGATTGCGGACGGCAAGGAGAGACATACTGGATAGCCTGGTGTCATGGCATGGAAAACAGTCAACTGCAGAGCTGATACGATACGTTGTAGATAGAAGATTGTGGAAGGACATGATCGCCTACACCAACCGGTATGACACATGATGATGAATTTTAATTCGGATGATTGCACTGGCACGAGCGGTGGAGCAATTATGGATACTAATTCGTTCGCAGCGATATCGGGGCATTCGACTAACCATAACCATGGCCTAGCTTTAGCAACACAAGTAACGTAAACTGATGTGGTACAGTCAAAGCAGGAGTTTCGCTTAGAACAAAAATATAAAAGGACGTATATTTGGCGTGTCATCAACACAAGTAACGTAAACTGATGCGGTGCAGTCAAAGCAGGAGTTTCGCTTAGAACAAAAATATAAAAGGACGTATATTTGGCGTGTCATCAACACAAGTAACGTAAACTGATGCGGTGCAGTCAAAGCAGGAGTTTCGCTTAGAACAAAAATATAAAAGGACGTATATTTGGCGTGTCATCATCACACGAAGTAAAGTCACTATGTCTCTCAAGGTTAAGGTTACATCTCTTAATTTTAATTCATCATCATGTGCCGTCTCGGTTGGCGTAGGTAATCATGTCATAACAAAGGTGGAACTGACTTAATTGTTTCCTTGCAATGCCTGGGCGCATGCGATGGAAATAGTTATTGAGTTATTTGTTGGTCATCATCATTGCACTCCAAACATGTCCAAGGTTTTAAGATCCCCTCCTCAGCGAGTCCCGCAGTGTCCAACGACTAACAACTTCAGGTCTGTGTTGGTTGATAAGTCTTCTTACACGCCCACTAAGTTTCTCGTTCTGGCAGTGCCTATCTTAACTTACACGTCTTTTATCAGAAAAAGTGACGTAGACTCATGGTTGTCGAAGTCCTGTGTCCTTCCCACTTCCCGTAGGGCATTGATAATGCCCGCCCCCCCCCCCCCCCACCACCCAATCCATTGGTTGAGCGTCCTCAACAATAGCGCAGTTAGCCAGCCTGTCCGCTCTTTCATTTCCCCGTACTTCCGCATGTCCTGGGACGTAGACAAATGTGACCTTATGTATTTTTTACCATTGCAATTACTCTACCCATTGCATACGTCCAGAGTATGACAAATACACATTATCACCTTTGCGAATAATGCTCACCATAAAGCAGCGATATCATTTAAAACATCGACTCAATAAAAGAAGAAGACACAATGCTATAAAAGATTAAATAAACCAAGCTAGATTAACACCCTTAGTGCCAATTCCTATTATACATCTCCCACAAGTTGGTAAAAAATTGTTTCACAGTCATGTCTGTGCACACAAGATAATATAATTATTGATATAATATATATATAATAAAAGTAAAGGTAAAGTACCTTCTTCACGCCAAGTAACGTGTAGGGAATATGGTGTTAGTGACCATAAATTGTACAGACCTTCGGCACATGATTTTTTGGGGTAATGTGGTCGGTATTACGCCCGTACTGCTTTACTTTCCCAGAAAAAAATCCGGTACCCATTAAAGTGTGGGTGAACCGGAAACCGTCGGTTGGGATCGAACCTTACCTCTTGTCCTTTGTAGTCCAGTTCACTAACTACTGAGCTATTGCGGCTCCAATATATATAATGAGTGTATAACGTCATGAAGAACATACTAACATCAAAACAAATAACACCACGGCTAAAACTAAGAATAGCAAAATGTTACATCTTCTCAATATTCCTATATGGTGCAGAAACATGGAGATTAGACAAGAAAACGGAACAGAGAATTGAAGTCTTTGAAATGTGGATATATAGAAGAATAGGTAGAATTGGATGGAAGGAAAAGAAAACAAACGATGAAGTCTTAAAACAACTAAAAATGAAAAGAGAACTACTAAGTACAATTCAAACAAGACAAATGTGATTTTTGGGCCATGTTAAAAGACACAATAGCCTACTAAAAGTAATCCTGGAGGGGAAAATACAAGGTAAAAGAGGCAAAGACAGACCAAGACTAACATGGACGAGTAACATCAAAAGATGGACAAATCAGCCTAAGACAACCTGCACCATCAAAGCAAGAGACAGAGCAGAATGGCGCTCCATGGTAGCCAACCTTCGTTGCGGAGACGGCACTCGATGATGATGATAATATTTATATATATATATATATATATATATATATATATATATATATATATATATATATATATATATATATATATATATATATGGCCCTTTTCGTCTTGTCAGACGGTCTAGTGGGGGCTATTGCGTATTTTTTTGAGGTATTGTTTTGCCGAACAGCTTCTCTCGTGGCTAACTCTACCAATGTTTGACAAACACACGCGGTCACATAATGAACAGGTCAGGCTCGCTGATCCATGTATGTATGTATGTATACACCAGGTATCCTGTACGGACTTAGTCCTCGTTCATTTTCCTTCTGGTCACAGCACAAAACGCTGGGTAGACATTAAAAACAAATTATCATTCTAGTTCGAAATTACTTTATTTTAGATACTCCATTATTAGTTATCTATGTAGGGCCAATTTTATTTACTTACATATCTGTGTGTGTTGTTTATTGTTCCTGCTGAAGGTCTATTGAACCGAAGCGTCGATCAAATTTGTGTCGTACATTATTTACGTAAAAGCTTTAACAATACCATTTTTTCAATTTCTTTTTCATCATATTTCCTGCTGCTTCGCATTTGTATGCATACATGGGAGCCGTGATAGCTCAGGGGTTAGTGAACTGGACTACAAAGGACAAGAGTTCGGTTCACCCAGCCTTTAATGGGTACCGGATTTTTTTCTGGGAAAGTAAAGCGACACGGGCGTAATACCGACCTCATTACCCCAAAAATCCTGTGCTGAAGGTCTGTAAAATTTATGGTCATTAACACCATATTCCCTATACGCCACTTGGCGTGACGGGGGTACTTTACAT
The DNA here is from genome assembly GCA_032433765.1 of Megaustenia siamemsis. Classification (NCBI taxonomy): domain Eukaryota; kingdom Metazoa; phylum Mollusca; class Gastropoda; order Stylommatophora; family Ariophantidae; genus Megaustenia; species Megaustenia siamemsis. The sequence continues at coordinate 24,090,217 of JAVIAB010000156.1, read as the reverse complement.
TACTTTTACTTATATGCATAATTGGGAAAGAAGGTCAACAACAGAAATGATAAATAGCTGCCGAGATCGAAAGTTGTGGATAGACATGTTCACTTACGCCAGCAGGCACGGTACTTGATGATAAAGATATGCATTTGATTGCTTTCACCCTTATACATTGATCCGGTCTGTTTTGATGACCGCTATGTTCTTGGGTCACAATTGTCTCTTACTACTTATGGTCGCTGGTTTGATTGAGCACTAGATATGACAGGGACAAATAAGTGTGGCTGGACATAAATTAAAACTTGGTTTATGACTATACGTCCTCAGAGCATCTGAGATCACAATCAACACGTCTGTGGTGTGTGTGTGTGTGTGTGTGTGTGTGTTTGAGAGCACCTGAATCACCGGCCATTAACCTAGGGAATTAGATAAGCGAGATGAGATGTTTGGCCACTACTACTATTTCTTTTTATTATATTTTTGTTGTGGTTAATGAATAACTCATGGTAATAACAAATTCGTATTTTCATGGATTATATCCCTTGTTTCATACTTTATAATTTGAAATTTTTTATTTTTTAAAAACCATATATATGGGTTATATACATCACTTCATCATGATCACTATCACATTGTACTCATCACAGCTTGCATGAAAGAATCTCTTTCCTAGGACATAACTCCCACTTCTGTTATCATGTTCAGGGCATCTTTTATGCATTGAAACCGTCTTCGTCTTGGTCTGAACCTATCTCGTATTTCTGGAACAATACATTCCATTATTGTCCCTCCCATCCAACTTTGTCTTTTGACGTGGCCATCACCGAGTTGCATGTACTTTGCAGAACATTACACTCATCACAACCCGCGCGAAAGACTCGTGACAGTAATATTTTAGTTTCCCATGTAAGATGGCGATAATAAACCAGTTCTTTTCAATTTCACGTCTTGTAATATGACTTTATTACTATTTTTTTAAGTATCCAAGGTATTCTATGGATTTTTCTCCAATATTTTAAAAATATAACATGTATAATCCACACATCAGCATTAAGTGCCGTGCTGCTGACGTTGGTAATCCACAACTTACTTATCAATATACCAACTTGTCAACAATAGTCCGGCTTGCTGCCGGAGTTTAGTGTTCTGTGCAAACTGTGAGCTGTGTATTTCATTCTGATCGTGTTTTGATATTCCGAATGTTTACGATGCATGATGAAATCGTATGACGAAGGACAGTTTGGCTGCATTCACTTTCGGTGCGGTTACGTCATGTGTCTTTCGACGTGTGCTGTAGCTGCTATGATGGAGATTGCAGCTGCCTTTCTTTGTTTGGATCTTTCGTTGAGATGAGATGGTAATTCGGGTGATTCCACTGGCACAGGCGGTTGGGCAATTGTGGATTTTAATTCGTTTACAGTGATGCCACAGCGGCCATAAGAACTGGAAACCAATTGGGAATGTTTCAACAAATAAAACATGGTGTTAGGCAAGGTTGTGTGCTCTCACCAGATTTGTTTAATATTTATAGTGAGATTATTTTAAGATCCATAAGGGGCATGACTGGAATAACAATTGGAGGTCATAATATAAATAATCTAAGGTATGCTGATGATACAGTCTTAATCGCTAAGAGTGAAGATGAGTTACAAGAAATGTTGGACATTGTAGTGAAGGAAAGCAAAAATAAAGGACTCAGCCTTAATAGCAAAAAGACAGAGGTAATGGTAACAACAAAGAAAAAGACATCACGTCAGTGCAAAATAAAGACAAGTGGAATAATATTAAAACAGGTAAATTAATTTAAATATTTGGGAACTTTGTTAACCTCAGAGGGAAGATGTACAATAGAGGTGAGATGCAGAATGGCTCAGGCAAAAGCAGCTTTCCAAAAAATGAGGAAGATACTATGCAATCCATTTTTGACAATAGAAACAAGAAAAGGAGTTCTTAAATGTTACGTAGAGCCAGTCTTAACATTTGGTTATTTGGTTATGGAAGGCCCGGGTATCACTGCAAACGAATTAAAATCCATATTTGCTCAACCGTCCGTGCCAGCAGAATCATCCTAATTAATATCTCATCTCCCAAACAAAGAAAGGTAACTGTAGTCCCCATCGTAGCAGTCTCAGCACACGCCAAAAGACATAAGGCGAAACCGCGCAGAAAGTTAACACAGCCAACCGTTCCATGTCATACGATATCATCATTCATAGTAAACAACTGGAATATCGAAACATGATCAAAACGGATGAGACACACAGCTCATGTGTGCACAGAGCACTTAACTCAGTAGCTCCTGCAACAAGCTTTACAAGTCTGCAACAAGTCTTAACATATGGATGCGAATCGTGGAAATATGACAACAGACAAGAAAATCACTGGAGTCTGTAGAAATGTGGTTTTACAGAAGAATGTTAAGAGTACCAAGGACAGCTAAGAAGAGTAATGAAGATATACTGAGAGAGGTCAAAGCAAAAAGAGAGCTAATTTCCAATATTAGGAAGAAACAATCATCATTTTCTGGCCATGTAATGAGAAGAGAACAACTGGAATATATTCTATATTCTAATATATATATTCTATATATTATATATTGTAACACCTGGAAAAATTGAGGGACGAAGAGATAGAGGGAAGCAAAGAGAAAAAAATAACAGACAGCTTAAGAGAATGGCTTAGTAGAAGGTCAACAACAGAAATGATAAATAGCTGCCGAGATCGAAAGTTGCGGAGAGACATGATCACCTACGCCAGCAGGCCCGGTACTTGATGATAACAGTGATGCTGGGGTCTTCAACTAACTAGAACTACAGCTTACTGATATGAACTTCCAGCTAAATCATTTTCTTAAAATGTCTGGGATCTCTCACTATTTCCATTGTTTGTTCCTTCCCTCATTTGATTTCACTTGGCACAACATATTCCAGCCTTTCTATGCTCAAAACATAGACCACAATTATTTATGTTTACTTATTTGTTGTTTAAATATTTATGATAGCTTTCATTTTCATTTGATTCTATTTAGAGCATTCTTGTTATTCATTAGTTGTCCATCATTTTACCAACGTTCCTCTTTAAACTACATTACTGAAGACGTCACATATTTTCTTGTTTGTTTTTTTGTATTGTCCATAATACACTTCCATATATTGGGGCTGATTGTCATAAAATGAGAATTCGTGCTATCTCCGATGACAAGGATGCGAGGCAATAGGTGTATCATCACCACCACCACCATCATCATCATCATCATCATCATCATCATCATCATCATCATCATCATCATCATCATCATCATGTGCCATACCGATTAGCATGGGTGATCATGTTCTTCCACAATCTTCTACCTACAGTGCATTGTATCAATTCTGCTGTTGACTGTTTTCTATGCCAGGACACCAAGCTATCTAATATCTTTTCTCTTTGTCGTCCGCGATCTCTCTTTCTCTATATTTTGCTAGTTCTAACCAAGTATTCCAACTTTCCTCATCTCACGATGTGCCCGAAAAATGTTGATTGTTTCTTTCTGATATTTTATAGGAGCTCCCTTTTTGTGTTGGACTCTTTGACAATGTCCTCAGTGATATTTTTAGCTGTCCGGGGAACTTTCAACATTCTTCTGAGAAATCCCATCTCTGTAGCCTCTAATCGTCTTTTCATTTGTTTGTTTACTGTCCATGATTCGCATCCATAGGTTAGAACTGACTTTACATAGCACCGAGGCACTCTTTCTCACTTTAAATGACATATACATGTTGCATAAACATTTTTCATTTTCTGGAATGCTATTTTACGTTGACATATTCTAATTGTTAGGGAGCCGCAATAGCTCAGTAGTTAGTGAACTGGACTACAAAGGACAAGGGGTAGGGTTCGATGCCAACCGATGGCTTCAGGGTTCACCCAGCCTTAAATGGGTACCAGATTTTTTTCTGGGAAAGTAAAGAGGCACGGGCGTAATACCAACCACATTACCCTAAAAATCACGTGCTGAAGGTCTGTCAAATTAATTTTCACTAAAATCATATTCCCTATACGCCACTTGGCGTGACGGGGACTCTTTACTTTTTTAAATTTTAAACCTGCCAGGTATGTCGAAAGAGAAGGTTAAGGTGGGGTGGAGTGTCAAGTTCTTGGTCGGTGATGCGGAATTCGTACACCTAGGTGGATGAAATCTTCAGTGCTTTCGCTAATATATGGCAGGTATGTTTCTCACCGAGGAAGGTGCTGAGAAGAGTATTTGAGCACTATGGAGTTGTCCGTTATGTAATGAAGTCGATCTGTCGACCAAACTAAACTAAACTAAACTAAACTAAACTAAACTAAACTAAACTAAACTAAACTAAACTAAACTAAACTAAACTAAACTAAACTAAACTAAACTAAACTAAACTAAACTAAACAAAATTAAACTAAACTATAAACTAAATCAAACTAAACTAAACTAAACCACCCCAAACCAAACTAAACCAAAAAAAACTTAACCAAACTAAACTAAACAAAACTAAAACAAGCAAAACTAAACCAAATAAACTTAACCAAACCAAACTAAATCACGCTAAATTAAAACAAACCAAGCCAAACTATCCAAACCAAACCAAATTAAACCAAACGAATCTAAACCAAACCAAACTAAACTGAACCAAACCTAAACAAACTAAACCTAACTTAATCTACCCAACCCAAATAAACTAAACTAAGCCAAATTAAACTAAACCAAACTAAACCAACCCAAACTAACCCTAGCCAACCGAACACAATTTGAGCTAGACCAAAACAAAGCTAAACTAAACCCAAATAAACTAAACCAAAATAAACTAAACCAAACTAAACCAACCCAAACTAACCCTAGCCAACCGAACACAAACTGAGCTAGACCAAAACAACGCTAAAATAAACCCAAATAAACTAAACTAAACCAAACCTAAACTAAACCAAAATAGACTAAACCAAATTAAACTCCTATTCTAAATGCCTTGTAGTGGTATCTGTAATTATTGACTTCGCTATTCTTTGTACACAGATGATCATAATCTCTAAATTGACTGTTTTTATCACAATGATAGTGATAACCTATCATTTCATTGTTTGTTTAATGTTCCAGTTGTTCTCATCTGATTTAATGATTATTATTAGGTCCTTGCTCATTTGGCAGATTATTAATTACACGATGATGATCCATCATTTTGTTGCCCGGTTTTTTTTTTTTTTTTTACTGTGATAGATATTTTTAAAATTGATTATTTATTATTTTATGATGGTGACCTCTCATAGCTTCTGTCGGCACGCATCAGGCATTTAGTAACCAGAACGACACATGCGTGATATGGGTAACTGGGAAAACATCACAGTCTCATTCAATACTTTATATATATAGCTAAGCAGTAATTGTCAAAGCATTTTCTCATATCACTGTATGACGCTGAGCTGCAATTGGACGGATCGATAAATAACAAACAACCAAAAACCATTGGCCCATTAACTGATAATATATCTTTTATTGCTTCATTTATGCTAATTCCAAAAATAACGCCTGGAACCTTGGCCACAAAAGCCTTTAACTCCCATTTCCCCATGGCTCGTGAGCCCAAAACACGCAAAATAAACCCAATAAAAATTAATTGCTGCGACCAAATAATGCGCAGCTTTAATTACTCTATTCGATATGCTTTAAGCATGATCATTTTCAATATTCACACTTCAGTCTTTAATTGCTGAATTATTTCATTGTTTTTAATAATTCTGAAAAGTACCAAATGTCATCAAGTATAAAATGTGATTATAAATATTGGTCCTAATTAATGCTTGTTAAAGTAAAAATTAAATTTCAGAGAGCATGTTACCTGACATGTACAGTTAATGATGCAGAACGGTATAAGTTCATCATCAGGTTGCATGTCCTTTGCTGAACGTTGCATTCATCGCAGCCCTCTGAAAGAATCTCTCTATCTCTAGCCAGATTTCCCCCTATTCTGTTGTCATATTGAAGGTCTCCTTAATGTCTTGAAGTCACATTCTTCTTGGTCTGCCCGTGATGCGTTTTTTTTTTTTTGCTTCATGATATCTCGGCTGTCTGCAATCAGTAGTTTGTCGTTGCTTTCTGATAGGTAAAAAAAAAAAGTAAAGTACTCCCGTCACGCCAAGTCGCGTATAGGGAATATAGTGCTAGTGACCATACATTTTACATATCTTCGGCACATGATTTTTGAGGTAATGTGGTCGGTATTACGCCCGTGCCGCTTTACTTTCCCAGAAAAAAATCCGTTTCCCATTAAAGGCTGGGTGAACCGGAACCCCGTCGGTTGGGATCGAACCCTACCTCTTATCCTTTGTAGTCAAGTTCACTAACCGCTGAGCTATCGCGACTCCCTCTCTGATTGGTATTGGCCACTGAACATCTTAGGTCCATGTTGTGCCCTGAGGCCAATACCTGGCCGTACAACCTCCTGCCTTCGAGACGGTTGTCGTTTGAGTCGATCCCCCGCCCTTTCTGTCAGCAGTTGTGCTTTCATTATGAGACAAATTATCTTCTTCTACCTTTTTAGCTACCAGTGGAGCATAGGTCTTCAACAAACATTTTCCACTCATTCTGTTTTTTTGCCATTCTTTTAAGATCATTCCATGTCTTCCCCATCATCTTCATCTCTGCTTCTATCTGTCTTATCCAAGAATTTCTTGGTCTTCCTCTTTGTCTTTTCCCCTGGGGATTCCAAAAAAGGGCCTGTTGTGTAATATTCTCAGTTGGCTTCCGTAGTGTGTGTCCTATCCAGCGCCATCGTCTTCGCTGTATCTCTTTATCCACTGGTATTTGACTGGTACATTTCCATAATTCTATGTTAGTGATTTTGTCCTGCCATTTCCATCATTTTATTCTGCGTAAGCACCCATTAATGAAAGTCTGTATCTTCATGGTTGTCAATTTTGTTGTTCTCCATGTTTCACAGCCATATGATAGGACAGACTTAACATTTGAGTTGAAAATTTTTATTTTTGTATTTAACCTAATTTCGCTGGATTTCCATATGTTTCCCAGTGCAATGAAAGCTCCTATTGCTTTTGATATCCTTATTTTGGTATCATTTTCTGTTCCTCCCTCTTTATCTATAATAAATATATTTTGAGACAAATAATAATAAATGAAAATGATTAAAAGAGGGAAACTTCCGAAACGAAAGATCAGCGAATCATTTCAAGGGGAAGAGGCATGTTTACTGCACTCGGAAAAAATCACAAATAATCAACAACAGAAAAAAAATAAAGAGCAATAGATGGTCCGAAACAGGATCGAAACCGTACTCGCGCTCAGTGCCAGCGCCTTGCCACGAAAAACCAAACGCTAGAGCACACGGCCAACTCAGCTAACTAAAATATTTAGCTATTATTAGCACTGTTTTTCACGCAGATGTACTCATGACTATAGAATAGGATTACGAACACAACTCGGGAATAAATTGTGCATCTGTATTTTCCTATTAAAACAAGTATCTCCCAAACAGGGTACGGATGAATACTTGCATTGCAGACAAATTACTACAGCACGAAACAGCACGAATAGTAGTTTCCAGTGAGTGCTGTAAACTTACTTCTTTCTCTGAAATGATTCGATGATCTATTGCCTCGGGAGTTTTCCGCTATAATTATATTCTACTTTATCTTTATCTCCTAATATTGGAAATTAGCTCTCTTTTTGCTTTGACCTCTTTCAGAACATTTTCATTACTCCTCTTAGCTGTCCATGGTGTTCTCAACATTCTTCTGTAAAACTACATTTCTACAGACTCCAGTGATTTTCTTGTCTGTTGTCCTACTGTCCATGATTCACATCCATATGTTAAGACTGGCTCTACATAATATTTCAGAACTATTTTTCTTGTTTCTATTGTGAAAAATGGATTGCATAGTATCTTCCTCATTTTTTTGGAAAGCTGCTTTTGCCTGAGCCATTCTGCATCTCACCTCTGTTGTACATCTTCCGTCTGAGGTTAACAAAGTTCCCAAATATTTAAACTCATTTACATGTTTTAATATTGTTTCACTTGTCTTTATTTTGCACTGAGCTGATGTCTTTTTCTTTGTTGTTACAATTACTTCTGTCTTTTTGCTATTAAGGTGCATATATACCTACTCCATTAAAACTATATTTATATAGATTTATAGAACCTAAAAAACTATAAAAAAAACATGTGGTCTGAAGAAACTGTAATTTCACATGTAAGGAATGTTGATTTTGCGTAAGGTTTTTTTTCTCCCCATCCGTTCTGATTATTGAAAGCAAGATGAAACAAATTTGGTCGCTCAGAAAGTTGTCACGTTGTGTTTTCTTATAGAAAAATGACATTTGCTCTAGGAGCTACTTCAATCATGCACAGGTCTAGATGGCGCTTGTCACGCATGTCCAGGTCTACGTGTACGTAATTTACAGCGAAGCAATTGCGTCAAGTGATAAAAACGAAAACAAAACAAATGCGTGAAGGAACAAGAAGCAGAAAAACAGGCAAGATCGTTTGTGGATTGTGACAATACTGATGACGTTGTTTAGATCATTTACGCTCAAAAAATCTCATCTCCATTTTCATAAAACGAAACCAATTAATTGCTCTGAATAATGTATGTCTTCTAAAAGTTTTATTTTGCAACGTCTCAATGACTCTGTATCCTATAGTTCTCAACCTGCAGATGCCAAACCCTCGCAAGAGTGATGAGGTTGTCAAGTGCTATCCGCAAAAAAATAAAGGGAGGGGATAGGGAAGGGTCACGGTGTTTTTTTAACATTATTTTTGCAGGAAATTTCCTCTCAAATAATTCCACAATCTCGTTGGGGACGGGAGATGTTTTGATTATTTGCTTTAAAATGACTTAAAGGCTATTAAATTATTTTTTTAATGGCTCAGACAAAAGCAGCTTTCCAAAAAAATGGGGAGGATACTGTGCAATCCATTTTTGACAATAGAAACAAGAAAAATAGTTCATAAATGTTATGTAGAGCCGGTTCTAACATATGTGAATCACGGACAATGGGACAACATACAAGAAAATCGCTCGAGGCTGTTGAAATGTGGTTTTATAAAAGAATTTTGAGAATACCATGAACAGCTAAGACGAGTGATGAAAATGTTCTGAAAGACGTCAAAGCAAACAAAAATAGCTAATTTCCAATATTAGGAAGAAACTGTCATTATTTTCTGGCTGTGCAATGAGAAGTGAACAGCTGGAATATATTGTAACAACTGGGAAAATTGAGGCACGAAGAGATAGAGAGAAGCAAAAAGAAAAGATAACAGGCGGCTTAAGAGAATGGCTTGGCAGAAGGTCAACAACAGAAATGATAAATAACTGTCGAGATCGAAAGTTGTGGAGAAACATGATCACCTACTCCAGCAGGCATGGTACTTGATGATGATGATGAGGATGACATTTAACAAAAATTAAAACGGAGTCTTATTTTATTTGACCTCTTTAATAAGGAAGCCTCAGGGGTTGAATTGTTAGCGCGCTCGCTTTCTGATCGGAAATGTCAATGTTTAATTTCCAGAAATGGTGTTTTTTTAGACCAACAAGGCTCCACGATTCACAGCTTCTAACAATTGGCAGAAGAAATTTTTGAAGGATGTAAAGGCGGTCTGGTGTGATTCCGACCATATCGTCAAAAATGTAGAGTGGTCAATGGAAAAATGTGGTCACTAACAGCATATTTCCTACACGCCTAGAAATGAATGGTTGGAAACTGTAATAAACGCGGGAACGAACGCGCAGACAAATTATCTAAAGAGGGAGGGAGATTACCACAAGAGAACCATCCGTTCAGTTATGATGAAGCTAAATCCATCCTCAAGGGTCAGTTCCATGAAAAATGGAAACGAGAACACCCAAAGCATAACGAGAGTGACGGATACCACCAACTATCAAGGAGGGATAAAGTCATTATGCTTCGCCTACGCACTGGCCACAATAGAATGAGAAATCACATGTTCACCAAATTCAAAATAGGTACATCCAACCTATGCCACTGTACACTAGACAATATGACTACAAAATGTGTTCTACAGGATTGTCCCCAGTACACAGACCTGAGAAGAGTAATGTGGTCCACGCCCACCTCTCTGGAAGAAAAACTATATGGGGCAATCGATTCGCTTAAACAGACAGCTGACTTCATGAGAGAGTCTGGAATCCTACTCTGATTGAGTCTTCATCGCAGAGAGAGAGAGAGAGAGAGAGAGAGAGAGAGAGAGAGAGAGAGAAAGAGAAACAGACAGCTGACTTCATGAAAGATCTGGAATCCTACTCTGATTGAGTTTTGATCGCAGAGAGAGAGAGAGAGAGAGAGAGAGAGAGAGAGAGAGAGAGAGAGAGAAGCTGTACTTCAATTTTTTTTCTAAATTATAAAAGAGTTACTGCTCAGGTTATTGGCTGCTATATAAGGGGTTTCAAAATGACTTGTCTATTACAAAACGGGCTAGGAGGTCACTTGAGTGCCTTATGAACGGCCGTCGTAGGTCACCTTACTGCTGTAAACGGCCGTCACAGGTCACCTCACTGCTGTGAACGGCAGTTGCAGGTCACATAACTGTTGTAACAAACCGTCGCAGATCACGACACTGCTGTGACAAGTTGTCACAGGTCACTTCACTGCGGTGACAAGTCGTCATAGGTCACTTCATTGCCATGAAAGCCGTTGTAGGTCACTTGACTGCTGTGCCAAGTCGTCGCAGGTCACTTCACTATTGTGAAAAGGCGTATCATGTCACTTGACCGCTGTGAAAGTGTTAGCGAGTGGAGAAATAAAAGAGTTATCTCACATATATAAAGAAAGGGAGACAACAACAAACACATTACGTGAAAGGAAGGTAAGATAATTGATAAAGGAGCCGCGATAGCTCAGTGGTTAGTGAACTGGACTACAACGGACAAGGGCTAGGGTTCGATCCCAGCCGACGGCTTCCGGGTTCACCCAGCCTCAAATGGGTACCGGTTTTTTATGGGAAAGTAAAGCAGCACTGGCGTAATACCGACCACATTACCCCAAAAAATCATGTGCTGAAGGTCTGTAAAATATAGGGTCACTAACACCGTATTCCCTATACGCCACTTGGCGGGACGGGGGTACTTTACTTTTACTAAGGCGCCCTGCTGAGGAGTGCGGTTTCGATCCTGCTTCGGACCATCTATTCTTCTGTGTTTTTTTCCTGTTATTGATTATTTGTGATTTTTCCCCCGCGTGTTGAACACATACCTCTTTCCCTGAAATGATTCCCTGATCTATCGACTCGGAAGTTTCCCTCTATAATAATATTCATTTATTATTATTTGTCTGCGGCAACCACCCCTGTTCTCAGCAACGAGGCCCGGCTTGAAACATCAATTACCCATTGACGGAAACAAATATGAGTACCTCCGAAGACGGAGTTATCTGCCTGTGTGGCAAGGGACCCCTGTGCACATGGCTGCCATGGAAAATCGGATTAACACGCAAAATTCAGTTCCCAGTCTTGAAACTTCGCCAGTGGTGAAAGCTGGCGAATGCAAAAAAAAAAAAAAAATAATAATAATATTGGTAATCATTGTAGTCTTCTGTTATGTGTGTTTATTTGTGTAAATTCTCCTTTAATTTAATAATAATGCACTGTTCAACGAAATCTTCATCATAAATATGTGTTATAAATGTCAAGTAAGTAAAGTAAAGAGCCCTGTCATGCCAAGTGGCGTATAGGGAATATGGTGTTAGTGACGATACATTTTACAGACCTTCAGCACATGATTTTTGGGGTAATGTGGTCGGTATTACGTCTGTGCCGCTTTACTTTCCCAGAAAAAAATCAGCTACCCATTTAAGATTGGGATGGAACCCTATCTCTTGTCCTTTGTAGTCCAGTTCATTAACCACTGAGCTATCGCGGCTCTATAAATGTCAAGTGTTCTGTAGATTTTAGAACAATCGAGAAAATAAATACAATGAACGAGCTTGGCGTTTGATGGATGCCAACTTGAGGGCCATGTTTGGAAGTGAAAATAGTTAAGAATCTTCCCCATAAACACACAAAGAAACATTAAATTGTTATTGAGTTTACTCTCAATAACTCAATAGCAATTTCATGTTTCTTTAATTAAAACATTAAATTGTGTAGCGAAACACTAAGGTAAAAACAATTAAACACGATGTTCCTCTTCAGGCTAAATTAATACAAACATGACAGACTTGATCAACTTTCTCTACTTCTTTCTATCTTCAGTCATTATTTGGGACTTTTGGAAACTCAAACCTATCAATTTTGTAATGTTATTTTCATATCTCCTTCTCTGTCAACGTCCCTTTCTTCCTCTTTCACTCTTCATCTTTACCAGGCCAGGTGATCAAGTTACGCAGATAAACCATTTCAGTTTGCACTTCTTTACAATAGTCATAAGTAGTTCTTCGATTGTTGGAATACTTTTTTTTCATCTGTGATGCGAGCTGTAGATATTACATTGTATTTTTGACACAGTTTTACATGACAATATATCAAGGTAGTTTGACATTACTTTCCTTCTTGGCAATGACTGTACTATAGCTTGTTTTATAAGTCGTGCCCAACTTTAAAAATCAATATCTTTTAAACCGCTTTTTGTAATTTTTTCAAAATTTGCATGTAAAGTTATAATGATTAGAACCCAACAGGGAATTAGTTTCATTAAAAACAAACATTTGGTTATTATTATTGCTTATTTGATTTATATAAATTTATAACGACCCATTGATGTAGTCAAAACTTAGTGTTTACAGTATTTAAGTTAAAAATAGCGATTACAAATCCATGCACGCTCAAATTTACGATTTTGCACGATTTAAACGTGAGCTGTCTGACACAATTAGACACTTGTAGTAAAGTGGGATAAAGACACGAGGCATTGTGTGTTCTATTTCCGTTCATTCATAGGTGTAGACGTGGAACGCTAACATTTATCATGAGTCTTAAAATGAAATTCTGCAGTTTACAAAACATCGCAATAAAAATGTATGACTATTTTTGCAAAGAGGCTAAACGAGGAAGATTATTTCATTCTTTAGAAAACCCTGAGAATAGGACAAGACACATTTTGGATTTATCTAAACGGTCATTTAATCGCTGGATTCAAGCACGTGACCGTCAATGTTCCAAATATACAAAATCACAAGGAAGAGCAAAAATGTTGGATAATTTCGACAGTGAACTTATTAGAAGTGAAATTCGCAAAATGTTGGGTATGAATGAAACTGTTACAATAAGAAAATTAAAAGTTTCGCTGAAAAAGAACAACAGTATTGAAATATCAAAGTCTACATTATGGAGGAATGTGAGAGCTGCAGGCTTTACATTCAGAAAGTATTCCAATGGACGAAACATCATCTGTGAGAAGCCACATATAGTAGTCATGAAAAGCAAGTACTTACGTGAAGTAAAAGAGGTGCGCAAGCAAGGTTATGATATTGTGTACTTGGATGAAACATGGATCAATGCTCACCACACTAACCAAAGGGAATGGCAGTCATCAGATGGAAAGATTAAGAGATTAATACATAGCAGCAAAGGACAGCGCTTGATAATTGCTCATGCAGGTAGTCGACAACATGGACTAATACAGAATGCAGAGCTCATTTTTCTTTCAAAATCCATAGACAAGCGGGATTATCACTCTGAGATGAATGGTCACATATTTAGACATTGGATTGAAAATTCTGTTCTCCCATCACTAGATCGACCATCTTGCCTAATAATGGACAATGCAGCGTACCACAACATTGTTGCACTTGAAGATAAAGTCCCGACGTCATCCAGTACAAAAGATGCTATTAAGATATGGCTCACAAAGGAGCACATACAATTTAATAACATGTACTTAAAACCTGAATTACTATCTCTAGTAAAGCAAAAACAGAGGACAAAGATTTTTAAAATAGATAAGATTATCCAAGAGCACGGTCATATAAGTTTGAGGCTGCCACCTTACCATGCTCATTTAAATCCAATAGAACTAATCTGGGCAAAATTAAAAGGACAAGTGGCAGATGAAAATACAACATTCAAAATATGCGATGTAAAGACTCTTGCTAATCTCGCTTTATTAAATATAGACAAAGATTATTGGGCTAAATGTGAAGACCACGTCTTAAAACAGGAAGAGGAATATTGGAAAAATGATGGTTTGTGGAATGTTCAACCCCAAACAGTTATTAATCTTTTAGACTCGTCTGATTCAGAATGAAAGTATATAGCCCCCACAATGTTGGCCCCTATATTACCTTAAATTATTTCAACAAACGGTCCTTTTCAGGACCACACAACTATGAAAATTGGACATACAGGTATACCTTGATATTATCTTCCGTCCTCGAACTGAGCAGACAATAATTCTCCTGGTGTTTTGTTTTATCCAGTTATTTCCCCATTACGGCCACGCCTTTACCTAGTGAAAATTAATCGTAGACCAGCAACTACGGTAATTTCTATTCTTTAGGGCTTCACAATTTACAATTTTGACAAACATCAAAGAAATATCGCCACTTTAAGAAAACTGCAGCTGCAAGATATTTGTTAAATATACATTTAAAGGGTCTTTTGCATTCTAATAACATTTGGAAAATTTCAAAAGTATTTAACAAACGGTTAGAGAGTAATAGCGTTTTGAAGTTGGGCATATGTTTTGAAACGAGCTATAGTCGGAGATCGCAGCCTTTGTCTCTACAGCTGAGATCCTCTGCCTGCCATGACGGAGTGGGGACCATAACCGGTACTACTTGTCGGCTGCACCCGCAACACCATCCATCACCTGCTCCAATGGCCTCACGTAACCCAGATAGGGGTGAGCTAGACGGGAGCTTCACCTTGCCCAATTGTGTCTCAAAGACTAGCGGAGGAAAGGAGACATCTTACACCTCCTTTGGTAGGGGATAACACTAACCCAGATAGGGGGAGCTAGACGGGAGCTCCACTTTGCCCAATGGTGTCTCAAAGACTAGCGGAGGAAAGGAGACATCTTACACCTCCTTTGGTAGGGGATAACCCTAACCCAGATAGGGGGAGCTAGACGGGAGCTCCACTTTGCCCAATGGTGTCTCAAATCCTCCCCTGAGGAAAGGGGACGTCTTACACCTCCTTTGGTAGGGGATAACCCTAACCCGCTAACACCTCCAATGGGGACATTCTCAAAGAGGCCACAACAAAAATGGAGCTTGTAAAAAAACATCAGAAAGAAACAATCAACATTTTTTGGGCACATCACGAGAAGATGAAAATTGGAATATTTGGTTACAGCTGGCAAAATACGAGGAAAGAGAGATTGCGGACGTCAAAGAATGAAGATACTATAATAGATAGTTTGGTGTCATGGCATGTAAAACAGCCAACAACAGAATTGATAATATGCACTGTAGATAGAAAAGTGTGGAAGGACATGTTCGCCTACGCCAACCGGTATGGCTCATAATGATAATGATGTCGATGAAGCAAGCTACTGATGTGAGTAATATATGCCAATAATTTTACCATAATGTTTCATCTCCACAGCTTATACTGCTCTCTTCTATAAGTGTCCATGTTTCGCAAGCGCAAAGAAACTGCTGCAACAAGGGTGTACATCAGCCTGATTTTAGAGCCACGAGTGATGCTCTTATCTTTTCAAATAGGTTTTACCCTGGAAATGTAGGTTGCGCTATTCTATAGCTCGCTGATATATCAGTTTTTGAGCCATCATTGCTGATAATTAATAAAACACAATACATGCAGCTATTAACAAACTCTACAAAAAACATAAACCGAGATAGGTTCTATAAAAAGATAGATAAATGGAAGATTGGAAACACTCACAATCGGGACATTAGAATATTTGAAAGCAAAGAATAAAAGAACGAAAAATATCGTTCCTTATAAGTTTTTCGATAAATGGGAAAAGGAATAAGATTTTGCTTTCATCAAAAAGAGATTTATTTTATTTCTCAAAAATATTTCTAAAGAATGATATCAGCAAAATACATGATCAGAGCATGATTATAATCATCATGTAGACAACACGTCTACAATAGTTGATAATCATGTTTCCCACACGTTCCTGTTAGTAACTCCTCATCTGTTCTCTTGTTGGTACAGTATCCGTGTCAAACTGTTTACCTGTCTATGAACTCTGCTCACTGTCTTCATCTGTCTATTAAATCTGCCACTGTCTTCATATGTCAATTAACTCTGCTCACTGTCTTCATCTGTCGGTTAACTCTGCTCACTGTCTTCATCTATCTATTAACTCTGCCCATTCTCTTCATCTGTCTATTAACTCTGCTCACTGTCTTCATCTGTCTATTAACTCTGCTCACCGTCATCATATGTCTATTAACTCTGCTCACTGTCATCATCTGTCTATTAACTCTGCTCACTGTCATCATCTGTCTATGAACTCTGCTCACTGTCTTCATCTGTCGGTTAACTCTGCTCACTGTCTTCATCTGTCTATTAACTCTGCTCACTATCTTCATCTATCTATTAACTCTGCTCACTGTCTTCATCTGTCTATGAACTCTGCTCACTGTCTTCATCTGTCTATGAACTCTGCTCACTGTCTTCATCTGTCTATGAACTCTGCTCACTGTCTTCATCTATCTGTTAACTCTGCTCACTGTCTTCATCTGTCTATGAACTCTGCTCACTGTCTTCATCTGTTTATTAACTCCGCTCACTGTCATCATCTGTCTATTAACTCTGCTCACTGTCTTCATCTGTCTAAGAACTCTGCTCACTGTCTTCATCTGTCTATGAACTCTGCTCACTGTCTTCATCTGTCTATGAACTCTGCCCACTGTCTTCATCTATTTATTAACTCTGCTCACTGTCTTTATCTGTCTATGAACTCTGCTCACTCTCTTCATCTATCTGTTAACTCTGCTCACTGTCTTCATCTGTCTATGAACTCTGCTCACTGTCTTCATCTAT
The DNA here is from genome assembly GCA_032433765.1 of Megaustenia siamemsis. Lineage (NCBI taxonomy): Eukaryota > Metazoa > Mollusca > Gastropoda > Stylommatophora > Ariophantidae > Megaustenia > Megaustenia siamemsis. The sequence continues at coordinate 24,073,295 of JAVIAB010000156.1, read as the reverse complement.
CTATTAACACTGCTCACTGTCTTCATCTGTCTATGAACTCTGCTCACTGTCTTCATCTATCTATTAACTCTGCTCACTGTCTTCATCTGTCTATTAACTCTGCTCACTGTCTTCATCTTTCTGTTAACTCTGCTCACTGTCTTCATCTATCTATTAAATCTGCTCATTGTCTTCATCTATCTATTAACTCTGCTCACTGTCTTCATCTGTCTGTTATCTCTGCTCACTGTCTTCATCTATCTATTAACTCTGCTCACTGTCATCATCTGTCTATTAACTCTGCTCACTGTCATCATCTGTCTATGAACTCTGCTCACTGTCTTCATCTGTCGGTTAACTCTGCTCACTGTCTTCGTCTGTCTATGAACTCTGCTCACTGTCTTCGTCTGTCTATTAACTCTGCTCACTGTCTTCGTCTGTCTATTAACTCTGCTCACTGTCTTCGTCTGTCTATTAACTCTGCTCACTGTCTTCGTCTGTCTATTAACTCTGCTCACTGTCTTCGTCTGTCTATTAACTCTGCTCACTGTCTTCATCTGTCTATGAACTCTGCTCACTGTCTTCATCTGTCTATTAACTCTGCTCACTGTCTTCATCTGTCTATTAACTCTGCTCACTGTCTTCATCTATCTATTAACTCTGCTCATTCTCTTCATCTGTCTGTTAACTCTGCTCACTGTCTTCAACTGTCTATTAACGCTGATCACTGTCATCATCTGTCTATTAACTCTGCTCACTGTCTTCATCTGTCTATGAACTCGGCTCGATGTCTTCATCTGTCTATGAACTCTGCTCACTGTCTTCATATGTCTATGAACTCTGCTTACTGCCTTCACCTGTCTGTTAATTTTGTTCGCTGCCGTCATCTGTCTGTTACTTTTGCTCACTATCTTCATCTATTTATTAACTCTGCTCGCTGTCTTCATCTGTCTATGAACTCTGCTCACTGTCTTCATCTATCTGTTAACTCTACTCACTGTCTTCATCTGTCTATGAACTCTGCTCACTGTCTTCATCTATCTGTTAACTCTGCTCATTGTCTTCATCTATCTATTAACTTTGCTCACTGTCTTCGTCTGTCTATGAACTCTGCTCGCTGTCTTCATCTATCTATTAACTCTGTCTTCATCTGTCTATTAACTCTGCTCACTGTCTTCATATGTCTGTTAACTCTACTCACTATTTTCATCTGTCTATTAACTCTGCTCTCTGTCTTCATCTGTGTATTAACTCTGCTCTCTGTCTTCATCTGTGTATTAACTTTGTTCACTGCCGTCATCTGTCTGTTAATTTTGCTCACTGCCTTCATCTGTCTGTTAATTTTGCTCACTGCCTTCATCTGTCTGTTAATTTTGCTCACTGCCTTCATCTGTCTGTTAAATTTGCTCACTGCCTTCATCTGTCTGTTAAATTTGCTCACTGCCTTCATCTGTCTGTTAATTTTGCTCACTGCCTTCATTTGTCTGTTAATTTTGCTCACTGCCTTCATCTGTCTGTTAAATTTGCTCACTGCCTTCATCTGTCTGTTAATTTTGCTCACTGCCTTCATCTGTCTGTTAAATTTGCTCACTGTCTTCATCTGTCTGCTAATTTTGCTCACTGTCTTCATCTGTCTGTTAATTTTGCTCACTGTCTTCATCTGTCTGCTAATTTTGCTCACTGTCTTCATCTGTCTGCTAATTTTGCTCACTGTCTTCATCTGTCTGTTAATTTTGCTCACTGTCTTCATCTGTCTGTTAATTTTGCTCACTGTCTTCATCTGTCTCCAGCAACTCAAATTTTTATTTGTCCTTCTGTCACTATATTTGAAAGTTTTCATCTTTTCCTAGAGTGTATAAAATAAAGTACCTTATTGTTGCTGTTTCTTCGTTCTTATTCCTTTTTTTCCGGTTTCTACTTCTTTTACTTGTTTGTTCCGCTTCCTATTCTTGTTGTTGTTGGTCTTATTTTTTTCAGAAGTCAACCTTTGCTATACAACTAAACTAGCAAAGGATCAACGAACCGAATTGCCCAGTTGAGGTGATCCTCAATAGTCTCCCTTTCCCTAATACCCATCAAAATGTATATTGTTGACCAACTTGAATCCATACCTTTTAGCTGTTCTTTGTATTCCTAAAGTTCCTCCATAGAACCGTATTTTTGGTGACAAAAAACGATGAGCTGTGTAAATGCATTTATTTTGTCACTGTACCGTTTGTGTAGTGCCTGACAAGAGGATAGAATGAGTGACTCGTTAACTGAATTGGGGAATTTTATGAGGAAACAGAGCTGGAAGCTGTAAGCGACTAATAGCTGGTGGAGACAAGGCAGCAACAGAGATGGAAGCTGGCAGCGACTCATAGCTGGTGGAGACAAGGCATCAACAGAGCTGGAAACTGGCAGCGACTCATAGCTGGTGGAGACAAGGCAGCAACAGATCTGGAAACTGGCAGCGACTCATAGCTGGTGGAGACATGGTAGCAACAGAGCTAGAAGCTGTCAGCAAATCATAGCTAGTGGAGACAAGGCAGCAATAGAGCTGGAAAGTGGCAGCGACACTCATAGCTGGTGGAGACAAGGCAGCAAGAGATCTGGAAGCTGTCAGCGACTTATAGCTGGTGGAGACAAGGAAGCAACTGAGCTCGAAGTTGGCAGTGACTCATAGCTGGTGGAGACAGGGCAGCAACAGAGCTGAAAGGTGTCAGCAACTCATAGCTGCTGGAGACAAGGCAGCAAGAGAGCTGGAAACTGGCAGCGACTCATGGCTGGTGGAGACAAGGCAACAACAGAGCTGGAAACTGTCAGCGACTACTAGCTGGTGGAAACAAGGCAGCAACAGAACTGGAAGCTGTCAGCGACTCGCAGCTGGTGGCATGTGCCAGGATCGATGAACCAGAACCATTTAGACCCTACTCCACCTCTTCGTGGTGCCTCCAAAAATAGACTAACCAATCTAGTATAACCTAGCCGGTAGGGGTCAAAGAAGGAAGGTAGCCCCTGTACTCAACAATTCTGTACTGAAGTCGGATGTGGTGGTCCGAATGGCGCAAATATCACAGTTTTACTGAAAACCTTAAAACAACGCTTCAACGCCCACTTAACGTCCTTTTAAGGACGGATGACGAAGCGGTCAATCAATTGCTATAGTGGTCATTGGGTAAACCCCAGAAAGAGAGAAATAATTATTTGCTTTTTACTAGTGCCCATCAGAAAGTATATTGTGTACCAGCTTAATTTAGAACCTTTTAGCTGTGCCTTGTGTTCGCAACGTTCTTCTATAGAACATCATTTTTGGTGGCCATAATGTTAAACTTTGTAGGTGCATTCATTTTCTCCCTGTTCCGTTTGTGTTCTGAAAATAAAAACGGAATGGATACTTCGTTAGCTGAATTCAGGAAGGTATTAACATCCAGAAAGAGTATTTATCACCGTTATCGCTCATTACGAAATGCAGCGCGATGTAATTATAATGGGGTCATTATGTTAAACTGTAGTTATTTCCCTTTGTTAAAAAATCTTCACGTGAATAAAGATGCATTTTTCCCCCTTTTTTTCTGGCGTACACCAGGTCAGTATTGACGAGTCGGTCAGGGTTCTCGGATTTTCTTCAGGGGGATATCGGAGCACCCATGGCACGCCCAGTGTGCGGTGATGACGATTCTAACAACAGCAACAACAACAACAATCAGAAGGACTGAATAGTCCGCTTGATCGGTCGCCCTTTAAAAGACGTGGGCATAGAGGTGTTGTATTGTGATTTGAAGATCTTCTTCCTCTTTTCTCTTTCACTGATACCTAAAAGGTGTCGTGGTTTATATCATTTGTTGTTCTTGAGCTGCTCGAACTGTCTGAATTAGTGACTTTCCTTTGTTGTTACATGTCTCTGTCACTGCATCTACCCATCTTCTTCTTTTCTCTTTCACTGATACCTAAAAGGTGTCGTGGTTTATATCATTTGTCGTTCTTGAGCTGCTCGAACTGTCTGAATTAGTGACTTTCCTTTGTTGTTACATGTCTCTGTCACTGCATCTACCCATCTTCTTCTTTTCTCTTTCACTGATACCTAAAAGGTGTCGTGGTTTATATCATTTGTCGTTCTTGAGCTGCTCGAACTGTCTGAATTAGTGACTTTCCTTTGTTGTTACATGTCTCTATCACTGCATCTATCCATCTTCTTCTGGGTCTTCGTCTTCGTCTTTTTCCATGCATTCTCGAGAAGAACGCCCTTGATGGTGATTGGTGAGGATTCATTCTGACCAGGTGGCCCAACCATTTAAGTTGTTGTTGTTCTATATATTCTTGGAAGGGTTTAGTTCCTACCATTTTTCTTATGGTTTCATTTGGTATTCTATCTCTTCTTGTGTTGTTTGTTACTTTTCTCAAGCATTGCATCTCACGTGCATTGATCTTTCTTAAATGTGATTTAGAAAGTGTCCATGTTTGACTTTCATAGCACAAAATTGGTATGACAATGCTGTTTATCATTTCTTCTTTAGCTGCCATAGAAATGTTTGATTTGAAGATAGCCTGTGATATTTGCTACTTTCAGTCCAACATATCCGACTTCAGCAAGCTATTTTTAGTACGGGTTGCCTTTTCTCTTCGATCACTACACACTTGCCCAGACTGGATAGTATGTGTCCAGGAGCACCGCTGAGAAGTGAAGCAGGTTGGCCTTATCTGCCTTGTTGTTCGTTGATCCTGTCGTATCCAGCCAGCTATGGTTCGCTGGACTGTATTAAGATAAGCTGCAGGGTCACTGTTTTTCTTTAACCGTTAATGGAAAATAATCAAAGGTTACCATCACAAATTAAGGTACAAGATGTTAGTGTTCACATTTTTCTATGAGTAACGACACAGTTTATGGGGTCAATTGTCAGTATCACGTCAAGCCGCCCTACTTTCCCTTTTTAAAAAAATCTCTAGTACATATGTTCAAAGTTTGGGTGAACTCTGAAGATGTGCTGATCTTCAAAAATATTACGAATTTGAAAACTTAACTCGGATTTTTCTCATCATCGTGAGAGCGCTTGCATCTTAACCACAGCAGTTTCTATATTTGTAATCCATCATTGTTTCTATGGTTATAACTTACCTCTGTTTTTATGTTTGTAACCCATCATTGTTTCTATGGTTATAACTTACCACTGTTTTTATGTTTGTAACCCATCATTGTTTCTATGGTTATAACTTACCTTTGTTTCTATATTTGTAATCCATCATTGTTTCTATGGTTATAACTTACCTCTGTTTTTATGTTTGTAACCCATCATTGTTTCTATGGTTATAACTTACCTTTGTTTCTATATTTATAATCCATCATTGTTTCTATGGTTATAACTTACCTTTGTTTCTATATTTATAATCCATCATTGTTTCTATGGTTATAACTTACCTCTGTTTTTATGTTTGTAACCCATCATTGTTTCTATGGTTATAACTTACCACTGTTTTTATGTTTGTAACCCACTGCTGTTTCTGTTTGTAGCCCATCACTGTTTCTATGTTAACATCTACCACTGTTTCTACTTTACTAATCCACCACGGTTTCTATGTACACACATAGAAACATACCCACCGCTGTTTCTATGTTTATACCCATCGCTGTTTAAATGTTTGTACCCACCACGGTTTCTATGTTTATATCCATCCCTATTACTATGTTTATAACCACGGCTTTTTCTATGTTTATAACCCACCGCTGTTTCTATGTTTATATCAATCACTGTTTCTATGTTTATAACCCACTGCTGTTTCTATGTTTATATCAATCACTGTTTCTATGTTTATAACCCACCGCTGTTTCAATGATTATACCCACCGCTGTTTCTATGTTTATAGCCATCATTGTTTCTATGCTTATAACCCACCACTGTTTCTATATTTGTAACCCACCGCAGTTTCTATGTCTATGCCCACCGCTGTTTCTATGTCTATACACATTACTGTCTCTATGTTTATACCCATCACTATTTTTATGCTTATAACCTACCAAAATTTCTATGGTTAAACACATTACTGTTTCCATGTTTATAACCCACCGCTGTTTCTATACTTGTAACCCACCGTGGTTTCTATGTTTATGTCCACCGCTGTTTCTATGTTTACACACATAACTGTTTCTATGTTTATAACCTACCAATATTTCTATGTTTATAGACATTACCGTTTCTATGTTTGTAACACACCGCGGTTTCTATGTTTATACAACGTTTCAGTTTAAAATTATTAATGAGATAAGATTTGTTATGGCAGACTTCAGATTATAATTTAGAAATGAGCTTAAACTCAAATGCTTCAGTTACAGTTCCCAATTATCATAATAAACCATCCGTCTTCTTTGAAATGGGTTTCCAGATCTCATTTTAATCTCCACAATATTAATAATGGAATTCCATGGAGATTTCTTTAATGTCTAAAATGTGTTCACCTTACGGATGTTTGTATTACCACAGCCGGCTAAATAGAAGGCTGGCGGGGAGAAAGTAAAATCAGAAAATATAGGTAGAGTGACGTCAACCGTCTATGTCTCGAATAGTTCAAGACGCCACGTTAGTTGGAATGTTTCCAGATTTTATTTTATGAATGCGGACCATCTGTATAGCTGTGTGTGTTTTACTCTCAAATGGTACTTTAGTAATAATATTACAGAATAATTTTGCAGAATTTATTGGACAAGATGACTTGATTTTACATATATATATATATATATATATATATATATATATAGGATCTGTAGTAACTTTGTAAATCTGTAGTATATGGGATCTGTAGTAACTTTTTAAATATGTAGTATATGGGATCTATAGTAACTTTTTAAATCTGTAGTTTATGGGATCTGTAGTAACTAAGAAATGAAGACTGCAAGAAAGAGATCAATTGTTTTTTTCTGCGTTCGCCAGCTTTTTACCACTGACGAAGTCCCTAGAGACTAGGAACTGAGTTTTTCGTGTTAATTTGTTTTTCCCTGGAAGCCGTGTGCAGATAGGTCCCTCGCCGCACAGGCAGATAACTCCGTCTTCAGGGGTACTCATTTTTTTTCTGTCGATGAATAATTGACTTTTCAAGCCGGGCCTCGCTGCTGAGACCAGGGGTGGTTGTCGTAGAGAGAAATAATAAATAAAAATCCCAACTGGTGCAGCCGGGATTTGAACTCACAATCTCTCTGTCTTAAGGCCGGGGTCTTGCCTCGAGACCAACCACTACCCCAAAGATTAAAATAAGATTAGCAATAACAACACACAAAATAACTTTAAAAAAAAACGAAGAACATGTGGTACAGTAACTACAAATGAGTAAAATTCAAATTTCTGAGGTCATAATATTCTCTATAGCAACATTTAAAAAAGAGTAAAGAGCCCCGTCACGCCAAGTGGCGTATAGGGAATATGGTGTTAGTGACAATATTTTTACAGACCTTCGGCACATGATTTTTGTGGTAATGTGGTCGATATTACACCTGTGCCGCATTACTTTCCCAGAAAAAAAAATAATCCGGTATCCATTAAAGGCTGGGTGAACACAGAAGCCGTTGGTTGGGATCGAACCCTACCTCTTGTCCTTTGTAGTCCAGTTCAATAACCACTGAGCTATCGCGGCTCCTTCTATAGCAATATACGGTAGTAAATTATGGACAATCGAACAAACAACAAAGAAGAAAATCGATTCATTCGAAGCAAAATGCTACAGAAAAATCCTTAAGAAGCTTTGGATTTTAGAAAAAATGGCCGACGAAGACATATTAAAAGATTCAAAACATTAAAAAGAGCTGGCTTATAAACACCATTCCACAGAGGAAATTAAAATACTATGGTCACGTCAAAAAAACACAGCAAGATGAAAAGAAAAATAATGCAAGTCATGTTTCCTGGACGATACATCAGGGACAGACCAAAAATAAGGTGGTTTCAAAACATTATTCCACACGTTTAGCCGCACAGTGCGTCACTCTCAATTTAATTAATGTAAACTGTCAACAAACTATATTCCTTTAAGTCTTGCATCATCTTGGTATTAGTGAAATCTAATACCTTGTTCAATTATCTAAAAGTTCATATATAATATGGTGTATAGTAGATAAATATAAATATGCAGTTTGATTCTTAAAATTATGACTAATTGTGTCTCTGAAATCTCCATTCGTTGCAATGATAAAAAGCTTCCGTAAGGAAAGAGTTAAGAAGACATTGAACACGACAACAGAAGAAGTAGGAGACCTGGCTAATGATAGAGAGAGCCTTTCAGCCGGGCTGTGGTGAATGCAATGTTCTGCAAAGGACATGCGACCTGATGATTATGGTTAGACCTTGATTGCAGACACAGCTAAGAAATGGCTAATCTATACCAGAAATAAGTAAGTAAAGAGTAAAGAGCGTCGTCACGCCAAGTGACGTACAGGGAATATGGTGTTAGTGACTATACATTTTACAGACCTTCGGCACATGATTTTTGGGGTAATGTGGTCGGTATTACGCCCGTGCCGCTCTGCTTCCCCAGAAAAAAAATCCGGTACCCATTTAAGGTTTGGTGAATACAGAAGCCGTCAGTCAGGATCTAACCCGACCGCTTGTCCTTTGTAGTCCAGTTCACTAACCACTGAGCTATCGCGGCTTCCCTATATCAAGAATACATGAATAAAAATGTAGAACAAAGAACATGAAATAAACAGTGAAAAGAAAATCACGATAATAGGAAGAAAAATACAGAATTAAACATGGAAGTAGAGTACAAGGTATACATCATATAGAAGATTTAAAATATAATTAAGAGAAAGAGGGGTGGAGGTAGTCTTGTGGTAGAACGTTGGCCTCTGGACAAAAGTGTCCCGGGTTCGCATCTTACCTTAGGCGATAGAAATTATCTTCAAATCTGGGGTTTCGTTGCAGCCATACTTTGTGGGTAGAGAGATTCCATATCTAGCTCCCTGCAACAGCGGTGAAAATAAGGAGGTCCCGTGTGTAGCCTGCCCACACGAAAAACATCCTTGACGATTAATTTTTGTAATAGTCACATTAAAAGGAGCGACAATTGAAATAATTAACCAGTCTAAATGTTATGATCACCAGCACTACACTCCGGACACACCCATTGGTGTGCTGACATTAATCTCGAAATATGTGATAACCTACGAGGGAGACCCTGACCTACATCAACAAACTCCATAGCAAGGTCTGCGATCCATTATGGTGTCCTGTAGTTTCAAATACCACATAAGTTAACTTATGTTACATAGCCCGACGATTCATCTGGCGTATAGGGAACAATGTTTTCAATGCCTGCATTTCTTTCTTTTTTTTTTTTTTAAACCATCGGCATCGTGGTCAGCATTACGCCAGTGTGTTTTAATATTCAAGGAAAAACAAGTATAAGACTTGACAATCCTGAAAGATGTCGATCTAATCAGAGCTCAACCACTTCTCCTCAACAGAAAAATTTACTAACCACAACTAAACTGCCAACATACCATACATATAAAAATGTTTGGGTTCTCTCTCTCTCTCTCTCTCTCAGATCAAGACTCAATCAGAGTAGGATTCCAGACTCTCTCATGAAGTCAGCTGTCTAATTAAGTGATTCGATTGCCCCATATAGTTTCTCTTCCAGGGAGGTGGGTGTGGAACACATTGCTCTTCTGAGGTCTATGTACTGGGGGCAATCCTGTAGAACATGTTTTGTAGTCATATTCTCCAGTGTACAGTGGTATAGGTTGGTTGTGCCTATTTTGAATTTGGTGAACACGTGATTTCTAATTCTATTGTGGCCAGTGCGTAGGCGAAGTATGATGACTTGATCCCTCCTTGATAGTTGATGGTATCCGTCCCTCTCGTTATGCTTTGGGTGTTCAAATCTCGATGCAGACCCAGCGTAAGATGAAGTGACAGCGTTAATAAATCTATATACAGCATCAAATGATAATTGTTGAAGAAGAGCGAGAACTAAAATTATAGCAGTTCGAGATTTAAAGGAGCGAGACATACTGAAAGGAAGACAGAGGACATCGTACGGAATATGAATATTTATACTCCTTGAAAGTTATGACGCAATTTAGAACTGACATTAAATATATAGAAAACATTTAAGAAAGAAGCACAATATTAATTACAACCAGCTATAAAAATGTTAACAGTGTTAACCTCACATGGTAGGTGTACAACAGAGGTGGGATGCAGAATGGCTCAGGAAAAAGCAGCTTTCTAAAAAAATGAGGAGGATACTGTGCAATCCATTTTTGAGAATAGAAACAAGAAAAAGAGTTCTTAAATGTTATGTAGAGCCAGTCTGAACATACGGATGGGAATCATGGAGAATAAGACAACAGACGAGAAGTATAGTGGAGGCTGAAGAAATGTGATTTAAAGAAGAATGTTCAGAATACCATGGATAGTTAATAAAAGTAATGAAAACGTTCTGAAAGAAGCCAAAGCAAAGAGAAAGAGAGAGCTAATTTTCAATATTAGGAAGAAACAATCATCATTTTCTTGGCTGTGCAATGAGAATGGAACAGCTGGAATATATTATGATAACTGGGAAAGTTGAGGGAGTAAGAGATGGATGGAAGAAAAGAGAAAAGATACCAGACAGCTTAAGAGACTGGCTTGGCAGAAGGACGACAACAGAAAAGATACATAACTATTGAGATCGAAAGTTGTGGTGAGACATGATCACCTATGCCAGCAAGCATGGTACTTAATGATGATGATTTTAAAAAATGCTATTTTTCGCGATTTATTCTGGATATAATTTACTATTCTGCTCCTTTTTTTATTTGTTCACTTTAGTGTGCTGTTAAAGACTTAAGCCGATATATTGTTTCTTGCCGTCTCCACCTGTAAAATTGTAACATACACTTTGTGTAAGACCTCACAAAACAATCAGAAGCGGGGATACTAAAAATAGCTTCATGCAATATATATTATATAAAGTGCGTCATCAGCAGGGGACAACTGTAAACACATAAATAATAATTACAAGACGACCTTTTAATCATCATCAAGTACCGGGCCTGCTGGCGTAGGTGATCATGTCTCTCCACAACATTCGATCTCGACAGTTATTTATCATTTCTCTTGTTGACCTTCTGCCAAGCCATTCTCTTAAGCTGTCTGTTATTTTTTTCTCTTTGCTTCCCTCTATCTCTTCGTCCCTCAATTGTTCCAGTTGTTACAATATATTCCAATTGTTCTCTTCTCATTACATGGCCAAAAAATGATGATTGTTTCTTCCTACTATTGGAAATTAGTTCTCTTTTTCTTTGACCTCTCTCAGAACATCTTCATTACTCTTCTCAGCTGTCCTTGGTATTCTCAACATTCTTCTGTAAAACTACATTTCTACAGACTCCAGTGATTTTCTTGTCTGTTGTCCTATTGTCTATGATTCTCATCCATATGTTAAAACTGGCTCTACATAACATTTAAGAACTCTTTTTCTTGTTTCTATTGTCAAAATGGATTGCATCGTATCTCCCTCATTTTTTTTGGATAGCTGCTTTTTCCTGAGCCATTCTGCATCTCACCTCTTTTGTACATCTTCCGTCTGAGGTTAACAAAGTTCCCAAATATTTAAATTCATTTACCTGTTTTAATATTGTTCCACTTGTCTTTATTTTGCACTGAGGTGATGTCTTTTTCTTTGTTGTTACCATTACTTCCGTCTTTTTGCTATTAAGGCTGAGTCCTTTATTTTTGTTTTCTTTGACTATAATGTCCAACATTTCTTGTAACTGATTATCACTCATAGCGATTATGACTGTATCATCAGCATACCTTAGATTATTTATATTATAACCTCCAATTGATCATTCAATACCAAATAAATAAAACAAAATGAACGATGGGTGGAACTCTTACATATTTTAAAAATACATTTAACAAAAGCCTCCAGAACTGATGAAAGTCTTCCTAACTCGTATACACTACATACCATCGGGATCTATCTACTCTCGCAGTTTCTCGCCAACAGCTGAACTCAATTTGTGAATGAACATTTTATGAAGTGATTGTTGTTGGTAAGCAAAAGTAAAGAGCCCCCGTCACGTCAAGTGGCGTATAGGGAATATGGTGTTAGTGAACATACATTTTACACACCTTCGGCACATGATTTTTGGGGTAATGTGGTCGGTATTACGCCCGTGCTGCTTTACTTTCCCAGATGAAAATCCGGTACCCATTTAAGGTGGGTGAACCCGGAAGCCGTCGATTGGGATCGAAACGTACCTCTTGTCCTTTGTAGCCCAGTTCACTAACCACTGAGCTATCGCTGCTCCCGTTGTTGGTAAGGCGGTAGACTATTCATTCCGCTATTCTCTAAACGTTCTGTCGTCCACTCTAATGATAACACTATCACTGTGTTGCTGCCTTACAAGCAGTCGTGTTGTAACAGCAACATCAATATATATCAAGTTTTCTCACTTGATAAAAAAAAATGGCGTTATATTAATTCTTCATTTGCCTTGTTGCTTGTTTTACGTGGTTAAAAAAAAAAAACTATCTTTACGTCACATAGTACCATTGCTGGTGTATAACGGGGGCAACGATAGAACCAGAGGGATAAAGGCCGCTTGGTCAAGCAGTCGCCACGACGTGTGAGACTCAGGATTTTTATTTCACCCCCGATAGAAAAAATCCTTTCTGTCTACCGCGGGCTTCGAACACCGAACGTCGGCTTTTCAGCCAGCGGAACAGTGGTTTTAGCCGCACGGCCACGCGCACCTCATTTTGCAAAGAGGAAATTGGGGCCTCGGTAGCCAAGTTGGGAAAAATCACCCGCCTGGACTATCGACGTCGGGCGAACCCGTGGTCGATTCCCGTTAGAAGCAGTGTGAATCGTACTCGTGGTTAGAAAAAAAAAATACCCTCCGCGGTCGAACAAGCCGCTGGCAGAAATGGGTACCAGGGTATTACTCCGGGAAGGTGAGGAATGCCTCCTCGCATCGTGAGTTTCAATGTTTGAAGCGACACTATCTAGAAGTCTTCGAACACTTCTGGATAGGCGGCCGAGCATATATGGGTGAAAACTCGCGTGCTAAGACGTCGATTCAAGTCTTGTACTTTACATTTACCTTTGAAGAGGGTCTGTGAGTAGCTTTTTGAACATCGTTAGTTGTGTACCTTGAGTTGTTGTCTTTAATATTGTTGGTAACTATCAGATTTTGTCAATCAATCTCCCCGTTTGTCGTTGGTTTCACTTGCAGTATGACAATTTCATGTTGTATGCACGTAAAGGTCAAGATAGAGGTCAAGGCAAAGGTCAAGGTCAAGGTAAAGTACGAGACATCAATCGGCGTCTTAGCTCGCGAGTTTTCACCCATATGTTCTTGGCCGCATATCCACAAGCGTTTGGCGACCTCTGGATAAGTGTCGCTTCAAGCATCGAAACTTACGATGCGAGGTGGCATTCCTCACCCTTCCAGAGTACTACCCTGGTACCCATTTTGTACCAGCGGCTGGGTCGACCGCGGGGGTATTTTTTTTCCAACCACGAGTACAACTCACACTGCTTCCAGTGGGAATAGAACACGGGTTGTCCGAACGTCGGTAGCCCAGTCGGGTGGTTTTTCCCAACTTGGCTACCGAGGCCCCCTAAGCCTCGTGTGTGTGTTAGCATTTTATTTATATACTCTGCCTATATAATGTTGAATAAACGAAAAGAACACACATTTTCTTTGCTGGTATTGTCAGTTTGGTATTGTCAGTTATCACTTTGATATTACTAATTATCGCTTTGTTATTGTCAGTTATCACTTTGGTATATTTTAGTTATCGCTTCGGTATTGTCAGTTATCACTTTGATGTTAATAGTTATCGCTTCGGTATTGTCACTTATCACTTTGGTATATTTTAGTTATCGCTTCGGTATTGTCAGTTATCACTTTGATATTACTAGTTATCGCTTCGGTATTGTCAGTTATCACTTTGATATTACTAGTTATCACTTCGCTATAGTCCCTTATCACTTCAGCAGAGAATTCTACCAGGTGGTTTTTGTTAGCACCTTTTTTTTTTCATCGCGAGTATATTTTGCTTATCCAGACCGCTTTAGGCCCATCCTTTGATCTACTTCACGATTTTAGCATTTTTTTTACGTCACCATAGGAGGGTGATATTTTATCTGATTTAAATAATTGATTTGGCATCTTATTTATATATTGAAATAATCAATAACTGATTACCTGCCTGAGTGGGTGATTGTCTTTTGAAGTGACTGCAACATAAATTATTTGTCTTCAGAAACGGCTGATGTGTAAAATAAGTCATAATGTGAAATCAATCTTAAATCAATTATTCACCGTTTTATCATTTATCAAAATAGGTTTGCTCTACCGCTCTCCTTTGATCATCTATAACTTTGGGCTATCAGTAATTTGAGAATCTACAATTAAGAGTAGTGGTTCCCAAAAGGGGTATACCTCCTATGGGAGGGAGAATTAATGAAACAGGATATGGAATTAATGAAACAAAAGCTGGGAAATACAAAATGAGCGAGTTGGGATTAAATTCAGCAGCTCTAAAAAAAAAAATCTGAAAGGCTGATGTTTGCTATTAAAAATTCTGTTCATGGGATAGGGATTTCAATTCCAGAGTTTTAAAAGTACGTTCAACAATGAGTTCAGTGGAAAGTGACTACTTCTACTTCCTCTCCTTTCCTGCCTCATTTGTCTCTTAACGTCGAAGGGAAACATACGAGAGTTTGCCGACTTTCCCGCTTCATTTAGCTACTGTTATCACTCTGAGTGTTTCTAATATCATTGGAGAGTTTGCCGACTTTCCTGCTTCATTTAGCAACTGTTATCACTCTGAGTGTTTCTAATATCATTGGAGAGTTTGCCGACTTTCCTGCTTCATTTAGCAACTGTTATCACTCTGAGTGCTTCTAATATCATTGGAGAGTTTGCCGACTTTCCTGCTTCATTTAGCAACTGTTATCACTCTGAGTGTTTCTAACATCTTTGGAGAGTTTGCCGACTTTCCTGCTTCATTTAGCAACTGTTATCACTCTGAGTGTCTCTAATATCATTGGAGAGTTTGCCGACTTTCCTGCTTCATTTAGCAACTGTTATCACTCTGAGTGTCTCTAATATCATTGGAGAGTTTGCCGACTTTCCTGCTTCATTTAGCTACTGTTATCACTCTGAGTGTCTCTAATATACCATTTTTATAGAGTGAGCTAATGGAAGCATAGGGGGCGGGTAACTTAGTTGTTACCCTCTTCTCAATAGATAATAGCAGTAACAAATGGTTACCAGGTTTGTAATTAGTTTAAAGTTAAGGAATGGAAATTTTCCAGAATGACAAGTTGTAGAGACGAAGTTAATGAGTAAAAGTTTATAGTGGGTGGTGGTCACACAGAGGTGAGGAAGGTAAAGTAGAATTATACAGAGAGTTTAGGTCCATGGAATTTTCCACGCAGCAGGTTGTGGAAATTAGAAGATAACGCAATGTTTGTAGGGGTAGGGACCTCAGACATAACAAGGACACCCAAACTAAGGTAGGAAGGTCCAGAATTATCATGGACTTAATAGTTAATGGAAATTTCCACGATTTCCACAACAACAGGTTGTTGTGGAAGTGATCATAGACGCATGACTAGCACATGCATTGACCCCATGACTTTGGTCGTATGATAAATAAGTGGTCATCCAACAAATGGGTCATGGAGATTCACGAAAACTAGGTGTTTTCATCAAACCAGGAGATAGTTCAGGTGTCGGTCGCAGAATGGTGAGCAGCGACCAACTCACGTGACCAGAAGAGCTCAAATTGTCACTTGGCAACAGTTTTGATTGGCTGCTGGATTTTAGACGAAGATAGTGGTTGGAGTATTTAAACTTCAACACTGTAGGTTTGAGACAGTCAGAAATGAATTAGTCAGGAAAATAAAAGGCAGGATTAAATTAGTTAGAGAATGAGAATAGTCAAGATGTAGACTAAGTAAGCTTAGTCCGGCTTCGGCCGAACTGCCGAAGGCAATTAGATAGAGTTAGAACAGTCAGAACAGTTAGAAAGTTAAAATTAGAAAGTGAAGCCAGTTAGTTAGGAAGTTAGAATCTCCAAGTTGTAGTTCAAGTCAGTTGAGAAGTTATTAGTAGAAGTTGATAGAGAGTAGGAGTATAGCAATGAGAATATGAACATTAGGGCCGTGAAGTGTTTTTTAAGAGTATTTCAATTTTGTTTCACATTCCTCATGAACGTAAGTTAAGTAATGTTGATGATTAATAAATGCAATATGCCTTATGAACAAATAAAATAACGAGTCCGTGTGGGTCTATAACAACAAGAGTTTGTCGACTTTTCCGTTTCTTTTAGCTACTGTTATCACTTTGAGTGTCTCTATTATCATACGGGGTTTTTTTTTTTTACTTTCCTGCTTCTTTTAGCTACTGCTATCACTCTGAGTGTCTCTAATGTCAATTAAATAATAATCACCACACAGAGACCAAGGGAGGGTAAAGCCAAGAGAAATCCACGGATTTGAACAGGCGAATTCCCACTGATTTTGAAGTGCTCGCCCCTGGAACTTCAAATCTTGAGGCCAACGTCTTAACCTCTACTCTGCTATTGGTTTTAATCTCAAAGTCGTATTTTAGCTATAATCATACACATGTGTTTACATATATGGATGAAGATATCTCGAGGCAGCTACGTGTTGGTGTATTTTCTTCGAAGGAGATCTAAGCACTTGCTCGTTGTGCAGTGAAGATGACTGGACTTGTCGACTAAACTAAACTAAACTGTAACTGAAATTGAAACTTAAACGAAACTGAGCTGAGCTGAGCTTGGCCAGACCCGACCCGACAAACCCGACGAAACACAACCAAACTCAACCAAGCACAACCACACACTAAACTTTACATCCCGCTCATTCTTCTGTCTGTAATTTTATTTGCGTTCTTTAAGTATGTGACACTGTACAAAAATATGAATGTTCAGGAACAGTCAAATTGTATGCCATTGATATTTTAGTCGTTTAACGTTTATGAAAATAATTTTTCATTTTCAATGTGACTAATCTCTTTCTCGTGTAGTATGATCACAGTTTACCTGCACATATTGTAAATAACAATTTAAAGAATAGTGTATCTCCAGTCTCGTATGATCATTTTTAATGAGCTTTAGCAGGCTCAAATCATGTTTCAGAGCTGAGAAATGTTATCAAGATCACTAAAATATCATCAGCGAAAAGCTGTGTCTAGCTAGACCAAACTGCCCCTGCGACGCACCAACCCTAGCAAAAGTAATGACAATGAGGAAGAGCTTTCTTCTTCCTCTTTCCTTCCTCATCTGCCTTTCAGCGTCGAGGGGCGATATAATTTGCAGTCGTTTGCTCTTCTGTTCGCCTCTGCTGCTGTTATGTTTCCTATTGCTTCCAATATTCTATCGATCCATCTTTTTCGTGGTTGACCCTTAGATCTGGTGTTCTCACAACGTTTACTGAATGCTCGTTGTGTTGTGTTTTGATCTTTCTGTCTTGTCACGTGGCCAAACCATTTTATCCGTTGTTTCCTTATATATTCTATGGCGGGGGATATTCCTAGCTTTTTTTTCTCAGTTCTTAATTTCTGATCTCATCTATCAGACTGTTTCCTGCCATTCGTCTAACACATTTCACCTCTGTAGAAGTTATTTTTCTTATTGTTCTTGCATCTAGGGTCCAGGTCTGGCATTGGTAGCACAACGTTGGGATGAAGATTGTATTGTATAGTGCTCTTTTTGCCTCCAGAGTTATTTCCTTGTTGGACAATAGTGGTAATAACTGTCCAATGATTTGACACGCTTTGTTGCATCTTGATTCTATCTCTGCTGTTTGAGAATTATCGTTTGTCACTAAACTTCCTAGGCACTTGAATTCCTCTACTTGTTTTAATTGCCTGCCTTCTATAATTATGTTGATGTTCTGTTTATTTTTGAGGCATTGATGACGTTTGTTTTGTTGATGTTGATTTTCATGTTGTATTTTGTGCCTGAGCTGTTTAGTTTAAGAAGAGCGCTGTTCTCGTTAAATTGTGTTACACAGTACAGTGGACAATGTTGTTATATATGTATGTATATATAAAGTGCATTTCACTGCAAAGGATTGTTACCGGATTTTTTTTGGGAAAGTAAAGCGGCACGGGCGTAATATTGACCATATTATCCCAAACATCTTGTGCCGAAGGTCTATAAAAATTATGGTCACTAACACCATATTCCCTATAAGTCAATAGGCGTAACTTTCTACTTTACTTTACTTTACTTTACTTTACTTTACTTTACTTTACTTTACTTTACTTTACTTTACTTTACTTTACTTCACTTCACTTCACTTCACTTCACTTCACTTTACTTTAATTCACTTTACTTCACTTCACTTCACTTTACTTTACTTTACTCTACTTCACTTTACTTCACTTTAATTCACTTCACTTTAATTCACTTCACTTCACTTTACTTCACTTCACTTCACTTCACTTCACTTTACTTTACTTTACGTGTGTGTGTACGTGTGCGTGCGCATGTGTGCGTGTATTTGCTCATGTGTGTGTCTGTGTACTTCAATACTTCCTACAATATTTTTTATGTCACGGGAGCTGCCTCTGTACATTTTTTTTTTTCGGCTGGATGGTCTAGAGGTAAGTCGTCGACTTCTGGACACGAACATCCCGGGTTTATATCCTCTCAAAGACGGCTGGAGTTTTACTTACACTTCGAATCCCTGGTTGACGTCATGGCTTTACCCTCCCCATTGGTAATGAGATCTGGTGTCTGGCGCTCTCCGGAAACAGGAGGATACGTTCACATTCTTCGTCAGTTAGAGAACTCTTGTCAGTTGGAAATCGGAATGAGTAGGTCAAATAATTTGTCACAGCCCGAGCAAAATTGATAGGAAAATAAAGACAGCTCAAAATGTTAAAAATCTCGATGGTAAAAAATGAGATTACCTTTGAAGCCGATGAATACCTGACCGTAGAGCGAGAGGCTGAGGCAGACCAAGACTAACATGGACGAGCAACATCAATAGATGGACAAATCAGCTTATGACAATCTGCACCATCAACGCAAGAGACAAAGTAGAATGGCGCTGTATTGTAGCCAACCTTCGTTGCGGAGATGGCACTTGATGATGATGAGAGCGAGAGACATCTTAGCACACGGTTGCCGGTGTAAATAAATTGGTACCTCTCGGGTACCCTATTTCTTTTTAGTCTTCTTCTAGAGTTTTTGTATGCACACAACCACCTGTTTTTAGAAATTTCTGTTACTGCATGCTGTGTGTGCACATTTTCACTTTTGCTATGCACACGTACCCTGTGCGCATTTCCGTTTTTGCCAGATCAAAGAATACAGGGAAGACTTTGTTTTTAATTTCCTTTCATTTCACCTTCTAGTTCGAAATTATTATATTTATTATTATTATTATTTTTTTTTATTTTAAATTCATATTTGTACGTGCGTTCTTTGTTTGTTCCTGTTGAAGGCCTACTGCTCCGAAACGTCGTTCTGGTTTGTGTTGTCCACTTGTTACGCGAAACCTTAACATGCCGTTTTTTTTTTCTTATATTTATAATTTTTTTTTTCATTTCTCCTAAATAAATTGGAGAAAATGATATTCGGACAAAGTTCAGTCACACGGGACGTCACTAGAGATATAAATCTGACGTATGGAAACAAACAACTGTTTATACTTAGAGAGTAGTGGTTGTAAAAATTTCTATTCGCAATGTTGTAAATCGTTGTAGAACAAGGGGTTAAGAAAATATCACACCTGAGTTGTGGCATCTGCGGAATGTGGTATTGCTGCCCATCATGGTTGTAGGGAACTCTTAATATGGATATTTTAAACAGGAAGTCAGCTGGTCATCAGAATCGAACCTCGTCGAGCAGGAATAAGGAAAACAAAATTATATATCTAGAGAAAGGTAAGGCTGTGTTTGTTCGCCCTTGCTATTTATAACCTTTAAATATTAAACAGTAGAGCCAATCTTAACATATGGATGTGAATCATGGACAATAGGACAACAGACAAGAAAATCACTGGAGTCTGTAGAAATGTGGTTTTACAGAAGAATGTTGAGAATACCATGGACAGCTAAGAAGAGCATTGAAAACGTTCTGAAAGAGGCCAAAGGAAAAAGAGAGCTAATTTCCAATATTAGGAAGAAACAATCATAATTTTTTGGCCATGTAATGAGAAGAGAACAATTGGAATATATTGTAACAACTTGGAAAATTGAGGGACGAAGAGACAGAGGGAAGCAAAGAGAAAAGCTATCAGACAGCTTAAGGGAATGGCTTGGCAGAAGGTCAACAACAGAAATGAAAAATAACTGTCGTGATCGAAAGTTGTGGAGAGACATGATCACCTACCCCAGCAGGCCCGCTACTTGATGATGATGATTTATAACCTACATGGATAAGATCTCTAAAAAGACACCATGAACAATCCACGACGAAGATCTAATAATCGTCTAGTTAATTTTTATCGATGGCAGATGTTAATATAAGAAGAGGAGAGATACTTACAACAACATGCATTAGCCCTGCATAATATCTGAAAATAAAACACAATAAACACTAACGCAATAAAAGCAGAGTTCATAAAAAGAAAGAAAAAAGAAACGAGGAAACTTAAACGTTGAAATAAACGAAGCTCAAATTTAACACGTCAGAGCGTTGAAATACTTAGTATTTTTACACAACACGAACGCACAAACAGACAGATACAGACTAGAGTACAGATAGCAAGCATTATCAACTCTCTTTGCTTTTAACACACACAAGCATCTCATTAACAGCCAAGAAACGAGGTGATAAATAACATTTTCACACCAGAGACGAAGTGATAAATAGCATTTTCACATCAGAGACAAAGCGATAAATGAGATTTTCATACCAGAGATGACGTGATAAATAATATTTTTACATCAGAGACGAAGTGATAAACGACATTTTCACACCAGAGACGAAGTGATAAATAACATTTTCACACAAGAGACGAAGTGATAAATGACATTTTCACACAAGAGACGAAGTGATAAATGACATTTTCACATCAGAGACGAAGTGATAAATAACATTTTCACACAAGAGACAAAGTGATAAATGACATTTTCACACCAGAGACGAAGTGATAAATGACATTTTCACACCAGAGACGAAGTAATAAATAACATTTTCACACCAGCTTATGTTACCAATGTCAAACATGGCCAGTGAACAAAGCACACTCACAGAAAATCACAAACATGTGAAATGAGGAACTTGATATAGGTAACAAACAACACAAAGATTCAGTTTCTAATGTGAAAATCAGAGAGCAGGTCGGAACTAAACAGTCCATGGAATACATATATGGTGAGATGCAGAATGGCTCAGCCAAAATCAGCTTTAGAAAAATGAGGAAGATACTATGCAATCCATTTTCACAATAAAAACAAGAAAAAGAGTTCTTAAATGATATGTAGAGCCAGTCTTAACATATGGATGTGAATCATGGACAATAAGACAACAGACAAGATAATCACTGGAGTCTGTAGAAATGTGGTTTTACAGAAGAATGTTGAGAATACCATGGACAGATAAGAAGAGTAATGAAAATGTTATGAAAGAGGTCAAAGCAAAAAGAGAGCTAATTTCCAATATTAGGAAGAAACAATCAGCATTTTTGGCCATGTAATGAGAAGAGAACAATTGGAATATATTGTAACAACTGGAAAAATTGAGGGACGAAGAGATAGAGGGAAGCAAAGAGAAAATATACCAGACAGCTTAAGAAAATGGCTTTGCAGAAGGTCAACAGCAGAAATGATAAATAACTGTCGTGATCGAAAGTTGTGGAGAGACATGATCACCTTCGCCAGCAGGCCCGGTACTTGGTGATGATGATGATATGTATATATATATATATATATATATATATATATATATATATAAACAAATGAATTGGGTCCGACATTTTGGTAAGAGACTAGAATAAAGAATATCAGTTCCCCCCCCCCAGCATCTGGACTTAAAGCAAGAAGGAGAACAGGAAAGAGATGGATAGACCGTATAAAAGCCATATACAAGGACAAAAACATGTATATTTTAAAAGCATCCACACAGGCCATGGAACGGCACAAACATAAATCATCTACATATAAAAGGGAACTGACCGAAAAAAAAAAAAACACGCAATACATCATCTACAGACACTAGATTGCATTATACATTCCTCCTTTTTTCTGAGATTCTTTCAGGCAACAGCAGATGGACAAAGGAAAACGATGCAGAGATCTTGCAGCTCAGAACAAGAGGACAGATAATATTTGTATATACATGTAATACATTTTAGGGAGCTTCCGGTCAATATGGCGGATAGGCAGCAGGAACCGTTGAAGCACTATCTGAATAGCGTTTCTTGTTGCAGTTTCCTCATATTCCAAGTCCGGATTGCTGCAGGAGCAACTGAGTTTAGTGTTCTGTGCACATCGTGAGCTGTAATTTTCATCCGGATCATGTTTCTATATTCAGATCGATTCAGATGAATGATGATGATATCGTATGACGAAGGACAGTTCAGCTGCGTTTACTTTCGGTGCTGATGCGTCTTATGTCTTTTGACGTGTGCTGTGTTTGCTATGATGGGGACTGCAGCTGCCTTTCTTTTCTTTATATTCGATGAGATGTTAATTCGGATGATTGCACTGGCACGGGCGGTTCAGCAATTATGGATTTTAATTCCGTTGCAGTGATACCCGGGCCATCGACTAACTATAATTATACTTACTATATGGCCCTTTTCGTCTTGTCATATGGTCTAGTAGAGGCTATTGTGTATATTTGTTTTAGATTTTATTTTTGGGACGTGCCTCAGCCATCTTAGTCTTCGACTTCAGAGCATCGACATGATTGTTGCGGTCTTAGCACGTTGCAGGGCAGTTAAGTTGGTTATTTTGTCCGGCCATTTGATGTGCATTATTCTGCGGAGACATCGAATGTGGAAGACATTTAGTCTGTTTTCGTGATTTGAATATGTTGTCCAGGTTTTAGATCCAGATAATAGTGTGCTAAGCACACAAGTTTGATAAATTAAGAGTTTGGTCTTTAGTATTAGTTTCGTGTTGTTCAAGGTCCTTTCAGTGAGTTTGCCAAAAGTCGTAACTGCCTTACCAATTCGGTTGTTTATTTCATAACTGTAACTATAACTTTAATTATAATTATAACTTATTTAAGTAACAAAATGTGGTCCGAAGTTCAATCGCTAAAAGAAATATTGTTGTTTGTTTGTTCGAGGTTAACTATAGCTGGTTGAACTGCATCCCCCGTGAGATAACTGGAGAGCACAGTTTATGTTTTTCTACGTTTGAGAAAAGTATATTTCCTATACTTTTTCTCATGTTATTAATTGTATATGTTCGATGTGAAGTGTATTTCCTATACTTTTTCTGATGTCATCATTTCTTTATGTCTGATGTCTTGTATATTTCCTATAGCTGTTCTGATATCACTTCTATATGTGTGATGTAAAAATCACTGGAGACTGTAGAAATGTGGTTTTACAGAAGAATGTTGAGAATACCATGGACAGATAAGAAAAGTAATGATAACCTTCTGAAGGAGACAAGAGCAAAAAGAGAGCCAATTTCCAATATTAGGAAGAAATAGTCATCATTTTTTTTTACATGTAATGAAAAGAGAACAGCTGGAATATCTTGTGACAACTGGACAAATTGAGGGACGAAGAGATAGAGGGAAGCAAAGAGAAAAGATACCAGACAGCTTAAGAGAATGGCTCGGCAGAAGGTCAACAACAGAAATGATAAACATCTGTCGTGATCGAAAGTCGTGGAGAGAGATGAGCACCTACGCCAGCAGGCCCGGTACTTGAATGATTATGATGACGTCTGATGCCATGTATATTTCCTATAGCATTTCTGATGTCACTTCTATATGTTTGATGCCATGTATATTTCCTATAGCATTTCTGATGTCACTTCTATATGTTTGATGCCATGTATATTTCCTATAGCATTTCTGATGTCACTTCTATATGTTTGATGCCATGTATATTTCCTATAGCATTTCTGATGTCACTTCTATATGTTTGATGCCATGTATATTTCCTATAGCATTTCTGATGTCACTTCTATATGTTTGATGCCATGTATATTTCTATAGCATTTCTGATGTCACTTCTATATGTTTGATGCCATGTATATTTCCTATAGCATTTCTGATGTCACTTCTATATGTTTGATGCCATGTATATTTCCTATAGCATTTCTAATGTCACTTCTATATGTTTGATGCCATGTATATTTCCTATAGCATTTCTGATGTCACTTCTATATGTTTGATGCCATGTATATTTCCTATAGCATTTCTGATGTCACTTCTATATGTTTGATGCCATGTATATTTCCTATAGCATTTCTAATGTCACTTCTATATGTTTGATGCCATGTATATTTCCTATAGCATTTCTGATGTCACTTCTATATGTTTGATGACATGTATATTTCCTATAGCTTTTCTGATGTCACTTCTATATGTTTGATGCCATGTATATTTCCTATAGCTTTTCTGATGTCACTTCTATATGTTTGATGCGATGTATATTTCCTATAGCTTTTCTGATGTCACTTCTATATGTTTGATGCGATGTATATTTCCTATAGCTTTTCTGATGTCACTTCTATATGTTTGATGACATGTATATTTCCTATAGCTTTTCTGATGTCACTTCTATATGTTTGATGACATGTATATTTCCTATAGATTTTCTGATGTCACTTCTATATGTTTGATGACATGTATATTTCCTATAGTTTTTCTGATGTCATCATTTCTATACGTCTGATGCCAGGTATATTTCAAACAACTTTTCTGCCATGATTTCATTACTGTTTAATGCAATGTGTATTTTTTTTTATCTGACGTCATCTTTTCCAGTGCTTCATTGTCATAATTTGTCATTCTTTTCTTCCGATAACATTAACGGGTTTAAAAGGTTTAATTGAAATCTTAAAATAGACATTGCATCACCTTCCAAATAAGTCATGGTGCGTAGTTCCACAGTCCACAGCGACCGAACGTAAAGCAGTTATCGCGTAGTCATTGATTAATTGAGATCTGTTGTGGAGACGGGCCTTCTAGTGCTGCGCAATTTGCTATCAAGTGCTGTGCTGGGATTACAAGTGTAGACTTGTTGTTTTTGTTTGTTATTTTGTTGTTGTTGAATGGTCAACACTTCGGTGTTCATGTTGGTATTAGATGTGCACTGACTTATAACGTGTTGTGACTTATTACGTGCTGGGACTTATAACGTGCCGTGGCTTATAACGTGACGTGAAATATAACGTGCCGTGACCTATAACGTGACGTGACTTATAACGTGCCGTAACTTATAACGTGATGTATAACTTATAACGTGCTGTGACTTATAACGAGCCGTGAATTATAACGTGCCGTGACTTATAACGTGCCGTGATTTATAACGTGCCGTGACTTATAACGTGCCGCGACTTATAACGTGCCGCGACTTATAACGCCAGAGAGGAGTGAGATATTCAATAATACAAGAACACGCCAAAGAGTTTAGACGTTGATGTGATTGTAGTCTTACTTTAAAAATAAAAATAGGAACTAATCATCATCATTATCATCATCATTATCATCATCATTATCATCATCATCAACATCATCATCATCATCATCATTATCATCATCATTATCATCATCATCATTATCATCATCATCATCATCATCATATTCATCATCATCATCATTATCATCATCATCATCATTATCATCATCATCAACATCATCATCATCATCATCATTATCATCATCATCAAGTACCATGCCTGCTGGCGTAGGCTATCATGTCTCTACACAACTTTCAATCTCGACAGTTATTTATAATTTCTGTCGTTGACCTACTGCCAAGCCATTCTCTTAAGCTGTATTGTAACTTTTCACATTGCTTTCCTCTATCTCTTCGTCCCTCAATTCTTTACTTGTTACAATATATTCCATCTGTTCCCTTGTCATTACATAGCTAAAACATGACGATTGTTCAAAAATAAAAACTACTTAGCACAATTCATATCAGACAAAAATGGTCTCATTTAAACTTGGCGAGAGGGTATGCTAAATGACAATTTGAGGACCCCTATTAACAATTTGATTATTATTTTATTTTTTATTAACAATCAAGAGCAGCAGGAGTTGGCTCCCTCAACGAGATAGAGCTGCTTGCACAGGACAGGAACAAATAGCGAGATTTGATCAAATATCTTTAAAAGAATTGAAAACTGCTAGAACAAAAATTCAGATAAGAGAAGCAGTATCTTGGTTTACACCCTATGGGCCGGCTACGGCTCGGAAGGTCAATAGATAGATTAACAATTTTAAAACAGAAATGTCTCTGTAAGAGATTACAACATAAACAAATATGAGGCTCCTCGGATTGAGAAACCTTACACCGCAGCTTATTCAGCCTAGGTTTAAATCCGGCTCTGAAGCCAAGATCGGGCCTTGGGAAGAGACACAATACACTATTAAAGGTTATCATGAAGGGGGCAATACAAGGTTGATGAGGCACAGGCAGACCAAGTCTAAAGTGAACTAAGAACATAAAAAAACGGAGAGGTGAATCTATGATAACGTGAAATATCAAGACAAAAGACAAGAGTAGAATTGCACTTCAAGGTAGCCAACTTGCGATGTCGAGACGGTACTCAAAGAAGAAGTCTTATTTGCTATTAAGATCATCCCTAACTTCTTGAACATGTTAAGAATGTTTCAGAGTACTCAGAGCAATAGGAAAGTTAAACATTAAAGTATACTTCAGATGACACATGAATCAAGTACACATTTTAGAGCTCGAAATTGAAGATAAACAAAAAAAAAAAAACAAAAAAAAGTAAAGTACCCCCGTCACGCCAAGTGGCGTATAGGGAATATGGTGTTAGTGACAATAAATTTTACAGACCTTCAGCACATGATTTTTGGGGTAATGTGGTCGGTATTACGCCCGTGCCGTTTTACTTTCCCAGAAAACAATCCGGTACCCATTTAAGGCTTGGTGAACCCGGAAGCGGTCGGTTGGGATCGAACCCTACCCCTTGTCCATTGTACTCCAGTTCACTAACCACTGAGCTATCGCGGCTCCCTCAAGACATGAGGATGGTTTGTTGAGCTACAATAACAGAAATGATAAAATAACTGTAACAACAGTAAGTTGTGGAGAGACATGATCGCCTAAGCTGATATGCACGACACTTGGTGATGACTAAATCCGTTTCAGACATAAGCTTTCGAAAGTCGTAACGATAGTACTAAAGAGTTAAGGTATAACTGAACCACGAGCTTATTAAGGT
Organism: Megaustenia siamemsis; assembly: GCA_032433765.1. Classification (NCBI taxonomy): domain Eukaryota; kingdom Metazoa; phylum Mollusca; class Gastropoda; order Stylommatophora; family Ariophantidae; genus Megaustenia; species Megaustenia siamemsis. The sequence goes on along the minus strand of JAVIAB010000156.1, from coordinate 24,045,976 downwards.
CAAACTATCGCAAAATCTGTGATATCCCTTAATAAATAATAACACGCTACTAATTATCATATATTTTATTAGTGTACGGAATTGTTATAGTTATGCATGACCTCGTTATCACTGCAAACGAATTAAAATCCATAATTGCTCAACCGCCCCGTGCCAGTGGAATCATCCGAATTAATATTTAATCTCCAGAACAAAAAAAAAAGGTAGCTGCAGTCCCCATCATAGCAGTCTCATCACACGTGAAAAGAAATAAGGCGAAACCGCACAGAAAGTGAACACAGCCATCTGTTCTCCGTCATACAATATCATCATTCATCGTAAGCAATCGGAATATCGAAAAAATAGTGTAGGGAATGTAAGGTAGAACTGCACACATGTATCATAGCAAGGTCTCTGACTACGTACAACATCAAAAACCATGGGAAATCATGAAAGACAAGGGATTTATACACACACTTAATACAACTTATCAAAACACTACATCACGAACAGCAAGCAGCTATTATAATCTTCATCCTTCTAGCACCGTTAGATGTCGCTTAGGGCTCGTGCTTTTCTCGCCACCCATCTCTATTCTGGTCGCGGTGATCGATCGTGCTTTTCTCGCCAGCCATCTCTATTCTGGTCGCGGTGATCGATCGTGCTTTTCTCGCCAGCCATCTCTATTCTTGTCGCGGTGATCGATCGTGCTTTTCTCGCCAGCCATCTCTATTCTTGTCGCGGTGATCGATCGTGCTTTTCTCGCCAGCCATCTCTATTCTTGTCGCGGTGATCGATCGTGCTTTTCTCGCCACCCATCTCTATTCTTGTCGTGATGATCGATCGTGCTTTTCTCGCCTCCCATCTCTATTCTCGTCGCGATGATCGATCGTGCTTTTCTCGCCACCCATCTCTATTCTTGTCGCGATGATCGATCGTGCTTTTCTCGCCACCCATCTCTATTCTTGTCGCGATGATCGATCGTGCTTTTCTCGCCTCACATCTCTATTCTTGTCGCGATAATCGATCTTATCAAATGACTTCTACTTCTGTGAAAATGACTGGGAACATCTGACAAGTGATCGCACATCGTGGAGATCATGTATAAGGAGTGGTACAACATCATTTGAGATTGTGCTAAGACAACACTAAGAAGAGAAAAGACTCATGAAAAAGGATGGAAAACCCTGTGGATCAGTGGGTCTGACTTGTTTAATCTGTGGCCGTGTGTGTTTGTCAAACATTGGTAGAATTAGCCACGAGAGAAGCTGCTCGACAAAAACAAAACCTAAAAAAAAATACACAGTAGCCTCCATTAGACCATCTGACATGACGAAATTGGCCATACAATACAAACGGACATTCACAAGTTACTTCCACTTTCATTGTGATACATGTACAAGCGGACATTAAACAAGTTACTTACATTATCATCATGTTGATGTCATTGGCTAATAAGGCGACGCATATTCTGAGATGACGATGATAGTGCAAGCCTGGAATAGGAAAGCCATTAGCCAAGAAATCATTAGACACTTTCTCGAGAGTGAATCAAGTGATGAGTGGGCACTAGGTGGTCTAGAGGTAAAATACCGGTCGGGGGACTGGTTGGTCTCGAGGCAAGACGCTGGCCTCGAGACAGAGAGGTTGTGGTTCAAATCCTGGCTGCACCGCTTGGGATTTTTATTTATGATTTCTCTCTGCGGCAACCATCCCTGGTCTCAGCAGTGAGGTCCGGCTTGAAACGTCAAGTACTCATAGACGGAAAAAAATATGAGAACCTCCGAAGTCGGAGTAATCTGCCTGTGCGGCGAGGGACTCTCGTGCACACGGCTGCCAGGGAAAAATGGATTAACACGCAAAATTAAGTTCCTAGTATCTAGGTATTTCATCAGAGGTAAAACCTGGCGAACGAAAAAAAAATACCGGTCTCTAGACAAGAAAGTCTGGGGTTCGAATCCAGTCAGGTGGCCCCCGGGGGGGGGGGGGAAGAGGGGATTTTTTCACTTCGAATCTGTGATTTCCTCGTGGACTCTGTGTAGTGTGATCCGATATCTAGCCCTCTCTGTGTAGTGTGATCCGATATCTAGCCCTCTCTGTGTAGTGTGATCCGATATCTAGCCCTCTCTGTGTAGTGTGATCCGATATCTAGCCCTCTCTGTGTAGTGTGATCCGATATCTAGCCCTCTCTGTGTAGTGAGATCCGATATCTAGCCCTCTCTGTGTAGTGTGATACGATATCTAGCCCTCTCTGTGTAGTGAGATCCGATATCTAGCCCTCTCTGTGTAGTGTGATCCGATATCTAGCCCTCTCTGTGTAGTGAGATCCGATATCTAGCCCTCTCTGTGTAGTGTGATCCGATATCTAGCCCTCTCTGTGTAGTGAGATCCGATATCTTGACCTCTCTGTGTAGTGTGATCCGATATCTAGCCCTCTCTGTGTAGTGTGATCCGATATCTTGCCCTCTCTGTGTAGTGTGATCCGATATCTTGCCCTCTCTGTGTAGTGTGATCCGATATCTTGCCCTCTCTGTGTAGTGTGATCCGATATCTAGCCCTCTCTGTGTAGTGAGTTCCGATATCTAGCCCTCTTTGTGTAGTGTGATCCGATATCTAGCCCTCTCTGTGTAGTGAGATCCGATATCTAGCCCTCTTTGTGTAGTGAGATGCGATATCTAGCCCTCTCTGTGTAGTGTGATCCGATATCTAGCCCTCTCTGTGTAGTGAGATCCGATATCTAGCCCTCTTTGTGTAGTGAGATCCGATATCTAGCCCTCTTTGTGTAGTGAGATGCGATATCTAGCCCTCTTTGTGTAGTGAGATCCGATATCTAGCCCTCTCTGTGTAGTGAGATCCGATATCTAGCCCTCTTTGTGTAGTGAGATCCGATATCTAGCCCTCTTTGTGTAGTGAGATCCGATATCTAGCCCTCTTTGTGTAGTGAGATGCGATATCTAGCCCTCTCTGTGTATTGTGATCCGATATCTAGCCCTCTCTGTGTAGTGAGATCCGATATCTAGCCCTCTTTGTGTAGTGAGATGCGATATCTAGCCCTCTCTGTGTAGTGTGATCCGATATCTAGCCCTCTTTGTGTAGTGAGATCCGATATCTAGCCCTCTCTGTGTAGTGTGATCCGATATCTAGCCCTCTTTGTGTAGTGAGATGCGATATATAGCCCTCTTTGTGTAGTGTGATCCGATATCTAGCCCTCTTTGTGTAGTGTGATCCGATATCTAGCCCTCTTTGTGTAGTGAGATGCGATATCTAGCCCTCTTTGTGTAGTGTGATCCGATATCTAGCCCTCTTTGTGTAGTGAGACCCGATATCTAGCCCTCTTTGTGTAGTGAGACCCGATATCTAGCCCTCTCTGTGTAGTGAGATCCGATATCTAGCCCTCTCTGTGTAGTGAGATCCGATATCTAGCCCTCTCTGTGTAGTGTGATCCGATATCTAGCCCTCTCTGTGTAGTGAGATCCGATATCTAGCCCTCTCTGTGTAGTGAGACCCGATATCTAGCCCTCTTTGTGTAGTGAGACCCGATATCTAGCCCTCTCTGTGTAGTGTGATCCGATATCTAGCCCTCTCTGTGTAGTGAGATCCGATATCTAGCCCTCTCTGTGTAGTGAGATCCGATATCTAGCCCTTTCTGTGTAGTGAGATCCGATATCTAGCCCTCTCTGTGTAGTGTGATCCGATATCTAGCCCTCTCTGTGTAGTGAGATCCGATATCTAGCCCTCTCTGTGTAGTGAGATCCGATATCTAGCCCTCTCTGTGTAGTGTGATCCGATATCTAGCCCTCTCTGTGTAGTGAGATCCGATATCTAGCCCTCTCTGTGTAGTGAGATCCGATATCTAGCCCTCTCTGTGTAGTGAGATCCGATATCTAGCCCTCTCTGTGTAGTGTGATCCGATATCTAGCCCTCTCTGTGTAGTGTGATCCGATATCTAGCCCTCTCTGTGTAGTGAGATCCGATATCTAGCCCTCTCTGTGTAGTGTGATCCGATATCTAGCCCTCTCTGTGTAGTGAGATCCGATATCTAGCCCTCTCTGTGTAGTGTGATCCGATATCTAGCCCTCTCTGTGTAGTGAGATCCGATATCTAGCCCTCTCTGTGTAGTGAGATCCGATATCTAGCCCTCTCTGTGTAGTGAGATCCGATATCTAGCCCTCTCTGTGTAGTGTGATCCGATATCTAGCCCTCTTTGTGTAGTGTGATCCGATATCTAGCCCTCTCTGTGTAGTGTGATTCCGTATCTAGCCCTCTCTGTGTAGTGAGATCCGATATCTAGCCCTCTCTGTGTAGTGTGATCCGATATCTAGCCCTCTCTGTGTAGTGAGATCCGATATCTAGCCCTCTCTGTGTAGTGTGATCCGATATCTAGCCCTCTCTGTGTAGTGTGATCCGATATCTAGCCCTCTCTGTGTAGTGAGATCCGATATCTAGCCCTCTCTGTGTAGTGTGATCCGATATCTAGCCCTCTCTGTGTAGTGAGAACTGATATCTAGCCCTCTTTGTGTAGTGTGATCCGATATCTAGCCCTCTCTGTGTAGTGTGATCCGATATCTAGCCCTCTTTGTGTAGTGTGATCCGATATCTAGCCCTCTCTGTGTAGTGTGATCCGATATCTAGCCCTCTTTGTGTAGTGTGATCCGATATCTAGCCCTCTCTGTGTAGTGTGATCCGATATCTAGCCCTCTCTGTGTAGTGTGATCCGATATCTAGCCGTCTCTGTGTAGTGTGATCCGATATCTAGCCCTCTCTGTGTAGTGTGATCCGATATCTAGCCCTCTCTGTGTAGTGAGATCCGATATCTAGCCCTCTCTGTGTAGTGAGACCCGATATCTAGCCCTCTTTGTGTAGTGAGACCCGATATCTAGCCCTCTCTGTGTAGTGAGATCCGATATCTAGCCCTCTTTGTGTAGTGTGATCCGATATCTAGCCCTCTTTGTGTAGTGAGATGCGATATCTAGCCCTCTTTGTGTAGTGTGATCCGATATCTAGCCCTCTTTGTGTAGTGTGATCCGATATCTAGCCCTCTTTGTGTAGTGTGATCCGATATCTAGCCCTCTTTGTGTAGTGTGATCCGATATCTAGCCCTCTTTGTGTAGTGTGATCCGATATCTAGCCCTCTCTGTGTAGTGTGATCCGATATCTAGCCCTCTCTGTGTAGTGTGATCCGATATCTAGCCCTCTCTGTGTAGTGAGATCCGATATCTAGCCCTCTCTGTGTAGTGAGATCCGATATCTAGCCCTCTCTGTGTAGTGAGACCCGATATCTAGCCCTCTTTGTGTAGTGAGACCCGATATCTAGCCCTCTCTGTGTAGTGAGATCCGATATCTAGCCCTCTCTGTGTAGTGAGATCCGATATCTAGCCCTCTCTGGGTAGTGAGATCCGATATCTAGCCCTCTCTGTGTAGTGTGATCCGATATCTAGCCCTCTCTGGGTAGTGAGACCCGATATCTAGCCCTCTCTGGGTAGTGAGATCCGATATCTAGCCCTCTCTGTGTAGTGAGACCCGATATCTAGCCCTCTTTGTGTAGTGAGACCCGATATCTAGCCCTCTCTGTGTAGTGTGATCCGATATCTAGCCCTCTCTGTGTAGTGAGATCCGATATCTAGCCCTCTCTGTGTAGTGTGATCCGATATCTAGCCCTCTCTGTGTAGTGAGATCCGATATCTAGCCCTCTCTGTGTAGTGTGATCCGATATCTAGCCCTCTCTGTGTAGTGAGATCCGATATCTAGCCCTCTCTGTGTAGTGTGATCCGATATCTAGCCCTCTCTGTGTAGTGAGATCCGATATCTAGCCCTCTCTGTGTAGTGTGATCCGATATCTAGCCCTCTCTGTGTAGTGAGATCCGATATCTAGCCCTCTCTGTGTAGTGTGATCCGATATCTAGCCCTCTCTGTGTAGTGAGATCCGATATCTAGCCCTCTTTGTGTAGTGTGATCCGATATCTAGCCCTCTCTGTGTAGTGTGATCCGATATCTAGCCCTCTTTGTGTAGTGTGATCCGATATCTAGCCCTCTCTGTGTAGTGTGATCCGATATCTAGCCCTCTTTGTGTAGTGTGATCCGATATCTAGCCCTCTCTGTGTAGTGTGATCCGATATCTAGCCCTCTCTGTGTAGTGAGATCCGATATCTAGCCCTCTCTGTGTAGTGTGATCCGATATCTAGCCCTCTTTGTGTAGTGTGATCCGATATCTAGCCCTCTCTGTGTAGTGTGATCCGATATCTAGCCCTCTCTGTGTAGTGAGATCCGATATCTAGCCCTCTTTGTGTAGTGTGATCCGATATCTAGCCCTCTCTGTGTAGTGAGATCCGATATCTAGCCCTCTTTGTGTAGTGAGATCCGATATCTAGCCCTCTCTGTGTAGTGAGTTCCGATATCTAGCCCTCTTTGTGTAGTGAGATCCGATATCTAGCCCTCTTTGTGTAGTGAGATCCGTTATCTAGCCCTCTTTGTGTAGTGAGATCCGATATCTAGCCCTCTTTGTGTAGTGTGATCCGATATCTAGCCCTCTTTGTGTAGTGAGATCCGATATCTAGCCCTCTTTGTGTAGTGAGATCCGATATCTAGCCCTCTCTGTGTAGTGAGATCCGATATCTAGCCCTCTCTGTGTAGTGAGATCCGATATCTAGCCCTCTTTGTGTAGTGAGATCCGATATCTAGCCCTCTTTGTGTAGTGAGATCCGATATCTAGCCCTCTCTGTGTAGTGAGATCCGATATCTAGCCCTCTCTGTGTAGTGAGATCCGATATCTAGCCCTCTCTGTGTAGTGAGATCCGATATCTAGCCCTCTTTGTTATCGGGGAAAGACAGGAGGAGATGTGTGTACTCGCGCACGTTAAAAAATCGTTGGCAGTAAAAGGTAGAAAGAGCATGTTAAAAATGTCTACAGGGAGGTAAACATTTGATTCATGGAATGTTAGAAACACTATGAAAGATAACAGCAGCTCAGACCAACAGAAGAAAAAAAAATAGCAAACTATATCTCCCCTCGCCGATGAAAGACAAATAAGGAAAGAGGAAGAAGAAGTAGAAGAAGAAGAAGTAGAAGAAGAAGAAGTAGAAGAAGAGGAAGAAGAAATAACAATAATGAGAGATTGTTGCACAAGAGGAAAATATTAACGAGTAGTCATACGGTTTGGACATGATGTTTTCCACTTTTTTCAGAATGACTAGTCCCTAATTAATGGTATCATTTATGATCTGGATAAACACACTTTGCAAAAAGTTGCGCTGAATACAGCACGGCTGAAAGAATCTATCTCTGTCCAGATGTCCCACTTCTTCTGTTGTCATGTTCAAGGTCTCTTTAATGTCTTGATATCACCAGCAGCAAGTGCCCCGTCACGCTAAGTGGCGTATAGGGAATATGGTGTTAGTAACCACCATTTTTACAGACCTTCAGCACATTATTTTTGGGGTAATGTGGTCAGTATTACGCCCGTGCTGGTTTCTATCTATTGTCCTTTCGAGCCGGAGACGGCACATAGGGCAAAACCACAATCTTAAAAACAGAAACCTTGCGTGCCAAAATGTCACATATTGCAGAGATCACTGCTCTAAAATCTATGGCTCTGTTTCCATAACAATACTTTTTACAATAACAGCTTGTCAAGCCATCGATCAACCTCCTTAGTCGCCTCTTACGACATGCAGTCGTAGTTTCTGGTTTACTTTCCCAGAAAAAAATCCGGTACCCATTTAAGGCTGGGTAAACCTGGAAGCCGTCAATCAGGATCAAACCCGACCTCTTGTCCTTAGTAGTCCAGTCTTGAAATCACCATGCCTTTCATTATTGTTCCTTGCAGTTCACTCTGTCTTTGCCGTGACCATAGTGTTTGCTGTTGCGTTCGCATTTCCTCTGTCAAATATGATTTATATAACCACGTTCTCTGAAATTATTAGTTCCTTCAAAATGTCTACGTTGCTATTTGTCCAAGATATCTTAAAGATTTCTATTTAGCATTACGTTTCGATTGAGTCAATTTCCTTCACTGTTGTTTGCGAGATTGTCCATGATTCACAAACTTATGTATATTTCGGAAAGATATATACCCTCAGCAGTTTTAATTTTCCTGCTTTTTGTGTGTGCATTTTTGTTCTTCATGGCATTTAATGTTTTTGTTGGCATTGTTAATCTTCATTAGATCTCCTCCTAGTAGACTCCATTTGTTAGTTACTACAAACTTCAGATAATCATAGTTTGTTGGAATTTCAACTTCTTCGTTGTCGATGATGATTTAGGTTTGGCTTTTTTGTTTTGTCGGTGGGATATTATTTTAGTTTTCTGTACGTTTAGATAGAGGTTTTGCTCTTCACTGTATTTGTTTAACCAATTCACTTGTCTCGTTTAATCCTTTTTTTTTCCTGTTTGAAGGGAGGGCTGTGTCATCAATGTATCAGAGTTCTGGAATTATATTGACATTTAGTGTGGAAGGGTCGAACATCACACAATTTCTAACATTTCACATGATGTTCATAATTGGTATGGAGAGAGGATGTACCCTGCCCAATCTCCTTATGTTCTCCGAATTAATTTTATTTGAACCCGCTATCCTAATAGTATGGAAAGTCTAGGTTTTGCAGATGATATAGTGCTCCTAAGGGACAATCTATCTTTCGTTTGCCTGAAATGTTTTCTATATCTGCAATGTCGTTTCCTGTTTACATTTTACTGTCTTTTGTAATTCTTGTAGTGACCTAAGTGACAATATCAATAAGGTGGAAAATATATATATAAATCTCAAATTTTGGAAAGCGTAGACCACTATATATATCTTGGCAGTAACATAGGTCAAGAAGGTGAAATACAGAAAGAGATCAGAAGTTGGATAGCAAAAGCAACAGATAATTGAAAAAAAAAACCTGGACAAAATATGGACATAAAAAATACTAAGCAAGGAAACTAAACTTAGAATAAGTGAACTCAAAAGTATTATCAACACTTACATGCGCATGTGAAAATAAACGCTTTTGAAGACTAACACTTAAGAAGAATAATATGTGTACAATGGAATGAATTCAAAACTAATATAGAGAATAAGAGAAATGACCATGCAACCAACGACCTCATCTACAATTAGAGGAGGTGATGGACATATGTCGGACATGTGTTGAGAAGAGACAAAAAGAGATACCCAAAACGTGCTACTATGATAAACATTAACATACAGAAAACGAGAAAGACAGAGAGCCACTAAAAAGAGCACTTATAAGACAAGCAAAGTTGACAGGCATAGAGTTATTAGATAAGATCGAACATGGCGCCAAGAATAGAGATGGATGACGAGAAACACACAACGAGCCGTAAGCGACGTCTAACGGTGCTAGAAGGATGAAGATCACAATAGCTGCTTGCTGTTCGTGATGTAGTGTCCTAACGACGAGCCGTAAGCGACATCTAACGGTGCTAGAAGGATGAAGATCATGATAGCTGCTTGCTGTTCGTGATGTAGTGTCCTAACGACGAGCCGTAAGCGACATCTAACGGTGCTAGAAGGATGAAGATCATGATAGCTGCTTGCTGTTCGTGATGTAGTGTCCTAACGACGAGCCGTAAGCGACATCTAACGGTGCTAGAAGGATGAAGATCATACTAGCTGCTTGCTGTTCGTGATGTAGTGTCCTAACGACGAGCCCTAAGCGACATCTAACGGTGCTAGAAGGATGAAAATCATGATAGCTGCTTGCTGTTCGTGATGTAGTGTCCTAACGACGAGCCCTAAGCGACATCTAACGGTGCTATGATGAAGATCATAATAGCTGCTTGCTGTTCGTGATGTAGTGTCCTAACAACGAGCCCTAAGCGACATCTAACGGTGCTAGAAGGATGAAGATCTTGATAGCTGCTTGCTGTTTGTGATGTAGTGTCCTAACAACGAGCCCTAAGCGACATCTAACGGTGCTAGAAGGATGAAGATCATGATAGCTGCTTGCTGTTCGTGATGTAGTGTCCTAACAACGAGCCCTAAGCGATGTCTAACGGTGCTAGAAGGATGAAGATCATAATAGCTGCTTGCTGTTCGTGATGTAGTGTTTTGATAAGTTGTGTTAAGTGTGTTTAG